>CP125976.1:53120577-54320577 GCA_030063025.1 Avena longiglumis
GAGACTTCATCAAAAATTGCCATTGAGTAAAAGTAGATCTGAAAGTTTGGGTGGATCACTCTATTATGTATATGTGGGTGAGGGATAGGTGGATCGGGAGAATACACATGAGAAACCTCATTGTATCCATCCTTACCACTATCCTTTTTTAGGAGGAGCTCTTGCTAGCGTCATCACCAACCACTTAGCTATCTTTGGAATCGGTTTTACCCGTTTCCTTGGATCATGCAGTGGTAGCCTCAAGTTAGATGGTGGTGATCTTTGCGGATGTGGAGAGACGCATTATCAATTGACGCATCTCTTCCACCTTAGCCTCCAGTGAACTCACCAAGTTTGTTTCCAACGTCTTGAGATCGTTCATGGTGACTACCTCCGGAGCATCACTCCCATCTACCTTGGAACCCATACTTCTCTTTGGCGGTTAAGCCCGAAATAAGAGTCAGGGCTCTGATACCAATTCAAATGGATCGTATGGGCACCTAGAGGGGGGGGTGAATAGGTGCTACCCAATTTTTAGTACCTTTTCAATTTTAGGCTTGACACAAAGTAAATTCTCTAGATATGTAACTACGAGAATTTCCCTATATGCAAACCTAGCTACTAAGCACGTAAAGAGAGGAGCGAGGGAACCGTAGTGGAGCACGCAGAGGCACAGGGATTTGTTTTACCGCAATTCCTTCCTTGTTAAGGGAAGTATATCTGCATTGGAGGAGTGGGCGGTTCTAAGACCACCACGCCACAATAGGCCTCACCCTATTCTCCGATGGATCTTGCCACGAGAGGCCTAATCCACCTTCTCCACTATTGGTACCCTTCGAGGCGGGAACTGGTGACTTTTACAACGCTACCGAGGCACACACCCACAACTGAATTGGGGGCTCCCGAGATGACAACAAGCTGTCACGAGAACAAGGTTTATCAATATAAACAAAACAAGGATCTAGGTATTTGCAAGAAATACTAGATCGGTGATTCTCCAAATGAATGGGGAGGAGATGAAGCGCTTGATTGCTGATGATGAAGATCGAGTTCTCCTCCTTCGATTCCCCAAGGGAAGGGGCTTTTGGGTGGATCTAGGTGGAGCTCTCTTGGATGAAGGTTGCAGATCAGATCTTGACTTTTTCGAATGAACCAAGAGGTCTGGCAGGAGGGGGAAGGCAGGCTTAAGTACCCCCTGCCCAGATCTGGCCGTTGAAAAAGTTTGGGGGCGGATAATCCGCCCCCACTAGGGGCGGACTATCCGCCCCCTGGGAAAACTCTGCCCCCAGGGCGGATATTCCGGGGGGAAAATCCGCCCCCTCTCTAGGGCTGGCGCCTACAAAACTTGATTATCCGGCCGAAACTCCGCCCCCCTTCTGGGGCTTGCGCCTATCTGGGAAAAGGGTGGGGCGGATTATCCGCCCCTGGTGGGGGCGGATTATCCGCATCCGCCCCCAAAGGCAGATTCCTTTTCCTTTTATCCTTAGAGAGAGCTGCAACACTTCAACACACATTAAATAATCCTTGATATTGTTATCTAACACACAAAACACTAGGGATTATGAAATGTTCTTTCACCCAATACACTTGTCAGGTGTATAGGTGCACTAGTTCGGCGAAGAGATAGTGAAATACAAGTGGTAACGGTGCCAGAAAAGAGCTGATGGCGTGGAGGAAAGGTAAAAGCCCAAAACCTCCCCGGCAAACGGAACAAAGATGGAAGCAAGCAAACATGCAACAGATCTAGTAGCAAACGGTGTTTCAATGTTTAGATACAAGGCCTAGGGATCATACTTTCACTAGTGAACACTCTCTCATATAAATATCCTCTCTTCATGATACTACTCTTAACTACTCTGGTTGTACACTCTAATCATCGGTAGGGCTATAACAAGACACCTCAAAGTCCTTCCCAATCTAGATAACCCCACTATCACCTTGAGCACTAGATGGTTCCAACAAACACCACAATTTCATAGAGACATCCAACTCCAAATATAACTCATAACAAATATTCAATCTAGCCAAAGTGCCACACACGGTATGCCATTGTCACTTTCACACACGTGGGAAAAGCATAGATCTATTAAAGCACAAAGAGTATTTATGTAGACTCAAGCCTAAGTGCCACCATGGCGTGCACGCTGTCACTTTCACACACATGGGGAGAGAAGAGATCTAATGAAGCACTTGAGTAGCAAGGTAGATCTACTTGATTACAAAGCTCATGACCACAACAAGATCATACATAGAGAGAGATGAACACATAGCTACCGGTAGAGCCCTTAGCCTTGAGAAAGAACTACTCCCTCCTCATCATGGGAATCAGCAACGGTGATGAAGATGGCGATGGAGATGGCTCCGGGGGCACTTCCCCATCCAGGTGTTTGGAACAAAGACTTTCGTCCCGAATATCCCCTTCGGTGTGTGTGATGGGTTTTTGTGGATTTATTCTGGATGCCCTAGGGTTTTGGGTGGGAGGCTTCTTATAGGCACGAGTCAAGGTCGATTGGGGGTCAGGGGCCCACACCTGTGGGCGCCTCAGGCTTGCCCACGCCTGGGTGCGGCCACTGGGCCCCCCTCGGCTCTGCTTGTGGTTCCGTGTTGCTCGGTAAAATAATGACTTTGGCTTTTGTCCGTCAATTCGAAAATATTGATTTTACGCGCTTTCGGAACCAAAAGCGAAGATAACAGCAAGCAGCACGTGGTATCTTGTCCACTGTTAAAAAAATAGGCGAATCAGCGATTAATAGGCGATTAATCGCTTCTAGGGACAGCCATGTCGATTACCACTAATCCTTTGTTAATCGTTTAGCCCGATTAATAGGTCTGACACTCCGATTACTAGGTATCTTCCCGATTAACCACTACACTTGGTCAAAAAAGTTGCAAAATTATCAACACATATTGCCCATCAATTCGCTAGCCTGCCCCAATGAAGTAGGTTTTGCGAAGCTCCCGTTCGATCCATTCCTCCAGGAGCTTGATTTCAGTCATTACCAACTAGTTCCTTGTCGTTGTTGACCAGTTCCTCGTAGTTGCCGACTAGACCTCAGATACAATAGCTCGACCGCCTTGAGGATCTCATTCGGGAGCTTAAGGCTGAGGATTCATACGTGTTTTATGTGCTAATTTTTGTAGGCTGCACCGATTAATAGCCGACCTATTAAATCGGTTAATCGTCTGAATTCCGATTAATCGCTACTCCCAAGCCAGAAAAGCTAACGATTACCGATTTCCTTAACATTCGTATCAATAGGTTAGTTTGAAATGATATAAAAAATCTCTAAGTGTAGATAAAACAAAGCAAAGTAGATACTAAACAAGCATGGAGCATCAAAATTATAGATATGTTTCCGATGTATCACCGTGAGAGAGTGTGAGGTTCTTGGGAGAAGTACGACTTATAAAGGCCGAGGAGGCGGCGAGGGCGAGTGCGGCGAGGTGGGAAAAGGAAGCAGACGAAGTTAGTGCCCGTCGGTCGTCCCGAGCCGCGGCAACGATGGCGCCCGATTTGGCGGCAGCGTGGCCCGACGCAGGCGATTAATGTCCGGCGATCGCGTGGTTCCGAATGACGACGACTCGGATTCTATAGCGACCGGCGGGTCCACGCGTCCTTTTTCACCGAGTTCTGCGTCTGGTGTTCCTAGGGCGTGCAGGGAACCTGGTTTCGCTGGGTAGTCCGGACCAAAATTGGCCCAAATCCACCGAAAACGGGTTCATGA
The DNA here is from genome assembly GCA_030063025.1 of Avena longiglumis. Taxonomy (NCBI): domain Eukaryota; kingdom Viridiplantae; phylum Streptophyta; class Magnoliopsida; order Poales; family Poaceae; genus Avena; species Avena longiglumis. The sequence continues at coordinate 53,124,282 of CP125976.1, forward strand.
ATACGTGTAATTTTCGGTCCGGACGAAATTGCGTCGTGGGTAGCGGCGAATGGAGATACTCTAAGAGGATCAAATTCTGGCGATCACGCAAGGTCGCGAGGATAAAACAAGACCGTGACCCTCGCGTGACTTGTCTCGCTTCGCCATGGCGACGGCCCGGTCGTGGCCTCCGCTCAGCCCTCGTCCTCCCCGCCCGCCCGTCGGCGTCGCCGCAAAGCCAGCGGGCGGCGAGCCTTCTTCCTCTGACGGTGGCGGCGTCTGCGGGCACCTTCTTTGGCGGCGCGCGCCATGGTGGGTGCGGCGGGCTGCTGAGGGGAGGCGGCGATGGGATCCTCAAGCGGCGTCGGCCGGGCAGCCAGCACGGCCAGGCGGCGGTAAAGCCACCGTGGCGTGCTCAGGGCGGTCTGGGCGATTTGGGCCCGATCTGGCCGTCGCCCGTCCGGGGACCTCGCACCATGGCGGGTAAGTGCGACGGTCCCTCCTGGCTATGGCGCGCGGGCACCGGATCTGCGGCGCGGGCCTTGGTCGGGTGGTCGTCTGTCTAATCCTATCTAGGATGGTCAAAGGCGACGGAGGTGACGTGTTCGTCGTGTTCATCCCCTCGCCTTTCTGCCCGGATGGCGATCCTCGGACCGGCGGTGGACCGGTAATCCGGATGAAACACGGCAAGAGCGCTGGCTTGGCGGTGGCGTCTGCGGTGGCGATGGATCCAGCGGTGAGTAAGGACTAGTGCTAGGGTCGGTTGCGACGGTTAGGGGTGGGCATTCGGTTTTTTCGGTTAATTCGGTTCGGTTTTTCGGGTTTTTCTATAATTCGGTTTCTACAAAATAGGCACCGAAATTATTTCGGTTTTCTAATTAATCAATAGTTCGGTTAGTGGACAATTCGGTTCGGTGTTCGGTTTTTAACCGAACTTATGGAAATAACAACACTGTGCCATAATTTATGTAGATCCATATAAGCTAAACCACTCATAGGCGCACCGGAAGCAACCTCCAGGTCGGCGAGTACCTGAAGCAATACATGGCTAGCCGATGTCTTAAACGCATGTGTAGAAAAAGAACATAATAAGCATGATGTCTATCTTGCTCGTTCAAAAAAATGATGTCTATCTTCCAAGCCGTATACATTCAACAAATTGTATGTTTTGAGAGTTCAGCTAAAATACATGATTATATCCGAAACAGAAAAATAATTGAAAGACTTTTAATAAAATTCATAAACACAACTGACAGTTAAACGACGAACATATACGAGCATGTGACTGAAGACATACGTATATGCATGAGCTGTTAAACCACGAACATGTACGTTGACTGGAGACATACGTACATGCATGGGCTGTCTGACAGCTTTTGCATACATATTTTTTGTCGCATGAACTAGTATCTACGTCTGATAATGGGCGCTTGACGAATCACAAATATATTTAGCTCCATCATATATTTTTGTTTATACGGTTATTTAATTATGAAGTCAAAACCGAATTAATATTTATAATTCGGTTAATCATATTTACTAACCGAAATTAGTTTCGGCTAATTCGGGTTTGGTGTATTTAGTTTCGGTTCTGGTTAATTCGGTTTCGGTTTTTTATGCCCACCCCTAGCGACGGTGTCACCCTTGCTGCAGTGTGGCGGTGGGGCTTCATGAGTCGTTTGGGCTCGGTCGGACCAGAGAGGGTCTGGTTTGCCCCGCTGCTACATCCGGTCGGCTATCGGCTTCCGGCGGTGGAGGTTGTTCCCTCCCGCGTGTTATTGTTTCGTCGACCCTCGCTAAAGTTTCTTCCTTTCGGTCGTTCCAGCCTCGCTTTGTGGGTCATGGTGAGGCGGCGGTGGTGACTACAAGATCGTGGTGGCGTGTGTTGGTGGGCGGTGAGCTTGGTGGAGCTTCAAAGCGTCCGGGAGTGTGGTTTTTTGAGGGGTCGGGAGAAATCCTTGTCGTCTTGACACCGACGTGGTAACGCCTGCGGGTGTCGCTTTCCTTCTTGAAGGGCGTCGGGTTTATCTCTTCCCCACCTCCCGTAGCGTATCAGAGGAAACCCTAGGACTCGTCCGGGCAGCAGCGTCATCGTCGTCGCTTTCTTTCTTGTAGGTGTTGTCTGATATGTGACGCTTAGAGGCTAGGAGAGGGGTGGTAATTCTCCGGTGGACGCAACGGTTGCGGGTCAATCTCGTTTTCGTCGAGCCGCTATCGTCGGCTTTTTTTTTAATCTTTTTGAACGCTGTGCTGTCTGGTCCAGCAGCGATATCAATCGTGGTTGCTATGTTAATATAGCTGGACGTATGACTGTTCGAGGTCCGCGAGGGAAGCAGACGCAGGCCCACGCTTCTACCCCAGCCAGCCTCCTCCCCAGATCGATCCATCCATCCATCGTTCTCGCCCTCCACCACCACCCGACGACGTAACTCTCCTGATCCTCCTCTCCAGCAAGCGAAAGCAATGGCAGCGAATTGGCGTCCTGGCCGAGCTACAGCGGATAAGAAGAATGAACCGAGCGCCCCCACCACCGCTGCCGCCGAGCTCGACAGGCGCCGTCGACGCCACCCGGCCGGCCGTCGGCATCGGCTTTTGGAGCCTGGCCGATACGCCCAAATCCGCAGTGCCACCAACGTGTTGTCCCGCTCGGTCGTGTGGTTGCTCTTGCGCTGCATTGCCCTGTAGCAGACGTCGGGTTACCGTCGCCGGGCGGCGTGCTGCTCAAAGTGTCCCGGTCTCGGGGGATCTCTCGCATGTGGAGAATCTCTGGAACGCCCGTTCGCGGACAGACACGTCGTCGGTGCTCGGAGAATTACTGACGACGGTGACTCTGAACCAGGTGTGACATTCTGAAGATGGAACTCGTGCACGTTAGTCTCGTTTCGTTTCGTTTCGTTTAAGCGATGAGAAAAGAAACCACACGGTTGGTTGGGCACGGTTGGACACTCAATAGCTATAGCAACGAACACGGAATAGTAGCGTGTACGGAGGATATCTGTCGCCATCTCGCAACCTGCAGGTTGACGCATCAGCGTGTAGTAACTTCACTAGTAACTAAGAGTCCAAGTCAATATTTTTGCTTATGTGGCAATGATTTAATGAAAAAAGAGATGAATCGAGTAACTAGCCAAATCAATCGAAGGAAGTACTATCATACTTGCTGACCCAGCGTCCCTCAAGCCCAAGCAGCCTTTGCTTTTTATTACTCCCTCCGACCCATATTAGTTGACTTAACTTTTTTTTTAGATTCATATGTATTCTACTAAGTATTTATGCAGATAAGATTAGATAAGTTAGTTTCAATTCACTGAATAGATAGATTTATACTCCTCCGGTCCATATTAATGGACTCAACTTACGGGAGGGCACCAAAGGGAGTAGAGGTTTTGTTTGAAAAATTCACATCTTCCCGCAGGCTTCCAAAAATTTGGAGGTCCCCCACTGCATGCCCTACTCCACATCTGAAATCGAGCTGAAACGTCACGGACATTTTAGTTTTAGCTCTACTCCACATCTGAAATCAAGCTGAAATGTTGCGGACATTTTAGTTTTAGCTCTACTCTACATCTAAAATCGTGCTGAAATGTTACAGACATCTTAGTTTTAGACCGACTACAGCTCCTTCCAAAGAGAGCGACAGACTTGGTTGCAGCATGATCCAACGCATCCTACGAAATTCAAGCGCTTGCAGCTGCCTCCATGGTGAAAAGAGAAGAACGATGCAGAATTACAAGACAGAGGGGTGCTGATTATGTCGACAATATAACTGAACATTTCTTAACAGAAAACAAACAGTGTTAATCCCACTGTACTTCAAAGCAGGCAGCCATGACATGTGGAATGGGCACGAATTTGGGAATAAATACAGCAGGCAGCCATGACATGTGGAATGGGCACAAATTTGGGAAATGAATACCCTTGGCCAGCGCTCCAGGTAGACACAAAAGCATTATCATACCAGATTCCAGATCAACACAAAAGCAATAAAGACCCATTATCATACGAGATCCATGCTTAAACGTCCACAAGACTTGAAATTAAATCATGCAACATGTCATAGCAAATGTGGAGGTCAAGTCATGTTCTGATCAAACGCCCACAGGGGCTGAAACCGTCTCATCAGCAGAGTTTGCTTCATTTCCTAGCTCATGGCAACAGCACGCATAAATCTACCATGTCCCTACAGCACCCTGGGACGGGTTCTCGAAGGCGGCAAAGCCCCAGTTGGTCTTCAGGGCATACGGCGGGTAGATGGTCGATCCCTCGGTCGTGATCTTGGCAATCTGTCATTCAAGAACACATCAGCAGTTGAATGAAACCTGACTAAATTTCTTTCTAGGCCTTCCTGAGCTAAAGCGTGTACACTGAGAAGGACAAGTTCACACCTGGAATTTGTTGATAGATGATCGGTCACGGTACAGCAGAACCAGCAAGCACTTCTCAACCAGCTTAACAGCTTCTTCAAAAGTCAGGTCCTCACGCCATTCACCACGGAGTATTGGGACTGCCATATGGTTCCCAAATCCAGTGGCAATGTGGTTCTCCTCAAAGTGTGTGCCAATCATGTTAACCTGAACAACAAATGTTACAGATAAGATAAGATGTTGACAAACCAGCTGCAGCAAAAGAAGTACGTAGTACTATTCTCTGAACGAATTATATACCATGCCAAGATACTTCTCATCACCCTTTGGACCCTTTTTCACTCCACCAAGCACCAGGGAGTTCCACAGAGGGTCAAACTTATTGCGCCTGTTGTACATTACTCTTGTCAGGTAGGCATGGATTTCCTTGGGGCCCAATGAGTTCCCATCATCCCACATATGATCAGACAAACTGAAAATAGAAACAGGGTGAAGATGTCACAAGGATTTTACATAGCAGAGTGAAGAAAAACATGAGCTAACCACTCAAGGTAACTTACGTTAACTCATCCAAATAGCGCAATATCTCCTGGAAGTCACTGAACTCCCCACTCCCTCCAATAAGGCTGTGCTTACCAACAGCCTTAATACGCTCAACGCTCTTGTACCGCAAAGTTGACCCATAGGAAGCTGCACAACAAATCAGATAATGAATTTCAGATCACGCAACTATTTACCTGTGCAGACTGCAGAGGTGACAACTAACCTCCAGTGTCGCATGCCATGATCACACCATCCTTGTATTTCATTGCAATTATTGAGTTACCAGTCACATAAGGGTTCCTGTTGATGTAATACAATGATGACTAGAGTTAAACACGTGTGTAGATAAATTTATTGAAAGAAGCAACAACACCATGATAAAAAGGCGCTTTCACACCAAGAAAATGCTCGGTCTTGGAAAAATAATAACATGCACAAGATTGCTATAACCATCTTGGACAAATAAACAAGGCATTATATCTGTTGCGCTGGTTATTTATTAGTTTAAAGGCTTCGACATTAACACAAAATTTTCATCCATTCTATGTATACCCCAAACAGTATCAAAATATTGGTACTACAATGCCAGAAATATACTTTGCTAAAATACACTATACTGTATTATTAAGCTGTAGAAGCTAAAAAAAGGGTACAAATTGACCAGACTTTGGGGAACAACTAGAGATAATCTTCTCAGCTTTGACCTTTGACTCTGTAGCACGCACCATGGCGACATTTCAGCTCAAGCTACATGCATTGTTCCACTGGTCTTGATGGCAGTAGGGATACTGCTGGTCAGAATGTCAAGCAAGTCGAAAAGAGGCAGTGCGTCAGAGTCCTCTTCTATTGCCTCATTTTTGAGGTTCACATCTTGTCTACAACCCAGCATTTTCCAATACATGTTTCTGCTTTCTTCATGTTTCATGGAGCGCGATTTATTTCTCGTGCTCGACTGAATTTGCAATCACAGCTGTGCTTCTTGCTACAGGTGGTGCGGCTCTGTCGCTAATGAACTGTGAGAACCCTTCAATAATAGTCACCAAAGAGTAGGATTGGCATTATACGGATCCATGTGGCTTCAACCAATCATTGGTTTCTTCAGACCAGAAAGGTGAGAGAAAATTACTTTCCTATAGCACCTTGCAAATTTGTAGGTTTTCATGTTTCATACAAGCATCATATGCCGGGACCTGATCCTTCCTATCTCGACAGAAGTGTAAATTTGTAGGTTTTCATGTTTCATACAAACATCGTATGCCTGGACCTGATCCTTCCTATCTCGACAGAGTGTCAAGGTAAGGAGTCTATTGTCTTCGTCCAGTGGCTGCCATTTGCGTCACTGGCATCGCAAATGTCTACACTGGCCTCCACACGTACCATGAGAACCACCAAGAGGGTGAGCCTGTGGACCGAACTCCCTACTGTTGACAAATTGACATCTCCTTCCTAGCTTTTTTCTACCTCTTTTTGATAGATAGATGGAACGACATGATCAAACAAGGACATCTAACTGTAGAGAAGCTAAGACCCAATGATAACCAAAGGACCTATCCAATCCAACTATTCTTCAAAAAGAACTGGCTATGGTGCCAGAGTGAAATCTCAAAATAAAAAATACAGCATGGGAAGATACTATTATGAATTTATAAAGGGAAGAAGACAATGCTGCTATTTCTTCAAGAAATTGTACAGCTATACACTTCTGTTCAGATTGTTGAGAGTTCGAGCTCTTGTATTGTATGACATGGATTTTAGACCTTCCTTTATGACACATTTGAACTATTTCTGAGAAGTAGACAGATGCAGCATTACATTTCTTGAGGGAACAAAATAATCAGAAGTTTCAGAACTGCGGTTGATGAGTATCCGTAGACTTGCACAATCATTTTTTCGGGTTTGCAGCACATAAAATTCTTCATGGTCCAGAAAATAGTACTAATAAAATTAAACCCACAGCAACACACGGGCATGTTCCCTAGTCTAGTCTCAATTGACAAAACCCTAATTTTGAAAGGACAGCTTCACAAGAAAAATCACAACGAAAAGATCATCATTATCACCTAAATATTGCCACCAAAGTAGCAATGAGTAGCAGAGGCAGACAGGTTTTGGAGCCTGGGCAATACAAGCTAACTATTGTAAGTATGAAAATCTGAAAACAGCCCACATCATATACACATCATGAAAAGTTTTGACATTTGTTGTTGTCTCACCGTTTGACATTTAGATTCTATTAACTTACTTTTTCCTTAGTAATAAAAATATATGCAAGGCTCTTGCAACTCGCCAAAAAAAAGGTCAATTGGTGAGTACAGTTGTAAATGGCATGCCCAGTGTTTGCAAGAGGGACTGAATTAGTATAACTAATAATTGACTGACAGAAAACACTGGTGTTTGTCTCAGTACTGGATCTGAAGACACCAATGCCCACGTATGAATATCTGGCTTTCAATCATCTATATTACACTGTTGGTATTGATTTCAACATCTGGTCAAGTTCTGAAAGATACTAAAACGAATGGACACAAAAGCTAATGCCACAAACATATTGTCAAAGTTGAGGTACTGGACCTGCTCATGTATGAATCAAGTAAATTAAACAGCGAAATACTCCAAGAAGTTGCATCGTCGACTGATAAGTCGCTGGAGCTAAACTCCTAGAGACTCCAACAATCTATGGCGTAGCGAGCCAAAGCCTGCGGATCGAGAACGCAAGAGCAAATCGGCCAGGGTAAACCCCAGGCCACCAAATCCCCAGCCAGCGCGTCAGCTCTCCCACCGCCCGCAATCGGTCTCCGTCAGCTCCGCCCTAGACAAGACCGTACCTACAGGAACAATCGCCGGACCGGGCTGTCCCTCTCTCTCCCCCAGCAGCGCGACGCGAGTACGGAAAGAAACGAACATAGGAAAACCAGATCGGAGAATAGGAGAAGCTTACAGCGTCCTCTGCGTCCCCTCTCCTCCTCCGGCGGCCGCCGCCGATTTCGCGTGGGATTCGTCCATCGATCCGCGAAGGGGATTTGGTGTTGTTTCGCTCGTCGGAGGGATTGGGTTCGTCTCGGTCGGTCTGGTCCTGGCTGCTGCTGTGTGCCCTCTCTCCCCCTCTCTTTTGTGGGTACGTGTACTTTTTCTTTCTTGCAAAGCGAGTCGAACTCTACTCTTTTTTTTTTTTGAGAGTCAGTCGAACTCTACTGAAGCAAAACGGTAGCGATTACCTCCCGCTACCGTGTCGCGGGAACCCTATTCTCCGCTCCAAGCGGGAGGGATTGCCTCCCGCTCACGCGCGGGCTGAAATGGGCTGCGGCCCGTCAGCACATTTTTCTTCCGGTTTTTCTTTTTTCTGGGGTGCTTTTCCTGGTTTTTAGGGGATTATCAGTTTCGTTTTTCCGGCTGTTTTTTGGTGTCTCTTCTTTTATATTTTTTTCAAATTCAAACATTCCAAATTTAATATTTTCAAACTCAAACTTTCTCTGAAATATGGATAATTTTTGAACCCAAACAATTTTCAAATCTGAATTTTTTATAGTTTCAAACATTTTTTAGTTTGAACATTCTTAAAATTCCAAGATTTTTCAAATTATAACATTTTTTAAATTGAATTTTTTTAAAAAAAATGCCTTTTTATTACCTAGAAAAAATGAACCAGCAAATAAATAAACAGAAATTTAAAAAAGAGAAAAAAGACCGTGTCTTTTATTGAGCCGCATCAGAACTGCCAGCATTGACGAGTACTTCACCAACCCTCAGAGCATCTCTAACAGACATCGTAAACACACGAATTGTATAATGTGTTTACATGTCACGGATCGAGTTTAAGGAGTTTGTTTCGCGTGAGACGTTTTCGAACGGTAAGAACTCCTTATTTCAACATTTCCCATCAACTATGATCAATATTCAAATAATCAAACGCTACAATGATTCATAGTTTGTAGGACAATTTCCGTGCACGACTTCATGAGAGGGTGGAGGTCATACCTAGGGGATGCATCGCCGAACATGTTGGCTACACCAGTCAAGGTGTCCTGCGGGTGGACCACGACAGGCGAAGGCGGAGCGGCAATGATCGCAAAGATGGCGCGATGCACAACCCGCTTTGTCACGCCCGTTGGGCGTCGGGGCGGCCACGGATGGCACCTACGACTAGGCTACATGCGAGACACTAGCGAGTAGCGGGGCGTTAGTGTTGCCCAAGAACTTACTCTGCGACTTGCTTCTCGCACAATCATGTGGACAACGGTTTCGCGGGCGAAGAGCCCGAGACAAATCCAGTGTCGGGGCTTGGGCGGCGCGACCTCACCAACGGCGGGTGGAAGATGAGTGGTGTCCATGGGTTGGGGTTTGGTGAGAGGTGGAGCCGGACAACGAGTGGGGAGGGAGATTAGTGATGGCGGTGTGGAGACGGAAAAGGGGAATGCTGAAATATCCCTCCCACGCAAACAGCTCGAGCATTACATGACGGTGTGTAGTTGTGAGGTGGAGGGATTCTTCACGAACAGTAAAATAAAGTACTATAGTTTTCGTATATTTATGGTGTCTACTAGACCGCCATTTTTTGGCCAAAACCTAAAACCTTTTGCTATTATATACTTCCTCCGTTTGGATATATAAGATGTTTTAGATTTGTAAAGTAGATTCATACATCTTCACAAGCCTAAAATATCTTATATTTCCAAACGGAGGGAGTAGTTTTTTGGGGTGTTCTAATAGCATCTCCACTCGTCTACCTAGGAGGTCGTTCCGGACGCTGAATTTCGGTCCGGACGCCGAAAATTGGCCCAGTCGCGTACCCAAGGACCTGTTTTCTGCCGGATTTAGGCCATTTTTTGTCCGGACTACCCAGGCCGAACCCAAGTTTCAGACGCATACAGGAGCCAGACTGATGAAATCGGCGAAAAAATCGTAGCGTGGACCCACCGAGTCGATGTGAGCCGAGTTGTCGTCATCCTCGAAACCACGCGCCGGCAATAATCGCCGTCGCGTCATATCGTCGCCGATTCTGACGCCGTCGCCCGTGCTAGAGCACATCAACCATGGGAACACTCATGGCTCGGCTTCAAGCGCAACCCGGACGCCGGCAGGACGGGTCGGCGTGCTCCGGCGAATCGGGCGCGAGGAGGATGGCGAGCATGAGCTCGTCCTCTTCCGGCGTCCCACTCTTCCGGCGGCTGACCGCGACGGCCGTGAAGCGCAAAAACGTCTCTCGCTTTCGCGCGCCCGCACGCGGCACGCATATCATCATCGGCGAGCCGTCTGCGCCTGTACGAGCCGCTGCGCCTCGCCCAAGCGAAGGCTCGGCCAAGACGCCGCCTTGAAGATGGCGCTGAGCAGCGCCGCTGGAACGGCGCTCATGACGCTGCATTGCCGGGCTGGCCGAGCCCTCTCGCCGGATATCACAAATGGTCGAGGAGGACTAGGAGAAGGCAGCGGCGCATTCTCGCTGCGGCGAGCGAAAGCCGCCCGTCGTCGGTATGCCGGGAGTGGTCGCCTACCGGGCACCCGCTACATCTGGATGACGAGGACGAGGACGCGTGCCGTCCTACCGACCATGGAGAATCGACGACCACTGGCGAGCGGCTCCACGAGAACCGGTAGCCGAAAGCGATGACGATAATGGCGAGGATGACGGCCGAGCCGACCCCCGCTACACGTCGTTCTACGACAAACTTTGGCATGTAGGACGGCGAAGGCACCGGCGGCGGCCTTTTTAAGTTTAACTATGTACTAGGTTCGTTTAAATTTGATGTAATCCACCTATATTTGTCCAACTTAATGAAAATCGCCTAAATTTGATGAATTTTAGTCGAACTTGAGGACTCGTAGTTACGCGAGTGGAAAAATAGGCGTCCCAGGCCGAAAACTTGTTCCGTCCGGCCGAAAAACAAACCAAATTTCTTCCTGGGTTCAGCCAACGAGTGAAGATGATGTAATAGTCACATTACCTACGCGAAGGTGAAACTAACTACTCAAGCCCAAGCCCATCTACAGAAATCCGAAACCAGAAAACTAGCAATAGCCCACCATGGCGTCACTGGCCAACTAATTGGACGACAATCATTTGGCAAACCGTAATTAGGCTTTCACAAAAGTATACGAAAATGTTTCGATATGAGTACCAAAGTCGATGTCATAATATCACAACACAGATACAACGAGTCTGGAACATGTGTCCAAGGCTAGTACGTCTTCAGATATTCTCAAAGAAAAAAAAAAGGCGGTGAACGACTTCATGCACGCGAACAGACAAGCGCCGGCAATATGGATATGTATACTTTGTTTGTGTTCGAAGGCTATATGTGGTCGCAGACAAATTAGTTCGCGCCGTCATCCTTATCACGGCCAATCTACAAGATGGTAGCTACCGATCGACCTATGCATCGGAAGACTAGTTTGTCATATCCTGCAATTCCAAGCTGAACTATGAGGTTCGGCGGCGTGAACACGGTGAACCTGGACATGCCAGTACCGGGAGAGGATCGACGATAGCGCATCCAATCTGGAGGAAACCACATTCACATGACATGGGGCGGATGTAGACACATGTGCTAATTTTTAAGGCTAAAAACAAAAAAAAATGTATGTAATTAGCATCATTAAGGTTGTTTAGCACTAGACTCAGGCTTCATCCAGCTCCGCCCCCTGACATCAACAAGCTTGCAATGAAGCTAAACGGTGTCTTGCTGATGGTAGAAAATTTGCTTGCTCACAATATATATATAACTATTTTTGAAACGAGGCAAAAAAAGGTTGCCTTTTCCATTGATTAAGGAGAATAGAAACTTTAAAACAAATCGAGACCGAAACCAACACAGCCATTGGCGCTGAAACATGAGTGCTAAGGAAACAAAAAAAATCAGGGGCAACTACTCTCTTGGGGGATAAAGTTCGCCAAGCACTTAGCTCTAGGAACAATCCAAATCCTAGTCCCATCTTTGATGTCCGCAATAAGCACCGAAAGAAGGGTGGATGTATGTCGGAAACCCTATAGTTGCGCTCATTCCACTAGTCGAGCCCCCAACTCCGGTTGGGAGGGCCTCTAACAGCGGTTCCCAACCGCCGTTGAGGTTCTTGTTAGAGGGGTTTTAACACCGGTTCTTATACGAACCGGTGTTAAAGGGTGGCGCAAGACGCCTGCCTCATTACACTTTAACACCGGTTATCTGGAACCGGTGTTAAGAATAGCCAGCGGATTTGAACGTTTTCCGCGGCGATTCGCGGCCAGAAACGGCCTAAATCTTCGCCATGACTCGCTGCCCGTAAGGCGATTTACGGGAGGGCGAGAATCGATCGGGGGTATACTTATAAATCGTCATCGGTACATACGAGTACATGAATAATTAAGCAACTATTATTATACACAAACATCGTCGACACATACATCGTCATCGGCACATACATCGTTATCGTTCATTTTGGTGGATATCTAAAGAGTTCTCCGCCGGTGGCGACCTCATCAAGTATGAACCCGCCAATTCCTCTTGAATGGCTCATGCGTTCAAATGGTAGGAGTTGGTCCGCATCCGCTCGATCTGAATATATATGAAGAATGGGCCGTCAATATATATATAAGAATAAAACTCAACACAATTGATGGTAATAAAATAATGTTGTGGATTTTGTTTACTTACTCTAAGTTGTTCTAGTGCTTGGCTTGTCGCACATATCGTGTTGAATGAATTCGCAAACATAGTACCCACATAAGTTATTGTCGTGTCCGATGCGCGCTACGAGAATAGAGAGTTCAATCAAAATATTAATCAATAAAGCATGATATAATGGAATTGGAAGCTAGCTAGTATTACTTACATTTTGGTCTACAAATTTTAGTTCTTACGACCATTCACCCACGGCCCTGCGTGAACATTTTCAAACCTGTCCGACAAAGAAAATGGATAAAGGAGTAATTAATTACTTATTGTCACGAAAGTTGCCGATCTAGTGCGATAATATGATTGAAATTACCTCGGAGCATCTCTCTAAAGTCTGCTCATAGCTCTTTTTCTTTCGTAACGAGTCCATGACAAGGACTTTTCCGAGTCGGGTTGAATGACTAGAATAAAGTGGAACCTACGCATAACTCATCATCAATTACACTTAACATCGAGTAAGCGAAGCAGAATGTGTACAAGAGAGAGGTACAAGACTCACGAGAAGTTGTAAGGCAATAGTATTTCCCTTTTGGTTTGTTGTCTCAGAAAGACTTTAGCAAGTAATCTTCATTTTGCGAGTTTGTCTCTTACCACTTCTTCATGAACTCTATTTGGGTCAACGAACCCAATGTCAAAAGGGCCTCCTTTCATGCATTCCATAACCTTTTTCCTGCATAATAGTATATACATATATGGTGAGCATATATATATACATGCAATTAATGAAGTGAATGAGATGAGATAAAAATTACAGAAATAGTACTTACACACAATAAAGGCTGATGGCAGATTTGTCGAGTTCCTTCTGATCGAATAGAAAATGCAAGTCTTGAATGTTGAAGTCGATCGCGTCGTCTCCGCACAAGAAAATCTGATCTCTTATATGCGTCGTGATCCATTCTTCTTTTCTTGTTTTGCAGAAATGAAGGTACCACTTGTGCAATTTTCGCATCTTTGTTGGTAGACTCTTGAGCTCCTCTTTCTTGACTAGATTCTTCCCATACTTCCATGGATGTATGGGGTTGACATCGCATTTGGGCAAGTTGTCTCCCATGACGTTCAAGTATGCAATGTAAGTCATCCCCATCTCATTGGCCTTTCTTTGTAGCTCTGCCTCAGAATCATCTGGGGAGGCGTCCGTTTGTCAAACATTTGGAGCGGGCGCATGATTGGTTTTCCTGCTCTCCGAGCATGGGAACTGTTTTGGGTGCCTCACGATCGCTACTTTCAGCCTCCCCACGGCCTTGCATCCGCTTCTTCAAAGTCTGGCGCTCGTAGTCCGCACAAGTGGGGTTTCAGGTTTCAAAAGATTTTGTAAAACTTCTCCACCAATGGATCTATTTTCTCCTTTGGCTCGCCCGTCTAGGTGCAAATAATTTCTTGACCTGTTCTTCCGAGATCCTATTGGTCTCCTCGTCGCTGCGATTCCACGGTAAAACCTGCAATGGCTTGGCGGAAGGCTGCGGGACGTAGTTTTTTGAACTCTTTGGCGTACGGTTTCATGCGGATTTCTTTGTGGCGATCTCTGATGCTCCTCGTGGCAGTTCTCTTCCGCTTCTGTTGAGGAGATGGATGAAGCACCGGAGATGGATGACGGAGATGGCTGCAAGAGAGATGGTAGGCGGAGATGGCTGCCATGCAGAGATGGCCGACAGGCGGAGATGGCTGCTGTAGGAGATGGCTGCCGCCAGAGCGGCTCGACGGCAGCTCTGCGGAGACGGCGGGGTGCCGATGACCTCAATTTGGAAGCACAATGTGTTCCTTCTTCCAAAGAATGGTTGTTTTCACTACAAATTTGAGTTGAGTTTCCCCTTCACCGTAGCATGGTCAAGTGCTTCCTCATATTCCTTCACAACCTCATCCACCCGACAATAGCATAGCCATGGAATCGGTCGGCGGTAAGTTCCACCAGCCATGGAGGGAAGGCATAGCCGATAGCCACCTTAATGGATAAGCCCATTAATCTCACATGCAGCGTGTTCGCTCTCCGTGATCTCATCCACGGGTATCGAGACCGTCATTTCAAGCGTGCTGCGTTCTCCGTGGAAGCCACCGCTTTTCAGCGAGTCCGGCGCGGGCAGCTTCCAATCTGAGCTCTTCGTGCCGAGATGGGCGGTAGATTGATGGCTCATTGTGCATTCACTTGCGCTGCAGCCGCAAGTGCATGTTCTATCTGTCATCCGCCTCAGACGCTCTTTTTCTTTTACGCGCGCCATCTGTAAGAGTCGCTCGATCGGCAAACCCATCCTTCCATGACATACCCCTGCCTCGTGCATGTCCAGTGTTCTTTTTACCGATGGCGTGTGAGCTGGTCATTCTCTCTCGGGATGGAAGGTCCCTGGATGTTTCCTATGCCGTGATGAGTTCGGTGTGGGTTTGGCAAGGATGGTTGGGAAGATACACAATCCTGCTTACGGGTCCAACCTTGCCCGATTCCGTAGAACCAAGTCTTTGCACGTAGGTCCCACCCATCCGTCTGGGTGTGATCCTCTCTCAGCAGGCCCTCTCGGCTTCCTCCCACTTAGGCCTCGAGATATGTAGCCACGACCCGTCCTCTGGTGATATTCCTTCTTCGTGGCATTAAGCGTATTGGTTTCGACCTATTTTTAGCTATAGCACTTTTTTATATGTCTCAAATTCGGGCGTTGAGGTCTTATCTTCGCATAATATGCGTCTTGAAATCTGAGTCTCATGAGCTTTGACAAATTTGTTCAATTTTGTCTTCGATTCTTGGAAAGCCTCACCATCTTCTTTAGAGTCCACTCTTTGACCTTTTCATTATAACGGTTGTTTTCATCCTCTTCTGGCGGAAGGGTGAAATTTACCAACAACGAATTCAAAGCGTTTCTTTGGATCATCATCGACAAAGGTACCGCCCTTCTTTGGCTTATTCCAATATTCAATTATGATTGGGATTTGGTCCCTAACAAGAACTCCACCGACGATAAATTTGTCTGTGGCCTTCTTGGGCTCCATCGCCGCCATCAACACGGATCGCTTGATCGTGAACTTTGCACGATCTTTCAACCGGCTCGCCTCGCTTGCTCTTTTCGTAGAAGAAGATGGTTCTGCTGGTCGATCCAGAGGGCTAAAAGAAGAAAGAAGCGTTAATTAATACATGTAGAAGAAGATTGTTGGTGGAAGTCACCGAGGCTTAATCAATGCATATACCTCGCGGACTTTGTAACCATTAAATTGCGTTCACGAGTCTTCATCTTCTCCATGACTAGTACTTGAGCTGCCGTCATGTCCCTCCAAGTTCAGATATTGTGAGGTGTCCTCATCAATAATGTTCTCCATTATTTCTTCTTCTTCAAGGTTTCTACTAAGTGGATCCATAGTTTCTAAAACAATAATATTATCTAGAGTAAGAGTGTAAACATTCAAGTGGACTTGGATTCATACACAAATATACATATTTATTCATACCAAAATACACAAATAAATACACAAATGAGTCAGAGGTCCAATTTGTATACAAGTTTTAATCTATGCATGTATTACAATTTATCGAGCAAACAAGTTTTAATCAGATGAGTCAAGAATCATACACGTGGCGGACACGTGGCGCTCCGGTGGGGTGACGTTGGTCTCGCTTCGGCGGTGCTCGTCGGACGGATCTTGGCGGTGCTGGCGGGCTCGTCGGGCGGCGTCGGCGTTTAGGCGTGGCCTATGAGCTCAAGCGGCGGCGTAGACTCTCCGCACGGAAGAGAGCGAGGTGGTCAGTTAGGGTTCAGGCGTGGCCTATTATAATATCTTTGCTATAAGCTATTTTATTTTTACTCCACATGCTTCTAATTCACATGTGCAAGGATTAAGGCCTAGATCGTCGGAGTCGATGTCACTACGTTCATCTCGCCCATCTTTGGCACCACGGAATCGTTCAGGGTCAATTTGAGGGTGACGGTGATTTTTGTTCGTATGGCGGCGAGATCCGGCGTGATCGAGACTCGTTGCGGCCGGTTATTGGTGCGGGAAGATAATACATGGGAGTTTCCAGTCTTATCTTGCAGGGTGAAAATCCAAGGTCTGGCCTTAGCTGGTTGTGCCTGGCAATGGCCTTGTTGAAGGCATTGTTTTGTGAGCAAGGACTTTCTCCAGATCGCCGCATAACCGATATGATCGAACGGGGGTGTGTAGCCGCGAAAGGGAAATGGGAAAATGTGGCCGTGAAAGAGAGCAATGTCTGGGCGGGAGAGAGAGCGACAGAGCACCGAAATTTGTTCCTAGATGTTGCATGTTGCGATCTCTACACAGGCCGGAGTGGCGTCCAGGTGCGTGAACCGTCGTGTGGATGCATTCGCTGAAAAGGTGTTTCTTGTCGATTTGGAGTAAATTGCACAAAACCACGACAATTGAGTCTAGAGATTTAAAA
Source organism: Avena longiglumis (assembly GCA_030063025.1). NCBI lineage: Eukaryota > Viridiplantae > Streptophyta > Magnoliopsida > Poales > Poaceae > Avena > Avena longiglumis. The sequence continues at coordinate 53,141,189 of CP125976.1, forward strand.
AACTACGACAATTAAGGACTGCTTAAAAAAACTACGAATTTTGGAGCTAGAGACTACAAACAACTACAAACTTTGCCTAATCGAACAGTTAGCTAGTTTAATCGCACTGATTCGGCAGGGCCCACCTCAATATCATGAGGTGGCGATGGGACGGATCGTCTCCCGACACCGTTAGCGGCCCGTTACCTCCATCTGGTCGTCTTCTTCCTTCATCCATTCACAGAGACATGGGAGCAGCCGCGTGGGCGAGCCCCCGAGGCTAAGAGAGCGGAACGGCGTGGTCGCCAGACCTTCAAGGAGGGCGTGGTCACGGAGCTGGGGACAGGAGAGACGAGCTCGCAGGAGGAGGCATGCGCACATGACCAGCGCCACCGGCACGCGAGCGAGGCGGAGGTCCAGTGAGAGAGCGCTTGATAGGTACGGAGGAGGAGCTCGAGCTCACGCGCCAGCGCGGAGGAGGCGCTGGGCGGGACACGGGAGGCGCATGGGTGGAGGTGCTCCGCTGGGCGCGGCAATGGGCGACCCTTTACGCGGCTGTAGGGTGGCGCTGGAATCACTGAGAGGTGCGAGGTCGCCAAGGAGGGCGCGGAGGCGGACGGGGCTGTGAGACGACGCGAGCGACATAGCACCGGGCGTGGACGAGCAGGAGCCGAACGAAGGAGGTGTTAGAGGAGGAAGGATGCGGGAAGAGAGGGTCAGGCGGCGAACCTCGAGCTGAAAGCGGCGGGCGTAGACGGCTCTAAAGCGGCGGGCGAGACGCTGGCGAAGTCGGCGCTTATCCGTGTTCTCGATCGATCCGCTCAAAGGGGAAGAAAGGAAGGAGGAAGGTGAATAATACCCCTCTTTAACACCGGTTTGTATGGAACGGTGTTAAAGGGCTTCACAAGATGACACCTCTTTAACATCGGTTCGTGGCAGGAACCGGTGTTAAGAAGTGTTGAACGAATAATGTTTCTTTAACACCGGTTCTCGCTCGAACCGTGTTAAAGGGGCATTTATTTCATGCATTAAAGGGCTTTTAATTAAAAATATGATATGAATTTAGAAAATTCATATCTTTTTCATTTCAACTCAGAAAAATATGAATAATATATCATAATTTTAAGAAAAATAATATCTATCCATTCATGTAAATCATTTTATATTTACTTTACATGAATTTTTTTAAATAACTAAAACACTTATTTCATGCATTAAAGGGGCTTTTTTAATTCAAAAAATATGATATGAATTTACATATCTTTTTCATTTCAACTCAGAAAAATATGAATAATATATCATAATTTTCAGAAAAATAATATCTATCCATTCATGTAAATGATTTTTATTAGATCAAATCATATTTTAATGCCGCATCTTTTGTATTAGCATTTTTGAATTGATTGGATATTTAAATGTCGCATCTTTTGTATACACTTGAATCTCACCAAGCCTCTCTCAACTTGCATTGTTTTTTGATCAATGTGTTGGTGGTTTTTTGAATTAGCCATTTGGTGGTTGCTTCACAAAACCGTCCGTTTTTTATGCTCGGAAAATGGAAAATGCCTTTTGGTGCGATAAAAGGAAAACTCCTCTTGCAAACTATGCCTTGATTCTAGCCATAACATTGGTCATTTGACCAAAGCCAAGAAACCTCGAATGAGATAGGTCATTTTGAGAGCTTACATAAATCCAATCGGAACGAAAATTAAGATACATAAAAGAACTGAAAATTAAGATACATGGCGATTAAGTAACAATCCGAATCGAACTGAAAATTAAGATACATAAAAGAACTGAAAATTAAGATACATGGCGATTAAGTAACAATCGGCAACTTGTTTCGAATGTTGGAGTGATTCACCATGCTCCCGCCACACCTGTAATACTACATCAGAGTCGTTGTGAGCCGCCGCCGTCATCATTTGCCGCTGCGGGTCGTAATTGAACCTCCGGAGAGTACGCTGGGCTGGACTTGAGGGTAGCGCGGGGCTGGACTTGAGGGCAGCGCAGACGGGGTTAGAGTCGGCGCGGGTCATAGGCCATGACGCTGGAGAGTCCGACGCGCCACCATAGCCGACGGCCGCCTCGTTGAAGTTAGGAGGAGGTGGGCCCTCCTCGTGCTGGCGAGCGCCTCTCATGCCGATCCACGAAGAAGGCTTCCCAAGTAGGGAAATAGTCGGGATGCCATCCGGGATTCCTCCGCTGCCGGCGTGAGCTCGAAGTAGTAGTGGTTCGTGATGGCCATCCGCGCCACACCTAGAGGGACAGAGGAACTGCACGCCCGATGCTCAAAGATCCACCGACGGGACACAAGAGTTCAAGGGCGGGGTAGTTCGAGGCGCAAAGCGCCCGCCTCCTCAAGTTAGTGCTGGTGGAAGCCATGGGAAAGAGTGATGAGGTTGCGATATGAGTCTAGAGATGTGCAATGACAATGGAGGCCAACCCCTACATATATATATATAGTGAACTAGCGGGAAGAATCGGAGGAAGAACTCGGGAAGAAAAATGGCGGAAGAAAAATGGCGGATGAACCTTTAGTCCCGTTGGAGACACCAACCGACTAAAGATGAACCTTTAGTCCCGGTTGGAGACACCGACCGACAAAACACGAGTCAAGACTAATAATAGGGGTGAGTGCATGTCGACATTATGTCGTATGGCGTGTACCTTGTCTCGGATGGTGTCACCAACCGACTAAAGATGAACTTAGTCCCGCTGGAGACACCAACCGGACTAATAATAGGGGTGAGTGTCGACATTATTTTGTAAGTGTCAACACTATGTCGAGCTGCTTGTACTATAAATAGGCATCCTTGTGAGTCCAGCCTCCAGCCCGGTTTGAGGTGGACACCACTACGGCCAGCCTGTGGAGATGCCGACGGAGCCCGATCCTCCCAAGATCTCCGAAACTGGTCATAGAGGCACTCTAATATGTGAAATTAGTTAGCTCGTGTATTGATCTAGTTAGAGAAGTTACAAAGCTGCAAGATGGTTTTCGAGAGGGGACACTTACGGTTGTTTGTGGAGATGCCGACGGAGCCTAGTCCTCCGCATCTCCAAGAAACTGGTCATAGAGGCACTCCTAATATGTGACCGCTGCTTGGAGATCAGATCTTAATGGTAAGTAAGAATCGACAACTTCTTCTCATAGTCCCGGTCCATCCACAAAACATGACTAACACTCAAGACATGTATTAATATTAAAACATGAACTAGAGTTACATAATATGAGCATGAACTTCTTGGCATATGCCCTTTCTTATGATCGCTCACGTAACCATGGAGCATCTTCTTTACTTAACGGAATGCTTGGGTGGTTTCACCGTGAAGGGCGGAATTTCATCAAACTTATTATAATCTTCGACATGTCTGCTTTTCCTCGATTCCCACGATGTTTCTTTTCCCTAAAGAACTATGTGACGCTTTGGCTCATCATATGATGTATTCGCTTGCATATTTTTTTTTTTTTTGGTCCGGAGGACATGTCCTTCACATAGAAAACCCGAGCCACATCATTGGCTAGGACGAATGGTTCGCCTAAGTTCTTCATAAGATTGTTGAGATCCACCGTTGTCATTCCGCACTTCTTGTCTACCTCAACCCTCCTCCGTTAGCTTGACCCATTTGCATGAAACAAGGGGACCTTAAAATTAGGTCCATAGTCAAGTTCCCATATCTCCTCTATGAACCCATAATACGTGGTCTTTTGCCCATTGTCTTCAGCATCAAGCGGACACCACTATTTTGGTTGGTGCTCTTTTTATCTTGGCCTATCGTAAAATGTATTCCCATTTATCTCATACCTTGGAAAGTACATACGTTCGAAGACGGTGTCCCGCCAACAAGTACATGATCCCCAACAATGGTGTTATTCGTGAGAAGTCTTTGCAGCCAGCCAAAACTCGCCATGTGTTCACTTATAATCCATTCATCGACCGCCCCGTGTTTGAGGCGATTAAATTCTTGTGTTCATTGATATACGGGCAACCAAGATAGATCTTTGTAAAACCGTAGTGTGCTTGATTGAGAGAATGCCCGTCCCTACATATCATTGCTTTACATCCTAGGGTGCCTTTTTCCACGCAGTCTCCCCTCATGTCGTGATTCGAACACCAATCGCCTTTAAGGTCGAATAAAATCAAAAGTAACTCAATGACCTCCTCTCACATATAGCCCTTGGAGATGCTTCCTTCCGCCTAGCACGGTTATGAACATATTTCTTTAAGACTCCATGTACCTCTCAAAGGGGAACATATTATGTAGAAATACAGACCGAGAATGGCAATCTCTTCTACTAGGTGAACCAGAGATGCGCTATAATATTGAAGAAGGATGGTGGGAACACCAACTCAAAGTCGACAAGACATTGGGCCACATCTGCTTGTAACCTGGTAGGCTTTGGATCGATTACCTTCGAGATATTGCATTGAGGAATGCACATAGCTTCACAATGGGTACTGAACATTTTCGTAGAAGCCCCTCAATGCAATCAAGCAATTGTGTCATAATCACGTGGCGCTCATGAGACTTCAGGTTTTGGAATTTTTCTCGCCATATTTATTATTCCTTTATATTCGACGAAGCCGACGGGACCTTGATATCGCTTTACATTCAAAAAGATTTCCTTCTGCTTTGGTAAGAGCGTAGTCGTGGAGTTAAGTGGCATCGTTTACCCTTCTCGCTCTCGGGATGCATAGGCTCTTCAGGGCCTTCGACGTTGCTGGTCCTGTCGTGCTTCCTGTATCTTTTGTCTTCCCATACACTCCTAGAAAGCCTAGCAGGTTCACGCAAACATTCTTCGCCACGCATCACGTCGATTGAAGAGCGGACCTCTAAGACTTTATAATAGGGTAGGTCCCAAAATATAGATTGCTTCTTCCACATGGGCGCGTGTCCGCATCGTCATTCGAACAGATAGACCGCCAGACCTTTTCCAAAGATTACTTCTAGGTCCTTGACCATACCAAATACCTCCTCACCGGACGGAGGACAGGCTTCCTCCGGTTCTCGCAGACGTTTGAAATGCTTGCCTTTCTTTCATCGGATGTAGGTTCTAAGAAATCGGCGATACCCTAGGTACACAACCTTATTACATTTATCCAAATATACACTTTCAATATCATCTAAACAGTGTGTGCATGCATTGTATCCCTTGTTTGTCGCCTGAAATGTTACTAAGAGCAGCCAATCATTGATGGTTACGAAAAGCAATGCTCAGAGGTCAAATGGCTCCCCTTTGTGCTCATCCCACATACGCACACCTGGTTTGGCCCACAGCTGTAAAAGTTCTTCAACTAATGGCCTTAGGTACACATCAATGTCGTTGTCGGGTTGCCTCGGCCTTGGATGAGCACGACATCATAATGAACTTCCTCTTTATACACAACCAAGGAGGAAGGTTATAGATACATAGGGTCACAGCCAGGTGCTGTGGATGCAGCTCGCCACCAAAAGGATTCATGCTGCAGACTTAGACCAAACCTTAAGTTCCTTGCGTCACGTATGAAGTCCGGTACTCTCGCCGACTTTTCTCCACCGTGACCCATCGCGGGTGTCTCAACATCGCGTCTTTCTTACGGTCTTCCATGTGCCATCGCAACAACTTGGCATGCTCTTTATTTCAAGAGACGCTTAACCGTGGTATTATAGGAGCATACCACATAACCTTGGCGGGAACCTTCTTCCTAGGGGCCTCGCCTCAACATCGCCAGATCGTCTCGTTCGATCTTATACCGCAGCAAAGGCATACCGGCATGCATCCAAATTCTCGTACTTCTCACTGCGGTAGAGGATGCAGTCATTAATGCAGGCATGTATCTTCTGCACGTCTAATCCTAGAGGGCAGACAACCTTCTTTGCTTGGTATGTACTGTCAGGCAACTCATTATTTTTTGGAAGAAGATTCTTCATTTTTACCAACAACTTTGAAAATGCGCTTTCACCCACCATTCTCTGCCTTCCATTGCAGCAAATCCAGTGTGGCACCTAGCTTTTTGTGGCCATCTTCGCAAGTTGGATACAACAATGTTTTGTGATCCTTTAACATCTGCTCCAGCTTCTCCTTCTCCTTTTCAGTTTCACATTCTTCCTTTGCATCAGTAATGGCCCGACCAAGATCGTCATCAGCGGGCCCATCTGCTCCCTCTTGATCTTCATTATCTACCTCCGTTGCATTATCATCATATTCAGGATACATATTATGATAGTTTTCATCATCCTCTTCTTCGTTGTCTTCCATCACAACCCCTTTTTCTCCGTGCTTGGTCCAACAATTATAGCTGGACATGAAACCGGATCAAGCGGTGGGCGTGAATGGTTCGGTATTTGAGTAGTCTTTCTTGTTCGATAGTGAACACACGGGCATCACATAAAACCATTGTGACCACGGTTTGCATTAGCCACAACGATGAAATTTTGAGGCCCGTAATGTACTCGGAAGCGGCGGTCACCGTACATCCATTGCCGATTCATCTGCATTAATATGTAGTATATATCAAAAATAATAGGAGATGACCATTTATATATATAGTACATCAATGACACATGAAACTATAGTTGCCGACCTCGACCGAGACGGAAAGAGCAACAAGAAAGCTTATTTTGAGCTCGGCATTTCACCGAACACCTCTAGTGCATATGAAAAAACAAACTAGCACTCTTCACACCCTCTTGCTAGGCTCCAAAATGTGAAAGAGTGGGGTGTGTGTGTGAGGTGGTGTCTTATATAGCCCCTTTAACACCGGTTTGTGCCACGAACCGGTGTTAAAGAACGCATGATTTAACACGGTTCGTTAACCGGCAGTTAAAGGGCTCTTTAATGCCGCAGAGGCCACGCCTTACGGCCCCTTTAACACCGGTTAGCATTTTTGGATCAACAAAGTTCTCGCTTCCACTAGTGCTCCGAAGCTTCGAATGGACGAGAGTGGTCAAAGAGGTGACGGCCTTTAGGTAAGTTTGGCCACCTCCAGGCAACTCGACTCGTATTTCTCAATTTGCATCTCGTGATTAGACGGCTTAATTCCCCAACTTTTTGGCAGAATGGTCATTTTTTTAGCACAATAAAGAAAGACATGTGATGTACTGGAGTTAACATGATTTTTTCTTTTGTCATGCATGTGTCACTTGAGGAATGACTTTGACAAAAAAGCTGATAGGCAGAGGACCCTCCTATACGACCAAGAATGTGCGCACTTAAATTCCCTCATCAGAAAGAGTGGACCAAGGGAGTCGACACTGAAAGCGACCAAGCAGCACGCTTACTCGGATTTTCAATTACCAACTTTCCCATGCGGGCAACCGAACATTGTTGCGGACAGCACCAACATTCCCGGCGCCGCACGGTGTGCGATTTGACCCGATTTCGGAATGGATGCAGGAACGGGCAAAGGCTCGGAAAGGTTCGGCGGCCGAAGGCGACGCCGCCTGGGATGAGACGGTGGAAAGGCAACGGATTCACTACCGGCTTCGTTCTTCTTGCACACGACGCCGCCGCCGCCGCGAAAAGGATGCATTTATTACACCTAGATCTTTGTTTCTCATTCTCCTCCTGGATACGGTGGCCGTGCGAGCGTGTGAGTAGCTTTCCACTTGGGTTGCCACTAGGATCATGGTCACCTGATTGCTACTCCACTCAGAGTATTCTTCTCTTTTAAACGATCAGCGAATCACTCCCTTAGGCCTTTAGAGCATCTCCACTCCCTTACCATGACGTCGATCCGGACGTCGAAATTAGTCCGGCCGCCGAAAATCATTCGAGTCACGTACCCAGGGACCTGATTTTGTTCGGATTTTGACGTATTTTGGTCCGGCCTACCCAGGCCGAACCCAGGTTTCCGGGTACGCCTGGAGACGCCGGACGCCGCGAAAACGGGTGTGGGCCAGCTCTGTCGGCGAGACAGTCTCATTACCACCCACTCCACTCGCCCAGACTGCGGCGAAGAGCTCCCCCATGCCGAGACATGCCCACGCCTCTACATACGCTCGCAGTAGTTGCCGTCCACCTCGACGCCCGCTCCGCCGCCGCTATTGTAGGGATTCGTAGCATGGAAAACAAAATTTTTCTATCGCATACAAACAAACAAGCCAAGATCTATCTACTAGATTGTAGCAACGAGTCGATGGAATAACTTACCCTCGAAGATTTCAAAGTGTTTAACGAGAGCGGATTCTCGTGGGTGATGTAGTCGTACTCTTCCCGATCTCAAGATCGCGTAGACGATCCTTCCGGTATGCGTCAAGGCGGCGCTCAGCATGATCACACGTTCGATTTTCGACGAAGACCTTCCTCTCCTTGTTCCAAAGAAAATGGAGGTTGTAGCAATCTCCTCGCGATTCCGGCAGCACAACAGCGTGGTATCGGAAGTAGAGGGGAAATCTCGCAGGGCTTCGTCTTAAGTCGGAGCGAGTATGGTGGAGTATGAGAGAATCCCTCGACGATCTAGGGTTTAGACACACCGAGGAGGAATCTTGGCTGGCGGCTAGGGTTGCTAGGCGGCGGCGGCTTGACCTAGGGCGGCGACGGCGGGTGGCGGCGCCGGCGGCTTAGGGTTTGGAGGCGGGGATCTTGTGTGTCTAGGAGGAGCCCCGCCTCCTTATAGGTGGAGGGCCGGGGCCAAGGGGAGGAGTCCTCCCCAACTCGGCTTGAGGTGGGCGGTGGAGGAGGACCTCCCAACTCGGTTTCCTCCTTCCCCACTTCCCAAAATAGCCGTTTGACTTTCAAACTTGGCGTTTGACTTTTCAAACTAGGATTTGAATAAACCTCTATTTTGTTCAGCGATGACACCGAGTACATAATGCAATCATACCAACTTGATATAACACATTCATGTACCCTTCCTCCGAGTGCCGGACATTCCGAACCTTCTAGAACATTCCGATGAAAACATCTAACCATTCTCCAACTCAAACGGACTTTCCTTATATGAATCTTATTCTCCGGACCATTCCGGATCTCCTCGTGATATCCTGAATCCCATTCGAGACTCAACAACATTCGGTCTCTTTCTCATCATTCCATAACTACTCAAACAACGTCGAATCCTTAAGTGTGTCTCCACGGTTCGTGAATTATGGACATGATCGAGACACTTCGAACAATAACCAATAGAGGAATCTGGAAATTAATATGGCTCCCACATATTTCTACGATTACTTTGATCGAATGAACCACTTACATACGATATCAATTTCCCTTTGTCTCACGATAGTTTACTTATCCGAGGTTATGATCGCTCGATCTCTGCATACCTAGTTCAACCTCACATCGATAAGTACTCTTTTCTCGTTCTCGTGATATGTGATCCCTTGTGAGCCAGTCACATGCTTGCAAGCTAATTGGATGACATTTCACCGAGAGGGCCCAGAGTATATCTATCCGTCATATGTATGGACAAATCCCACTCTTAATTCATGTGTTTCAACCAATACTTTCCGAACACTCAATGCCACCTTTATAGACACCCAGTTACGGTGTGGTGTTTGATGTCATCAAAGCATCCATCCGGTAAAGGTGATATGCATGATCTCATGGTCGAAGGAATTAGATAACTATGTATCAGAAAACATATAGCAATTGAACTATTAAAATGACTTGATCTTTATGCTACGCTTATCTATAGGAGTATGTCCACCATATCATTCTCCTAACGATATGATCTTGTTGTTAATAACATCTCAATGTTCATGATAGGGAAACCACACTCATCTATTAACCAACAAGCTAGTATTATATAGAGGCTTTACTAGGGACTTCAAATTAAGTTTACAAATCACACAAGTAGTAATGTTTCCTTGTTAATACTATTATAGCATGAATGTAAACATTTATCATAAACACAAAGATATAATAATAACTACATTTATTATTGCCTCTAGGGCATATCTCCAACAGTCTCCCACTTGCACTAGAGTCATCTAATCTAGATTACATGGTAATATACCGAACACCCATGGCAGTTTGGTGTTGGTCATGTTTTGCCCTCGGGAGAGGTTTAGTCAATGGATCCGCCACATTCAGATCTGTGTGTACTTTGCAAATCTTTATATCCCCATCCTGGATATGTTCTCGAATAGCGTGAAAACGCAGCTTGATATGCTTCCGCTTCTTGTGTGACCTTGGTTCTTGCGCATTGGCTATGGCGCCCATGTTATCACAGTAGATAGACATTGGGTCCAAAGACTTGGAACCACACCTAGCTCAGAATGAACTCTTTCATCCATATCGCTTGTGAAGCCTCCGGCAGCCATGTATTCCGATTCGCTTGAAGATCTCGCCACAACGCTTTGCTTTGCACTCCTCCGCTAATCTTGCACCATTCAAAATAAATACGTATCCGGATTGTGATTTAGAATCATCTGGATCGGTGTTCCAACTAGCATCGGTGTAACCATGAACAATGAGCTGTTCATCACCTCCATAAGAAAGAACCATATCCTTAGTTCTTCTCAAGTACTTAAGGATGTTTTTAATCATTGTCAATGATCCACTCGGATCACTTTGATATCTGCTAGTTAAACTAAAGATATGCAATGTCGGGTCTAGTACATAGCATGGCATACATTAGAGATCCTATGGTCGAGGCATAGGAGTCTTACTCATCCTTTCTCTATCTTCTGCGATGTCGGACTTTGAGTTTTACTCAAGGTCATTACAGCAACATGGGCAAGAACCCTTTCTTGCTTTCTTCCATTCCAAATCTCTTTAGAACTTTGTCCAAATATGTACTATGTGACAATGATATTTGGCGTTTTGATCTATCTCTATAAATCTTTATGCCTAATATGTAAGCTGCTTCGCCAAGATCCTTCATTGAAAAACTATTATTCAAATATTCCTTGACACTATTAAGAAGGTCTACATCATTCCCAATCAACAATATGTCATCCACATACAGTATTAAGAATGCTACAGAGCTCCCACTCACTTTCTTGTAAATACAAGCTTCTCCATAAGTTTGTATAAAACCAAAACTTTTGATTACCTTATCAAAACGTTGATTCCAACTTCGGGATGCCTGCTTCAATCCATAGATGGACCGTTGAAGTTTGCATACCTTGTTAGCATCTTTAGGATCGACAAAACCTTTGGGTTGCATCATATACAACTCTTCATCAATGTCTCCATTGAGGAATCTGGTTTTGACATCCATCCGCCATATCTCATAATCATAATATGCGCCGATTGCTAACATAATCCTCACGCACTTTAGCTTCGCTACCGTGAGAAAGTCTCATCGTAGTCAACTCCTTGAATTTGTCGAAACCCTTTGCGACAAGTCGAGCTTTATAGACGATAACATTACCATCGAGATCTGTTTTCTTCTTGAAAATCCATTTGTTCTCGTGACCTTTCGCCATCCCAGAAGTCCACCAAAGTCCATACTTGGTTTTCGTACATGGATCCAATCTCGGATTTCATGGCTTCTTGCCATTTATTGGAATCTGGCTCATCATCGCTTCCTCATATGTCTCGGTCATCGGTGTTGTCCACCACCATGACATTCATAACGGAATCATACCAATGGAGTGGTACGAGTTCTCGTTGACCTCCGAGGCTCTGTAGCAACTTCAACAAGTTTCATGATCATCATCATTAGCTTCCTCTTATTGGTGCAGAACCACAGAACTTCTTCCGTGCTGCGCTACTCGTAATTTCGAGAGAAGGTTCGACAACCTCGTCGAGTTCTACTTTCCTTCCAGTCACTTCTTTCGAGAGAAATTCCTTCTCTAGAAAAGATCCATTCTTGGCAACGAATGTTTTGCCTTCGGATCTATGATAGAAGGTATACCCAATAGTTTCTTTGGGTATCCTATGAAGACGCATTTTCCGCTTTGGGTTCAAGCTTGTCCGTCAGTAACTTTTTACATAGGCTTCAGATCCCCAAACTTTAAGGAACGACAATTTAGGTTTCTTCCCAAACCATAATTCATACGGTGTCGTTTCAACGGATTTAGACGGTGCCCTATTTAAAGTGAATGCGGCTGTTTCTAATGCATAACCCCAAAATGATAGCGGTAAATCTGTAAGTGACATCATAGAACGAACCATATCTAAGAGAGTTCGATTCTGACGTTCGACACACCATTACTGTTGTGGTGTTCCCATGTCAATTGTGAAAGTATTCGCACTTCTTTAAATGCTCGCCAAACTCAGAACTTAGATATTCACCTCCACGATCGTAACGTAGAAATTTAATCTTCTTGTTACGTTGATTCTCTACCTCACTTTGAAACTCCTTAAACTTCTCGAAAGTTTCGGACTTATGTTTCATGAAATAGATATACCCATATCTACTCAAGTCATCCGTGAAGGTAAGAACATAACGATAACCATCACATGATGCTACACTCATTGGACCACACATCGGTATGTATGATTTCCAATAAGTCCGTAGCTCGCTCCATCATACCGTAAAATGGAGTCTTAGTCATTTTACCCATCGACATGCTTCGCATCTTTCAAGTGATTCAAAATCAAGTGATTCAAGAAGTCCATCGAATGGAGTTTCTTCATACGTTTCACTCCGATGTGACCAAGGCACGATGCCACATATAGGTTTAATTATCGCTTGATTTCAAACGTTTAGCCTCAATGTTGTTGATATGTATTTCCACTATCGAGATTCAATAAGAATAGACCATCTATCAAAGGTGCATGTGCATAAAACATATTACTCATATAAATAGAACAACCATTATTCTCGGTTTAAACAAGTAACCGCCCTCGCAATAAACAAGATCCCGATATAATGTTCATGCTCAACGCAGCACCAAATAACAATTATTTAAGTATAAAACTAATCCCGATGGTAGATGAAGGGGTAGCGTGCCGAGCGATCACATCAACCTTTGATCTGTTTCCACGCCGCATCGTCACCTCGCTCTTCGCTAACTTCCGCTTATTCTGCAGACCTGCTTCGAGTTACAAATATGAGCAACAACCAAGATCAAATACCAGCACTACTACAGTACTAGTGAGATACACATCAATAACATGTATATCGATATACCTTTCTTCTTGATGTTGCCGTTCTTCAAATCCGCCAAGTACTACTTTGGGCAATTCCGCTTCGAGGACCTTCTCCCTTGCGGAAAAGCACTCAAGACGTGCTTAGGTCCAGCCTGGTCTTCTTCACGGCGTGGTAGCTTTCTTACCACCCTTCTTGAAGTGTCCTTTGCTTAGACTTGCCTTTCTTGATTTTGGTGGTCTTATTGACCAACAACACTTGGTGCTCTTTCTTGATCTCCACTTCTGCAGATTTCAACATGGCAAAGAGTTCTGGCAACGTCTTGTTCATGTTCTGCATGTTGTAGTTCATCACAAAGTTCTTATAACTTGGTGGTAGTGATTGGAGGACACGGTAAATCCCCAAAGCATTAGGAATCACTATACCCAAGCTTTGAAGTTTGTTTTGCGTGCACATCTTAAGCACATGCTCACTGACGGAGCTGCCCTCTTCCATCTTGCAGTTGAAGAACTTTTCAGAAGCCTCATAGCTTTCAATTGCCTCATGAGTCTCAAAAATCAATTTGAGATCCTCGACAATATCATATGGGTCTGACTCTTCAAACCTTTTCTGAAGCTCCGATTCTAAACCATACAAGATAGCACACTGAACTATGGAGTACCGATTCTTCCGAGCGAGGTAAACATTCTTTACTTCATCGGAAGCATTGGCTGCAGGTGGGTCACCCAGCGTTTCATCCATCACATAGGTCAAATTACCAGCTGTGATGACAATCCTCAAATTGCGGAACCAATCCGAAGTTGCTTCCATTGTTTTCAACTTTTCTTTCTAGGAACGCATTAAAATTGATGGTAGGCTGCCATTGATCTACAACATATTTGCAATAGTTTAGACTAAGTTTATGACAAATTGAGTTCAAATTAATAATAAAATTAAACTAGGTGAACTCCCACTCAAAACAATATCCCTCACATTGTTTTAGTGATCACACGAACCAAATCCACCATATCAACACCGATCATCACGAGAGTTGACATAGTTTCAATGGCGAACAATCGTCATGTTCATCATATCTACTATATGATTCATGCTTTACCTTTCGGTGATCCGTGTTCGAGACCATGTCCGTACATGCTAGGCTCGTCAAGATCAAACCTTAGTTTACGCATGAGCAAATCTGGCTTGCTCACGTTGTATACACTTGCAGAATCTATCACACCCGATCATCATGTGGTGCTTCGAAACAACAAGCTTTAGCAACGGTGCTAACTAAGGGTGAACACTTTATGATTTGAAATTGATGTGCATGAGGGATCATCTTATAATGCTACCGCTGCCTACTAAGCAATACAAGATGCATAAAGGATTAACATCACATGCAATTCAATATATGTGATATGATATGGCCTTTCTTCTTCGTGCCTTCGATCTCCATCTTCAAGCACGAACATGATTTCCATCATCACCGGCATTGCATCAAGGTCAATGACGCTTCTCCATGGTTGTCGTCCACCGGCTTCAACTATTACAACTACTTTGAATAGACACGCGGTCTTAACATAAATTAAAGACAACCATATGGCTCCTGCCGGTTGCCGACTTACAATAAGGAACATTGCATACATCAAATATAATCACAATCATGGCCATATCACATCCTTTGACACCCTCAAAACAAAGTTAGACGCCTCTACTTTCTTTGCATATTTTACGTGGTTTGGGGCTTTCAATAAGTGTCGTTCTAACTTACGAACAAGAACCACAACATTGATACTAGCATTGTTGATCACCCGTTGTAAATTGGATCTTAACTATGCTAGGAGAAACAGCACTCAAAGCCACTTATGCAATACAAGCTGCATGTCAAGCGTGGAGCAAGTCTCATGAACGATGTCATGTAAGGTTAGCCCGGCCGCTTCATCCCAACATACCGCAAGATGCAAAGTACACAAGAAGCAATCGACAATAAAGCATCAACGCCCACAATGACCATTGTGTTCTACTCGCAACAGATCTACATATAGACACGGCTCGATACCACTGTTGGGATTCGTAGCATGGAAAAAAAATTTTCTATCGCATACAAACAAACAAGCCAAGATCTATCTACTAGATTGTAGCAACGAGTCGATGGTATAACTTACCCTCGAAGATTCCAAAGTGTTTAACGAGAGCGGATTCTCGTGGGTGATGTAGTCGCACTCTTCCGATCTCAAGATCGTAGACGATCCTTCCACGCCATCGCTCCGCTCCCGCAGCCGGTCACACGCTCGGTACTAATTTAAGACCTTCCTCTCCCTTGTTCCAAGAAAACGGAGGTTGTAGTACTCTCCTCGCGATTCCGGCAAGACAACGCGTGGTACCTAAGTAGAGGGAAATCCCAGGCTTCGCCTTAAGCTTCTGCAGTATGGTGGAGCTTATGAGAGAGGCTATTAGTGGTCTAGTAATTAGACACACCAATTAGAAGGCTCTAAACCAATTAGAAGGCTCTAAACCGCTGGCTAAAGCAATTAGAAGCTCTAAACCAAAACGGCTCTAAACCGGAGATTTAGAGGTAGAAAGTTGTGTGTCTCTAGGAGGAGCCCTGCCCCTCCTTATATAGGTGGAGGGGCCTTGGCGCGCCAGGGGAGGGAGGGAGTCCCTCCCCAACTCGGCCTAGGGCTGGGCGCCGGCCTGGAGGAGTCCAACTCCTCCTCCAGGTTGGTTCCAACTCCTCTTGCTTGTTTCCACAGTTTCTTGTTTTGGCGGTTGACTTTCAAACCGACATTTGACTTTTCTTTTAGGATTCAATTTAATCCTTTATTTGGGACAGCAAGAACACTTAGTACATGATGCAATCATTCCATTAAGTAATGACACATTCATGTACCCTCCCCGGAGTCTTGGGACAATCCGGAACCTTCTAGAACATTCCCGATGAAAACACTAATCATTCCCGAACTCAAACGGGACTTTCCTTATATGAATCTTATTCTCCTGACCATTCCGGATCACCTCGTGATATCCCGGATCCCATCCGAGACTCAACAACATTCGGTCTCTTTCTCATAATACCATAACTACTCAAACAACGTCGAATCCTTATGTGTCTCCCTACGGTTCGTGAATTATGCGGACATGATCGAGACACTTCTCGAACAATAACCAATAGAGGAATCTGGAAATTCATATGGCTACATATTTCTACGATTACTTTGCAATCTAATGAACCACTTACATACGATACCAATTTCCCTTTGTCTCACGACATGTTACTTATCCGAGGTTATGATCGCTTGTATCTCGCATACCTAGTTCAACCTCATCGATAAGTACTCTTTTCTCGTTCCTGATATGTGATCCCTTGTGACCAAGTCACATGCTTGCAAGCCAATTGGATGACATTCCACCGAGAGGGCCCAGAGTATATCTATCCGTCATGTGGATGGACAAATCCCACTCTTGATCCATGTGTTTCAACCAATACTTTCCGAACACTTAATGCCACCTTTATAGCCACCCGATACGGTGTGGTGTTTGATGTCATCAAAGCATCCATCCGTAAAGGTGATATGCATGATCTCATGGTCGGAATTAGGTTACTATGTATCGTAAAGCATATAGCAATTGAACTATTGAAATGACTTGATCTTTATGCTACGCTTATCTATAGGAGTATGTCCACCATATCATTCTCCTAACGATATGATCTTGTTGTTGATAACATCTCAATGTTCATGATAAGGAAACCACAATCATTAATCAACCAACAAGCTAGTGAAGTATAGAGGCTATACTAGGGACTTCAAATTAAGTTTACAAATCACACAAGTATTAATGGTTTCCTTGTTAATACTATTATAGCATGAATGTAAACATTTATCATAAACACAAAGATATAATAATAACTACATTTATTATTGCCTCTAGGGCATATCTCCAACAAATGATATTTGGCGTCTCGATCTATCTCTATAAATCTTTATGCCTAATATGTAAGCTACTTCGCCAAGATCCTTCATTGAAAAACTATTATTCCAATATTCCTTGACACTATTAAGAAGGTCTACATCATTCCCAATCAACAATATGTCATCTACATATAGTATTAAGAATGCTACAGAGCTCCCACTCACTTTCTTGTAAATACAAGCTTCTCCATAAGTTTGTATAAAACCAAAACTTTTGATCACCTTATCAAAACGTTGATTCCAACTTCGGGATGCTTGCTTCAATCCATAAATGGACCGTTGAAGTTTGCATACCTTGTTAGCATATTTAGGATCGACAAAACCTTTGGGTTGCATCATATACAACTCTTCATCAATGTCTCCATTGAGGAATGCTGTTTTGACATCCATTTGCCATATCTCATAATCATAATTTGCAGCGATTGCTAACATAATCCTCACAGACTTTAGCTTCTCTACTGGTGAGAAAGTCTCATCGTAGTCAACTCCTTGAATTTGTCGAAAGCCCTTTGTGACAAGTCGAGCTTTATAGACAGTAACATTACCATCAAGATCTGCTTTCTTCTTGAAAATCCATTTGTTCTCGACAGCCTTCCGCCATCCGTAAGTCCACCAAAGTCCATACTTGGTTTTCGTACATGGATCCAATCTCGGATTTCATGGCTTCTTGCCATTTATTGGAATCCGGTCTCATCATTGCTTCCTCATATGTCTCGGTCATCGGTGTTGTCCACCAACATGACACTCATAACGGATCATACCAATCGGAGTGGTACGAGTTCTCGTTGACTGCGAGGCTCAGAGCAACTTCAACCAAGTTTCATGATCATCATCATTAGCTTCCTCTCTAAGCTGGTGCACCACAGAACTTCTTCCGTGTTGCGCTACTCGCAATTTCGAGAGAAGGTTCGACAACCTCGTCGAGTTCTACTTTCCTTCCAGTCACTTCTTTCGAGAGAAATTCCTTCTCTAGAAAGGATCCATTCTTGGCAACAAAGATTTTGCCTTCGGATCTATGATAGAAGGTATACCCAATAGTTTCCTTCGGGTATCCTATGAAGACGCATTTTTCCGCTTTGGGTTCAAGCTTGTCCGGTTGTAACTTTTTTACATAGGCTTCAACCCAAACTTTAAGGAACGACAATCTAGGTTTCTTCCCAAACCATAATTCATACGGTGTCGTTTCAACGGATTTAGATGGTGCCCTATTTAAAGTGAATGCGGCTGTTTCTAATGCATAACCCCAAAATGATAGCGGTAAATCTGTAAGTGACATCATAGAACGAACCATATCTAAGAGAGTTCGATTACGACGTTCGGACACACCATTACGGTGGTGTTCCCCGGTGTCAATTGTGAAAGTATTCATGATTCTTCAAATGCTCGCCAAACTCGTAACTTAGATATTCACCTCCATCGAACGTAGAAATTTAATCTTCTTGTTACGTTGATTCTCTACCTCACTTTGAAATTCCTTAAACTTCTCGAAAGTTTCGGACTTATGTTTCATGAAATAGATATAACCATATCTACTCAAATCATCCGGAAGGTAAGAACATAACGATAACCACTGCGATGCTACACTCATTGGACCACACACATCGGTATGTATGATTTCCAATAAGTCCATAGCTCGCTCCATCATACCGTAAAATGGAGTCTTAGTCATTTTACCCATCGACATGCTTCAGATCTTTAAAGTGATTCAAATCAAGTGATTCAAGAAGTCCATCGGAATGGAGTTTCTTCATACGCTTCACTCCAATGTGACCAAGATGACAGTGCCACATATAGGTCGAGTTATCGCTCGATTTCAAACGTTTAGCCTCAATGTTATTAATGTGTGTATTTCCACTATCGAGATTCAATAATAATAGACCATCTATCAAAGGTGCATGTGCATAAAACTTATTACTCATATAAATCGAACAACCATTATTCTCGGACTTAAACAAGTAACCGTCTCGCAATAAACAAGATCCCGATATAATGTTCACGCTTAACGCAGGCACCAAATAACAATTATTTAAGTATAAAACTAATCCCGATGGTAGATGAAGGGTAGCGTGCGACACGATCACATCAACCTTTGATCCGCTTCCCACGCCGCATCGTCACCTCGCTCTTCGCTAGCTTCCGCTTATTCGCAAAGACCGCTTCGAGTTACAAATATGAGCAACAACCAAGATCAAATACCTGCACTACTACGGTACTAGTGAGATACACATCAATAACATGTATATCGATATACCTTTCTTATTGATGTTGCTTCTTCAACCGCCAAGTACTTTGGGCAATTCCGCTCAAAGGACCTTCTCCCTTGCAGAAAAGCACTCAAGATCGTGCTTAGGTCCAGCCTTGGTCTTCTTTCACGGTAACTTTCTTACCACCCTGCTTGAAGTGTCCTTTGCTTCGACTTGCCTTTCTTGAATTTGGTGGTCTTATTGACCAACAACACTTGGTGCTCTTTCTTTATCTCCACTTCTGCAGATTTCAACATGGCAAAGAGTTCTGGCAACGTCTTTTTCATGTTTTGCATGTTGTAGTTCATCACAAAGTTCTTGTAACTTGGTGGTAGTGATTGGAGGACGGTAAATCCCAAAGCATTAGGAATCACTATACCCAAGCTTTGAAGTTTGTTTGTGCCTGCACATCTTAAGCACATGCTCACTGACGGAGCTGCCCTCTTCCATCTTGCAGTTAAAGAACTTTTCAGACGCCTCATAGCTTTCAATTGCCGCATGAGTCTCAAAGATCAATTTGAGATCCTCGACAATATCATATGGGTCTGAATTATCAAACCTTTTCTGAAGCTCCGATTCTAAACCATACAAGATAGCACACTGAACTGTGGAGTACTGAGTCTTCCGAGTGAGGTAAACATTCTTTACTTCATCAAAGATCACCGCAGTGGGTCACCAATGGTGCATCCAAAGACACAGGTCAAATTACCATGTGAGAACAATCCTCAAATTGCGGAACCAATCCGAAGTTGCTTCCATTGTTTTCAACTTTTCTTTCTCTAGGAACATTAAAATTGATGGTAGGGCTGCCATTGATCTACAACATATTTGCAATAGTTTAGACTAAGTTTATGACAAATTGAGTTCAAATTAATAATAAAATTAATCTAGGTGAACTCCCACTCAAAACAATATCCCTCACATTGTTTTAGTGATCACACGAACCAAATCCACCACATCAACACCGATCATCACGAGAGTTGATATAGTTTCAATGGCAAACAATCGACATGTTCATCATATCTACTATATGATTCATGCTTTACCTTTCGGTGATCCGTGTTCCGAGACCATGTCTGTACATGCTAGGCTCGTCAAGATCAAACCTTAGTTTCCGCATGAGCAAATCTGGCTTGCTCACGTTGTATACACTTGCGGAATGTAACACACCCGATCATCACGTGGTGCTTCGAAACAACAAGCTTTAGCAACGGTGCTAACTAAGGGTGAACACTTTATGACTTGAAATTCATGTGCATGAGGGATCATCTTATAATGCTACCGTCATCTACTAAGCAATACAAGATGCATAAAGGATTAACATCACATGCAATTCATAATATGTGATATGATATGGCCTTTCTTCTTTGTGCTTCCGATCTCCATCATCTAGCACGAACATGATCTCCATCATCACCGGCATTGCATCAAGGTCAATGACGCTTCTCCATGGTTGTCGTCCACCGGCTTCAACTATTACAACTACTTTGAATAGACACGGGTCTTAACATAAATTAAAGACAACCATATGGCTCCTGCGGTTGTCAACTTACAATAAGGAACATTGCATACATCAAATATAATCACAATCATGGCCATATCACATCACAAGACACCCTCCAAAACAAAGTTAGACGCCTCTACTTTCTTTGCATATTTTACGTGGTTTGGGGCTTTCAATAAGTGTCGTTCTAACTTACGAACAAGAACCACAACATTGATGCTAGCATTGTTAATCACCCGTTGTAAATTGAATCTTAACTATGCTAGGAGAAACAGGCACCCGCAAAGCCACTTATGCAATACAAGTTGCATGTCAAGCGTGGAGCAAGTCTCATGAACGATGTCATGTAAGGTTAGCTCAGGCCGCTTCATCCCAACATACCGCAAGATGCAAAGTACACAAGAAGCAATCGACAATAAAAGTATCAACGCCCACAATGACCATTGTGTTCTACTCGTCTGTGATCTACATATAGACACGGCTCGATACCACTTTGTAGGGATTCGTAGCATGGAAAACAAAAATTTCTATCGCATACAAACAAACAAGCCAAGATTTATCTAATAGATTGTAGCAACGAGTCGATGGAATAACACCTCGAAGATTCCAAAGTGTTTAACGAGAGCGGATTCTCGTGGGTGATGTAGTCGTACTCTTCCCGATCTCAAGATCGCGGAGGACGATCCTTCCCATTGCTGCGTTCGCGGCGCTCCATGATCGGTCACGTTCGGTTTTCGGCGAAGACCTTCCTCTCCTTGTTCCAAAGGCAGCGGAGGTTGTAGCACTCTCCTCGCGATTCCGGCGACCTGGCGTGGTACTGAAGGAGAGGAGATCTCGCAGGCTTCGCCTTAAGCGGAGCTAGTATGGTGGAGTATGAGAGTCCTCGATGATCTAGGGTTTAGACACGCCGAGGAGGAAGCTTGACCGTGGCTAGGGTTGCTAGGCGGCGGCTTGACCTAGGCGGTGTGGCGGCCGGCTTAGGGTTTGGAGGCGGGATCTTGTGTGTCTAGGAGGAGCCTGCCTCCTTATAGGTGGAGGGCCGGCCAAGGGAGGGGAGTCCCTCCCCAACTCGGCTTGGAGGTGGGCCGGCGGTGGAGGAGGGACTCCTCCCCAACTCGGTTTCCTCCTCCTTCCCCACTTCCCAAAAATAGCCGTTTGACTTTCAAACTTGGCGTTTGAATTTTCAAACTAGAATTTGAATAAACCCTCTATTTTGTTCAGCGATGACACCGAGTATATAATGCAATCATACCAACTTATTATAACACATTCATGTACCCTTCCCCTCCGGAGTGCCGGACATTCCGGAACCTTCTAGAACATTCCCGATGAAAACATCAAAACCATTCTCCAACTCCGAAACGGAACTTTCCTTATATGAATCTTATTCTCCTGACCATTCCGGATCTCCTCGTGATATCCCGAATCCCATTCGAGACTCCGAACAACATTAGGTCTCTTTCTCATCATTCCATAACTACTCAAACAACGTCGAATCCTTAAGTGTGTCTCCCTACGGTTCGTGAATTATGCGGACATGATCGAGACACTTCTCCGAACAATAACCAATATAGGAATCTGGAAATTCATATGGCTCCCACATATTTCTACGATTACTTTGCGATCGAATGAACCACTTACATACCATATCAATTTCCCTTTGTCTCACGATAGTTTACTTATCCGAGGTTATGATCGTTGGTATCTCTGCATACCTAGTTCAACCTCGTTACTGATAAGTACTCTTTTATCGTTCCCGTGATATGTGATCCCTTGTGAGCCAGTCACATGCTTGCAAGCTAATTGGATGACATTTCACCGAGAGGGCCCAGAGTATATCTATCCGTCATATGGATGGACAAATCCCACTCTTGATTCATGTGTTTCAACCAATACTTTCCGAACACTCAATGCCACCTTTGTAGCCACCCAGTTACGGTGTGGTGTTTGATGTCATCAAAGCATCGATCCGGTAAAGGTGATATGCATGATCTCATGGTCGAAGGAATTAGATAACTATGTATCAGAAAGCATATAGCAATTGAACTATTAAAACGACTTGATCTTTATGCTACGCTTATCTATAGGAGTATGTCCACCATATCATTCTCCTAACGATATGATCTTGTTGTTAATAACATCTCAATGTTCATGATAGGGAAACCACACTCATCTATTAACCAATAAGCTAGTATTATATAGAGGCTTTACTAGGGACTTCAAATTAAGTTTACAAATCACACAAGTATTAATGTTTTCTTGTTAATACTATTATAGCATGAATGTAAACATTTATCATAAACACAAAGATATAATAATAACTACATTTATTATTGCCTCCAGGGCATATCTACAACAGCTTTCGCCGACCGAATTTCGCCGTAGCTCTGCTTCGATGCGTGCTCCCACCACCACGCCCGCCAAGTGTTCGGCATTTGGCCGGATTCGACCGTGGACTCGGACGACGACGAGATACTCGCCATGGACTCCGACGATGCGATGAGATGATCGCCGTACTCCTGGAGGAGGAGAGCGCCGATGTCGCCGAAGGTGAAGAGCACTTGCAGATTCGCATCGCTCGCCCAGTTGTACAGGCAGATGGCGAAGCCAAAGTGCGGCGGTTCGGCGCCAGGTCGCCGAAAGTGCAAGGCGAGACAAAGGACATGTGGCATCCCGCAAAACCACTACTAGAAAATCGCGTTGTTTTTGTGCATTGCATCGTCATCTTCATGCATTGTTTGTCTGCATTATTTGAAAAGCCTAGTTTAGATTTATACAAACACCCCTCTTATTTTCAAACCCAAAACCCCGATCGCATCCGACATTTTGTTTGTCTAAAAACTGTTTGTAAAATGGTCTTGTTTTTAAATTAGAGAGGACCAAACAAACACAAATATTAAAACAGCCCCCTCTAAAACCTATCCCCACCCAATCCTAATCTACCCTCCAACCAAAACGTGCCACCTCCTCTCACCCAAAACCTACCCACGCCACCTAGCGATCCCTCCTTCTTCCCTCTCTTTTCTCACCTAGTCCTCCCCGCCTCTCTCTAGCCGTGGAACCCACCCTCAACCGCCGCCCCATAGGCCCATACCCCTCCACTCCTTGCACCCATGCCCACCCTGTCCTGGGCCCCACGCGCCCACCGACCCGGCCCCCAGCCCCCCACACACGCGCCCACGCCCCACGCCTCCTCCCACCTCGCCTCTACCGCCCCTCACCTTCTGCCTCTCCTCCTCCTCGCTCACGCCCGACGGCTCCCTCCCCATCTCCGGCGAGCGCCCGCCAAGGCGTCCCTTCCGCTGCCCTCCCTCCTCCGTTTCGCCTCCGCGCCCGGCCGCTGAGAGCCCGTCGCCGGCCTGCGCCTCCGCTCCAGCCGCGCTCGCCCGCCCTGCAGCCTCCTCACAACCTCATGGACCGCCCCGCCTGCTCAAGCCTGCCGCGCCACCTCCTCTCCGCGCCTCCGCTCGCCCGCCTCGCCCGGAAGCTCACGCGCCTGCCCGGCCCGACCTCCAGCCTGCCCTCCGCCTCCCGCTGCTCCTCCTCGCTGAGACCTGCGGCCGCCCCCTCCTCGGCCCGGACCCGGCCGCCTCCAGCAAACCCGCCCGCCGGCCTCCACACCGCTTCCGGACCTCCTCGGCCGTCGCTGCCTCCCACCCCCACTCCGCCCGCTCGCCTCTGCTCGCCCTCCTCGCGAGCTCCGCCCGCGCCCCGTCAGCGCCTCGACGCAGCGATCGACGCGTCCGGCCTCCTCGCTGCGGGCCAGCGCGCCACGTCACTGAGCCCTCGCCGGGCCGGACGCCTCGCCATCGCCGCCCACCGCCATCCGCGGACCCCACCTCGGGCTGCTCCGAGCCACCCGCGACCGGGCCTGCATCGCCTCGGTCGGCGGCCCCTCCGTCAACAGTCCGAGGCCAACCCTACCGCGCCACCGCGCTCGTCGCCTGCGGCCAGCCTACCTGCCAGGCTCGGTACTCTGCTGCGCGATCCGCCCGGTACGGCCTCAAGCCTGCGCAGCACGCGAGCACACGCATGTACTCCTTGTGTCTACGAGTTGTGCGGGTGTCGAGTACTCGTGGCCGGACAAGGGTTCTCGACACCAAGTTTTTCTTGGGATGCCACCGCGAGATCTTCACCAAGGCCATGTCGTGTGTCGACAACCAGCAAACCCCAAGTTCCCCCTCGCCAAGATCTTCATCGGACCCAGAGAACCCCCGGACGACGAACTCTTTTACCTGGACCCGAAGACCACATGCGCGACATCCCCGAGGATGCGAGGCCGAAACCCGACGCCAAGATCGCCCCGGAGACCGAACCCCCGTGGACCGACATGCTCTTCTTCACGGATATGACAAGCACTCCGGACACCAAGTTACGCACCCGGACGCCAAGTCCGACCCGACCCGCGAACCCGACAAGATCGTCATGACGACAAGAACGGCACCGCCCAAGTCCTGCTTCCGGACGCGACAAGAACTACCCGATCCAAGACCCTAACCCCTGAGTTCGAGAACGTTTCACGAGACCGACCCGTCGAACCTGGACCTCAACCGAACCCCGGAACCCAAGATCGTCGAGAACCCTAATGTGTGAACCTTCCCGAGACCCTATTTCATAATATAATAAAACTTGTTGCATATTTAATTGTCATCTCGCATGCATATCAATTGGGTTGGGGGCCATATGCCGATTCACCTAATAATTAAATATGGGGCCCATATGCGGGCAAATCTAGCCTTATATTGGCCTCATTTAAATTTGTGCAGCGAACCCGGTGCTATCTCTTGCCATGCTAAAACAAAATTTAATTTGTGGGGTAGCTAAACAACATGCACCACCTAATTAATTGTCGGGACCCCGGTTCCGCTTAATATGACCTAATCGCATTGCACCGCACCTTTGCCATGTCATACATCATACATGCATCATGCCGATCTTCTGCCGTTGTATTAAATATTGCATCCGGTGTTTATTCTAGTGTTTTGGTTCTTCGCGGATAAGGCCGTTGAGTTGATGTGAGCTTCGCCCCGATCTTCGGATGAACCCTCAGCAATGTTTTTCAGGCGAGCATCTCCCCCTTTCTACCCATCTTACTTTTATAGTATTTATTCCCTCCTGTTGATCTATTGCTATCTGTGTTGCGATGCTCTAGTTTTCGTACCCGTGATATCCCCTGCAGCCTTATATTGCCATGGACACATCCTATTACCTGTTGTTTGGTAGATAGTTGGACTTATGCTGTCAGTCGCTTGCTCAAGCACTGCTGCGTGTCGCCCAATGCCACGCTTGTTGATGTA
This sequence comes from Avena longiglumis, assembly GCA_030063025.1. NCBI lineage: Eukaryota > Viridiplantae > Streptophyta > Magnoliopsida > Poales > Poaceae > Avena > Avena longiglumis. The sequence continues at coordinate 53,167,130 of CP125976.1, forward strand.
TTGCCGCATGTTGATGTTGGAGATGATCATAGTTTTACTTATCGCTCACTTTAATTTCTGTTTAACAACTAAAATTGAAATAAGCAGAGGCATCGTGGGTGATAGAAAATATTTGGTTTCGAACGCCCACTTGTGTCCGTAAGACCCCGAGTACTTGATACATTCCTTGTTTTATCGCGCTATCCACATCCGGAGGTATATGGGACCCCCGAGCGAGCTTGATTCATCTTATTTCTTGGGGCCACAAACTAGTTTGAGGTTTTATTTACGATCCTGTACTTATGCCATGCTACTTATGTATTTACGATTGTGCGAGGAGCACACTGTCTTTATTTAGGATCGGGACACGATTCCGCTGTGTCGACAAGCCCAGCCACACTTTCGGTTCCCGATCGTTCTGACCGTCACCCAAACCTTGAGTCCGTCTCGAGCTTGCTTACCGTTCGGTGTACTCAAGGGTGGCCCCTCAAATATTTCTCAATCCTGATTGTTCAATCGTGAAAGCCTCGTTGGGTTTTGATTTGGTTTTTCCGAGGTTGATCGAGCGTGTGTTGATATTGGTGCACCCCGGCCGGGTAAAACTTTCTGAAAGCCGTGTCCGCGGATATGGACGACTTGGAGCACAGTATCTCGAGCATAGACAAGCATAACTAAAGTTTATTGCTATAAATTTGACTTTATAATGACTAGTAATCAGCTCCACTATAATGGAATGGCTAAATAACACTGCCCACCATTGCTTGTTTGGAGTGTAAACACGACCATTGTACTGACTAGTAAGTATGGCAACTACAACGAATTGGCTGATTAAAAGTACCAACAACTTTGGGTTTTGGGTTTACATCATGCTATCTCAGATTCGACTAGTAAGTGTTGCAATCACGGAATGAATAACTAAAAGTGCCACTCGCTTATTTTATCAGATGATATTCTAAACCCGACTAGTAAAGTGCCGCAACTATCGAATAAGTAAAACTGCCAACTGTGTGGGTTCCTCGGTTGACTTCCTCGTTTGGTCTCGAGGGGGAAACGCCAGGATGGGTTTGTTTGGTGTTAGCTTCAAGTTGGATCCGGATAGGTCATCCTCACCCCTCTCTGATAACCGCCAGTTGTATCGAGTCTCTATAGGTTGTTTAGTGCTGCTGCGCTGCCTTGATCCACCATACCTATGTAGGCGAGGACGCCGAATTCTAGCCTCCGTGTAATCGCCTCAAGATCGACGCTCCTTATTTTCCTTTACCCTTTCGGCACCCCTTTGTTTTAGCAGGTTTGAGATCGACGTCGTTAGCGAGGTTACCCTTCGGCTTGGCCAGGCAGGTTATGGACGCCATTGGTTATTCTTCGTGGCTCTTAGCCCCATTTGCATCTTGTCCGTAGTGGACGCTCTATCGCTTTCAAGGTGATTTGGATCTTTGTATATTATATCGTATTCTTGACTCTTGAGTCGTTGTATATATATCTGCTCAGGTCCCATCGAGGACTGTTGTGTAATGTTATTACTTCGTTTTCCACCCGCACGAAAGTGCCTGGTGGGCACCTTTGAATCGTTTCTATGCGGATTTGGCGAATTTTGCTCAAACTTGCATAGGTCCGATTCTGAGGGTGTTACAGGACAGAGGGATACTGCATGTTGTACGCCGACTACTTCGCCGACCAGCCACTCCATGGAGAAGACGTGTTTCGTCGCCGTTTCAGGATGAGCCGGAAGCTCTTCCTCAAGATCGTGCATGCCATCCGGGAGTTCGACCCCTATTTCCTTTACAAGAAGGACTGCACTGGCTTGCTTGGGTTTTCCTCGCTTCAGAAGTACACCATGGCGATGAGGTTGCTTGCATATGGAGCGTCGGCTGACAGTGTCGATGACTATCTCCGCATCGCCGAGTCCACCACCATTGATTGCTTGCTTGTACAGTCTCAGAGGGCGTTGATTGCGTGTTCGAGAACAGGCTTGAGATCACCCTTCTCAAGACACCGCCGGATCCTTCAACAATGAAAGTAGAGGATTTCTGGGTATGCTTGGAAGCATAGATTGCATGCATTGGGAGTGAAAGAACTGTCCATTTGCATGGCAAGGAATGTACAAAGGCCACAAAGGAGGATGCAATGTGATATTTGAGGCAGTTGCTACACATGATCTTTGGATCTGACACTTCTTTTTTTTGGCATGGCAGGATCGAACAACGACATCAACGCCCTCAACTCCTCAACTGTCTTTCCAAGCTTATTGAGGGTCACCGCCTCCGTGGAATTTGACATCAACGGGCACCACTACAACAAGGGATACTATCTAGCAGATGGCATCTATCCAAGATGGCCAATATTTGTGAAGACTATCTCAAACCCAATGCTCTCCAAGCATTCTCACTTTGCCAAGGAACGGGAAGCTTGCAGGAAGGACGTGGAGCGGGCATTTGGTGTGCTCCAGCAGAGGTTGCAGTTGTTAGGTTCCCTGCTATGAGATCCGAGATCCGGCGGTGCATCAACAGCTGCAGGATGATCTTGTTGAGCACTTATGGATACGCAGGAGCAACACGGCTTAGATGCCGAACATGAACTGGCCAAACTTGTCCGAAATATGTTGTACTTTCACTGCAGACCGAACTATGTTACATTTACGTCGAACTATGTTTAAAATTTCGCCGAACTTTGGCCGTAAGTTGTCCTATATTCATTGTATGCCGAAATCTGGACGAACTTGAGCCGATTTGAGGCGAATTTGTGTGGAAACGGACGATCCGGAAACTCGGGCTGGGTACGCGAGTGAAAAACTAGACGTACCGAAAACTTGCTTCGTCCGGTCAAAATTTGGTCCGGATTTCAGGCGATACTCTTAGCCATCACGTTAACTGAAACTGTCTAATTCTCGGCTGCGGCCGCTGGAAGTTGTGAAGAATCCATGGACCAGTTGGGTTTGGCGCGAACGCGTAATTTCGCAAACGTCAGGGAGATATGGGGCATGTGTTCTATGGGGCCAAGCCACTATATATATACTAACATCTGTCAGGGGCAGGCGTGATGATTGATGATGATCGGAGTGCTCCGTAGTAGGCATGGGGGGGGATCGAGTTGCCCCGTCCCTTTCATGGTCTTTTCCTTTCCCGTGGTGCCATGCCTATCGCCATTTGTATAGTCTTAGGTGGTAGCACATTATCTTTTCTGTATTATATAAGCGCACTGGTTTGGCAGGATGCCATCGTTAATTTTCAGTCTGGACACTCGCTTTAATTTTGTTGCAGCACCTAGTAATGCAGAACCAATAAACAGACATGGTGCCCTCCCATGTCCAAACAGCACCCACGTGAATTTCAGTCCCAGAAAAATGCAGGCAATCGTCCAAGATGATGACGTACTGGTGGTAAACTTGGGAGTACCGAGATGGATTGGGCACACGTCTCAGCTTTCATGTCCCAATCGGTATAGCACACGCTACAGCTTGCGGGCAAGCAGCCGCACCTCTCGCACAACCGAAAGCAATATTGGAGATCGATGAGGACGTGAAAAGGCAACGTGGCTATAAGCTCTAGTAGTAACCGCTCGAGGGAGGAGTCCTTCACTCCTTGCCGTCGTTGGACAACAAAGCGGCCGGCCTTTTCGAGAGAGGCCACGCGATCAAAAAGCTTTTTGCCAACAGGAAAAAAAAAGGGAGTCTAACCTTGGATCAAACGACGCCTTCAAGAAAAGAAAACGAAAACCTTGATGTGTTTAGCAAAGTCCATTTTTCCATGCTATTAAATCTTGCCAAATTAAAGTGCAGGTAAAGAAAAAAAATTATGAAATGACCTTAAAATAGAGTTAAATGACACCTTGCCTCCTCCGTCCTTGAATCTAGCATCTTGTACCGCTTGCTGCATCGCCTCCTTCAACCGTGCTTCCTTTCCTCCGTGGCGTGACTTCGTCACTCCTCCTATGGGTCCCCTCTTTGCCCCTCGTTTGATGTCCTTCAACTGTCAGCTCCTCCGGGCGTGCTAAAGACATCCACCCTATCAAGCTCTGGGGAGGGCGCTCAGACTAGGGGGAATGGGTCTTGATTACCCGAATACAACATTGACGGGGTTTCCAACAAGCCGGATTGTCGCTCGCGAGCCGGACGCGACGAAGGTTAGTGATTTTCATGCATTTCGATGTTGCATATGTAGCTTTGACATGATGCAAGCTCGCATGTTTTTTGCTGCAAATACATGGGGACATGTTGTGTTATCCTGGAGTCCTTCACTCCATGTCGTTATTGGCAACCAAAGCGGCCAGCTTTTTCGAGAGAGGCCACGCAATAGAAAGTCTTTTGCCAATAGGAAAACAACGGTGTAGTCTAACTTTGGATCAAACGATGCCTTCAAGAAAAGAACTTGATATGTTCAACAAGAGTAAAATACTCCCACGGTACCTAAACTTATAACCTCTAAAAATTGATACGGTCACCTATCTTTCGAATACGGGTTAGTTTTCATCTAGTTCATTGGCTCATACCTAGAGACTAGCATTTTTCTAACATGGCACCGCGGGACCCATATGTTAGCCCCTAACTGTTTACACGATCATTTTCGAATAATGAAAAAAGTTGGACGAGAGTGAAAAAAATGAAAAGGAGATAAAAGGCTCCTCCAGCTCCCTTCATTACGGCATTGTGCCGACGTGGACCTGGTAGAACAGGGACGAGGATGCCTTCAGTGGCGGATCCAAGAATTATTCAAAGCCTGGGCAAACAATATATTTTAAGACTAATGATACTATTTTTTTGATTAAATTGCCATCAAATTAGGCTTGTCGCCCGGTCGGAAGCCTAGGCACGTGCCCGAGCTTAGGGACGGTTGTGTACGCCTATGGATGCCTTGACTGGCATGAGGATGAGCGGCGTCGAAGCGTCGATATGGCCCAGTTAAAGCAGTGATGGAGGCACGCGAGGATGTGGCGCCCGATGGGCGCAAGTGTCACACCCAGTCTAGACGGTGGGTCTATCATATATTTTTAAGGGGCTTGTCTATAAACAAGTTGTCGTTGGAGACCAGTCAAGATAGTGCCACGTTATAAAATACGGTTCTATATGGTGTGACAGTGACCAAGATGAGCACCAAGTCATATCCAGGTATCAGATGTTGCGTATTCCACTAGTAGAGATTTGCTCATATGTGGCACTTTACTAGTGGCGTGCCCATGAAAGCACACGCTACTAGTTTTACATGTGCACGCCACTAATTAGTGGTGTGCCAAAAACAACATCAACCGGTAAATGGTACCTACTAGTCGTTCCTGCAGAAAATGTTAGTGACGTATTAGATTATAAGCACGCCACTAATTAGCGACGTGTTAACACATCTTGCACGCCACTAGACGATCTCGAGGCGTTGATGGGTTTCGCTTACTAGTGGCGTGCCACATTATTGCCACGCCACTATTTTGTATTAGGGTGCTACATTACGGCCCCACTCACCCCGTAGAATTTCATGCTCAGGCTTTCCTGCTATTGTAGAAATGACCATATATACGATGGACGAAGGTACAGAGGTAGTGCCAGACAAGATGGAGCCCAACCCTCGTTGTGTGATCGTTGCCTACTGCTACATGTTTGTCTCTTGTTCAAACACATCGCAAAAGGAGCGAGAGCACTGCACCTACACGTTGGTGTTGTGATTTGCATTGTTCCTCAAGCCAGTTTATTGGGAAAGATAGTGAGCCCTACGATCTACTCCCTCCATTTGCCTAGAAAAAATCGTCGGTCGCTGCGCTATATTTAATCGACTGCAGCGTCCATAAATATGGATACAAGAGTTGTCCTCTCTCTCATCCCCTTCTTCGTTAGAGGCGCTACCCCTCTCCGAAATCTGCATGTGATGGGACGACATGCAATTAAGAGGCGACGCAGCGGGATGGCCTGGAGCAGCCGAACCTAGTGTGGCGCTAGGTTCACTGGTTCGTGCTTCGTGCCACCGCCAAATCGACCAACGCGGCCCGCACGGCCTGTGCCCGCAGACGCCAAACGGGCCACGCGTGGTCGGCACGCCGTGGCCCGCCAAGCGCGTCGTGCCGGTCGCCGTGCCCCGCCCGCGCCCGAGCCCGACACAAAAGCTTCACGGGCCGCCTGGGCACATCAAGCACGCTGGTCGCCATTCATTTTCTCTAGCCCGTCTAGTTAACCTTTAATATTGATCAAAATTAGAGCTTATCAGCTAAGATTCGGTGGCGTAGTGGTTAGCTGTTCGTGCTGGGTGCTAGAGATCCCGGGTTCGAGTCCCGCTGGGACTCTTTTTGCCTCTAGTATTTCCAAAATACTGTGCTGTACCTGCTGACGGGCCGTGTCGGGCCGGCCCGCGAGCCCGGAAACGTGGCACGGGCACGACACCCGCGGCACGCCAAAAAAGCCTGGCCCGAGCAGTGGATATGATTGAGTGGCTGGCCACCACACACTTACAAAACCGCACCCACACCCGACTGCCCACTCACACGCGCCACCGCTATTCTCTCCTCGTCTCGCCACCACTCCTTGTCAGCCGCTCGCCCCTCGTCGTGTCACCGCTTCTCATCCGTGTTCTCCCCTAGACGCTCCCGACACATCCACGACCATCCCTCATTGTGATGCTCCTTCCCTCGCCGCATCACCGCCGTTTGCCCGTCGCCATGCCGAGTCCGCGTCGCCGCCGCCCCTCCCCGTTCGTGTCGCCGGTGCTTAGTCGCTGCCACCACCGGTGAGCCACGAAACCACTATTGACAAAATGTTGATTAACATATGTTTTTGTCAATTTCTAGCACTCAATACATCCCATACTTAGCAAAGATCATGCCAATTTTTTTGTGAATTGCACAATTAATTTAATTACTAGTTTTGTGTTTATTCTATTATCTAAAATTTTAAACTTCATTTTCTAAGATGTCGGGAAAAGACCCTGCCATGCCCAAATGTTCTCGAACGCGAGAAGATGATGGTTGGAATTGGGAAGGTTTTGGCACCGGTCAGAATGATGCCACTTGTGAGGAAGTTGGTGAGGACTAGGTCACTGATGAGGATACCGGTGAGGAGGAGGCCGGTGAGGACGAGGACATTGTTGAGGAGGTTGGTTATGGCATTGAGGATGATGATAATGAGGAGGACGATGGTGATGAGGATGAGGAGCGAGAGCCAAAAAAAGATCAAAACCAGAAGGCTTGAGATCACTCGAGTGGACTCAAGGGGTCACCCTGTTAGTCCAAGGAAAGACGCAAAAAGCTAAGACAATTTTATATGATGCCTACTCCGAGAAAATTTCAAAATCACCGAGCCTAGGCTCGGCTTGGTGCTGAAAAAACATTGCAAAGAGGGCTCGCGGCTCGGCTCGGGAGGCTCGCGTCTCGCTTGAACGACTCGACGAGCCGCCCACGTACCCCCAAAAAAAAATCCCACCCCGCAGGCCCCGCCCCAGACCCCAGAGACGAGACGCCTCGCTCGGCCCATTTCTCCTCGTGACCTCGCCCCCATCTTCCTCCTTCCCGTCGCCCGCCGCCACCGACGCCGGCTGCATCCTCCAGCTCCAGTCCTCCTCCTTCTCTTCTTCCATGGCGCATCAGCTGTTCCTAGACTGATTCCTCACGCCCTCGTCCAGCTGGGGTTAGGGTTAGCCCGCCGGCCGGTGTTGGGGATATGATATATGGGTATCCTCATAGCATGTATCTTATCCGACTAACCCGGGTGGCCCATAGTCGGTAGCATGGCCTGTGGCCTGCTGGGCGGCCCAGTTAGGTGGATCCAGAAGGGAGGCCCATGCCGGATAAAGGAAGGCTACGGTGGAGTCACCAGGCGTACCCGGAGCCTTGAAGTGCAAGATACACAAGACTAGTAATAGACAGCGTAGAACTCAGTAACCTGTCCGGCTAGGACTTTTCCCTGTAACCCTAGGACCTGGCGACTATATAAGTTGGACCTATGGGAGCCTTTAGGGCACGATAACTTAGACTCTCTAGTCACCTCGCACATCGAACCTAATCTTTGTAACTCGGCGTATTGCCATTATAGTGATTTATAGCAGGAGTAGGATTCCGCCACCGCTAGGATCTCGAACTAGGTAAGCGTGTTACCTCGCACTGCTAACCGTCCGCCTTACCCCATGTCTCTAAACAAGCACCGTGAGGACCCTCCATGGCGTATTGGCGGCAATACCACGACAGTTGGCGCCCACCGTGGGGCAAGAGGCGCCAGCTCTTCAAGGCGAGACCAAGATCTTCGCGGGAATCGGCGAAACCGTAGTCATCGGTCGCGTTCTCTTCTCCGGCAATGTTCCGATCGTCCCCCCGACGAGTTCTGGATCCCGACGAAGACGAACCCTACGCGGTGTTCAATCGTTCCTATCGGAGACATCCACCTCTTCATCGGTGAAAACGACTCGGGCACTAGTACCGTGGAAGTCGGAGGAGCGTCAAGACCCGCGCGGACCGCCTACGGGCAGGATATGTTCGCAGAAGGATCGATGTCGGATCTCTCTTCGGAGTTTGACGACAAAGATTGGAAAGCATCAAGACCCGCCCGGACCGCCTACGGGCAGGATACTATCACGGAAGGATCGATGTCGGATCTCTCCTCGGAGTTTGCCGGCAAAGATCGGAAAAATTCAAGACCCACCCAGACCGCCCCTGTGCAGGATATAAAGGTGGAAGATCACCGCAACCACGGCTTTGTCCGTGCATCCGACAAAGAGATCCAAGTTCGTCGCGTGGTTACCATCTTCGATCCGCGCTACTGCTCGTGAGAGAGGGCAAAACCTCGCGATTACGGCCGATGGCTCAGATACGAGCCGATCTGTCCCACTACCCCAATAATGATGCCATCTATCACTTTGTGGAAGGACTGGACCATGGCACGCTCCTCCGACATTCTCTAAGACGGCAACAGGCGTCAGGACGCCTTACCTTCGAAGGCATGGTGAACACCGTCAACCACGCGGAGGCAAGCGGCCAGACAACGCTTAGCCATTGACGGAGCCTCCGATTCAGCCACCACCACCACCGCCCGCCGCCATCGTCAGAAAGACCACCACCTCCAGTCATCGTCGAGGCCGCTGCACCTCCACCGCCCATCATCGAGGAAATCCTGGCACCCTCCGACTCTGTCATTGACGCGCTTTATGCTGATTTCAGTGCAGATTCAGAGGAAATAGACTTCAGTCCAGAAGAGCTGGACTCCGCTATGCAGGAGATTGAGGAGGAGTGCTCGCGCGACGAGCAAGCTAACAATACCATCATGTCCCGAGGGGTGTTCGTCACCATTGGGACGGCGATGGATGAAGACCAACCCGGGCAAGCTCCGCCTACGGCGCTGGATAAGGGGAAGGGGCCACTTATTGCTACTGAAGATGATCGCGCAAAAGTCATGCCTCCTCCGCCTAACCCAAAGGCAGAGCCGCAGAACTCGACATCGTCCGAGCAATAACAACACCAGAACTTGCCCCAGATCCACGCTTCAAGATCCCATGTTACTCCAACTGATAGAGTGATGTACGGCAACCTCCTCGTTGAGCCACTAATCGTTGATCATATCCGGAACGTGACTCAGCTTGACGAGAAGCACCAGCAACTGCTTAAAGAGGCGCAAGCCATCACGGAGCAAGGCGCTAAACTAGACCGAGACCTGGTCAACGTGCAGAAGTCCATAGAAAAAACTAGAGCAATGGAGGCCGAGTACAAGACTCTGCTACAGCAGCAGAAGGCTAAGAAAGCTCCGGCTCACGTCATCAACGATCCTGGTGTACGGCGCAACCTAGGATGGGCTCCCTCGAGCCGCAAAGCAAGCCATACATTGACAAGTGAAGGCAAATAGGTGATGTCCACCCCACTCCTTAACCTCATTGCCGCCGATACCCTTCCGAGCAAGATAGATCGCCTGAGGCAAAGGGAAGTCTATGACCTAGTGGCCAAGGCGGTAAAGCAGCAGGAAAAGGCCACCTCTCAGAGGCTTGAGTCTGACCCAGCGCTCTGCCGATCTAGCCAGTACAAACCGCCAAGGGATAGATCTCCTCAGGATGTCGGATCACGGACGGGTTTATCAGAACAAAGACGGAGGGATGCACGCAACAGGAAGGATGTTATCCCCATATCCTCCGACCACGGAGAAAAAGCCCGACCTCGTCGCCCATCGCCACCGCCCCGATCCCCCCGACGTTAGGAATATTACAAGGCTCACCATCATACGGATATGCCCCCTCCAAAACAGTGCGGCATCGTCATCCGCGAAAACACGGCACATACCCGTCATGATGAAGAGCGCCACCAAGGACACAAGAGCAGGTCACACCACGACCCTCCGCGTCCGACAAGCAACCGTGACAGGCGCGAGGCGTCGCAGGAGGGTAACAGCAAGAAGGTAACCCACCGCCACCTCCGCCTCCGTTGCCGCCAAGCAGTCACCATGGCGGAAGAGGCCCGCGTCGTTCACGCAGCCCATCCCATGTTGACAACAAGAAGAAGAACCCGGAGCCGTACGATGCACGTTCACGGATCGATAAGATCCATGAGGCCCGGGAAGGACCATACCTGGGACCACGTTGCTTTGGACCTGCAATACGGTCCACAACTTACCCCAAAGGTTTCCGGATTGACAAAACCATCAAGCCCTATGACGGCACCGCCAAGCCTGCCACATGGTTGGAGGACTACGGCAACGCGGTGGAGATTGCCGGAGGCAACCCCAACGTCGCCGTCAAGTACCTCCCGTTAATGTTGGCAGGCACGGCCCGTCAATGGATCGACGACTTGCCGGAGAGATCTATCTACAACTGGATGGACATGCAATAAGAATTCACCAAGAACTTTTAGGGTACATACAAGCGTCCCTGCACTGTGGGCGATCTACAGCGGTGCGTGCAAGAGAAAGACGAGACATCTCGCGCCTACCTCTCCCGCTGGCTGGATATGAAGAATTCCTGCGCAGGAGTGCACGCCCAGACCGCCATGGCCGCCTTCATCGATGGGTTGGAAAGGGGCACGTTGCTCCGACATAAGCTGAAGCGCTTGCAGGACAATCATCATCTTGACTTGAATCAAATGATTCAGTTAGCTAGTGAGTTCGCAGCTGCCGACGACGATGCTCGTGGCTCTTTGCCGGCAATGGCCGTTCCAACCCAAGCTCGGAGGAACAGCAGTACAAAGCGGAAAACCGCTCTAGAAGAAAATCAATCTACCGACATGGTCGCCATGACTTTTGCAGGACGAGGAGAAGGCGGACAACATGGCCGAGGAAGGGGAGCAGGCCGCGGGCAGCAGCGAGGAAGTGAAACCAACTCGGCGCCGCTTCGTGTTCCCCAAACGTGCGAGGAGTACCGCGATATGCCGTGCGTCGTACACCTCGATGTCAAAGTCAAGGCCACCCATACCAATCGACACTACAAGTTCGTCAACGACCTCAAGGAATATCCGAAGTCCGGCTACAAGCGAAGTCGGAAGAATAGACCGCGAGGCAAGGGCAAGGGGAAGAAGAAGGAGGAGGAGTCCAAGGATTCAAGTGACATGGACGAGGACATTGACCCCAAGCACTCCGCCAAGAGCGACGACAAGGGCAAGAAACCCTTCGCAAAGAAGGCCCCAGTCTACCACACTTTCCTTGGCACCCCCACCGTCCGACAACAGAAGACCTCTCTAAGGATCCTGATGGCCACTCTCCCCCCAGTTCCCCAATACCTGCGCTGGTCGGAGGTTCCAATCACTTGGGACAGGACGGACCACCCAGACCTTGTGCCCACGGAGAACCAATACCATGGTCATCAACCCATTGATTGATGGCGTGGAGTTCACCAAGTGCATGGTGGATAGTGGAAGCAGCATCAACATCATGTACCTGGATACACTGTAGAAGATGAACTTGATGGAGGCAAACCTAAGGCGGACCAACACCATGTTCCATGGCATAGTTCCTGGCCGGGAAGCTCGGTCCCTTGGGTGCATCACACTTTAGGTAGCCTTTGGCGATGTCAATAATTACCTCCAAGAGCGCATGACCTTTGAGGTGGTCCCCTTCAAGAGCGTGTACCACGTCATATTCGGCCGCGACATATTCCACACGTTCATGGCCAAGCCATGCTTCGTCTACAACAAACTCAAGATACCCGGACCAAACGGTGTCATCACCGTATCCGGAAGCTTTACCAAGGCAAGGGACTGCGAGATCAATGAAGCGGCCGTGCGTATCCTCTACAACAAGAATTCAAGGAGATCGAGCAAGGTCAATGACTCGTAGATGCCGCGTCGAAGCAGATATCCGACTCGCTCCTGCGTTCAAGGCCGCCATCGAGACCAAGCGGTGGAACTTGTGGTGGCGATGCCTCCAAGACCGCCGCCATTGGGACGAACTCGATACCAAATAGGAAAGCGCGCTTGTCGAGTTCCTCCGTGAGAATAGGGACATCTTTGCCTGGCAACCTGCCGACATGAAAGGTGTACCTAGGGAATTTGCAGAGCACAGCTTAAACATAGATCCAAAATGTAAACTAGTGAAACAACCTCTACGACGCTTCGGAGATGAGAAGAGACGCGCCATTAGCAAAGAGATAGCTAGGTTCCTTAAGGCTGGTTTTATCCGATAATTCCTTCACACCCGATGGGTGGACAATCCTATACTTGTCCCCAAAAAGGGAACTACTGAATTAAGAATGTGCGTTGATTACACCGGCTTGAACAAAGCGTGTCCCAAAGATCCGTTTGCTTTGCCTCGCATTGACCAAGTCATTGAGTCGACGGCTGGCTCGAAACTTTTGTGTTTTCTCGATGCATACTCAGGATACCACCAGATCAAGATGAGGAAGTCGGACCAATTGGCCACTTCGTTCACTACCCCTTACGACACGTTTTGCTACGTCACGATGCCCTTTGGGCTGAAAAACGCAGGTGCTACCTACCAGCGGACAATGCAACGTTGCCTTCACGACAAAATTGGTCGGAACGTTCACGCTTATGTGGACGATATCGCGGTGATGTCTAAAAATTCTTACGTCTTAATCTCCGACTTAAAATAAACCTTTGATAATCTCCAGAAATACAACATGATGCTCAACCCTAAGAAGTGCGTCTTCGGGGTTCCAGCTGGTAAACTGTTGGGCTTCATCGTATCCCAGCACGGAATCGAGGTCAACCCGGAGAAAATCAAGGCCATCTTAAACATAAATCGTCCGACATGCCTAAAGGACATCCAACGACTAACATGTTGTGTTGCAGCAGTTAGTCGGTTCGTCAGCCGACTTGGAGAGAAGGCTCTGCCGCTGTACAAGTTGTTGAAGAATGCGGATAAATTCACATGGACGGACGAAGCAGATGTAGCATTGAAGCATCTCAAGGAGATTCTTTCCTCAGGACCTATCCTTGCAGCACCCGAGCCTGGGGAGCCCCTATTAATTTACATGGCGGCAACCAACCGGGTTATTAGCATCGTCGTCGTGGTAGAGCGGAAGGAACCAGGATACGAGCACGAAGTTCAACGACCAGTTTACTATGTAAGAGAGGTCTTGACGGAGTCCAAGCAGCGTTACCCGCACTACCAAAAAATAGCTTACGGAGTATTCCTTTCTTCTCGGAAGCTGAGGCATTACTTTCAGGAGCACCCAATCACAATAGTGAGCAAGACTCCACTGTCCGACATTATCAACAACAACGACGCTACAGGAAGGGTCGCAAAGTGGGGCATTGAACTTGCCGCCTTCGAGATCACCTACAAGAGACGCGACGCTATCAAGTCACAAGCTTTGGCGGATTTCATTGCAGATTGGACGGAGATGCCAGATGCTACTCCACTGCCAGAACCAGAGTATTGGGTGATGCACTTTGACAGATCAAAGTTGCTCAAAGGCTCGAGGGTTGGTGTACTACTACAGTCACCAAAAGGAGATAAGCTGCACTACGTTCTGCAGATCCACTTCGAGGCTACAAACAACATGGCGAAGTATGAAGCACTCATTCACGGACTGCGTGTAGCCAAGGATATTTGCATCAAGCACATAGTTTGCTGTGGAGATTCCGACTTGGTTGCCCAGCAGGTGGCTAGTGAAGGGACTATGCCCGAGAGGCAATAATAAAGTGGTTATTATCGTATTCCTTGTTTATGATAAATGTTTATTTTGCATGCTATAATTGTATTAATACGGAAACGTTAATACATGTGTGTTTAATAAACAAATAGAAAGTTCCTAGTTATGCCTCTCTTATAAACTAGCTCGTTGATTAACAAGATGATCAAGGTTTCCTGATCATGGACATTGGATGTTGTTAATAACGGGATCACAACATTAGTGTAATGGTGTGATGAACATTCATCCGAGGTATAGCATTACGATCAAAGTCATTGAGTTTATATTGCTATAACAACTTACGAAGTGATCCTAATCCTTAGACCATGAGATCATGTCAATCACTAACACCGGAAGAGTTTCTTGATAACATCAAACGTCACACCGTAATGTGGTGATTATAAAGATGGATTCAGAACTAATAAAGTGTTATGTTGAGGCTCATGGATCGAGAGTGGAATTTGTTCATCCCGATGACGGATCGATATGCTCGGCCCTCTCGGTGATATCACATTGATTAGCTTGCAAGCAAGTGATTTGATCACTAGAATGTTATATCACGGAACGAGAAAAAGAGTGCATGTCGGTAACGATCAAACTAGGTATGGAGATACCGATGATCAATCTCGTACATGTAATATATCGCTAAACAAAAGGATTAAGATACTAGCGTAAAGGTTCACGATCACAAGAAAGTCATCGTTGAATGTGTGGAGTCAAGATGGGTCTCCGATCCCGCTCGATTATTGATCTGAGAGGGGTCTCGATCATGTCCACATTATTCGCGAACCGTAGGGTGACACACTTAAGAGACACCGACATCCAATTGGAGCAAAATTTTCATGCCGAAAAGAAAAGGAAAGCGCATGAATTTATTTCACTAGACACCGAAACTGCTTTGCTGAAATTGTCAAACCGGGTTCTATGTGAAATGGAATACTAGCAAGGGTTTTATGTGAATGTTTGTTAATTAAAGTAATTAACAAAATTCTGAATAAATAAATAAAAGAGTTTTATTTAATGAGAGCTTGCATTAAATTTGGTGGAAATTTAATGCATGTGATGGATTTTGAGTGGAGGCTTTTAATGGGAGTGGAGGCTTTTCATTTTGAGTGGGAGATCCACCCATGAATGTGGAAGAGGTGGGGGCAGCCCATGGCTGGGCGCCATGACCCTTGGGTGCCCCTCTCCTATAAAGCCCCCTCTCCTCCTCTCACAACACACCTCCTCGTGAAGGATCTCTCTCCTCTAGAATTTATCCCCATGGTCTCTGGACTAGCGAGATACATGTTCCCGTGGCTATTCGGCAAGAAAGAGTTGTGCTCACGCATCGCTGGAGCGAGGAGGCGGAGGTTGCTCGGCTCGAACGTGTGTGCGAGCACGGATGCGTCATTGCTTTTTGCGGCGCTTAGGACTTCCTCTCGATCTTGAGATCGGCAAGAGATCGTCTACATCAACCACGAGTTTGGACTCGTAAGCTTTGTCGGTCTTCAAGGGTATGTTCTCTACGGATATACATCCGCCTGTTGTTTGTATCTAGTAGATAGATCTTGGTACATAGTTGTTCCCATCGTAGGAAAAATTTTGTTTTCTATGCTGCGAACCCTAAAGGGTATCGAGCGGATCTATGCGTAGATACTTTGCACGGGTAGTACACATATGAGTATATGGGCGATGATGATCATTTTATTGCTTCTTAGTTGTACTTTGGATATTGGTGGCATAGTGGGATGAAGCGGCCCGGACAAACTTTACATGTCCTCGCACATGAGACCTTTTCCACGCTTGACATGCAACTAGTTTTGCATAAGTGGCTAGCGGGTGTCTGTCTCTCCTACTATAGTCAATATCTAATTTGCAACAAGTTGTCAACAATTTGGTTATCCTCGTTGTGGTTCATGTTCGTAGTTAAGAACGGTTCTATCTCGAAAGCCCTAAGCCACGTAAAACTTGCAATGGATAAATTAGAGGCGTCTAGTTTAGATTGTTGCTGGGCTAGTGTTATGATATGGTAGTATTGTAAGTAGAAGTATGAGATGATACTCTTACAACACATAGCGTGTAAACTCCATAGACCTTGGATTTACACATATAGGTATGATAGTGATCATACCACGATGCACATGATAGAGATCATCTGCGGGAACCATAACATTTCACTAATAAACATGTGATGTTTGATAGCATCTTATATTGCTTGTTTGGCATTTTATTAGCAAAATAAGATGATCCCTCATTTAGATATCAAGATAAGAATGTGTTCTTCCTTAAGTATGCACCGACAATGTTTCGTCGCTTCAAGACATCACGTGATGATCGGGTGTACTTGAATCCACGAGCATATCTCGTGTAAGAGCTTACACACGCCAATACTAAGGTTCTTACTTGACGAGCCTAGCATGTACAAACATGGCTTCTAACACGGACAAAGGTTAATCATGAGTCATATGTTTTGATATGATGACCATATGGATGCTCGCTTTGAAGCTATACCGACTCACGTGATGATCGGACTTGGTGTAGTGGATTTGGTTCATGTAATCACCAAAAAGACACGAGGGATGTCGCTTGAGTGGGAGTTCATTTCTAATTTGGATTAGTAGAACTCAATTTATCATAAATTAAATCAAAGTGAATTTGCATAATTTGTTGTAGTCATTGGCATTCGCTCACCACCTTATGCATATTTGTAATTGAGATAATAGAACTATAGAATTCGATATATACTTAACTGGTATCGTATTGTGTTGAGTGTCAATCTAAAGTTTAAAGTCCTATTGCAAACTTTCAAAAAATTCTATTTACTCGTGAAATTTAATAATTGGTATTAAATCGAGAGTAACAATTCCAGTGTTAGTATCTTAAGTATCATGTTTGCCTCCATGATTCTTGATTTAAACATCAAGTTTATCTAGGAGCTGAAAGAATTGTTTCAGAAACCATCATGTGTGGCAGATATAACGATATCTGAAATAATGTTTTGGCTGCAATATGATAGAGTATAATATATGTTCTCATATTGGATGAGAATTTGCGAAGGTTGGAGATGCTAGACATCCTAATCATCCAAAAGGATTTTGGAAAGTAATGTTATACTCATGATTCGCCTTTACAAGCTACAGTAGCTTGATCATGAAAGTCGTCATGATAAGGGTGAATAGAATATGTATGTAAAATGTTTACTACACTAAAAGATTACTAAAGAATGGATTTTGAAAGAATACCGATCATTTGATGATGGTGATCTACTTCAAAGTGCAAGTCCAAAGGTATTATTATTTGAATATACACGCTTTGGACTAGGTGTCATGTATATGGCGCCACTTTTGATGTTGATAAATTCTTTTAAAAGGAAAAGGAAATGCTGAAAGAGAATCTATAAAATATATTTGGCAGAAAAGAAAAGATTGGAAATATCCAATTTAGGTATATAGATGATATACATGTTATGGTTGTATTCTTTGCTTGTTAAACAATGTGGTTCTTGGGTATTGGATACCGAATTGGTTGGTATGAAATTTCATACTAATGACGCAATTCATGAACCACAATGGCCTAAGTAACTAGCAAGATAATATGTGATGATGTTCATCGAAAACAAACAAACCGTTGTTTGTATTTCGTTGACATCAAAGCTTGACTTCAAGATTTGTTTTAATAATTGTTATTTGAATCGTATTATAAGAACAAAGGTTGTTCAAATAATTACCGTATTCCATATAAGATGGATGATTTACAAATCTAGTTGAAGAAATCACATCCATAAAACCTAATGCTAAAATGTTGCAAGACAAATGATTGAAAGATCACTTATGAAGTGACATCGCTATTTAAATTATATTGAAAGAAAACATGAAGAATCTCCATATTCATGGATTTTGGAGTCTTTGATTTGATCAAGTGACGCCTTGTGAGACTTTCCACGTGATAATTAAAACTTTGTTCAAAGGCCAAAGAAGAACGAACGACTAAATTATTGGAATTTATACATATGTATGTAGTCCATTATGTATAGTCGTAGTTTATGGGTTTCAACTTCATATGCTTTCTCCGAAAATTTGAGTGAATGTTCACTTAATGAGAAAGAAGTATGAAATATTTGAAAAATGTTTCAAAGACTTTCAAGTTGAAGTGAAAAATCATTGTAACAAGAAAATAAATGGTTTATGATTTTATCATAAGGGATTTATTTGAGTTACAAGTGTAACAAGAAAATAAATGAATTATGATTTTATCATAAAGGGATTTATTTGAGTTACAAGTTTAGCAAAACACCTAGATTTACATCTCCAAACACCATAGGAATATGGAGTGTTTGAGATTTGTAATGAAACCTTGTTTGACATGGTTGGATCAAAGGTGTTATTTATAAACTGCCATTAGGTTTTAAAAGATTAAAGCTTTAGAGACTTCCGCTTTTACATGAAAAGAGCTCCATCTTGATCCGCTGAAATGACACCATCGGTTATGGTTTGGGGTAAAACCCAAGTTGTCATTTCTTAAATTTTGGTATGCTAAACATAAGTAAGATGTTTACAACCGAAGTCGGATGAGCATGTCTTTGTAGGTTATTTCAATAACAATTGGTTATTCCTCCATAACACCAAGGACAAAAGGGTTTGTCGCTTGAAACGTGAAGTTTCTTGAAGAAGGAATTTTTCATAAATGTTAAGTGGGAGGACAATAGAACTTTGATAAGGTTAACGAACCTTAGCTATATGTGATGAGTTCGCAAGACCGAGGAAAATGTTAGGAGGCTACCATAATGCTCATAGCTTATGTGCCTCAAAGGTTGTGGTCACGGAGATCTAAGTTCTTATTGAACCAAGTCGGTCGGATAAACAATCAAATACTAAGATTTGAGAGTAAATCATCATTGTTTGACAATGATTAACCGACTATATGCAAAGAAGCGATGATGGGCCCTCGTCAAATGGCTTGAAGCCATAAAATCCGTGATAGTTCCATACACGAAATCAAGTTTTGAACTTGAAAGACCCTCCTGAAGGTGTAAAATCCTATCGATTCGATTTGGATCTATAAAAGCAGACATGGATGTCTCACATCTATGAAATATTCGACATGTTGTAAAGTATTTTATGACAATGTTCAAAGAGTTGACTATGACAAGATTTGATCTTTCATAGCGATATTTAGTCTGAACGGATTAAAGTAGCAACCACTACATATAATTTGGTATATGGTAGATGAATAAACAAAACAAAGTTCTTCTAATAGAATGGTTACCTAGGACGTGTACATGACACGGTCCAAAGGGTTTTGTTAAATTCAAAGGATGCTAAAAGGGCATGCAAACTTCAATGGTTGAAGTAAGCATCGCGGAGTTGGAATCTTCACCATGATGAAAACGAGTTTTCATCAGGAGACGATGAAGATGCTTGCATTTGCAAGAAATTAAGTGGGTTACCGAGACATATTTCTAATACATTATGTGAAGGACATCTTGTTGATTAGAAATGATGTATCTTTTATTGACAAAGGTTAAGAATTTCATTTCGATGAAAGACTTAGGCAAAACCGAATATTTAGCATGAATGTCTATAGTGGATGATCGTAACACTAATATGTTTATGCCAAACGTACATATATGAGATATTGAAGGAGTTCAATATAGAACGACAAGAAACAATTCTTGTTGCATGGAAAGGAATTGAATCAAGATTCAAGTGTATCGACACTTGATAAGTGAAACAAGATTCAAGTGCTTTGACACTTGATGAGTGCAATCACGAGAATGTTTTGATCAATCATACCATGATATGTACACATCCAGATATGTCCTATGCTCTAAGTGTTATGAGCATATACCAGAATGAATCATAAAATGATCATTGGACGATAGTGAGGATATTCTTATGATCTTTTGGAAGAACTAAGAATATGTTTGTGTAGAGGTGACAAACAATTACAAATAGTTCATTGTAAAGCGTTACATTGATACTAGTTTTGTCACAAGATACAAATTAAGTTTATCTCAATTTAAACTACGGGTGGCACAATGTAATGGAAAGGAGATTCCATGATGTATTTGGAAGAGTTCCAAAATTAAGACATTGTGACGAATACTACAACAAAAGGCTAAGTATGACCTGCTATAGTAGCGACAAGGAGGAATTTGTGTCAAGTAGTTTGTTATCAAACTAAGGTGTGGTTCGAATAAGCTAACACTAAAGATATATTGTATGACAATAGTATCGACGTGTTTTAACCCCAAGGAACTAAAGGTCTCACCGAAAGACCAAATTTATACAATGCCATCTCATTGAGAATGAGTGATGCGTGAAGACGCAAAGACATGCAAATACACGGACTGGCGTCGGATCCGTAGATTATGTTAACCACTTGCAATTGCGTATATGGAACACCGTAAAGCCATAGGTGTTCAATACAAAGTTCTCAAACTAGATTATTGTCTCTAGTGCAAGTGGGAGATCAAGGAATATGCCCGAGAGGCAATAATAAAGTGGTTATTATCGTATTCCTTGTTTATGATAAATGTTTATTTTGCATGCTATAATTGTATTAATACGAAATGTTAATACATGTGTGTTTAATAAACAAATAGAAAGTTCCTAGTTATGCCTCTCTTATAAACTAGCTCGTTGATTAACAAGATGATCAAGGTTTCGATCATGGACATTGGATGTTGTTAATAACGGGATCACAACATTAGTGTAATGGTGTGATGAACATTCATCAGGTATAGCATTACGATCAAAGTCATTGAGTTTATATTGCTATAACAACTTACGAAGTGATCCTAATCCTTAGACCATGAGATCATGTCAATCACTAACACCTAAGAGTTTCTTGATAACATCAAGCGTCACACCGTAACGGTGATTATAAAGATGGATTCGAACTAATAAAGTGTTATGTTGAGGCCCATGGATCGAGTGGAATTTGTTCATCCCGATGACGGATAGATATGCTATGGACCTCTCGGTGATATCACATTGATTAGCTTGCAAGCAAGTGATTTGATCACTAGAATGTTATATCACGGGAACGAGAAAAGAGTGCATGTCGATCTAGATCAAACTAGGTATGGAGATACCGATGATCGAATCTCGGACATGTAATATGTCGAAACAAAAGGATTAAGATACTAGCGTAAAAGGTTCGACGATCACAAGAAAGTCATCGTTGAATGTGTGGGTCGTATGGGTCTCGGATCCGCTTCGATTATTGATCGAGAGGGTCTCGATCATGTCCACATTATTCGAACCGTAGGGTGACACACTTAAGAGACACCGACATCCAATTGGAGCAAAATTTTCATGCCGAAAAGAAAAGGAAAGCGCATGAATTTATTTCACTAGAACAAGCTGTTTGGTTGAAATTGTCAAACTGGTTACGCATGTGAAATGGAATACTAGCAAGGGGTTTTATGTGAATGTTTGTTAATTAAAGTAATTAACAAAATTCTGAATAAATAAATAAAAGAGTTTTATTTAAATGAGAGCTTGCATTAAATTTGGTGGAAATTTAATGCATGTGAGTGGATTTTTGAGTGGAGGCTTTTTAATGGGAGTGGAGGATTTTCATTTTGAGTGGGAGCTCCACCCACATGAATGTGGAAGAGGTGGGGGCAGCCCCCTTGGCTGGGCGCCATGCCCCTTGGGTGCCCCCTCTCCCTATAAAGGCCCCCTCTCCTCCTCTCACAACACACCTCGTGAAGGATCTCTCTCCCCTCTAGAATTTATCCCCATGGTCTCGGACTAGCGAGATACATGTTCCCGGTGGCTATTCGGCAAGAAAGAGTTGTGCTTCACCATCATTTGGAGCAAGGAGGCGGAGGTTGCTCGGTGCCTCGAACGTGTGTGCGAAGCACGGATGCTTCTGTTTTCTTGGCGCTAGGACTTCCTCTCGATCTTGAGATCGGCAAGAGATCGTCTACATCAACCACGAGTTTGGACTCGTTAAGCTTTGTCGGTCTTCAAGGGTATGTTCTCTACGGATATACATCCGCCCGTTGTTTGTATCTAGTAGATAGATCTTGGTACATAGTTGTTCCCATCGTAGGAAAAATTTTGTTTTCTATGTTGTGAACCCTACAACTAGCACCTGGAATGCGCGAAACCCTATGATGGCGGCATATCGCGACGAAGTGGACGAGATAGCCAAGAGCTTCTTGGGCTACAAAGTCAAGTATGTGCCTAGGGAGCAAAACGAGGCGGCTGATCTACTGTCTAAACTTGGATCAGGGCGCAAGAGAATTCCGCCAGGAGTTTTCCTAGAGCATCTACGCACACCATCCATGAAGGGCGCCGACATCGACAACCCGGATAGAGCTGACTCTTTCGTCAACATGGTGACAAAAATCCCTCCGGCTTGGACAAAACCGTTCATGGAATATCTCGAACACGGAACTTTACCCGACGACGAGGTCGAACGACGGCAAATAGTACGACGAGCAAAGGGTTATACCATAATCAATGGGCAACTCTACAAGAGGAGCACTACTGGTGTATACCTAAAGTGTGTTTCCGCTAGAAGGTATGGAAATCCTCGCGAAATCCATCTCGAGATTGCGGGCATCACGCCGCTCCTCGATCGTTGTCGCGAAAGCCTTCCGACAAGGATTCTCTTGGTCGACCGCGACGCCGACAAGCTGGTTGAGACATGCACATGATGCGATGATATGCCCGACAACCACATGTTCTCGAAGAATTGCGAACAATACCAATAACTTGGCGTTTGCGATCGGGGCTAGACATGGTGGGCCGTTACAAAGCGGCATCATGTGGATTTACGCATCTGTAGCAGTTGACAAATTCACCAAATGGATAGAAGCTAAACCCATTAGAAAGCTTGATGGGGCAATCGCCTCGTGTTTGTCCAGGATCTAGTGGTGAGATTTGGTCTCCCACATAGCATCATCACCGACAACGGAAGCAACTTGTCACTCGGAGAAGTGGAGGCCTATTGCTGGGACAAAGGCATCCGACTTGACCTTGCATCTGTGGCGCACCCACAATCCAACGGTCAGGTTGAGCGAGCCAATGGATTAATTCTGCGAGGGATCAAGACACGTCTTGAGGCACCGCTACATAGAGCAGCTGGAGCCTGGGCGGAAGAATTTCCATCTGTGTTGTGGAGTTTACGAACTACACCCAACAGATCCACCGGCTACACCCCTTCTTTCATGGTATATGGAGCAGAAGCCATCCTGCCGTCCGACATCCTCCAAGATGCACCAAGAGTTGCTGCCTACAACGAAGATGACGCTGAAGAATCCAGACGCCTAGATGTGGACCTTCTCGAGGAGGAGCGCGTTTTGACATGCTAAAGATCCGCCATCTACCAGCAGAAGCTACGCAGCTACCATAGTCGCCGCGTTCGACATCGCTCGTTTAAAGAGGGGGATTTAGTGCTCCGACTTAAGCAGAAGAAGTCACACAAACTATCCCCACCATGGGAAGGACCGTTCATCATAAGCAAAGCGCTACTCAATGGGTCTTACTACCTTGTCGACAATCGTGAACTCAAGGATCGACCCAACGAGGATCATAAGCGTAAGCTACGTGACCCGGATGATGACTACCCGGAGCTTGATCGGCCATGGAACATAGCACAGCTACGTCCTTTCTACACTTAGCAATTTTTATCTAATCGTGTACCTCATATGATCAATGAAATAAAGCTCTTTGGTTCACTCATATTGCTGAGTCTTTTACCTCCTTTAGTGTTCATTTTTGGATCATATAAAATTTTTATGCACAAGTCTTGCGATTGCACTTGTGAAAATTCCGCCTACGGGCGTTAGCTTAAGTTTTCTGGTCTACACGTTATTTGTTGTTTTTATGTGGATTCTATAGTAGTGACTTTTGGCACTTATTGTCGGCAATTTTGTGCTCAGGTTATTGACGGTGCCATTGGGCATCATCACCTAAGCGCATGGTTCCGACAACGAGTCTTCTGACTCACAAAAATTCAAGCATAAAAACCAAAGTAATGGATAAGCCAGCACTTTCTTAAAAAATATATACATGCTGAAACTTAATTCTTAAGTGGCAGGAAATAACAACCATTGTTTTCCGCCTTAAGTTACATCATCAAGTTTTTTCCGCGCACGCTCGAGAGGTGAAACAGAAATTACAAAGTGTTTTTCACTCTTTGGGTGTAGGGGACTTGGAGGCCACATCATCACCAGCCGGAGATTCACCCTCAGCGTTGGCGCTGTGGTGAGACTCGGAGGAATTCGGGTTGGCATTGTCGAGAAAGTTCCTGGGCACGAAGACGTCGACATCTACCAACTCGGCAACCCTGGTGTCATAACCCACGAGTGATGACAGGATGGTTTCGTGATCGATCTCCTTGCCGTCATCATCCACGTCGGGGATACCAGATGTCACCGTGTCGATGTCGGCACCTTCATAGTGTGCCTTCACCATGGAAAATGACATCCTCGCGCCAGCCCGTGCGCATGAAGCTTTCCAGCTTGCGACACGCTCGGGGGCTCGGCGCAGAATCTCTGAGTACTTCACCATGGAGTCCGAGGCCTTGATATAAATCTGGAGGGGCTTGGCAATCTCCTTGGCTTGGGCGATGGCGGTGTTGATGAAGTTTCCGACAAGAATCATGCATTCCTTGTCCGCAGGAGGCGAGCGGGTTAAACCCATAGGCGCTGAAAATTCCGACAAGAATTGCATGAGTCCAATAAGTTCTAAGTATCCAGACTACAGAACTACAAGGCGGAGGACACTTACTGAAGATGCTGGCCTTAGCCTGTCAGACGACGTCCGCCAAGGATTCCTTCTCTTGTTGGAGGAGCTTAAACGCCTCGCTATGGCGAAGGTTTTGCTCATCGACAGCTTGCTTCTGATCCTTTAGGATCGCAAGCTCCTCCTTCAAGCGATTGATCTCTGCGGAGGCGGAGTCCTGCAGAGCTTTCATGGAATCCTCGTGCATCTTCAGCACTTCTTCTCTCTCCTTCTTAAGGATTTTGTTCTCGCTGTCCAGCTGCTGGATGTGCTTGGACTACTCGACAATATCCTTGGCCTTGGCGACATGCTCTGCAAGTCGGAGAAAACACAGTGCACAGTGAGTACGCGGATATTATGGGCACAAAAGTAAGACGAAAATGCGCAAAAAGAAAACAGACTCTTGTTTTTGATGATCTGTTCCTTCAAGATGGCGATTTTACCCTTTTCGGCTTCCAGATCTGTGCGCATCTTCTGGTACTTGTCGTTGGCCATGCCCCTCCGAGCATTCTCGTTCTGTGGAAACAAATACAAAGTCAAGTCGTTGTTTAGTCTTCTTGGAGCTTCTAGTCGGAAATTTTCCACCTAGATGCTCGGGGGCTACAGCGAGAGTTTTTAACTTAGCAATATGCTTAGCTTTTCTTTAAGCATCTAGTCGGAGCTAATTCAGTTCTCAACTAGAGGCTTGGGGGCTACAGTATAAAGTTTTTTACTCATAAAATGCTTATCTTTTCTTTAAAGCATCTAGTCGGAGCTAACTTAGTTACAACTAGATGCTTGGGGGCTACAACATTGAAAATTATGAACACTGTGTATGCTGCTCTTAAAGCATCTAGTCAGAATAATTCATTCCATCTAAATGCTTGGGGGCTGCAGTGAGAGTTTTTTCTAACTTAGTCACTCTTAGAGCATATAGATGCAAAACCTATGGTTTTCCTTCTACATCCTCGGGGGATATAGTGGGATACTCGTACAAAATGCTAAAGGTAAAGTAAAACTTACAAGTGCGATGATCTTGAGGCTTGTAGCGCTTTCGGCCAGCAGCTTGCCAAATGCAATGTTGTTTCCTCGCAAGATGTCTGCTTGTCGGAGTAGCTCCTCAAGACCGCACGTTGGAGATGACGGCACTCCTCCAGGAACCATAGATGTGTTACTCGGCATGAGCGTCGGGTAAACAATCTTCGGGAACTCGAAGGGTTTCTGGGAGCAGAGGCACCGCCTTCGGCAGAAGTACCAGCTCCCACCACAGCCTTGCCGCTACCGATGGCATCCTTAGCCGGAGCTTCAGCCATTTGAAGAGCAGCACTCTCCTGCGTCTCACCTTTCCGACAACAAAGCTCGGTTGAGGCGCTGCAGTCCACTTCCATGGCGGAAGGGCTGGTGCCTCCTAGACTTGGGAGCTTGTCGGGCGGAGGAGGGCTTGACGCGGGAGTAGCAGGCGATGGCGGGAGAGGAGTCACGATGCGAGATATCTTTGATATTTCTAGAAGCCCCAAGAGTCTTGGAGGACTTCTTGAGGCTGGTTGTGGCTTTCTTCCCAAACGTGCAAAATGCATAAGTACAGGAATAAGACAGATAAAATAAGACAATGTCGTAGAATAAGAAGCTTACACTAGGGGGGCGCTTTGGAAAACATACCGGTGGCATTATTATTTTCCGCCTCGAAGCGATACTCTTTGGAGGCTCCACCCTCCGTCTTCTTTTTCTTGCCTCTGTCGGCAGCGTCAGAGGTGGAGCTCTTCCGCTTTCGCGCCAACGGGGCATCATTGTCAGGCACAACCATGACTTCCTTCATCTTGGGATCATAGATTTGGGCAGACAGGTTGCCCTCCTCTAGATCGCTAAGCTGTTAAGTGAGAAATCATCGTGTTAGACAAGATGGTATTGGCAAGACGAAAAAACTGGAGAAATGTCATACACGGAAAAAAAATATCTACCTTTGGGCACTTTCCGTCTACGAACATGTCATAGGTGAGGATGAAGCCACACTTCTTATCCTTCACCTTGACGATGTCCTTAAGGCGAAACTTGACGGAGTCGCTCGAGAAGTTGTCCTCGGAGATCCAGAGGGTATCCCTTCGGTCGCCGGTGTACTCGTGCATATACTTCGTGCGGTGCTGCAGAGGTTTGATCCGCCTGATGAACCAGCACATGGCTAGGTCCAAGCCGGTTATACCCGTCTCTACGAACCACTCGATCCGCCTTATTGCGCGAGAAGCATCGAGGTCGGAGGGAAGGGAGGCATGGGACCGCCATGTGGAGACTTCAGCGGCGGATCCATCCACGAAGTCCGGGTACGTTACTTCTCGGCCCGCCAATGGAATGTCGGGGCCGTAGAAGTACGTCCGCTGCCAATTTTTACATGACTCGTGGCCGACGATGTCGGGGAACCGCCGGCTAGGACGGATCTTGAAGCTTATGGTGCAGCAGTTCCTAAGCTCCTCTCTACTGTGTCCGGCTTCATGTTTGACGGTGAAGAAGTATACAAATAAGTCTAACCTAGGCTTAATCCCTAGGTAACCCTCACAAAGTGCCGCGAAGTTGCTAAGCACTAAGACACTATTGGGGGAGAGGTTATGGGGTTGGACCTTGAAGTGATTCAAGACGGACCGAAAGAAGTGAGAGATGGGCAGGGAAACGCCGCGTACCAATTGCGCCTTGAGGTATACTTTCTCTCCGGCTTGGGGAGAAGGGGTCACCTCGCCGGCCGGCGCCACCCGCCAGGCGATCCCCTCCGTCGCGGGGAGGTAACCCTCAGCAAACATCTCTTGGATGTCGCGGCCGGTGATGTCCGAGCCGCACTAGTCTCCTTTGTGCGAGTCTGACTCCTCTTCCAGGGACTCCAGCGCTGCTAGATTGTGGTCGCCTCCGGTGGTTTCAATCACCGCCGATGCGGGGATGACCAGACCCTCTGGGGCACGACGACGGAGCTCGCCGGCTTTGCCGTGGCTTCGCTCGACGCCGCCATTGACGGGGATAAGCTGCTGCTAGCCATGGAGGAGGGAGAGAACGCGACTGGTGCAGAGAGAGAGGCTAGGGTTTCTCGAGGTTTTCCGTGGAGAGCTCGAGGAGGCGTGCGGCTGGAGGAAGAAGACGATGACGCGGGAGAATGAGGTGAAAAAGTGGCAGGTGTCCCACGGTTACTATTTTCTTACTCTGCGTCAAGATTTGTGCAGCTAATCGGATGGTTGCCGCCTAGACGACGTGTTCGTGAACGTGCGCGGTAATTTCGCCACGTCTCCAACCGTCCCCGCCAATGGTTCGTATCGCTCGCGCGGGAAAATCGGATATGATTACGTTCTCTGCATGTGTGAGTTAAGAGGCGTCGCTGACCCACAGCCTACGTCCCCATCTGACATGGTAGATGAGCCGTCCCATCGAAGATTCCGGCATGGACGGATTTAATCCGACGACGGGAGCGTACGATGGAAGATTCAGCATTTCTCCGACTTACTCATAGAAGACGGAGAAACCTTTGCAGGGTTCTTTGGGAGGACTACAAGATGTTGCTTGACGATTTGCCGACATCCATCTAGACGGAGAATTCCACGGGAAGAGGCAAGACGGCGCAAGATCTCGGAGTTCTCCGGGGGCTATTGTTGGGGATATGCTATATGGGTATCCTCATAGCATGTCTCTTATCTGACTAACCCGGGTGGACCATAGTCGGTAGCATGGCCTGTGGCCTTCTGGGAGGCCCAGTTAGGTGGATCCAGAAGGGAGGCCCATGCCGGATAAAGGAAGGCTACGGTGGAGTCACCAGCGTACCCGGAGCCTTGGAGTGCAAGATACACAAGACTAGTAATAGACGGTGTAGAACTCTGTAACCTGTCCGGCTAGGACTTTTCCCTGTAACCCTAGGACCTGGCGACTATATAAGTCGGGCCTATGGGAGCCTTTAGGGTACGATAACTTAGACTCTCTAGTCACCTCGCACAGCGAACCTAATCTCTGTAACTCGGCGTATTGCCATTATAGTGATTTATAGCAGGAGTAGGATTCATACCGTTGTGGGATCGAAACAGGTAAGCTGTGTTACCTCGTGCCGTCAACCGTCCGCCTTACCCCACGTCTCTAAACACGCACCGTGAGGACCCTCCATGGCGTGCTGCCGGCAATACCACGACAGCTGGTACACCACCAAGAAGCTCTAGCTCCGCCCTTGACCCTCCGGGCCGCCCTCCGATGATGCCAGTGCACGACGCCGACCTCGCACCATGTGTCTTCCCTATCTCTACTCTGCTCGCGGCGGAGCTTCTGCTCGCCAAGATAAAGGACCACGTCAAGCGTAGGTGCGAGATGAGGGGACGTGCCTAGTTTGACCTCAAGCTTCAGCGATGCAGGCCTATTCTTTTATTTCCCAGATTGCTCCTCCTAGGATACTTCAGCGACGCATGCCTTTGCGGCTTCCCTAGTTGATGTGCTTGTTCTTTTCTCTACAAAACAAGTTTAGGATGAACAACCTGTTGATGCGCTCGTTCTTTTCTCTACAGAACAAGTTCAGGATTTGTACTATTCTATTTTTATGCAAACACATTCTATCTGGATATGGCCTGTAAGTTTCCAAATTTTGCACCGTGATGTGGTACTATTTCTTTAGTTGATATTGTGGTTATTTGTTCTTCCCGAAGTGCTGCTTGGCTGAATTGTTCTGTGTTGTTCATGTTGCAAAGTACTATACTTACTAAATGTGTTTGGTACTATCTGAATTTACCCATGTTAGAGAATGAGTGCAACTGTGCAACATTTCTTTTTATGAATTTGGTATAAGTGGATACATGTGTTTTCCATATATGACACTTTATTGGAATAAGTTTGTGTAACTTATGATTCCTGCTACTGTCATGGTTATTGTGCTTTGTGAGATTTATTAGCCTATCTTATGGATATACCCATGCTCAATCATTGAATATAATTGTGAATTGTTGCATTCTTAGACAATATCATCTCGATTTTAAAATTGCACCGAGCCTTCGAGCTGGCTTGCGAGCTTCACCGAGCGGGCTTGTCGAGCCTCAATCCTGATTTCTAGGGTTGAGGCTTGGCATGTCCAATCTCCGAGCCAAGCCGAGCCCGAGCTGAGCCCTATCAAGCCCGAACCAAGCCTTCGAGCCCGAGCTTTGAGTCCACCCCTAGATGGCACCAGAGAACTTGGTGCTTGATGTGGAGTCTTGTTGGGAACCCCAAGAACAAGGTGTGAAGAGAACAACAGCAAGTCTTCCCTTAGTTGAGACTGAGGTTATCGAACTATAAGGAGGAAGGAAATATCACACAAGTGTTGCAAGCAACGCAGAGAGCTGCACAACACAAACTCAAGACTTTGCCCCAATGAATCAGTGAGGTTGTCAAGCTCACCGGTTTGCTGTAACAAAGGATTAAACATATGGTGTGGAAGGTAATGGTTTGCAGCAAGTAAACAAGTAATAACGGAAGATGTATCAATGGTAAAGATTGGACCGGGGTCCATAGTTCACTAGAGGTGCTCTCCTTAGATAAACAACATGGCATAAAGGGTAAACAAATTACAGCGGGGCAATTGACAGGAACTGAGCAAGGCATAACAATACAATTACTAACCAGAAAGATCCTATGAGGTTTATTGGGAAATACAACAATATACATAGACCGTCATCCAACTGCATCTATGACTATAATTCCACCTTCAGTATATCATCCGAAACCCCTCCAGTATTAAGTTGCAAGCAACAGACAACTGCTTTAAGCAAAGTGTGTAAGGTAAACAGTCCACATGTTCCATGAACAAGAGACCGTTGTTTTCTCCCTGGTAGCAACAACACATCTACAACCGAAGAGATTTATGTCACTTCCCTTGGAAACTAGAGGCATGAACCCACTATCGAGCATAAGTACCCCCTCTTGGAGTCACTAGCAACTACTTGGCCAAGATAACCACTAGCAACGGAGAGCATGCAAGATCACAAACAACATAGACATGATAGAATCATAAAGACAAAACCATTAATCAAACCAACATAATAATCTCAATATCCATCGGATCCCCACAAACACAACATGCATGATTACAAATATATTAGATCTTGATCATGAACGGAGCTCACAAGATCTATAGATGAAAGCACAAAGGAGGAGATACAACCATATAGCTACTACATGGACCCATAGTCCAAGGTGGAACTACTCACGCATCATACCGGAGAGAAGGCCTTCGGGATGATCTCCCCTCCGGCAGGGTGATGGGAAGAACTTCAGATCCCCCCGATCTAGGGACGATGATGGCGGCGGCTATAGACGGTTTTGTGGAGATTTAATCGGGTACTCAGGGTTTCTGCATCGAGGGATTCTTATAGGTGAAGGGGTGAGACCGGGAGGCGGCCAGGGCCACTAAACCCTAGCCAGGCGCGGGCCCACCTACCCCCCGCGCCTGGGGTGGGTCTGGCCCCCCTGGCTGGCCCCTCCGGCTCTCCTCTGGACTTCTTGTTCCCCACAGGAAGTAATTGACTTTGTCCTTTGTCCCATCCAATTCCGAGAATATTTCTTAACTAACTTTTCTAAAACCAAAAACAACAGAAAACAAGCATCTGGCACTGTTGCAACTTGTTAATAGGTTAGTACCAGAAAACATGTAAAAAGCACCTCAAAGTGTGGACAGGTAAATCAAAGTAGATACTAAACAAGCATGGAGCATCAAAAATTGTAGATACGTTTCCAACGTATCAGAAACCCCTTAAAACAATTCAAAGAT
Organism: Avena longiglumis; assembly: GCA_030063025.1. Taxonomy (NCBI): domain Eukaryota; kingdom Viridiplantae; phylum Streptophyta; class Magnoliopsida; order Poales; family Poaceae; genus Avena; species Avena longiglumis. The sequence continues at coordinate 53,198,587 of CP125976.1, forward strand.
GAGCAAGAATATAACTTTGTTAGGGCACGGTTAAACACTAATTATGACGGGAATTTTGTCATGAGAAAGAAGGCACTGGAATTCGCGACACAACTAGTAACTAGTTGCGGTGACCCAGCATACCACTTCATGATGTAGTACACTATAGTCGTTGACATAGCACCAATGAAACACCGTTCACTAGTATTACATCCCTCAGAGTGGTACAACAGAAACACAGCAGGTCCAAGACATGACTATAGGTTACAACTCAACTCTTTACACAAGATCTAGAGAACACTCTAGGTTAAAGAGAGAGAAAGAAACTTCTTACAAATAAGAATCAGAAATAAACAACTCAAAAACTATTATACTATTAAGACTAGTATCTTAACTAACGGTCTGGCATTGCTGATATTGCAATACACTACAGAAATAGGTTCTATGGCTAGAGATTATATTCCTATCTAATCGGTAACTTCGTCTTCACTTGAGTTGATGTATATGTTGACTTTCTTGACTTCATTGAAGACTTGAGCTGTTGATGAGAACTTCTTCGAGTAGAAGTTGATGTAGACGTCGTCTGTACTGGCTTTAGAACCTAGCAAGGGTTAAGAATATACGTTGAGTACGAGCGTACTCAACAAGTTCACTAGAAAAGGAGTGTTTGATGCACTATATCTATAGCCATAGACCATAGGTCGTAGGAAATGCAAGTTTTTGTAAACATTTCTTCAAAGGTTGCTTTTATTCTGAAAAGCTATGTCTGTCAGCCTTCACGGGTTTGCCAGAACTTTCATGCAGTTCCTTTCCCACCGCGTTCGTAGCTCCTTCCCGGAACAGGGAGTAACAAGTTACAGTTCTTACACTCTGCAGAGGTGCGTCACTTTACCCATGAGAGATCTTATCTTTGTTGCACATCCGGGCTGCGAACCCGTTCATACTTCCTTGGTATGAGTCCCAGACTAAGATCCCAGCCAATCACTGCCCTCTCCGCAACCTCATATGTTTGCACGATCCTTCGGGGCCGGCTCACCTTCGTTAAGCCCCCTTTCGGGCAGGCTAAAACCCTGATGAGTTCCCGAAGACTCCATGACCTGGTGATGCCCGGACGAGTACCATTTAACTGGACTATATCCCTAAACACCATTCATAGATAATCTAGACACCAAAAGTGTGGGCGTAAGGGTGCCCACCCATATGTTGGATCTGCACAAGGAATCTCAACGTCACGTTAAGGTCGTCTTGCCTCCATACGAGAGGAAAATGATACAATTGACTTCTCTGTCCCATTCCAAATCTCATGGTTAACGCGTAATATACGGCACAAGAATCACTGGCGACATTGGTTGTTAAGTCCTATATAATATGTTCCTTTACCACTGGAACTCTTATAGTAGGTTATTACCTTATGGTACATAACCTATAATCATATTATTATGAAAATAGCATTTTCTAACCTTTTTCAAATGCAGGTGATGACAACACTGGATTTGCAAAATACTTTACAAAAAATAATCAAAGGACATGAGCAAGTGTGAACTTGCCTTTTGTGATTACAAGATTATGCACTCATGGTCTTCGAGACAATATAAAAGATTCAATATCTGAAATCAGCATCATTGGTCTGGTAATGACTAATGTTTAAAGAAGCAATATGATCTTATGCATAAGTAATGTGATGCACTTTATAAATGTGAATCTCGGAGATAACGTTGTTCTAGGGTTTAGATACTATAAATGGTTTCTTTAGAATGTGTTGTCCTTTTAGATAAGTTTCACACTTGTGCTTCTTATTAGGACTGGTGAGTGTGTGTGAAACAATATGTAATTATACTATCATACAACAGTAAGATACAAAGTCATGGAATGCAATTTAAAGATTACTTATATAAGAATTGCCTTATCTTTAAATATTGCTTTACGAGTATATGCATTTGTAAGAAACTTTAAGTATTAACAATCTTGATATATCAGTAAGGTTTAAAGCAATGTGATTATGATTAATTGTCATCTGTTGACTATGACGAAAGCTCTTAAGTTTAGTTTTTAAGATTTGGGAATATTGTTTAAAGATTTGTTGTTTGAAGTGGCAAAAAGAATAACATTTGAAGAAAAGATTTCTTTTCTAAGGTCTAAACAATCTTTGTTGTTTATCAAATGTGGTCAAGGTTTCTTGTGCTTACTTGAATAGTTTGGACTTGAGATGCTTTATAACTTAAATAATACAGACCAAAGTTAACTATAAAACATATAATAAAGTTTTTAGTATAATATTTAAAGTATTGCAGACTAAAGTTAACTTTAAAGACATAAATGGACTTAAGTTATAGTACTTATGATATTTGTATCTTGTTTACTTTATAAGGTTTCTTAAGGTTACTTAAGAATAGTATTACTTCTATTTGAGTAGTGGTTTCTTAATTTTATAATGGAATAGAATCATTTATCTTTTTATAAGTAAGTGGTTATAATTTGTAATCAAGGAAGTAGTATTACTTAACTATTGGTGGATTCACTATAGTGTTTTGATTTGTTATAAACTTGTATCTGAAGTAATGTAAAAGATTTTATTTAATCACAATTTATTCTTGAAGAGTTTATATTGGACAAGAATCTTTTTAGAAAATAAACTACATATATGGTATGAATGGTAATTCAATATAATTGTATTTAAAATGTGTTAAACTATTTTGACTTTATAATATCAATATTTAGGACTAATACTATTTATTATACTCAATTGGATAATTTTTTAGAATATTAGCAAATTTTATTTACCCTAATATGAATTATTAACTAAAGAAATAGTTTTAAATTCAAGTTATTAAAGTGTTCATTTTTTTATTTAGTTCAAAAGTGTAATATTATGTTTCTAACATATAGGTATTATTTTTTGATTATTTTGGTATATTACACTTATTTTTGTGATTTAAGAATAATAAGATATGATTTTTATAATACTTATTACTTTATAAAGACTTAATAAATAATAATTATTTAATTAAGTGGAATAATAATGCATGACTATAGTTTTAAATTATAATTCTTATTTTTCCAAGATTTTTGGTATTTTATTTATATTTTTAACATTTACCATAATTAAAACATGAATTATCAAAGTTTTAATTACTTATAAAACCTTTATTAAATAATATTTATTTAAATAATCATCATAATATATTTTATAGTAATTTTAAGTTGTAGATTTTATTTTTCTGAAAATTTTCATATATTAAACATATTTTTCTGAATTACAAAACAAAAGTTATTGATTTTATAAGATTGAATCATTTTATTTAATTTCTAGAATTAATAAACTAAATAGTTTATGATGTAATGCTGATGTCAGCTTGGGGTGAAAGGTTTTTCTCACTAGGTTGATTCTCACCCCAGTCACGGACTGGTGGGACCTTTGTCACACTACAAGAAAACCGGTCTATTGCGACATCATCTATCGCTAGCTTTTTTTTCGTTGCGATGTAGTACAAAATTACCACAAATTCTCCGGTCGTGGTGATAGGCAGCTCATATTTCCACGACTATTCTTGGTCGCGATAAATTGTCAAATTTGTTGCGGTAGAGGCCGCCTATTGCAACGATCTGCATCACGTTGGAATACAATCGCGTTTTAGCGAAAAATAAGCTCTGTTGCGCGAGGTAGCAATTTTGTTGCCTTAGAGGCTAGTTCTTCCAACGTAATAAGTATGCGTGGTAAATATCATATGTTTTTCGCCTCAAATTTATCCTGCGGCAATAACTATTGTTTACTGCGACAATTTGGGCCGTATGGTAATAGGTTAACCATAATGCAACAATCACCACCTGCTGCAAAAACGAACAAGTTTTTTGGAACGAGAAAGTTCATAGCATAGATAACGGGCCTCCTGGGCAGTGGCCCTTGATTAATATTGCAATTTTCTTAGGACAACAATTCATTTATGGTCCAGTATCACCAATATTCGGTGAGCCGATATTTTTTGCAAGTTTACCTTAAACAGACCTCCTGGGCCTTGGCATCCGAGACTAATTGAAATTTATTTAGGATACGTGTTCATGTATGGTCCAGTATATATCTTCATTTTTGTCACCTTTTTTTGACATAAAATTTACGTAAAACTGTCAGAGTTATTTACTTTATCAACCAGCTGAACCTTTGTAGGTCCGAACAACTGTAATTCTGAAGCACTTAGCATTTACTTATGTTGCAAAAAGTGACAGTACTGAATAATCAATCAAGAACTCATGTAAGACGCAAATTTCACTTGAACAGTTAGCATCGCAATTCATAATTACTTGACACTAAAACTTTGGACATTTTAAACTCAAAGTATATTATTACACGATCTTTTAAGCACATAAATGTGTCCATGATCATGGCAAAACCTTTAAGCCAAATAGTGCACAGACAACCTACTAAATGAATCCTAGGTCATCATCGGATTCATCTTGTACCAAATAAGCAACATGGCCATCATTTACGTAAGCCTCATCATCATCCGTATCAGCATCATATTCCACTTGATCTTCGTCAAACTCAGCAGGCCTTATACTTTGTATGACTGAAACATCAACACTGGTTCCTTCATCATCATTTCTGCACCAACTAGTCATCTGGTCAGGTAGATTAAATTCTGGAACAGTAATTCCTGCATCGACGACATAATGTACATCTGCTTCAGCATGTTCACTTCCTTCTGCAGCATCATCAACGTTTGCACCATTTAAAACAGAAGGAGCAAACAAATTGCGTGGGTTCATTTTAATAGCACTTGCCCAATTAGGGTTCTTCACATCTCTCACGTAGAAAACCTGTTCAGCTTGGATGCCTAGAATGTAAGGGTCTTCCTTGAATCGGTGTATAGTAGTGTCAAGGTCAATAATTCCATATTTGTCCTTCTTATATCCCTTACTCTGATTTCTATTCACCGTAGGCACGTCGAACCAGTCACACTGCAATAGAACAACCTCCTTATCAGGAGGAAAGTCAAGAAATATGATTTTCTTTATCACCCCATAGTGATCAATACTGCCATTGCCTTCTTGCACATTGACTATGACGCCACTATTCTGGGTACTCAATTCGTGCTCTATATAGGCATTTCAAAAGTAATATCCATTCAGTACTGTACTGTTGTACACACGAGCAATTTGATCAGGCCCTTTAGCTAGTGCATACAACAGTTTGCTGACCTTCCCATCTTTATGGAGTTGTGTGATCTGTTACATGGAATAGAATATGTGTGAGCGTAATGTAGACAATTTTTTTACTAGTAATTCCCCCGTGCTATCTGAAGTTATGAACATGAAGGAGAGGTAGGTTTAAACCAAAATGTGAAAGTAAGTTACCCGTCTCTCGAACCAGCCAACAAATTCTTCCTTGTGTTTATTTTTAGGATTAGGACAATTGTTCCTTTTGAGCTCCTCAATATGTTTCCTTCAAAAAATAATGATGGTTACTTCATGACCAAATTATTAATGCATGTCATGAATTGAAACAAATACATAAGTATCCTTACTCAATCCATGGCTCGGTTTCCAAGCAGTTTGTTATGATGTAGTGCCTAATTTGATTAATACCTTCCAAAGAGACTAATTCACGGGAAAAACCTTTCTTGGAGTAATCAACTGTACCCATTATGGTAATCCCTGTTGGTGGTTCATCTGTACCTCCATCAGCATGGCGTTCGGACTGACTTAGTTTTGTAGGCATGCCTTGAACGAATCGACTGCAGAACGGCATGCACTCTTCAAGTATGTAGCCCTCTGCAATCGAACCTTCTAGGTGAGCCTTGTTACGCACATATACCTTCAGCGTACGCAGGTATCGCTCAACCGGATACATCCATCTGTACTGTACAGGCCCTGCCAACTTTGCTTCTTTATCTAGATGAATTGGGAGATGCATCATAATATCAAAGAAAGCTGGTGGAAATATCATCTCTAGTTGACATAGAATTTCTGCGATTTGCTTGTACAAATTCTCCAAATATTCATCCCTTAACTCATTGGAGCATAAACCAGAAAAGAATTTACTAAGCTGAAGCAATGGGATAAGGACATTCTCTGGCAGAAGCTTGCGCAACGCAATAGGAAGAAGTTTCTGTAATATAACATGGCAGTCATGAGTTTTGAGTCCAATAAACTTGCACTGCTCGAGGACCACACATCGCTTAATGTGTGAAGCATAGCCATCAGGCATCCGTATGCTCTGCAGAAACCTGAGGAGCATCATCTTCTCTTCCTTTTTTAAAGCATACACGGCTTTCTTCAAATTGTACTTACCCTTACCGGTGGGCCTTGCATGCTGATCCACCCTAATTTTCAAGTCCTCCAAATCAAGACGAGCCTTCGCACCATCCTTTGATATCCCATCCATGTCAAGCAATGTCCCCAGAATGCTATCACAAATGTTCTTCTCGATGTGCATAACATCCAAATTGTGCCTCACGAGCAAGTGCCTCCAATACGGCAGCTGGAAAAACACACTTTTCTTCTGACAATTGTGCCATGGATTAGTTTCCGGTCGCTTTCTCTTATTTGACCGCCCTAATGGTGCATGCTGAATGCTATCTAGCTCCTGTAGAACTTCTATGCCCGTAAGTGGCACCGGGGCATCTCTAGTATCTATGTTGTTGTTGAACATACACTTGTTTCGACGCCATTTGTGGTATTTATTTAGAAAACGTCGGTGTCCCATGTAGCAATGCTTTCTACCATAGTTGAGCCTTAAGTAATCTGTATGCTTGTGGCAGTAAGGGCATGCTAGCTTGCCTTTTGTGCTCCAACCACTCAGCATTGCGTAAGCCGGGTAGTCATTGATGGTCCACAACACGCACGCATACAATGTGAAATTTTCCTCAGTTGCAGCATCATATGCTTCAACACCATCCTCCCATAGAACTAACAGTTCATCAATCAAAGGCTGCAAGTACACATCAATGTTATTTCCTGCTGACTTTGGTCCTGGAATAATCATCGACATTATCCAGTTCTGTTGTTTCATACACATCCAGGGTGGCAATTTATATGGGATCAGAATGATTGGCCATGTAATGTGTGATATACTCATGATCCCAAAGGGGTTGAATCCATCCGAAGCAAGGCCAAGCCGAACACTGCGAGCATCTTTTGCAAATTCTTTTTCACTATATTTTTCATCAAGGTGTTTCCAGGCCTTCGAATCTGCAGGATGCCTCATTACGCCATCATCGGTACGTTTCTCCTTATGCCATTTCATATCAGTTGATATATCTTTTGTCATGTACAGCCTTTGCAGTCTTTTAATGAGTGGGAAATACCATAGAACTTTCCGTGGCACTGGATTCTTTGATTTACCGCTCGATGAATCGTCTTTGTCTACGGTACGACTAGGTTTCCATCAAGACGTATGACAGACAGGGCATTCTTGGGCATCAACATGTTCATTACGGAATAGCACACAATCATTTTCACACGCGTGTATCTTCTTGTAATCCAGACCAAGCTCTCGGATGACCTTCCTTACTTCTGCAAGATTTTTAGGGATGCAGTGACCCTTTGGCATCAACTCCTTGAACAGCTGGAGCATTAAGTCACATGGTCTATTGGTCATCCCAGTCACGCACTTGATTTGGTAAAGCTTCACAATGAAAGATATCTTTGTGACCTCCTCACAATCTGGGTGCAACCCTGTTTTTCCCTCTTCCAATAATTGGTAGAGCGCCTTGGCTGATGCATTTGGATCCTGTTTATTTCCATCACCGCCGGTGTCTCCTGCATTATTTCCCACTTTTGTGCCCCTTACGTGAGTTTGGAGCATGTCACATATCCCAGCACCATCATCTGCAGCGTTTTCATCATCTAAATCTTCAGCCATGTTGTCCTCATCGGGTTGTTCACCATGGTATATCCAGTTAGTGTAGGTCGGATCCATCCCATTCCGAAGCAAGTGCATATGGACATCCTTTCTCTTTCTCTGAGCATTATTCAGACATTTCATACACGGGCAAGGGATTCTTGAGTCTGGGTGAGCACCATCGAAACAAAATTCTAAGAAACTCTTGATGCCACTTTTCCACTCCAGAGACTCTCTATCCTTTTTCATCCAGCTCTTGTCTCGTGACATTATTCCTTATCTCCTTGCAGCCGGTCTTGTTAAGAATAAAATAGAAGCAGCATTAGTTTACAAGTAAGTATTTCCAAACAACAGATACATGAGAGCGACACTCATATGTGAACCTAAGCAGCTAGACTATCTGACAGCAATAGCAATCGCCATTGACTAATCTATACGTCCAGTTTTAATCGACGCGAGCTAACGCAGAGCACGTGAGCAATTTAATTTTGGTGTCGTCAATTAAAGGGGAACAGAGGTAGTACATCTGTATTGGTGCAAACCTTGTAATTTTGTCTGACGAGCGGCGGAGGCAGCAGAGATAGGTTGAGTACAAGTCGGCAGGACAACCGTTTATGCTGATCCAATTTGGATGGCAGCGAGGTCGCGGTGGTGGATTGGTCGGTCGCGCTTTGCCGATACGGCGGCGAAGTTGTCTGGGGGTAGTGTCGATACAGCGGTGGCGTCGTGTGGGGGCAGGGCAGTTTTGGCGGAGACCTGACGGAGCTACGTAGGCCTTTTGCTCGGCCCATGGCCCACCCCAAGATTGGGCCCAAATTTGGTGGCGCGCATGTAGCAGGCGATGTGGACGTGGAGATTAGTCCCACCTCGCTAACTGACTGGTAGATCGACCAGCTTATATACCCGGCTGAGAGTAAGCCATCGAGCTCCTCTCAACGGATACCATATATGCTGGCCGTTCTGCCCTGTGGGTCCAATACTGGGGTCCCTCACATACTCCAGTGATTTGGTGGGCAACTTTTTTCTGGTTTCTTTTGTTATTTTTTAAATAAATCTAATTTGCCTCAAATTTGTGATACATGCCAACAACCAAGAAACATATGCCAACCTGGTGGTCGTCAGAACAATAGCTTCAGATTCGTCATCACAGATGGTGAATTCATGAATGGTCAAGTAAGTTTAATATTGCCAATTTTTAAGGTTTAATTTATCTTTAATGTTATGATTAACTTAATAACATCCTGCGGTATGTTGCAGGAACACTCGAGTTTGGCTGTAGCTATGGGGGAGAAAGAGGGAAGCTGATCGGTTACAGTGACAGCGACATGGCCAGCGACGTGGACACATGGGTAGCAAACGCGAGATGAACACGGAATTTCAGGGCATTTCGACAGCTATTTCTTCATTGTGGAATTTGTTAAGCAACGCGAGATGAACAACATCGCAGCTTCTATGTTCGAAGAATTACAACTAGCAGCACGATAATATCAGGGAATTCGACAATCTAATATAGAGTCATAACACGTTTTTTATTGTAGCAACGGGGCTGCATCCATAGTTGGACAGAGAAAACATCATCACTAGCTTCCTAGTTCAGACCAATTTCAGGCACATGGGTAGAAAACAAGTAAAGCCCTTCAGTCCCCAGGTAGAGCAAGAATAACATCTTGTCACCAATCTTGAGATGATTTTCCTTCGTCATGAACTCTTTCCATCCACTGACACACATACGACCATCAAGCTCAGAAATTGTATATGTATATGTCACCTCTGTTTTCGGGTGACAACAAATTGTGATTGTACCAGATTTTTCCATTGTTTCAGGAATCAAACGGCTTGAGATTTTCTGTTGCGTGCAAAGATTTGAAGTCAAGAGAACATCTAGCGGAAAATAAATATGTTAAAATACAGGAAAATAGAATTAGTGTACAATATATAAATATGGCCTCACATAGTACTTTGTGCATAAGAGAAGATGTGTTCTTAATAATTACCACATGTTTATTGAAGTTCACGTTGTTTGTCCAGTTTAGAGTATGCAGCACACCGAAAACCAATTCTCCTTCCTCATATTCTCCACAGAACAAGGTAATCCAAGATTTCAACTGTGTTGATCACCGTCTCCATCATCCTCCAATTAATCATGGTCCCATCAGTGCTAGAGGGTGAGTCAACAATGGGACGCCTCTCAGGGGACATCAGGTAGTATGCTGTGTATAAATTTAATACAACTAAAATTAGTGGAGTACACATGTCGCAACCAAGTAATATAGTCATGGTTATGTGCACAACATAAATTTGTTGAATTAAGTAGGAAACTTACATGGATGGATTATTGGGTCATTTCCAGTTATGACCTCAGTTTGCTTTGTACGTATGTCAGTCTTGAATATTAGCTCCATACCAACCTTAAATTGGTAAACTCTGCCTAATTCTTTCCAAGATTCTCTATTTACATAGGTTATCACATCAATACTGGTAATCTCAACATGGAATGAAAAATCTTCCTTGGTTTTTAGAGTAGTTTGAAAACTTGTGTTCTCGAATGGCAGAACAACATGCATGTCTAGGAAATATTTTTTTATGTAGCAAGGGATCACCTGATGAAGAGTATGCAATTTATTACATTATGAACCAGTACAAAATTTGACTTACTATAAGTAAATACGTATATATCCTAGCTAGAAGAGTAACTGTTTGTACTTATTCCTATAATTGGACACTGAAGCAACTGCCCTTTACTGCAAAAGACCTGAACATGCACTCATAGTTTCAGATAGGTACCTTGAAGTATCAAAATTACATGTTGGTACTGGAAAAAAAAACACGTGCATGACTAATACAGATCACACTCACAACCTTTTTGATAGCTAGATCTGGTACGTATATTACATAAATGATTAACACATGACACAATGAGTACTAACACTGTTAGATCTGATACGTATATTACATGTGAATAACCACAAATAAATCAAATCAGGCCCATGTGTTGTTGAGTATGTTAGATGAATTACCGTCTTCTCCTCAAATCCCTCTACAAGGGTTATCACGCAATAATCATGTGTCATGGTCTTCGACACACTGACACACATCCCGAGTTTGTCAAAACAAACTGGACACTGCAAAAAAAATGAAAGTCATCACATCTAGATCTGATAATCACGATCATTGCTTATCAAGAGAAAAAGTGAGGCGTGGAGTAGGCACGGATTTGCTTGGCGCCATCGGCCCAAGAGTAGCATCAGACGACTGCCGCTGCCTTCTGATCTGCCTCGGCGTCAAAGGATTCCCTTGATGTCGTCATGGCGGCTAGGTCTTAGGGGCGTGGAACCGTCTAGGGTTTGTATATTTATGGAGAATGAGGAAGGAAGGACGTGGATTGGCGTCAGGCCGCCTATTTATATAGTTCCGTCACGTCTGAATCTAGGGTTTTCTTTTGCGGTTGTTTTTCCATATTATTTTTAGAAAATTAAATGGGGGAATTTAAGTACAAATGAAGCCCTGCTTTAACTTAATAAAGCCACACAGCCAGAGTACATAACCGATGCCAGGCAGCATATAGTTTTACATCACCAAGCCAATGGGACGGCTAACACACGAATAACATAAGTTTTAACATAAACCCTAGCATTAGCCAAATGAGCTAAGGAAACACAGGCACTGCTCGTTTCTCGAGGTTCGGACATACAACTTGAGACCGCCACTAGGCACAGAGCGAATGGAACCAAAACACAAAGATATCCTGGTCCTTCATGTTGCTCTTCTGCACCACAGCTCTCCAGTTGGTTGTGATCATGGCACCTGAATCCCTCCCTTTGCCCATGATAATCCTCACATTCTCACAAGATTGCCCATTGCAAGAGACAACCAAATGATCGTCTAGAAGGTTCATATTCCTCAAGATGTACTTCAGGGTAAACCTCCTTGTGAAGTACTGCAGATTATAAAATGCAAAACTTTGCTCATATGAAGTCATTATTGTCAACAAATAAATATGAAAAAACCTATCCTTAAGGATGCAGTAATTATTTACCATTCTGGATTTGCCATCCAGGGTACTTGAATTCTTTATAGTGCACACATAGAAAGGAATTGTGGGGCTCTTTTGGTCAACAAGATATTTTAGGGTCTCAAGTTGTCGAGGGTACATTTCCACTAGGTTGGGATACACGCAAAACCTGTCCCATTTCTTACCTCCCTTTATCTTGGGACCTACATATAAGAAAATCAAGGAATAAGGCCTAGTTTATTAAAGTTTTCCCAAAATTGAAGTACATCAAACCCGCAGTATTTATAGAAACTAAAGTATTCCCTGTATACTTACAAATTGACTATTAAGCCAAATGGAGACTAAGCATTTGAGACATATATATATATATATATATATATATATATATATCCTGCAACTATAATAATTAATATGCTCCATAGTATATTTTACCTCGACGAGTCAGCTGGACATTAGCAGGAGCAGGAGCATCATCTTCCTCACGCTCAGCTGCACAATCCTTTGCTGCAACATCATCAGATTCCTCATGCTTAACTTGAGCCCTAGCTGCAACACCATCACCTTCGGAGGATGAGCTAATGTCGATGGTCTCGAAAGTTTTCTTGGATGGGACCAAGATGGCAACTTCTTGGCGGTCCATGGTGTCAACCTAATAATAAGTAGTGAACAAATTAGATGATAGATAAATAACACTGATTATAGATAAATAATGAGCAATGATAAGAACTAAACAATTAATGAGAAATTAATGATGATAAAATTGCAATATTTGCGAACTATGAAACTGTTACACATTAAAACTAAGATGAGATGTTTAGGTTCAGATTGACATTTAATTTGCACAAGCAGCAGAAGTGTTTAGGTTCAGAATAGAGAGCAAACCAAGAAATGTACTGCTGGAGCATCTGTCATTAAAACAAGAAAAGTAGAGCACTAGGAAATTCTACTAGCACTAGCATCTAATTTGTATCAATCTAAACAAGAAAATCTACTAGCACAACATCTACTTCGAATCAATCACAACCTAGGGAGAGCATTAGCACTAGCATCTATTTTGAATCACTCTAAACCAGGAAAATCTACTAACACTATAGCATCTACTTTAAATCGATCAAAATATAGGAAAATCGCCGCTAGAAAAAAAACCACAGAAAATCCCCCGATTACCGACAAAAAACCCTGGAAATATCCCTTGCTTCCCTAAACCACGAAAGGCGCAGGCAAGCAAGCAACAGATCGACGACCTTCCACGACACTACGACATTGCAAGATAGGATTAGGTTTCATCATCTTCAAGCTATGGCGAGAAGTTCGACGACCTTGCAAGATTGGAAAACAATAGGGGGCTAAATCGATTCGCACCTGAGCCTGTCCCGCGGAGATCAGACCGACGGAGGCGACGCTGCTTGATGGGGGCGGAGGCGGTGGCGGTGGCGGCAGGCGATGGCTGGGAGAGGAAGAGGTAGTTGAGCTGGATTGTTGGCGCACGGTGGAGAGAGACAGGGAGAAAGTAGCTTCTCATCTACTTTGCCATTTTGGGGGTGGGTGGGGGAAAATGACACCCACTGACGTGTGGGGCCGTTTAGCAGTACCACCCACTGACAGGGGACACTTGTGGTAATTTTATGTCGATTAGGGTTTTCTGGGGTAAAATGTTGCGGAAAGAGAGCAGTTTCATTATTTTAGTCTCGAACCGCAACCGCAATTGTTTTAATTTCTGAACAAACTTAATGTTTTTCAACCAAAACAAAAGTTTATAAATTTGTATTTCAATTTCTGAACAAACTTAATGTTTTTCAACAAAATCGTGATCCAAGCTAATAAATCATAAGAGCTTTCTCGAAATCTGTTCACTACGGCACACAGGCTCTTTGCCGTGTGGGCAAAAGACACGGCAAAGGCCTTTCAGAACACGGCAAAGGTTTTGCCGTGTGTATACACACGGTAAATGCCACACGGCAACGTTCGCCATGGCAAAGGCCCTTTGCCGTGTGTTTTCTAAATAAGACACGGCAAAGGCTTTGCCGTGTGTCTCATGCGTAGACACGACAAAGTAAAGTAAGATGACGGTTCGCGCGGAGATGACGGTGTCTATTCTTTGTCGTGTGTCTTCTCGAAAAGTACAAAGCAAAGAAGTTGTCTTTGCCGTGTGTCTCGTGGAAAAAGTACACGGCAAAGAAACTGCTTTTAAAAAAAAATATTTTGTTTCAAACTTTTTTGAATATTATTTACTTTATAATCTCATATAGAAAATTTTAGCCCTTTGTATGTTAAATATTAGATCAAATTGCACTCATAATCAAACTTCCCCTATGGTCATCCATCGTAACACTACTCTAGCTCTAGCACGCTTAACTTCTTCTTTCCTTCCGAATGAGCTTCCGAGAAAGAAATCATACCTTGTTGCTAATACTTCCATATCAATCCTATTAACTCTTGGGCCATAATCGATCAGAAAAATTTGAGGAATCCAAATATGACATCCATATAATCTTGTGAAAATGGGGTGGTATCATTTTGAATTATCCATTTGGTGGTTGCTTCATAAAACCCCCGGTTTTTTGTGCCTGGAAAATAGAAAATGGCTTTTTCAGAAATTTGTCGTGTTCCTTTATGGTTCTTTGCCGTGTATATTTATTTGATGTGTTCTTTTCACATACTTTGCCGTGTATTTTTTGAGTTACACACGGCAAAGATTGTCTTCTTGCGTGTTCGGTCGTTTGGCACACGAAGATGTCTACAACAGCGACATTTTCCAGTAGTGGTTCTATACAAACTTCAGTTTGTTAATCCCCTTATGTAAAAGAAACAAGATAAAAAAGTTAGCAATGTGTATACAAACTTCATCCTGATTTAGAATTTGTAGACTATCTGAATAAAAAACAAAAAGAGAAGAAACAACATGATATTTTCACCATCTACTAGAGATCGTCAAGGTAAGTATGAATCAAGTTATACAACTCGATGTTTAACTCGACTCAGTATAAGCTCACTCAAATTTTAGTATGAGTTGAGCTAGCTGAGCCAAGTCTAACTCGCTCGAACTCGACTCGTTTGCAGCCCTAGTCACAACTTCCAAAAATAAACACAATCAGCAATAGTAGGTAATGAAGCTTGCATAAGCCATCACAGAACATGTCATCACAGTACCAAAAGAAGCACCAGAAACAGCAGGTGCTAGTTAAACTTACTAAGTTTCTAGCTAACCATAATTTAACAAACTTATAGTGGCGCTAACATGCTACTATATTGTCCACAGCCAACACAAACTGCATATTGTACGGCATCAAAACTAGAACACCCAATCATGGAGCAGCAGCGTGATTCATCGCCTCGGTAATGACATCTTTGACCCTAACACGCCGAGGCATCTTCTTTTGCTAGGGCTTCAACATCTTTGGATGAGGCTCGCCTCGCCATCCCTTGGCTTGTGGATATGGTAGGGGCAGAAGTACCTCCCCCTCCTCTTGAATGCGTGGGTGCCCTGTTGCTGCAGCTTCTTCGCCTCCTTGTCTGTAAAAGAGACAAGGTTGCTCTTCTGCACAGTCTCGGTGGAGTCACTGGAGTCATACTACAATATAGATTTGAAAATTTGTTAGGATGTGTATACTACAAAAAAACACACAGCATATGTAAACACAATCAAGTTACACTCACTTCGTTCTGCTCGCCGCCGTCGTCGTGTGAGAGAAAATCATGACATGCATCTTTTTCATACATTTCATCAATTTATGCATACATGCGCTTCTTCCTGTTCACAATCTGGGAACATGTTTGACGTTAAGCTTTTTCAAACATTGACATTATATTACAAATGCAAAATTTACATGTGAAGCACCTAAAAGGTAAAAGATTAACACATTTACAACTGCCATTACAATAACTATGAAAATGAGAATTTTAAATATTCTCCACTATACATGAAATAATCAACATTACTTTTGATGAAATAGATCTTCTATAACTTGAGTTAAGCTTAATATTTTATTAGTCAGAAATAGTCATATTCTATAACTTGAGTTAAACTATATCATATAAAGAGAAATATGTGATTGGACATATTATAAATAGCTAGATTATATAACATGACCTAAGATCCTATATAAGTTATATTTTAGTACTCAGCACTAAATTGGTTAAGCAGAATCATCACAGATTTTTTTAACAAATTAAATACCATGATTAACTAGTGTGGCAAGGATCTTTTCAACAACATGAAGGACTTGATCACAAGTTATCCCTTCCTTCACTATATATGAGGATATGATAAGGAACATGAGTACAGACTTAATACTAAAAGCCACTGCCACAAAGTTTTTGAATGAAATTAAAATGTTACATCATATTTAAATATAGAATAACCTACTCACAAGTAAACAACACTAGGATGATATTAGGAGTCATTCACAATTGAAATGCAAAGACAAGGTGAAAAAACATGTCTTAATAAATATTTACAAGTCCACTATACTGAAACCATTGCCAGAAATAGTTTTTCTGATTAATCCACACAAAATAACAGCAGGTTTTATGTCCTGGTGCACAACAACAATAGTTTGCACAAATTAATTGGTCCCTGGTGCACAAAAACAATAGTTTGCACAAATTAATTGGTCCGACTAAGATATTCTCTTTGCTTAGCAAATATGTTCATCAACATTGTGCACAAGAATGTCTATGAGACATTTAGCTCAAATGCTTGCCGATCACACTAGCCCAAAGACACCTAAGCGTTTCTCAAGATCTCGACCACTCTCGATCAATCATCTGCCTCTGCTTGGTGCATGTGTACGGGCATAGCCTATGCAGCTCTATGGTGATATCGCATTCTGATAAAAGGAACAAGGGTGAGGATTTGAGGATTTACCGCCCAGCGCCGGTGGGTTTCTTGTCGACGACGCCGGCCACCATGCATCGCCACCATGACATCTGGGGCAGCGGCGGCATGCAGGGACGGCTTCTTCACCGCCATCACCTCCCCCACCTCCGGTCGGATCCGCCAGCGCCAGATCTAGCCCCGCAGCGGTAGCCTCCTCCTCCTCTTCCACCGCTCCCACCACATCCGACGCCTCCTCCTCCACCGCTTCCACCAGAGCCGCCGTGACCGTGTCCGCACCGCTCTCCGCTGTGAGGTCAGCTGCGGCCTCCGCATCGCCCAAATCGGCCGCACCCGCCGCGGCCTCTACCGTCTCCTTCGCAACAGCCACGATCGCGACCAAGGTAGCCGTGACGCCTTCTGCCGTGAGCTCGGTCCCCTCCACATCCGCCGCACCTACCGCGGCGGACGCATCTGCGCTCGAGTGACTCGACATCGCTTCTACCGGCCACGAGGTTACCGTCCGCGAGGTGCACCGGCGAGGGCGAGGTGGGATGGGATGGCTAGGGTTTCTCCACTTGCTCTGATTGGGGAAGAAAGCGGTGGGTGGGTGGGAGATCCTTTTATATCTCTGCCGCTTCGCACTCCCTGTACCTCTGCACTCCTTTTTGTACGCATACGTACAAAGGCTAGATTTATTTCAAGTACTTTACGGTACACGCATTACAATTATTCCTGCATAAACTGACACCCACTGACATGTGGGGCCGTTTAGCAGTAGCAGTTCCATTATAATACGCCCTAGAACCGCAACCGCAACCGCATTCACACCCGGACGCTTCTGATTCTGCCTCCTCTGTTCTTCCCCCAAAAAACCCCATTCTCGCCTCCTCCGCCGGCCATTGACGCTTCTTCTTCCTCATGCCGTCCGCCATTCTCCTTGGTTATCCTCCTTCATTTCTCTCTCTACTGCCTCCTCCGCCATGGCTACATCATCCTCTGCTTGCGCGGATCCGGGAAATATCGGTTTTACTAGAACCGAGACCTTTCGTGTCCATGGCGACAAGGAAATAGAGGTTGTATACACCAATGAGGAGGATACGGTGATGAAAAACCTCCAGCTCTTCGAGGAGTGGTATGAGCAGGAAAAGGAGAATAAATTTGTTGGATTGGACCTCGAGTACACCAAGGAGGACCCCATCTACGAGAACTACCTCGCCGTCCTTCAACTCTGCATGAAGAACCGCGTCCTCGTCTACCACTTCTCCGCGTATAAATTTCTATACTCACTTGTGAAAATTTACTGATGTTGTAGTGCCTTTTTAATTTGCGACTGAACCTTACTGATGTTGTGGTGTGAATTTCTGAATCCTCTGTACTTATTTTCAATGATTAGTTCCATGTTATGTTTAATTTGTGTTGTTTGTTATACACTGCCGTATAATATTTCATCTCAAGTGAGTGCACTAGTTTTAAGGTACTTGGTTTGTGCGAAAACAACACTAAGAGTTACTTGTTTGTGCAATTTTCTCAGTACCAAATGAATTTCATTATGAGATTTTATTCAAGTTATGATATTCTAGACTGAATTTCATTATACTGAATTTGATTATAATAAACTCATGTAGTTTCAAATTTTATTCAAGTTATCAAATTGAATCTATCCATATGCTCATCTAGCATGTGTACAGAATTTCATTATACCTAATTAATTATCACAAGCAAATTTTCAGAGCCTTGTTCTTGCATTTAATAAACTTTTCTTAGTTTCAAATTATATGATGCAAAATGATATTTCAATGACTAAACAATTTTCAGTTACACATTTCATGCAAGTGTTGGTCATGCATTCTTTGACAAACAAACTAAATATGCTTTCAGGACCGACAAGACCTGTCCAGCGCTCCGCTCATTCCTTCAACACAAAGGGATTGTCTTCTGCACCGTTGACAAAACACAAGATTTTTACAAGTTGATGTACGAGGGTATTACAATTCCTGAAGAAAACTGGATCGATATTCAGTCTCTTGTCAAGATCAAAGGACGGAATAAAAAGGATGGAATGGCTGATCTTGCATCTCGCATCATCGATGAGTATTACGGCGAGATGAAGAGTAAATTCCCTAGTATAAGGCATGATTACTGGGAAGAGGTGCCTTTGTCTGAAATAAACCTGGAGTATGCTGCTAAAGATGCATACGTGACCTACCAGCTATACGTCAAGATACAGTTCTTCCTCCGGTACCTCGTGATTTGCCCCGGTTGAAAGAGGGCCGAAGGGTTTAGGGGAGATCTGTGTCGGAAATGCGGGATACAGGAAATGGATGCAAAAACTGATTGTAAAAAACCTAGGCCTAACTAAATTTGAATCATGGTCAAACCTAGGCTAGTTAAAGTATTATCAGAATGCCAGAAGACCATTTTATTAATCCTTTTATCAGAGGAAAGAGGTGCCACATGTTTGCAATCATGTGATAAGCAAGTTAAACTATAGTAACTCATGTATTGCTATTTTCTGTCCTTCTGTTTGATTCACATTGTTCACTGGATCATTCTTTGTTGTTTCCACCGAATTACTACTGTGTACTCGTTTGCTGAACAGTCAACAATGAACTGTGAATCATGAAATGGACCAAACAGTTTGGTATAATAGCTTCATATTGGAGAAAATAAGAAGGATCCAACCTTAGTTTTCCAACTTTCATGTTCTGAACAATGTTTGAACAATTTTTCAAACCTAGGGTTCACTAAATTTGAAAGGTGGATAGACAATTCTAAAAAATATGAAACCAGGTCTCATAGTCTTATAATGTCATCTACTAACCATATGAACTAATAAAGATGGTGTAGATACCATGGAACAAACAAAACCATGTGAGGACTCTCATATCTCAGACACCACCGCATGAAATCCAAGGATCCAAGCCGTTTGCTATGAACTGTGAATCATGAAATGGACCAAACAATTTGGTATAATAGCTTCATATTGGAGTAAATAAGAAGGATCCAACCTTAGTTTCCCAAATTTCATGTTTTGAACAATGTGTGAATCATGGTCAAACCTAGGGTTGACTAAATTTGAAAGGTGGATAAACAATTCTAAAAAAATATGAAACCAGGTCTCATAGTCTATAATGTCATCTACTAACCATATGAACTAATAAAGAAGGTGTAGGTACCATGGAACAAACAAAACCATGTGAGGACTCTCATATCTCGAAACACCGCATGAAATCCAAGGATCCAAGCCGTTTGCTATGAACTGTGAATCATGAAATGGACCAAACAGTTTGGTATAATAGCTTCATATTGGAGAAAATAAGAAGGATCCAACCTTAGTTTTCCAACTTTCATGTTCTGGACAATGTTTGAACAATGTTTCAAACCTAGGGTTGAGTAAATTTGAAAGGTGGATAGACAATTCTAAAAAATATGAAACCAGGTCTCGTAGTCTTATAATGTCATCTACTAACCATATGAACTAATAAAGAAGGTGTAGGTACCATGGAACAAACAAAACCATGTGAGTACTCTCATATCTCAGCCACCGCCGCATGAAATCCAAGGAACCAAGCCGTTTGCTATGAACTATGAATCATGAAATGGACCAAACAGTTTGGTATAATAGCTTCATATTTGAGTAAATAAGAATGATCCAAGCTTAGTTTTCCAACTTTCATGTTCTGAACAATGTTTGAACAATGTTTCAACCCTAGGGTTGACTAAATTTGAAAGGTGGATAGACAATTCTAACAAATATGAAACCAGGTCTCATAGTCTTATAATGTCATCTACTAACCATATGAACTAATAAAGAAGGTGTAGGTACCATGGAACAAACAAAACATGTGAGGACTCTCATATCTCAGACACCGCCGCATGAAATCCAAGGATCCAAGCCGTTTGCTATGAACTGTGAATCATGAAATGGACCAAACTGTTTGGTATAATAGCTTCATATTGGAGAAAATAACAAGGATCCAACCTTAGTTTTCCAACTTTCATGTTCTAAACAATGTTTGAATCATGGTCAAACCTACGGTTGACTAAATTTGAAAGGTGGATAGACAATTCAAAAAAATATGAAACCAGGTCTCATAGTCTTATAATGTCATCTACTAACCATATGAACTAATAAAGAAGGTGTAGGTACCATGGAACAAACAAAACCATGTGAGTACTCTCATATCTCAGCCACCGCCGCATGAAATCCAAGGAACCAAGCCGTTTGCTATGAACTATGAATCATGAAATGGACCAAACAGTTTGGTATAATAGCTTCATATTTGAGTAAATAAGAATGATCCAAGCTTAGTTTTCCAACTTTCATGTTCTTAACAATGTTTGAATCATGGTCAAACCTAGGGTTGACTAAATTTGAAAGGTGGATAGATAATTCTAAAAAATATGAAACTAGGTCTCATGGTCTTATAATGTCATCTACTAACCATATCAACTAATAAAGAAGGTGTAGGTACCATGGAACAAACAAAACCATGTGAGGAGAGTAATATTACTTTCAAATATTGCTTTCAAACATTAATTTCCGAACTAATTTATTTTTTATTAATTAAAAAAACCAGTAAACAAATAATTACGCTCCCACCAATGTAGTTTTGGCCAAAAATTGAAAAACCTACCGCTAAAAGGCCCGTGCGTAGAGTCTGTGCGAAACTTTTTGTTCCCACCAAAACCTAAAACCATCCTTCTAACCTTCCCGCTAAACTCTCTTCATATTTAGGTACCCACCACCCCCACGATCCAATCTAAACGCAATCACCTCGGCGAGTTTGTTCGCCATCGGATCTTAGCTCCCTCATCGTCCACACGCCGACATGACGACTTCATCGCCGGAGTCAACGGTAAGCCAATTCTCTCAGGTTACCCTAGATTTACATGCTGCCGTCGGCGATCCTTGCCACGTTAGGTGTCGCCGCAGCTGCTTCGCCCGAGATGTAGCAGCCATCTTCTCTACCCCGTGATGCCCAGGCGATCGATGCATGTGATACCGCCGGCCGATTCAAGCGCCTCGCCCGCTCCTCCGGTGATGGATCTAGCTACACTCGAGCTCCCTTGACATGTGATCACTGTTCATCGCGATCCCTAGGAGCGAGTCGAGCAGACACGGCCGAGTCCGGAGCACCTCGCCAATGTGCACTAGGGTTTACGAGCGCCGGACATTATCTACCGATTGATTTTGCATTTGGGGCTGCATAGGTTCGGCCAATGATTTGCTAGGTTTAGATGTTATAACACATGTTCTGTGTTAATCCACTCTTTTGCAAGTTTTATTTGTTCAATATAGCATATTTTAGTACTAGTACTACTCCCCTCCGATCTAAGTAGTTCATGTTAAAATATGATCAAATCTCCGTGTCTTCGATTGTATTGATTTGTGGACTTTCAAGAACTGAACTAATTCGTTGATTTCATAATTTTGTTCCTCTGTTGATCTTTTGCCAACATGTTCTACAAACTATTCATAAAATTTACATAGCTATGTAACATATTCTTTTATTTCAGAACTATGAATTGAATAATTATTTTGGTGCTCTTTTTTTACTTCTATGTCAATGTAGACGCATGAGGATATTTGGAAACTTAACCTGTACTACGAAGATGAGGATAAAAAACAGAAAGTTCTGGAAGCAACAATCGAGAGGATTGACATCTGCTATATGGAATTGATCGGTTTGATTGAAAGTGTTGGATTACGTATGGCGTCATTACCTCTCTGCGGGTAAAAGCTAGCGATGGCGAGCAAAACTTATTCCCATCGAGCATGCAAAGTGGAGACATTGGTATCCATGCACGATGTGAGAAGAAGATCAACCTGTGTGTGTTTAGGGAGAAGCCCAGTGTTGATATTGAAACACCAGGGTCTCATCTTGATGTTGAAAGTGGATCCTCCAGAAACAAGCGAAAAATTGTCTCAGGTATCCTTTCATCCAAAATCTCGAACGCATAACACCTTCAATACAGACTTTAATACATATTTTACCGGTCACATTTTAATGCATGCTTTAACTAATAAATGATTTGGATGAACATGTAGTTATGGATGCAAGAGCTGAGGATCAAGATTCAAACGAAACAGAAGAACCAGATTTTTCACTTACCAATGGTACACAAGTACAATAATTATTAATCAGGTTTCTGAATTGTGCATATTGCTAATGCTTTGTCCATTTATTGTTTACATGTTCAGTAAAAAAAGGATCTGTTACAATGACAAGGGTTGAAATGTTACAAGCTTACAAAAGAAAACTTGGAAAACGTAGATGTGGTAATTTATTTCTGACATTTAAGCTTTATCTAACATTTGCTATGTAATGCAGTAAAACCTTCATTGCTGATTCAGTACAAATGTTAACCCTGATACAGGAACTGTAGACCGATTTAACACTATAGTGTCTGAAACTGACATGTCTGCCCTTGACGAATGGCCTTCCCATGCTCTCCACCACCGCCCGCAGCTAGAGGACGGTACTAGATTCTTTTTTTACATTCATGCCCTCATTTCTTACAATGTACTAGACAGTAAATTGTTTCTTTGTGTATGTTCTGGGCTCTAGGCGCTGACGTACCCAAGAAGAAAGGGCGAGGTGTAGTAAAAGGTGTAAAAGCATCTAATAAGCTTCATGCCAATGGATATGCAAAGCTAAATATTGCATTCTCTGATAAATTGGGTGGTGCAGTAGGAATGGACAACCGAGTTCATTCAAAGATGACTTGGTTATCATAATGAAAAAAAGATTACCCATTATTGGAGTGAGGAGGTGGTGAGACATTCACCCTGACATCCATCGTCTCATATTTGCAGATATGTTGGTGAGTAAAACCTTTCTCACCGTGGTTGTTTTATTTTTTCGATCGTAATGAACTACTAAAGTCTATCCGTTTGTTACGCATTACAGGGCAGATATGATTTGGAGGATACACCAAAAACAGAAAAAACAATTCTAAAAATTGCGAAAGATCAATACAGAGGTTGGGGAGCATCTCTAAGCTGCACTTACAAGGCATACAAAACAGATGATGCTAGAATGTCAAATGTACCGGAAGATTTACAACCAGAAGAGTGGGAATGGATGATTAACTACTATGGCACTGATGAGAAATTCCTGGTTATTTCTATGCTCACGGTTTGTGAATTTTGTACTATCATGAAATGGCTTGTCTGACTCGTTCTTTTTTTATCACTGAATGTGTAGCAACTCAGCCAAAAGAACTCGGATAACCGTAAGAAACTCATCATAAAACACAGAGGTGGATCAAAATCGTTATCTCAACTGAGTTTTGAGAATATATGTGCCTACTCACTATGCATGCTTCACTGCTCACTGTGATTTATTGTTTGTAGCATCTAATTGTTGCACTACTTGCACAGAAATCCGGAAATTGGAGAAGAGCCAGACTGTATTGCTCTCCGGGAAATCGCCCACAACAACAATGGAGAATGGACTACCCCAGAGTCCAAAAAAAGTTTACGTGAGTATACTGACTTAGAAGCTATTCTCAAAACATATTTACTGTTGTTCATCTTGGATGTTTTTTCATCTGATGGGAGTGTTTTTTTCGTAATGGGGACGAAGCAAGTAAAGACATTGAAAACAGATTAAAGGAATTTGATGTTCCTATTTCAGTTGAACAAAGAATCAATATTTTCCAAAAGGCTTATAAAGAATTCGTACCTTGCAAGTCAGCGCAGCCTCGTGGGTTGGGATACATGGCCAAACTGCCAACTAATTCTGAAAGGATTAAAATCCAGGTTGAAGAGCAAGCTCGTGCTACGATAGAGACCCAAAAAGAGAACTCTAAGCTCAGCCAGCAGTATACTGAATTACAGCAGAAGTTTGATGTCGAGCGTGCTGAGAGGGAAAACCTTGAGGAGAGGTTACAGGAAGAATATGCTGAAAGGGAAAAAATGATGGAATTGGAGAGAACCTCAAGACAGGAATTTGAGAGAAACTTGATAGAACAGTTTAACTCACAGTTTCAGTCAAAGTTTCAAGAGTTCTCCCAACAGTTGGAAATAGAGAAGATGCAAACACGTTAGGTGATGATAGTCATACGCTTGCAAACTCGTAAGATTTAGATGTTTACTTGCATTGCTAAACAGTGCATGTCGTTCTTTCAGATGCTTAATAGGAAGACAAGCCAGAAAGAAAATGTTAGTCCAAACCTGCAAACACCACTTTTACGGAGCCCTGCTAAGAATTTTTATCCCCCTCCGCACAGAATCCTTAAAGCAATGGTATGTCACAAACTTTTACAAAACGGTACTAGTACCTATTGTTTTTGCTTCACCCACACTTTAGCCTTGCTGCACCACCTTCTTATGTTTCAATGTGTGTTGTTTCTTCGTTGTCTTACAAGTATGTTTTTTCTAAACCCACACTATAGCCTTGCTCCACCTGCTTCTTATGTTTCACCATGTATCTAGGATGCAAATGGATATGAACTAAAATTTTTTTTATTTTTGATTGCAGGATGGAAATGCAAATTATGATAATGGAAAAAATTAGATGCAATGGATTCTACATCAAGTATATTAGGATACCTTTGATATTTTTGAGTTTCAAACAGATCCATATTGTATTGGAATTATTATTTGTATGAATTATAAATAGCTGTGAGAATTATGATTTGTATGAATTTACATATTATACGTACGGTTTTGAATATTTTAATTCAATGCCCGTATTTTTGTTTCATGTTTTTTTATTTTTTCCCCTTTAACATGGCAATAGGTAATTAGCACGGCAAATGTATTGTTGCTTTAAGGCTAAGTCTCCACGACTACCTGTTGTGATAACTGCTTGGCGCCACCAATAAAAGTTTTGTTGAAATATACTTTCGCCACCAACAGTGGAGATCGTGGCAGTACTTTTTCTTCGCAAACAATTTGGACGTTGCTTTACCTATTCCGTGCCACCAAACCTAATTTTGTTGAAATAGAGAATCGCCACGAAAACTTTTAATTGTCGCACTTGTTTGTAGCTACTAATATTTAGGACGTTCCGATTACTACATGTCGCCACACAAATAAAATTTGTTGGAATAAACCATCGCCACGAATAGTTTAAATCGTCGCACTTGTTTATAGCTACTATTATTTAGGCCGTTGCGATTACTGCATGTCGCCACACAAATAAATTTTGTCGTAATAAAGCATCGCCACGAAAAGCTTGCACGTAGCGACTAGTATTTGGTGCCACCAAAATTATTTGTGTTGAAATAGAGGATCGCCACGGAATAATTGGACGTGGCGATAACCATATAACTCGTGTTACCACGATTGAATTGTTTGTGGCAAATCGTTTTTTTCACGCGTGTAAGGTTTGTTGCCATAGTTTCTTGCGACAAAATTGAACGTGGCAAATAAATCGGACTATTTCAACGAAAGAGCATGCGCAACAAAACACTTGCCGTTGCCACATTGGTCACTCACCACGGTTCGGTATGTGTTGCCCTAGAGTTATACCGATCAAAAATATAGGTTACGTTAAGTGAGTGCCGCAATGGAAAAACGAGTGGCAATTGCTCGAATAAATGGTTGCAAATGGCAAATTTTGTAGCCACGAAAATCATTCAGTGGAACTATCCTAACTCCATGCATTTACTCGCAACGCTGCCCAACGAACGACTATTGGATGCAATAGGTACCAATTGCGATGATTTGGCACTTGTTTCAACGATTTTTATCGTGGCAATAGACCGGATTTCTTGTAGTGCCATGTCATTTCTATTGGTTTTTATTTATAATATAAATCTTATTACAATTTCTAAAATGATAAAAGAAAAATCGAATTATTGACATCAACGTGATGTCACGCTGACATCATTCCTGGATCATCCTCATATCATGGTTGGATCCGTAAATCGGGTGCATGCGCGGGGCTGTGCTTGGGCTTATCGGAAAGATGGCGTGACGGCGAACCTAGCAGTGGCAGCGCCGCCCCTGTTTGGTCACTTGAACTTGCTCCACGACGAGCAAACACGACGACGGTCAGAGGTTCACAGCATAATTACAAACGATGGCAATATAGAAGAATTTAAGGGGTGCAGGAGTACGACGATCTCACCCTGATGGTGTAGGGATGGTTATGAAGCTCGGGGAAGCTTGGAGACGGCGACATGGTCGAGGGCGAACAACTTTTAGAGGCGGAGAGGAAACGGACGACGTCGTCGGTAGGAACCACGTCGGGACGATTCCTTCGGGGAGAAGGACCAGCACGACGAGGCGAATCTCCTAGGGTCCTTATCTGGGCGAGAGGAGGTCAGGAACGCCGAGGCTCGCCGGTGATAGAGACGCTAGGGTTTGCAGAAACGATGAACTTGCGAGAAATTGAGAGGGGGAATGACGTGTTTGGCCCTATCCACAACGACTTCGATACTTTGTAGGCGCCGGGGTGGCGACACGGATCTTGGCGCTCGCCGGCAACAAGGGTGCGGCCACCGATCTGCTTGCAACATCGGAAGGTCGACGACGGCTTATGGAAAACGACGAATCGGTATAGGCTTGTCTTGGGCTGCAACTGGGCTAGGTGGGCCATAGCAGAAGGAAAGAGGAAATTGACTGCTGCTGCTTGAGGGCGACAGATAAGGAGGATGAAGGTGGGCCACGGGCCAGAAACAATTCCCTTTGTTTTTTACTTATTCCTTTTATTTTTCTATATTCTGTTTTGTATTTTCACCTTTGTTTTAAGATTTGTATTCTACTTATTTGTTTGAAATTTTCTATAGAATTTTATCTGCTAGATAATTGCACCAAATCCTAAAAGGTATTCATAGTCATTTTGTGAGTTTTATTGTATAATGATTATTTCTTTACTTTCTTTATATTCATACCTTTTCATTTAGTATTTGTAAAGGCTTTAAATATGAATTTTAATTTATCTAATATCCATAAACTTATTAAAGAATGTATTACTATAAATCCATGAGTTTTAATTCTTATTGATTTATAATATTAAAGAAAATTTTATATATACTGATCCTTCATTAATATTCAATACATGAAGTTTTGAGTAATTAATATGGTTAATATTATTCTCACAAATTTAAGAAATAGCAATGTAGATACTTTATTATATCTAACAAAGAAGTTAGGGTTTGAATTGCAAATGCTTACCCTAGGGTTTAGGGTTCTAAATATACTTATATTCTTTTGTTGATGTGAATAAAGATTGATGACTAAGACAGATTGTTTTTATGTTTGTGATTTAGAATGATATCACCCTTTAAAATAGAAAGTTATTCTCTGGAATGAATTATGAGAAAGAATTGATAACTATAGTTTCTAGGCATATATGATTTGCATGTTTGAAAGTGTCAAAGTTAGGCTTTAGTGATTTTCTGTAGGAAAATATTCCTATAAAGCATTGTGGGAATAAGATGATAAATCAATCAGAATAAATGGATATTATGTAAATGGATATTATGTTTGGTTAAAGATTTAGGATTTAGTGTTTACTAAGAATTCCTATCTTCCACAATTCATAATCCTGGACTTCTAATTAAGGAATTCCTTTCCTGGATATACTACTTCATATTCAGCATCATGTATTATCATGATGAGCTTTTCTTCACAAGAACATTCTTATCCACCTTTAATTCTTCTAACTTACTGCTGATAACCTCTAATCCATTAAGTAATTACTTCTAACTTCATTCATACTTTTCTTTAATAATCTATCACTAATATTTCTCCAATAGATGTCTATATCAAACTACTTCACCTCAAGTATTAGTATTTCCCAAGAGGAAACTACTACTTCTATAATCCAATGTTGCTCCAACATCATCTTAATTATACTATCTTTCATCTACTTAACTCTAGTATCTAACATTCCAAATCACATTACATTAATGTGACTTGTAATGACTAATCTAGGATAATATATCTATACTAGGGTTTAATCATGTTCTATCCACCAATGTCACTTATACATGATATATGCATTTAATCTTGGTGACAAAAACATGATCATTAGAATCCTTTGATCATATATGGTTTAGGTTTCCAGTTGGCTAATCAAGGTTTATCAATACAACATTACAGTTGTATTAAAATTATCTTCTTAGTATCTCTATTGTATTAAAGGATGTTATTCATGGACTATGCTTACTTAATCCAATAGGATTACTCCTTGATATCTATCTTCAGGATTCATCCTTATAGTCCTATTTGTTAACATATAATTATATCTCCTACATAACTCTTCTATCTATTAAGGAGTGAGTTAACTCCATTCAGTATCACATTGATCTTATTCTCCTCCAACTCTCCCATCCTATAAATGATATTCAAATCTACCATTACTATTTACCCCTTCTTACTAATTTCTTTATAGGACTTAAGTGAATGCTATGATATGGTCAAGAGTTGATAAATCAAGGATTGATGGATTAAGAATTGGTGAATCAATAGTTGATTACTCAAAATTGATGAACAATAGATATTAGAATAAGATTCCATAGAGATGATAAGGATTGATATGGAAAGACATATATATGGTGAATGATCTTGACTTGGTTTCTTTCCTACTCAAACTCACTAAAGAGTTAAGGTTAGGTATTACCATGATACTCATGGTAGGAATAAATAAGGATAAAATAGGTCAAGGGTTAGTTATTACATTCTTGTTACTTGAATTAAATCCATAGCTTGGTATTCATGGATTTTTGTGATGAACACTATGGAATGATCACTTAAGGATCAAATATAATTCATTAAATAATATATTAGGGTTTAACTTTTATTACATTTGATCTACCCTTAGATCAAATTTCCCTTACCCAAAATAAGGTTTTAGCAAAGGTCATATTGAAACTTATCGCAATCAACTTGATGATCTACTTCAATTCCATCAAGTTAAGAGAAGCTTCAATCCCTTAGACAAGTTTTATTCAAAAGCGGAAAATTATTCGGGATTTTTTATGAATGAATGCAATGCACACATCTGTGTTCAGCTTATTTATAAGCTCTAATGCTGGGATGTTACAGACTGTCCCCCTTAAAATAAACTTCATCCTCGAAGTTCGTATACTCTCACGTTTCGGAATGAGGAATTATCTTGCATTGATTATGATATGTCTCCATTCCATGGTAACCTCAATGGGAATAATTGTAATATCCCATATACAAACCTTTTCCTTGAATCCTCATCATACTCAACAATCTTCAACTTGGTGTATCCAACACTCCAAAGTTCTTTTTACTTTAGTCCCTTAGGGATATATCCTTTTTACAAAATCCTTTTAATTGAGTCTCTTATTTAGTTCATTATCCTGATTAGGTATCCTAATCCAATTCCCTTACTTGATCATCAAACGTCCTTATTATTCTATGTAAGGTCTAGGAATTCTCATTAAGGTAAACTTTTAAACTTTTATTAGTCAATAGTGGTGGGAAAAAGACTAATCTATCATTGTATGAGTTGTACTGGTAGTCCTTCTGAAGATTGGTTTTGAACTCATTTAGTCCATACCCATCGGAATTTCTTATTTCACTATATACATCCAATTGGATGTGCTCTATTTCCTCCTAAGCACTACTATCTTGAATTTAAGCTTCGATCTTTTCTCCATACATACTTCTGAAAGTACTTTTATAATGATGTCTTCTTTTAACCTTATGAAAATAAGGCTTAATGTTGCCATAGGTTAGTATTTCTTCTCCAACCTTTACTTGGAATTCGGATAACAATACTTCCACTTATTGTTTACTCTGCCCCTTAGGGTTTACTAATGGTCCCTAAACTGCATATATAGTAACCTTTGACTTTATAATTAGAATGTTGGTCTTTGTTCAGCTTATACTTTACCTAGTTAGGGTCTTATGAAATATTATACAGTGTATCCACACAATTGTGGATCCCCGAAGTAAATCTTTGAGCATTATTTTTCTTGTTTACTATTTGGTCATTTTCACTTTAATAGGTCTGACTTCGCGAAGTGTCTTGATAGACGGTCGTTTAAATTTTATACTCATTTATTAACTTAGGCCAAGTTTTATGCTCTTTATGCAACCATTAAGATGATCTGGTTAACTATGTCAACCAACACCGTCTGCGGACAAGATACCAACTATGGATCAATTACCAGTTGCGGATCATCCTAGGTTGTAGGTATTACCCTACGGCTTCCAACATCCTTATGGCATTCTCTCTGAATTGTAGAGCTTGAATACCATTTTTCTCTGAAACTTCGTATTTGCATTCCTTCATGATGCTTCCATGAACTTGGTACAATTACTTTATTAACTTCTTAGCAACATCACCAATTTTGGGTGAACTTTAAGTTTATTACCTATTCCGGGTGAAATTAATTTCATCACTCCTTGTTGCTCCTTATATTTTCTACACTAGACCTTCTTCTCATTACTGTTTAGTAATGATCTAAACTTGATCCATCCTTCAAATTGCATTCACACTCCTTAAACTTTGCTTCATTCTTCATGTAAGTCTTATCTTGGTCTTTGGAACCCGTCACTCCCTTATACGAATTCCCATTCCTATCTAGGTCTATAACATCAAGTAGTAACTGGATGTTGCAACATGCATTTGCACACCAAGTCAAACTTCATGTACAAATCTAGATAATCAAGAAGATCCAAGAAAAACAAATAAATCTAAATGTGGTACATATAACACACCGTTTTTCTAAGCCCGGAATATAGTAGTTGAGTATAATATCTTTATAATTTCGGCTTAGTTGTGTAGTATATGACACCTCCTCATATAGTTTTACGTTGTTATACTTAGCACATAGGGTCAAACTATTCTTTGTCTCGACATTTACCCAAATTTCTCAATTGCAACATGATAATTTTTAAGCAAAGTGGTCTCAATTTGGTTTTGACTATCTTTTTATCTCACTTTTGGAATGACTATCTATAACCGACCTTTCTTTATTAGTAAGTTAATCTCACATGATCTCTCCAATTGACTAACTAGGTTTTATTACTATCTTAAACCAAAGCTTATTTGAACTTTCTAATACCTATGAATTCGATCATAGTTCTACTATGTTATTTCCTTACTCTAATTCAAGATAATTTACTAAGTTTTTGTCATATTTATACTTATATCATGGTTTCGGAGCTAATCTCACCATGATCTTGTTATGTTTTACCTATTCATCATGATTTAAGAGCTAATCTAACCATGATGACTTTGTTTCACATTAATCTTATCATTAAATCTTAACATAATTTTACTTCATCACGTAGAATTCTCAAATGAATCCCACATGATTTACTATCCATTACAACTATACATGCTCCAATGGTCTCCATAATACTTATCTAGTGTTATTAATTAACAATAAGATTTGACTGTCTTTCATGAATTCTATGATTAGGCTACACTATTAAGACTACTTCAATTGATATCTTAAACTTGATCCTAACCTACTATGACCAATTGGCTTTTCTACAGTATTTTGGTGGGTTATGTCTCCTTTGGAAGACACTAAATAACACTATACTGAGAGAAGATAAAATAATTACCACTAAGATAGAATGACTTAAGTATCTAGTGACAAAGTTATCCTCAAGTGGATACTCATCACAAGTCATATGAATATTTGGTTTAGATAAGATGGCTCCTATAGTCACTATGCAACCTACAAATCTTCCTAAAAGGGTTTTAATCCTAAGGTCAAAGCATATGAACTGATACCAACTGCGGTGACCCAGCATACGACTGCATGATGTAGTACACTATAGTCGTTGACATAACACCAATGAAACACTGTTCACTAGTATTACATCCCTCGGAGTGGTACAACAGAAACACAGCAGGTCCAAGACATGACTATAGGTTACAACTTAACTCTTTACACAAGATCTAGAGAACACTCAAGGTTAAAGAGAGAGAAAGAAACTTCTTACAAAGAAGAATCAGAAATAAACAACTCAAAAACTATTATACTATTAAGACTAGTATCTTAACTAATGGTCTGGCATTGCTGCTATTGCAATACACTACAGAAATAGGTTCTATGGCTAGAGATTATATTCCTATCTAATCGGTAACTTCGTCTTCACTTGAGTTAATGTATATGTTGACTTTCTTGACTTCATTGAAGACTTGAGCTGTTGATGAGGACTTCTTCGAGTAGAAGTTGATGTAGACGTCGTCTGTACTGGCTTTAGAACCTAGCAAGGGTTAAGAAGATACGTTGAGTACGAGCGTACTTAGCAAGTTCATTAGAAAAGGAGTGTTTGATGCACTATATCTATAGCCACAGACCATAGGTCGTAGGCAATGCAAGTTTTTGTAAACATTTCTTCAAAGGTTGCTTTTATTCTGAAAAGCTATGTCTGTCAGGGTTCACGGGTTTACCAGAACTTCAATGGAGTTGCTTTCCCGCCGCGTTCGTAGCTCCTTCCCGGAACAGGGAGTAACAAGTTACAATTCTTACACTCTGTAGAGGTGCGTCACTTTACCCCATGAGAGATCTTAGCTTTGTTGCACATCCGGGCCATGAACCCGTTTATACTTCCTTGGTATGAGGCCCAGACTAAGATCCAAGCCAATCACTGCCCTCTCCGCGACCTCATATGTCTGCACGATCCTTCAGGGTCGGCTCACCTTCGTTAAGCCCCCTTTCGGGTAGGCTAAAACCCTGATGAGTTCCCGAAGACTCTATGACCTGGTGATGCCTGGACGAGTACCAATTAACTGGACTATATCCCTAAACACCATTCATAGATAATCTAGACACCAAAAGTGTGGGGCGTAAGGGTGCCCACCCATATGTTGGATCCGCACAAGGAATCACAACGTCACGTTAAGGTTGTCTTGCCTACATACGAGAGGAAAAGGATACAGCTGACTTCTCCGTCCCATTACAAATCTCATGGTTAACGCGTAATATACGACGCAAGAATCACTGGCGACATTGGTTGTTAAGTCCTATATAATATATTCCTTTACCACTAGAACTCTTATAGTAGGTTATTACCTTATGGTAAATAACCTATAATCATATTATTATGAAAATAGCGTTTTCTGACCTTTTTCAAATGCAGGTGATGACAACACTGGATTTGCAAAATACTTTACAGAAAATAATCAAAGGACATGAGCAAGTGTGAACTTGCCTTTTGTGATTGCAAGATTATGCACTCATGGTCTTCGAGACAATATAAAAGATCCAATATCTGAAATCAGCATCATTGGTCTGGTAATGACTAATGTTTAAAGAAGCAATATGATCTTATGCAAAAGTAATGTGATGCACTTTATAAATGCTAATCCCGGAGATAACCTAGTTCTAGGGTTTAGATACTAGAAATGGTTTCTTTAGAATTTGTTGTCCTTTTAGATAAGTTTCACACTTGTGCTTCTTATTAGGGCTGGTGAGTGTGTGTGAAACAATATGTAATTATACTATCATACAATAGTAAGATACAAAGTCGTGGAATGCAATTTAAAGATTACTTATATAATAATTTCCTTATCTTTAAATCTTGCTTTACGAGTATATGCATTTATAAGAAACTTTAAGTATTAACAATCCTGATATATCAGTAAGGTTTAAAGCAATGTGATTATGATTAATTGTCATCTGTTGACTATGACGAAAGCTCTTAAGTTTAGTTTTTAAGATTTGGGAATATTGTTTAAAGATTTGTTGTTTGATGTGGCAAAAAGAATAACATTTGAAGAAAAGATTTCTTTTCTAAGATCTAAACAATCTTTGTTGTTTATCAAATGTGGTCAAGGTTTCTTGTGCTTACTTGAATAGTTTGGAACTTGAGATGCTTTATAACTTAAATAATTCAGACCAAAGTTAACTATAAAACATATAATAAAGTTTTTAGTATAACATTTAAAGTATTGCAGACTAAAGTTAACTTTAAAGACATAGATGGACTTAAGTTATAGTACTTATGATATTTGTATCTTGTTTACTTTATAAAGTTTCTTAAGGTTACCTAAGAATAGTATTACTTCTATTTGAGTAGTGGTTTCTTAATTTTATAATGGAATAGAATCATTTGTCTTTTTATAAGTAAGTGATTATAATTTGTAATCAAGGAATTAATATTACTTAACTATTGATGGATTCACTATAGTGTTTTGATTTGTTATAAACTTGTACCTGAAGTAATGGAAAAGATTTTATTTAATCACAATTTATTCTTGAAGAGTTTATATTGGACAAGAATCTTTTTAGAAAATAAACTACATATATGGTTTGAATGGTAATTCAATATAATTGTATTTAAAATGTGTTAAACTATTTTGACTTTATAATAGCAATATTTAGGACTAATACTATTTATTAGACTCAATTGGATAATTTTTTAGAATATTAGCACATTTTATTTACCCTAATATGAATTATTAACTAAAGAAATAGGTTTAAATTCAAGTTATTAAAGTGTTCATTTTTTTATTTAGTTCAAAAGTGGAATATTATGTTTCTAACATATAGGTATTATTTTTTGATTATTTTGGTATATTACACTTATTTTTGTGATTTAAGAATAATAAGATATGATTTTTATAATACTTATTACTTTATAAAGACTTAATAAATAACAATTATTTAATTAAGTGGAATAATAATGCATGACTATAGTTTTTAATTATAATTCTTATTTTTCCAAGATTTTTGGTATTTTATTTATATTTTTAACATTTACCATAATTAAAACATGAATTATCAAAGTTTTAATTACTTATAAAACCTTTATTAAATAATCTTTATTTAAATAATCATCATAATATATTTGATAATAATTTTAAGTTGTAGATTTTATTTTTCTGAACTTTTTCATATATTAAACATATTTTCGTGAATTACAAAACAAAAGTTATTGATTTTATAAGATTGAATCATTTTATTTAATTTCTAGAATCAATAAACTAAATAGTTTATGATGTAATGCTGATGTCAGCGTGGGGTGAAAGGTTTTTCTCACTAGGTCGATTCTCACCCCCAGTCAGGGACTGGTGGGACCTTTGCCATGTCATTTCTATTGGTTTTTATTTATTATAGAAATCTTATCACAGTTTCTAAAATGATAAAAGAAAAATAGAATTATAACATCAGCGTGATGTCACGCTGACATCATTCCTGGATCATCCTTAGATCATGGTTGGATTTGTGAATCGGGTGCGTGTGCGGGGTTGAGCTTGGGCTTATCGGAAAGAGGGCGTGACGACGAACCTAGCAGTAGGGGTGCCGCCCCTGTTTGGTCGACGAAACTTGCTCCACAGCGAGCAAACACGACGGCGGTCAGAGGTTCACGGCAGAATGACAAACGACGGCAAGATAGAATAATTTAAGGGGTGCAGGAGTACGGCAAGCTCACCCGAATGGTGTAGGGATGGTTAGCAAGCTCGGGGAAGCTTGGATACGGCGACATGGTCGACGACGAACAACTTCTAGAGGCGGAGAGGAAACGGACGACGTCGTCGGTAGGAACCACGTCGGGACGATTCCTTCGGGGAGATGACCAGCACAACGAGGCGAATCTCCTAGGGTCCTTATCTGGGCGAGAGGAGGTCAGGAACGCCGAGGCTCGCCGGTGACAGAGGCGCTAGGGTTTGTAGAAACGACAAACTTGCGAGAAATTGAGAGGGGGAATGACGTGTTTGGCCCTATCCACAATGGCTTCGAGACTTTGTAGGCGTGGGGTGGCGACACGGATCTTGGCGCTCGCCAGCAACGAGGGTGCGCCACCGAGCTGCTTGCAGCATCGGAAGGTCGACGACGGCTCGGGGAAGACGAAGAATCGGTATGGGCTTGTCTTGGGCTGCAACTGGGCTAGGTGGGCCGTAGCAGAAGGAAATAGGAAGCTGACTGCTGCTGCTTGAGGGCGACGGATAAGGAGGATGAAGATGGGCCACGGGCCAGAAACAATTCCCTTTGTTTTTTCCTTATTCCTTTTATTTTTCTATATTCTGTTTTGTATTTTCACCTTTGTTTTAAGATTTGTATTCTACTTATTTGTTTGAAATTTTCTACAGAATTTTATCTGCTAGATAATTGCACCAAATCCTAAAAGGTATTCATAGTCATTTTGTGAGTTTTATTGTATAATGATTATTTCTTTACTTTCTTTATATTCATACCTTTTCATTTAGTATTTGTAAAGGCTTTAAATATGAATTTTAATTTATCTAATATCCATAAACTTATTCAACAATGTATTACTATAAATCCATGAGTTTTAATTCTTATTGATTTATAATATTAAAGAAAATTTTATATATATTGATCCTTCATTAATATTCAATACATGAAGTTTTGAGTAATTAGTATGGTTAATATTATTCTCATAAATTTAAGAAATAGCAATGTAGATACTTTATTATATCTAACAAAGAAGTTAGGGTTTGAATTGCAAATGCTTACCCTGGATATACTACTTCTTCATATTCAGCATCATGTATTATCATGATGAGCTTTTCTTCACAAGAACATTCTTATCCACCTTTAATTCTTCTAAACCCATTTATAAATCCAATGGGATTGACACTAAAGCTCATAAGATTTACATATCCATACTTGGTTATATCAACTAATCTACTGTTGATAACCTCTAATCCATTAAGTAATTACTTCTAACTCCATTCATACTCTTCTTTAATAATCCATCACTAATATTTCTCCAATAGATGTCTACATCAAACTACTTCACCTCAAGTATTAGTATTTCCCAAGAGCAAACTACTACTTCTATAATCCAATGTTGCTCCAGCATCATCTTAATTATATTATCTTGCCTCTACTTAACTCCAGTATTTAACATTCCAATCTCACATTACATTAATGTGACTTGTAATGATTAATCTAGGATAATATCTCTATACTAGGGTTTAATCATGTTCTATCCACCAATGTCACTTATACATGATATATGCATTCAATCTTGGTGACAAAAACATGATCATTAGAATCCTTTGATCATATATGGTTTAGGTTTCCAGTTGGCTAATCAAGGTTTTATCAATACAACATTATAGTTGTATTAAAATTATCTTCTTAGTATCTCTATTGGATTAAAGGATGTTATTCATGGAATATGCTTACTTAATCCAATAGGATTACTCCTTGGTATCTATCTTCAGGATTCATAATTATAGTCCTATTTGTTAACGTATAATTATATCTCCTACATAACTCTTATATCTATTAAGGAGTGAGTTAACTCCATTCAGTATCACATTGATCTTATTCTCCTCCAACTCTCCCATCCTATAAATGATATTCAAATCTACCATTACTATTTACCCCTTCTTACTAATTTCTTTATAGGACTTAAGTGAATGCTATGATATGGTCAAGAGTTGATAAATCAAGGATTTATAGATTAAGAATTGGTGAATCAATAGTTGATTACTCAACATTGTTGAACAATAGATATTAGAATAAGATTCAATAGAGATGATAAGGATTGATATGGAAAGAAATATGTATGGTGAATGATCTTGACTTGGTTTCTTTCCTACTCAAACTCACTAAAGAGTTAAGGTTAGGTATTACCGTGATACTCATGGTAGGAATAAATAAGGATAAAATAGGTCAAGGGTTAGTTATTATATTCCTGTTACTTGAATTAAATCCATAGCTTGGTATTCATGGATTGTTGTGATGAACACTATGGAATGATCACTTAAGGATCAAATATAATTCATTAAATAATATATTAGGGTTTAACTTTTATTACATTTGATCTACCCTTAGATCAAATCTCCCTTACCCAAAATAAGGTTTTAGCAAAGGTCATATTGAAACTTATCGCAATCAACTTGATGATCTATTTCAATTCCATCAAGTTAAGAGAAGCTTCAATCCCTTAGACAAGTTTTATTCAAAAGCGCTAAAATTATTCGGATTTTCTATGAATGAATGCAATGCACACATATGTGTTCAGTTTATTTATAAGCTCTAATGCTGGGATGTTACAGACTGTCCCCCTTAAAATAAACTTCATCCTCGAAGTTCGTATACTCTCACGTTTCGGAATGAGGAATTGTCTTGCATTGATTATGATATGTCTCCATTCCATGGTAACCTCAATGGGAATAATTGTAATATCCCATATCCAAACCTTTTCCTTGAATCCTCATCATACTCAACAATCTTCAACTTGGTGTCTCCAATACTCCAAAGTTCTTTTTTACTTTAGTCCCTTAGGGATATATCCTTTTTACAAAATCCTTTTAATTGAGTCTCATATTTAGTTCATTATCCTGATTAGGTATCCTAATCCAATTCATTTACTTGATCATCAAATGTCCTTATTATTCTATGTAAGGTCTAGGAATTCTCATTAAGGTAAACTTTTAAACTTTTATTAGTCAATAGTGGTGGGCAAAAGACTAATCTATCATTGTATGAGTTGTACTGGTAGTCCTTCTGAAGATTTGTTTTGAACTCATTAGTCCATACCCATCGGAATTTCTTGTTTCACTATACACATCCAATTGGATGTGCTCTATTTCCTCTTAAGGATCACTTAAGAGTTTTTTTTAGAAGTAGTCTGTTAGTACTATTCTATTTTATTATTTCAAGCTTTTACCTTATCAAGGCTTAGAAACTCTTTTGTTATTTCCTTAAGTACTTTTTCAACTTCCATTTATTAACTATCTACAGGTCTAAGCACTACTATCTTGAATTTAAGCTTCGATCTTTTCTCCATACATACTTCTGAAAGTACTTTTATAATGATGGCTTTTTCTAACCTTATGAAAATAAGGCTTAATGTTGCCATAGGTTAGTATTTCTTCTCCAACCTTTACTTGGAATTCGGATAACAATACTTCCACTTATTGTTTACTCTCCCCCTTAGGGTTTACTAATGGTCCCTAAACTGCATATATAGTAACCTTTGACTTTATAATTAGAATGTTGGTCTTTGTTCAGCTTATACTTTACCTAGTTAGGGTCTTATGAAATATTATACGGTGTATCCACACAATTGTGGATCCCCGAAGTAAATCTTTCAGCATTATTTTTCTTGTTTACTATTTGGTCATTTTCACTTTAATAGGTCTGACTTCGCGAAGTGTCTTGATAGACGGTCGTTTAAATTTTATACTCACTTATTAACTTAGGCCAAGTTTTATGCTCTTGATGCAACCATTAAGATGATCTGGTGAACTATGTCAACCAACACCGGTTGCGGACAAGATACCAACTATGGATCAATTAACAGTTGCGTATCATCCTAGGTTGTAGGTATTACCCTACGGCTTCCAACATCCTTATGGCATTCTCTTTGAATTGTCAAAGCTTGAATACCATTTTTCTCCGAAACTTCGTATTTGCATTCCTTCATGATGCTTCCATGAACTTGGTACAATTACTTTATTAACTTCTTAGCAACATCACCAATTTTGGGTGAACTTTAAGTTTATTACCTATTCAGGGTGAAATTAATTTCATCACTCCTTGTTGCTCCTTATATTTTCTACACTAGACCTTCTTCTCATTACTTTTTAGTAATGATCTAAACTTGATCCATCCTTCAAATTGCATTGATACTCCTTAAACTTTGCTTCATTCTTCATGTAAGTCTTATCTTGGTCTTTAGAACCCGTCACTCCCTTACACGAATTCCCATTCCTATCTAGGTCTATAACATCAAGTAGTAACTGGATGTTGCAACATGCATTTGCACACCAAGTCAAACTTCATGTACAGATCTAGTCAATCAAGAAGATCCAAGAAAAACAAATAAATCCAAATGTGGTACATATAACACACCGTTTTTCTAAGCCCAGAATATAGTAGTTGAGTATAATATCTCTATAATTTAGGCTTAGTTGTGTAGTATATGACACCTCCTCATATACTTTTACGTTGTGATACTTAGCACATAGGGTCAAACTATTCTTTGTCTCGACATTTACCCAAATTTCTCAATTGCAACATGATAATTTTTAAGCAAAGTGGTCTCAATTTGGTTTTGACTATCATTTTATCTCACTTTTGGAATGACTATCTATAACCGACCTTTCTTTATTAGTAAGTTAATCTCACATTATCTCTCCAATTGACTAACTAGGTTTTATTACTATCTTAAACCAAAGCTTATTTGAATTTTCTAATACCTATGAATTCTATCATAGTTCTACTATGTTATTTCCTTACTCTAATTCAAGATAATTTACTAAGTTTTTGTCATATTTATACTTATATCATGGTTTCGGAGCTAATCTCACCATGATCTTGTTATGTTTTACCTATTCATCATGATTTAAGAGATAATCTAACCATGATGACTTTGTTTCACATTAATCTTGTCATTAAATCTTAACATAATTTTACTTCATCACGTAGAATTCTCAAATGAATCCCACATGATTTACTACCCATTACAACTATACATGCTCCAATGGTCTCCATAATACTT
This sequence comes from Avena longiglumis, assembly GCA_030063025.1. Lineage (NCBI taxonomy): Eukaryota > Viridiplantae > Streptophyta > Magnoliopsida > Poales > Poaceae > Avena > Avena longiglumis. Next base: position 53,239,622 of record CP125976.1, read on the forward strand.
ATCTAGTGTTATTAATTAACAATAAGATTTGACTGTCTTTCATGAATTCTATGATTAGGCTACACTATTAAGACTACTTCAATTGATATCTTAAACTTGATCCTAACCTACTATGACCAATTGGCTTTTCTACAGTATTTTGGTGGGTTATGTCTCCTTCGGAAGACACTAAATAACACTATACTGAGAGAAGATAAAATAATTACCACTAAGAAAGAATGACTTAAGTATCTAGTGACAAAGTTATCCTCAAGTGGATACTCATCACAAGTCATATGAATATTTGGTTTAGATAAGATGGCTCCTATAGTCACTATCCAACCTACAAATCTTCCTAAAAGGGTTTTAATCCTAAGGTCAAATCATATGAACTGATACCAACTGCGGTGACCCAGCATACCACTGCATGATGTAGTACACTATAGTCGTTGACATAACACCAATGAAACACTGCTCACTAGTATTACATCCCTCAGAGTGGTACAAAAGAAACACACCGGGTCCAATACATGACTATAGGTTACAACTCAACTCTTTACACAAGATCTAGAGAACACTCAAGGTTAAAGAGAGAGAAAGAAACTTCTTACAAAGAAGAATCAGAAATAAACAACTCAAAAACTATTATACTATTAAGACTAGTATCGTAACTAATGGTCTGGCATTGCTGCTATTGCAATACACTACAGAAATAGGTTCTATGGCTAGAGATTATATTCCTATCTAATCGGTAACTTCGTCTTCACTTGAGTTGATGTATATGTTGACTTTCTTGACTTCATTGAAGACTTGAGCTGTTGATGAGGACATCTTCGAGTAGAAATTGATGTAGACGTCGTCTGTACTGGCTTTAGAACCTAGCAAGGGTTAAGAAGATACGTTGAGTACGAGTGTACTTAGCAAGTTCACTAGAAAAGGAGTGTTTGATGCACTATATCCATAACCACAGACCATAGGTCGTAGGCAATGCAAGTTTTTGTAAACATTTCTTCAAAGGTTGCTTTTATTCTGAAAAGCTATGTTTGTCAACGTTCACGGGTTTACCAGAACTTCAATGGAGTTCCTTTCCCGCCGCGTTCGTAGCTCCTTCCCGGAACAGGGAGTAACAAGTTACAATTCTCACACTCTGTAGAGGTGCGTCAGTTTACCCCATGAGATATCTTAGCTTTGTTGCACATGCGGGCCACGAACCCATTTATACTTCCTTGGTATGAGGCCCAGACTAAGATCCAAGCCAATCACTGCCCTCTCCGCGACCTCATATGTCTGCACGATCCTTCAGGGTCGGCTCACCTTCATTAAGCCCCCTTTCGGGCAGGCTAAAACCCTGATGAGTTCTCGAAGACTCTATGACCTGGTGATGCCTGGAGGAGTACCATTTAACTGGACTATATCCCTAAACACCATTCATAGATAATCTAGACACCAAAAGTGTGGGGCGTAAGGGTGCCCACCCATATGTTGGATCCTCACAAGGAATCACAATGTCACGTTAAGGTCGTCTTGCCTACATACGAGAGGAAAAGGATACAGCTGACTTCTCCATCCCATTCCAAATCTCAGGGTTAACGCGTAATATACGGCGCAAGAATCACTGGCGACATTGGTTGTTAAGTCCTATATAATATGTTCCTTTACCACTGGAACTCTTATAGTAGGTTATTACCTTATGGTACATAACCTATAATCATATTATTATGAAAATAGCGTTTTCTGACCTTTTTCAAATGCAGGTGATGACAACACTGGATTTGCAAAATACTTTACAGAAAATAATCAAAGGACATGAGCAAGTGTGAACTTGCCTTTTGTGATTGCAAGATTATGCACTCATGGTCTTCAAGACAATATAAAAGATCCAATATCTGAAATCAGCATCATTGGTCTGGTAATGACTAATGTTTAAAGAAGCAATATGATCTTATGCATAAGTAATGTAATGCACTTTATAAATGCGAATCCCGGAGATAACGTTGTTCTAGGGTTTAGATACTAGAAATGGTTTCTTTAGAATGTGTTGTCCTTTTAGATAAGTTTCACACTTGTGCTTCTTATTAGGGCTGGTGAGTGTGTGTGAAACAATATGTAATTATACTATCATACAACAGTAAGATACAAAGTCGTGGAATGCAATTTAAATATTACTTATATAATAATTGCCTTATCTTTAAATCTTGCTTTACGAGTATATGCAATTATAAGAAACTTTAAGTATTAACAATCCTGATATATCAGTAAGGTTTAAAGCAATGTGATTATGATTAATTGTCATCTGTTGACTATGAAGAAAGCTCTTAAGTTTAGTTTTTAAGATTTGGGAATATTGTTTAAAGATTTGTTGTTTGAAGTGGCAAAAAGAATAACATTTGAAGAAAAGATTTCTTTTCTAAGGTCTAAACAATCTTTGTTGTTTATCAAATGTGGTCAAGGTTTCTTGTGCTTACTTGAATAGTTTGGACTTGAGATGCTTTATAACTTAAATAATACAGACCAAAGTTAACTATAAAACATATAATAAAGTTTTTAGTCTAATATTTAAAGTATTGCAGACTAAAGTTAACTTTAAAGACATAGATGGACTTAAGTTATAGTACTTATGATATTACTTGTTCATTTTTTATTTAGTTCAAAAGTGGAATATTATGTTTCTAACATATAGGTATTATTTTTTGATTATTTTGGTATATTACACTTATTTTTATGATTTAAGAATAATAAGATATGATTTTTATAATACTTATTACTTTATAAAGACTTAATAAATAACAATTATTTAATTAAGTGGAATAATAATGCATGACTATAGTTTTAAATTATAATTCTTTTTTTCCAAGATTTTTGTTATTTTCTTTATATTTTTAACATTTACCATAATTAAAACATGAATTATAAAAGTTTTAATTACTTATAAAACCTTTATTAAATAATATTTATTTAAATAATCATCATAATATATTTGATAATAATTTTAAGTTGTAGATTTTATTTTTCTGAAAATTTTCATATATTACATATATTTTTGTGAATTACAAAACAAAAGTTATTGATTTTATAAGATTGAATCATTTTATTTAATTTCTAGAATTAATAAACTAAATAGTTTATGATGTAATGCTGATGTCAGCGTGGGGTGAAAGGTTTTTCTCACTAGGTCGATTCTCACCCCCAGTCAGGGACTGATGGGACCTTTGCCATGTCATTTCTATTGGTTTTTATTTATTATAGAAATCTTATCACAGTTTCTAAAATGATAAAAGAAAAATAGAATTATAACATCAGCGTGATGTCACGCTGACATCATTCCTGGATCATCCTCAGATCATGGTTGGATCTGCGAATCGGGTGCGTGTGCGGGGCTGTGCTTGGGCTTATCGGAAAGAGGGCGTGACGACGAACCTAACAGTGGGGGTGCCGCCCCTGTTTGGTCGCCGGAACTTGCTCCATAGCGAGCAAACACGACGGCGGTCAGATGTTCATGGCAGAATGACAAACGACGGCAAGATAGAATAATTTAAGGGGTGCAGGAGTACGACGAGCTCACCCTGATGGTGTAGGGATGGTTAGCAAGCTCGGGGAAGCTAGGAGACGGTGACATGGTCGACGATGAACAACTTCTAGAGGCCGAGAGGAAACGGACGACGTCGTCGGTAGGAACCACGCCGGGACGATTCCTTCGGGGAGAAGGACCAGCACAACGAGGCGAATCTACTAGGGTCCTTATCTGGGCGAGAGGAGGTCAGGAACACCGAGGCTCGCCGGTGACAGAGACGCTAGGGTTTGCAGAAACGACGAACTTGCGAGAAATTGAGAGGGGGAATGACGTGTTTGGCCCTATCTACAATGGCTTCGAGACTTTGTAGGCGTAGGGGTGGCGACACGGATCTTGGCGCTCGCCGGCAACGAGGGTGCAGCCACCGAGCTGCTTGCAGCATCGGAAGGTCGACGACGGCTCGGGGAAGACGACGAATCGGTATGGGCTTGACTTGGGCTGCAACTGGGCTAGGTGGACCGTAGCAGAAGGAAAGAGGAAGCTGACTGCTGCTGCTTGAGGGCGACGGATAAGGAGGATGAAGATGGGCCACGGGCCAGAAACAATTCCCTTTGTTTTTTCCTTATTCCTTTTATTTTTCTATATTCTGTTTTGTATTTTCACCTTTGTTTTAAGATTTGTATTCTACTTATTTGTTTGAAATTTTCTATAGAATTTTATCTGCTAGATAATTGCAGCAAATCCTAAAAGGTATTCATACTCATTTTGTGAGTTTTATTGTATAATGATTATTTCTTTACTTTCTTTATATTCATACCTTTTCATTTAGTATTTGTAAAGGCTTTAAATATGAATTTTAATTTATCTAATATCCATAAACTTATTAAAGAATGTATTACTATAAATCCATGAGTTTTAATTCTTATTGATTTATAATATTAAAGAAAATTTTATATATATTGATCCTTCATTAATATTCAATACATGAAGTTTTGAGTAATTAATATGGTTAATATTATTCTCATAAATTTAAGAAATAGCAATGTAGATACTTTATTATATCTAACAAAGAAGTTAGGGTTTGAATTGCAAATGCTTACCCTAGGGTTTAGGGTTCTTAATATACTTATATTCTTCTGTTGATGTGAATAAAGATTGATGACTAAGAAAGATTGTTTTTATGTTTGTGATTTAGAATAATATCACCCTTTAAAATAGAAAGTTATTCTCTGGAATGAATTATGAGAAAGAATTGATAACTATAATTTCTAGGTATATATGATTTGCATGTTTGAAAGTGTCAAAGTTATGCTTTAGTGATTTTCTGTAGGAAAATATTCCTATAAAGCATTGTGGGAATAAGATGATAAATCAATCAGAATAAATGGATATTATGTTTGGTTAAAGATTTAGGGTTTAGTGTTTACCAAGAATTCCTATCTTCCACAATTCACAATCCTGAACTTCTAATTAAGGAATTCCTTTCCTGGATATACTACTTCTTCATATTCAGCATCATGTATTATCATGATGAGCTTTTCTTCACAAGAACATTCTTATCCACCTTTAATTCTTCTAAACCCATTTATAAATCCAATGATCTTGACACTAAAGCTCATAAGATTTACATATCCATACTTGGTTATGTCAACTAATCTAGTGCTGATAACCTCTAATCCATTAAGTAATTACTTCTAACTCCATTCATACTCTTCTTTAATAATCCATCACTAATATTTCTCCAATAGATGTCTATATCAAACTACTTCACCTCAAGTATTAGTATTTCCCAAGAGGAAACTACTACTTCTATAATCCAGTGTTGCTCCCGCATCACCTTAATTATACTATCTTGCCTCTACTTAACTCCAGTATTTAACATTCCAATCTCACATTACATTAATGTGACTTGTAATGACTAATCTAGGATAATATATCTATACTAGGGTTTAATCATGTTCTATCCACCAATGTCACTTATACATGATATATGCATTCAATCTTGGTGACAAAAACATGATCATTATAATACTTTGATCATATATGGTTTAGGTTTCCAGTTGGCTAATCAAGGTTTTATCAATACAACATTATAGTTGTATTAAAATTATCATCTTAGTATCTCTATTGGATTAAAGGATGTTATTCATGGACTATGCTTACTTAATCCAATAGGATTACTCCTTGGTATATATCTTCAGGATTCATCCTTATAGTCCTATTTGTTAACATATAATTATATCTTCTACATAACTCTTCTATCTATTAATGAGTGAGTTAACTCCATTCAGTATCACATTGATCTTATTCTCCTCCAACTCTCCCACCCTATAAATGATATTCAAATCTACCATTACTATTTACCCCTTCTTACTAATTTCTTTATAGGACTTAAGTGAATGCTATGATATGTTCAAGAGTTGATAAATCAAGGATTGATAGATTAAGAATTGGTGAATTAGTTGATTACTCAACATTGATGAACAATAGATATTAGAATAAGATTCAATAGAGATGATAAGGATTGATATGGAAAGAAATATGTATGGTGAATGATCTTGACTTGGTTTCTTTCCTACTCAAACGCACTAAAGAGTTAAGGTTAGGTATTACCATGATACTCATGGTAGGAATAAATAAGGATAAAATAGGTCAAGGGTTAGTTTTTACATTCTTGTTACTTGAATTATATCCATAGCTTGGTATTCATGGATTGTTGTGATGAACACTATGGAATGATCACTTAAGGATCAAATATAATTCATTAAATAATATATTAGGGTTTAACTTTTATTACATTTGATCTACCCTTAGATCAAATCAACCTTACCCAAAATAAGGTTTTAGCAAAGGTCATATTGAAACTTATCGCAATCAACTTGATGATCTACTTCAATTCCATCAAGTTAAGAGAAGCTTCAATCCCTTGGACAAGTTTTATTCAAAAGCGCGAAAATTATTCGGATTTTCTATGCATGAATGCAATGCACACATCTGTGTTCAGCTTATTTCTAAGCTCTAATGCTGGGATGTTACACTAGTCTACCTCTATTTATTTTAATCAAGTCTACTACTTATTTTCTAGTAGTCACATTTCTAAATGGTTCAAGTTCCGCTTGCAGCGTGGTGAGTATATGAACGCTTATAGTTCTCAGGAGTCATTGTATGTGTGGGACACCCCAATGAACTGGGCGATGAACAAATTCTAGGAGAAGGATACATTAAGCCTGCCGGTAGTGGCCGTATAGTAGGCATCAGAACCGGTGCCCATTGGAAATATTATTATTTCGATGGGCCAGAGGGGACGAGAGGGCACGGGAAAGCCAAAAACCTGAAGGGTTTCGCAGCATAGTAAATCAAAAAAATTCTACGGATGCGAACGGGAAAGACAAGATCTAACCTAGGAGATGCAATCAACGAGAGGGATAGATGAGATCTTCATACCCTTGACGAAATCGCACAGCGGAAACATTCAACAGAACGTGGGTGATGTAGTCGAACTAGCCTTCTCCTCCTCGCGATCTGATCCGATCCAACGCCGCAATTGGCGACGCCTCCGAGAGATGCACACGTATGGCACCGTGACGTCTAATCCTTCCTCGGTCCAACGAGTGGGGTGGAGAGATAGATTGGATCTACAGCATGATGGCGTGGGGCAAAGGTGGAGAGTTTCTGTGGCAGGGCTTCGCCTACGCGCAGTCGGGAGAGAGAGAGGAGGGCAGCAGTATGGCGGCTAGGGTTTGGGGTGGGGGAGGGTGCGCCCCATGCCCACCTTATATAGGGGGCTGGCCGGCCCCCTTGCCCCTCCTCCAAGCCCTGGGGCCGGCGGACATAAGGGTGGAGTGGGGGGCAGGTCTTCCCCCCCCCCTTCTAGAAGCTCCCCTAGGGTTTCCCCTAGGGTTTTGGCCGGCTGGGCCTTGTGCCCCTAGCCCAATGCATCCAGGGCACTCCCTCGTAGGCCCACTCCCCCCTCCGACAAGTGGGGCCACGTTGGTCCCACTCCGGAAGCTTCTAGAACCTTCCGGTACAATACCGAACATTCCGAAACAATTCTGAAATCCAAAAAACTGCTTGCCTTTATATGAATCTTATTCTCCGGACCATTCCGGAACCTCTCGTGATGTCCTGTATCCCATCCGAGACTCCGAACAATAACTCATAAACCAATTATCCATTCTATCCTAGCGTCGAGACAAATTAAGTGTGTGACCCTACGGGTTCGAGAATATGCAGACATGATCTTTTATCAATAATCAACAGCGGGATGTGGAAACCCATATTGACTCCCACATATTCATCGATGATTATATCGGATGAACCACGATGCCAGGATTCAATTAATCCCATATGTATATTCCCTTCGTCACGCGATATTTTACTTGCCCGAGATTTGATCGTTGGTATCGGCATACCTAGTTCAATCTCGTTCACAACAAGTACTTTACTCGTTCTGTAATCCGATATCACTTTGTGATTAACTCCTTAACCACATGCATGCAAGCGGTGTTGATATCAATTACCGAGTGGGCCCGAAGTATATCTCTCTGACTTGGGAGGGACAAATCCCATCTCGATACATACAACTCAACAAGTACTTTCCGATCACCTGAGAGACACCTTTATGATCACCCTCTCATAGGATGACGTTTGATGACCTCAAAGCTTTCTTCCGATACCAGGGAGTTGCATTATCTCATGGTCTAAGGAATACAATATTTGACATAAGAAAAAGCTTCGCAAAAATGAACACGATGACACGATCTAATTGCTCTGCTTAATTTGGGTATGTCCATCATATCATTCTCCCAATGACATGATCTCATTATTAATCGACAACTCATGTCTATGGTTAGGAAACCTTAACCATCATTAATCAATGAGCTAGTCCATAGAGGCGTACTAGGGACAAGGTGTTGTTCATAAACCACACAAGTATCAAAGTTTCCGCTTAGTAAAATTCTAGCATGGAATATAAACTTCATCATGAACAAGAATTATAACAATAACATCTTTATTATTGCCTCTAGGGCATAATTCCAACAGTCTCCCACTTGCACTAGAGTCAATAATCTAGTTTACATCTCGCAACAATCTAACACCCATGGCATTAAGGTGTTGATCATGTTTTGCTCGTGGAATAGGTTTAGTCAACAGATCTGCGACATTCAGATCCGTATGTACTTTTCTAATCTTCAGATCTCCATCAGTTATATAATCTCGAATTATATGAAATCGGCGGTTGATTTGCTTGGTCTTTGGATGATATATTGGTTCCTTAGCCAGTGCTATGGCGCCAGTGTTGTCACAGAATATCTCCAGTGGGTCCAAGGCACTTGGAACCACACCAAGCTCAGTGATGAAGTTCCTGATCCAAACTCCTTCACTTGACGCTTATGCAGCAACCATGTATTCCGATTCTGCTGTAGATCCCGCGATCACGCTTTGCTTGCACTTCTCCAGCTCACAGCTCCTCCATTCAAAATATAAACGTATCCTGTCTGAGATTTAAAATCATCCGGGTCGGTGTCGAAACTAGCGTCGACGTAACCTTTTATGACGAGCTGCTCATCACCTCCATAGACCAAGAACATTTCTTTAGTCCTATTTAAATACTTTAGGATGTTCTTCATGGTTGTCCAGTGTTCCACTCCTGGATCACTTTGGTATCTTCTCGTCAAACAAAGAGCATTGGACACATCTGGTCTAGTACACAGCATGGCATACATGATAGAACCTATGGCCGAGGCATATGGCACTTTTCTTATATCTTCTCTATCGTTTACCGTAGTTGGACACAGAGTCTTTCTCAACATCTTACCTGACAACATGGGCACTGAACCTTTCTTTGCCTTATCCATTCTGAACATTTTCAGAACTTTGTCTAGGTATGTACTTTGGCTTAAAGCTATTAGGCGTCTTTGTCTATCTCTATAGATTTTGATGCCTAATATATAAGCAGCTTCTCCTAGGTCTTTCATTGAAAAACATTTGTTCAAATAACTCTTCACATCGTTAAGCATATCAATGTCATTTCCAATAATCAATATGTCATCCACATATAGTACCAAAAATGTCACTGAGCTCCCACTCACTTTCTTGTATATACAAGCTTCGTAGCAATTTGGAATAAATCCAAAGCTCTTGATCACTTGATCAAAATGAAGGTTCCAACTCCGAGATGCTTGCTTCAGTCCATAAATAGAACGCTGAAGTTTGCACACCTTATCAGCATCTTTAGGATCAACAAAACCTTCAGGCTGCATCATATACAACTCTTCATCAATGTTGCCATTGAGGAACGCAGTCTTGACATCCATCTGCCATATTTCATAATCATGAAACGCAGCAATTGCTAATAAAATCTGAATGGACTTAAACATCGCTACGGGAGAGAAGGTCTCATCGTAGTCAACACCTTGAACTTGTCGAAAACCTTTCGCGACAAGTCGAGCTTTATAGATAATAACATTACCATCCGCGTCCGTTTTCTTCTTGAAAATCCATTTGCACTCAAGGCCTTACGGTCGTTAGGAGGGTCCACCAAAGTCCATACTTGGTTTTCGCTCATGGATCCCAATTCGGATTTCATGGCCTCTAGCCATTTCTCAGAGTCTGGGCTCATCATTGCTTCCTCATAGTTCGCAGGTTCACTGTTGTCTACCAACAAGACAGTCAAGACAGGGTTGTCGTACCATTCATGAGGGGCACGCGACCTTGTCGACCTGCGACGTTCAGCAGTATCATCGTCCGAAGTTTCATGATCCTCGTCATTAGCTTCCTCTCTTGTTGGTGCAGACGGCACTGGAACAATTTCAGGTGCTGCGCTACTCTCCAACTCGAGAGAAGGTTCAATAACCTCGTCTAGATCTACCTTCCTCCCACTCACTTCTTTCGAGAGAAACTCCTTCTCAAGAAAGGATCCGTTCTTTGCAACAAACACTTTGCCTTCGGATCTGTGGTAGAAGGTATACCCAATCGTTTCCTTAGGGTATCCTATGAAGACGCATTTCTCCGCTTTGGGTTCGAGCTTGTCCATCAACTTCTTGACGTAAGTTTCGCATCCCCAAACTTTAAGAAAGCGACAACTTAGGGTTAGCACCAAACCATAGTTCATACGGTGTCGTCTCAAGGGATTTAGATGGTGCCCTATTTAAAGTGAATGCAGCGGTTTCTAATGCATAACCCCAAAATGATAGCAACTGTAAGGGACATCATTGATCGCACCATATCTAATAGAGTTTGATTCGGCGTTCGACACACCATTCTTGCTGTGGTGTTCGGTGGCGTGAGTTCTAAACGATTCCGCTTGCTTTAAGATGCGTTAGAAAATCATAACTCAAATATTCACCTCCACGATCGGATCGTAGAAATTTAATTTTCTGTTACGATGGTTTTCCACTTTGTTCGAAATTCTTTGAACTTTTCAAAGCGTTTTGATTTATGTTTCATTAAATAGATATACCCATATCTACTTAAGTCATCAGTAAAAGTGAGAAAACAGCGATATCCACCGCGCGTCGAAACACTCATTGGTCCGCATACATCGGTATGTATGATTTCCAACAAGTCCGTTGCTCGCTCCATTATTCCGGAGAACGGGGTTTTGATCATCTTGCCCATCAGGCACGGCTCGCACGTGTCAAATGATTCAAAATCAAGAGACTCCAAAAGTCCATCAGAATGGAGTTTCTTCATGTGTTTTACACCAATATGACCTAGACGGCAGTGCCACAAATACGTTGAATTATCACTATCTACTTTGCATCTCTTAGCCTCAATGTTATGGATGTGTGTTTCATTGCTTTCGAGATTAAGAAGAAATAAACCATTCACAGCAGGTGCATGACCATAAAAGATGTTATTCATATAAATAGAACAACCATTATTCTCCGATTTAAATGAATAACCGTCTTGCAATAAACACGATCCAGATATAATGTTCATGCTCAACGCAGGCACATAATAACATTTATTAAGGTTTAAAACTAATCCCGAAGGTAAAACTAAGGAGAGTGACGAGGTTTGATCACATCAATGCCCATTTTTATGGACTTGGGTTTTGGAGAAGATGGGGATGCTGGAGATCGTGGAACGGTTAGCAAACAAGCAACACGGGGACACAAGGTTTACCTGTGTTCGGGCCCGGAGGAAAATCCTACTCCTGCTTGTCTGCTCTTGATTATGGCGAAACCGAAGGTTACAGGGGTGCGCAGATGCAATCTGGCGTGGAGGTGTGTATGCGAAAGTATGAGGAGAATATCTAGGTCATGCCCTCCTAGCCTTTATATAGACTTAGGCAGGTCCCGGGCATAGACCTAGTCGGTTACAGGTTCTAGGGTTTTACCCCTTTGAATTTCCTATCTACTCTAGTCTTGCTCTCCAAGGATCCGAAAGCGTCATGGGCCTTGGCCACCCGAAAATCTTCATGGGCTGGCGTATAATTGCCGTGGGCCTTCCTTGGGCTGGACCAGTATCTTTGAGATCATGTACCGAGGTATAACCATGTCGAGGCCGAGTGTTCAGTCGAATCGTAGATTCGGCTGAGGACTCTGCAATCTTTCGGGTGCAACTATGTATTTCAATAGTTCATGTGCAGGGATTGTTGATGCGTGTGCTTGACTCACCCGACGGATCAGGGTCAGTTAACTGTCTTAGGATGAAACAACACGATCTTCTTCAGGTTAGAGTCCCTCAACTCGAACCCGGAACATATGCTGGAGTAATTCGACTCAGGCCGCGAAGGACATATAGGAGTGGAATTCCAGTGAATTTAATTGATGTACCCAACGCGTCCGTCGGGATTTTTCATCACACCTGTTAGCACGGTTTTACTAGCGAGCCTTGATCGTGTTGTGCCATCAGATGATATCTGTAGGTCTTATCTTTGTGTCGCAGACACAACATCCGAATTTTTATCACCGCGAAGGTGTTTTCGGGTGGTCAAGGAGAACGTTGCTCACTTAATGTTTAGTTGGGGCAGAGTTGCCGAAAAGTTTTTGCATGCTGATCCGAAGGATCACAGTCGAAGAATTCATATGGTGCGCAACCAGCGCTCCCTATGGGAGTAGCCCCCGAGTGTATGTTCGAGTCGTAGACTCGATAGGAGACTTTAATTCAGACGTTGTTCAGTTGTAAGTCCATAGGACACAAAAAAAATCGGATGATTAAATCCGTCCTCCCTATGGGAGTAGCCCCCGAGTCCATAGTGGAGTCGTAGACTCGACGGAGGACTCGAAATGCTGTTTTCTATGCATTTTTTCTTGTGCGGTACCTCACGATAGGAGTAGCCCCGAGTAATTGGTGTCGAATCGTAGATTCGGTGAGTACTCTTATCTTTGAAACGAAAAATTGTAGTCTTGCTAGTGTAGCTTTTAATAGCGTCGTCTTTGGCCTCGATGACCTCAAGCGTCTGCTACGCCAGAGATGACTTGACTGGACGAGTATAGGTCCCACTATCTGACCTTGAATTGACCGGTCACGCGCGGCGTGGAGATAATTACGGCGCCGCCTCGATTTTTGCGCGTAGTGGATGGCGTGTTAATGATGGTTTGTTGTGATGCTGACACGTGTATGGCCAGATCTGACGTTGGCGTTCGTTGTCTTCGTTGTTAAAATCATTGGGGAAAGCAGCAGTTTGTTTTCACCGCATCTATTCTTGTTTTCACTGCCTCCTTGTGCTCTAAGAATTCTTGCTGCACGCTGGAATATCCTTGCACATTTCCTTCTTCCCTTCTGCGCTCTCACCGCCAGCGCCGCCGCACTGTGATGGGGAAAACGAAGAAGTCATCATCTGCGGCTGGTACCAGCGCCGCCGGAGGGAAAAAAAAGGCGCCACCGCTACCCGTGTCACCGACGGTGGTTGGCGGCGATCAGAGACGCAGGAGAGTGACCTTTGCAGGCTTCACGAGCGGGGCTTGATCTCGCAGGATAGGGAGGTCGTCAAACTCCCAGGCAACGAGGTAATCCCCCGTCCCCCTGCTGGGTATCGGGTTATGTTCCTTGCCTTCGTTATTCGTGGGTTTTCCTTCCCAGTCCATGACTTCCTTCGTGGGCTGCTCTTTCTCTATGGCATCCAATTGCATCATATTTTCCCCAATTCTCTTCTTCACATTGCTTGTTTTATCACCCTCTGCGAGTGCTGGCTCGGCATTGAGCCTCACTTTGGCCTCTTCCGGAAACTCTATTCCGTGAAGAGGCAATCTGGTTCAGATGGTGTGTATCCCATTGGGAGTTGCATCATCTCCCTCAAGGACAATATTCTTTTCTTTTCTTATTCCATGTCCGAATCTGTCCAGTACTGGCGGAGGCGATGGTTTTACATTCGCGACTCCATAGTGGCTGGGCAGCATTTTGGTCTTGCTCCTTTCGACTCCTCCCAAATAATCGAGCCGAAGAGGTCCTGGAAAAACCAGATCTTGGACGGCGAGGTAACGGAGATAGAGGCCCTCTATCGTCGGGTGGAGGATCTCCAGTTGATTCCGGAGAAAGAAGTGAACGGTGTGGATATCATCCGCACGTTTCTCGGGCGTCGGGTGCAGCCCCTCCAGGCTAGGGCGCACCCGATGTTTCTTTTGGTCAATTTGTGATCCGGCGCGAAGTTTCGGCGAAGCTCTCCGTGGAGATCTCGACAGGCCCTTCGTGACGCTTTGAAGTTCAAGGATGGAGAAGATATCCGGGAAGTATCGACTCCTCCGCTTTCTTCTTCCTCTGTTCCACAGTGTAGATTCGCGCGTAGCGCTTTTGTTGGCTGCATGTTTATTTTCTCTTGTTTGCTAACAACGTCTCTTCTTTTCTGCAGAGCTTCAAAGTGTCGGGTATGGTGCCACCATTGCCCGAAATCTTCCCGGATGCTCCGGATAATGATATGGTGGATTCCATGTCTGAGCTGCCGTCGGCACGATCTCCGGCTGAAGAGGCCAACGAGTCGAGCGAGGACCACACTCGCAAACCATCGCGGAGCTCCAGCGAGTCTTTGGATGCTTCGACTCCTCCGACTCCTAGGAATCCTCTGTGTCTTGAGCGCCATAGTGATGGGCATGGAGGCTCTTCCTCCCCTATTCCTGCTCTTCCTGTGCGGGCTGTAGCGACGCACCCGCCAGCGAAGCGGAAGAAGGAAGAAAAGAAGGAAGAGAAGAACGAAGAGAAGAAAGAGGAGAAGAGGGTCTGAAGGACCCCTCCTGTCTTCAACCTGAGCGAGCTTGACTCTTAAGTTTCTTCTGCACTGCGTTTTCTTTTCTTTTTCTTTTGTTTTTGTACTAATTTGTTCGTGTGCAGGCACTCTTCCAACGACTCCTCTAGCGACGGTGCTCGGGAGATGATGGGGGAGTCGAAAGTCACGTCTCCTCCTCCTCAAACGGTGGCAACTTCTGAGGGCGCTGCTTCGAACCCTCCTCCGCAGGAGGTTCAGGTGGTTGCGCTCAGAATTTCTCTGGCGGACCTTCGACGTCACCGTCAGATCATGTAAGTATTTCTGTATCCTGCCACGGGGGGAGCCCCCGAGCATCTGTACAAGAGTTTTCTTGTTTTGTTCTTCGAGTCTCGGGGGAGCCCCCGAGCATTTTCGTGTGTGTATTTTGCTTCTGTTCTTCTCTGTTGGGCGTAGCCCCCGAGTCCTTTTTCCAACTGGTAGGTCTTCTTCCTGCAGCCTTTTGTGCAGGATGCCAGCGATCAGTGCAGAGCACCACAGTGCCGGAGGCCTCGAGCACTTCAAGGTACCATTCTGCCTTTGATGTTTGCTTCTTCGTGTATTCTTGTCCTGTTATCTGACACCTGTACTTTTTGGATGAAGTGGAGCATACCACCTCTCTTCGTGAGATCAATGCTCTCAAAAAGAGCCTTGGTCAAGCGGAGAAGAAGGCCGAGGTCGCCATTGGTGCGAAGGCGCCTTGGTGAGGCGCTCGCGGCCGAGGCTAAGGAGCGCTTACAGCAGGAGGCCACAGACCGCGAGGAGCAGGTTGCCACTGTTGTGGCTGCGCGTGAAAGAGAAGTGGCTGGCAAGCTCATGGCTGCTACCAAGGCTGTTTCGGGTGAGTATCTTCTTTTGACCCTTTTGTTTTTCTTGTCTTTCTTCTGGGTGCTTTCTTCTTTCCTTTTCTTTATTGTCTCAGATGCCGCAGGCATCGAGTTTGACCGCAGCGCTCTTGGGCACGGGAGTGCTCTATATGATGCTCTTCAGTCGAAGATCGCCGCAAAGACTGCCGTGGCTCACTTGCCAAGGCCAAGGAGGTCCTTGCCCACTTCTACAAGGAGCTTGTCCCCAAGGGCGCGGCTCTTGATGATGTTGACGCCTTGGCGGAGGCATTGTCACCAAGCGCCACGCATAGCGCAAGCGAAGGGCATCGGTCGTCCGTCGGACGATGGCCTTGGCGGCCGGAGCGAGCTGGACCTTCCCTAGATCACCTCACGGATGCCGGCGATCGGATGGATCCGGTAGCCTTTACCTATTACGCTCACCCAAGCGATATGGGCCTGCTAATTGATCTGCTGGCCGAGTACGCTCTACGGCAAGGGGAAGCCAAGCAGGCAATCCGACTCAGGCGCCCGCGTCTTAAGGCGTATGGAGGATAGTTTGTAATTTTATTTTGCTGTAATTATGTTGAGGAAACAAAATCCCTGTGCCACGTAGTGGCATTTATCCACTTAATGAATTTTGTTGAGTTGTGTTCTTTGCTGTTTGAGTGTTTATTTCCTTTTCTTTTCTGCTGCTCTAGGTTCCTTCGGGTGCTGATCCCGTTGACACCTCGCCTGCAGCGCGGCTGCGGCCATCTTTGGATGATTCGTCACAACTTTCTTTTCTTCAAGACCGTGTTCGTAGTCTTGAGAAGGAGTTTCTTGGGGTACATGGTCACGCCGATGTTTGGAAGTCCAAAGCAGATCGCGGTGCAGCCAGAGAGGAGTATTTGATGGCGGAACTGCTTCGACTGTCTGAGCAGCTGCAATGTAAGTTGTTCTTTATTTCGAGCTGCACCGATTCTTGGATCGTATGCTTGGCTTCTTACTTTTGTCTGTATCGCAGTGCTAACCTTACTCAAGGAGGAGAAAGAGTGTGTTCTTGGGTCAATTGTTTGACTCAACAGACATGGAAGTTGGCGGGTTCTTCTCGATGGATCGACCGTGCCATGGCTCGCAGCAGTGCAGATCGCGTTCACCAAGTATCGTGGGTGCTTCGTCAAGTCGCACTTCACTCTCGTCGGTTCTTCATGTGATGTTTCCCTGGATGCCGTGCAACAACCTGTCCGGTCTTCATCTAGATTTCGGGCGTGACTCGTGTCCGGAGTTGGTGAGGCAGCTCGTCGCGGGTGAAGGCTGTTGTCCTTGTTAGGTACATCGTCTTGATGTATCTGTCTGCTGTGGTGGGCCACCTCTTGACGGATGGTGGCGAGTGGGATATGCGTCTGCATTATGCTTGGTGTGCGATATGCGAACATTAGATTTGTTTTAGCAGTGTGCTCAAAGTTATTCTTCAGAATAGGTAGTACCTGTAAAAGAGATAGATGTAAAATTTGTATATTTCGACTAGGCATGTTGTGCCCTTTGTTATAAAGGTTTGTTTGAGCATGCAGTGCTTTTATTTGAGTACGTGTCCTTTTCGTTAGCCTGACGCTGTCAGCTACTCAAGTGTACACGTGTTATCCTAAGTCGATGAAATCGTGAGGTGGGGGGAAGCCCCCGAGTGCGTTTGTAGCATGAAGTAAAGTTGCAAATAGTAAAACGAAATTTTTGGGGCGAGACACTTAGCCTTATTTATATCATAATGGAGGAAGTACATTGTTCGGCTGAGTAGCCTTGGCTGAATAGCCTTATTGAAAGTAAAGGGGTAGATATCTAGGGGTAGAATCGTCGCAAGTGCGCGATGTTCCATGGGTTAGAGTATGCGACTCCAGACTCCACGTGCTTGAGGCGATAGGCGCCACCTGGGATGACTTCGGTGATGATGTAGGGTCCTTCCCATGGTGACTCGAATTTCTTGGTCGTTGTTGCTTGAGTCGCAAGACGAGGTCTCCTTCGACGAAGGACCTTGGGCGCAGCCGGCGGCTGTGGTAGTTGTGGAGACTCTGCTGGTACACCGCTGATCGAGTTGCTGCTACATCTCTTGCCTCATTGAGTGTGTCGACGGCGTCTTCGAATGCAGCCGTGGATTCGCCTTCATGGCGACGACCGGGGCTGATGGCGTGCCGGTAGCACGGCTTGGCCGTGCACCATGAAGAACGACGTGGCGGTGGAGCTGTTTGGCGTGTCGCAAACTCCATAGGACGGATGGTCGCTCTTCCGTCGTGCTCGACCTTCGCTCGAGTGGGCTCATGAGGCGCTTCTTGATGCCACCGATTAGGCGCTGGCCTTTCGACCTGTCCATTCGTTTGGGTGAGCCAGGCGTATGTGATGTTGATCCCGAGGCCTTCGTAGAAGTCTTGGAATTCTTTGGAGATGAAGTTTGATCCATTGTCGGTGATGATCTTTGTGCGACGTCAATCAGACAATGGATTCAAAGAACTTGATGGCGGTCTTGCCCTTTTGGTTGGTGACCGGCATGGCCTCGACCCACTTGGTGAATTTGTCGACTGCGACCAAGAGGTAGACGTGCCCCCCATTCGAGGACTTTGGCAGTTTGTCGATCATGTCGAGGCCCCATTGAGCAAAGGGCCAGGCTATAGGTATGGGTCTGAGTTTTGACCCGGGTGCGTGTGGTTTGTCGGCGAACCTTTGGCACCCGTTGCATCTTCGGACGATGTCCTTTGCATCGCTCATGGCCGTTGACCAGTAGAATCCAGCTCGTAGAGATTTGGCGACAAGGGAGCGGCTACCTGCATGATGGCCGCAGATGCCCTCGTGGATGTCTTGGAGGATGGTTTTCCCGTCACCGATGGTGACTCACCTTTGATACACCGTATCTGCGCTTGTACAGCTTCGCCATTGATGATGGTGAAAGCTTTGACCGCGAGATATGCGCCAGCATCCGTCGAGCAGTTCTCCGCTTATCAAGAACGAAATGCAGTTGCGTCAAGTTTCTTCGACTACCATGAACTGCATCGGGTTGACCATGGCGACCTCTGTGTCCGATTTCTCGGGTCCTTCGTGTCCTTCGCAGCGTAGCCCCGAGTGTTACTTCTTCGGTGATCCCTTGGGAATTTCCGCTGATGGATGGCACCAGATCTGTCGAGGAACACACCGGTGGCACCTTTGTGCGTGGAGCCGATGTTGGCAAGTCGGCTTCCTCATTGCTTTCTTCCAACGTCAAGCTTCGCGGCCAATTCTCCTTCGAGTGCGTTGTAGAGTGCGCGGTACGCGATCATGTTTTCGGCGTGTGCGTCGCACTCGTTCATTGTTTGCTGGACGACGAGGTTGGAGTCATCGTATATGACTAGGCGCGTTGCGCCGCAGATATTTGCCATCCTCATGCCGTGGATGAGGGCTTCGTATTCAGACTCGTTGTTGGAAGCTCGGAATTTCATCCGGAGGACGTACTTCATCTGGTCGCCTCAGAGGTCAAGATGACCCTGCTCGCCGGCGCTTGGAGCCGTCGAAGTGCATCGTCCATGACTGTGACATGTCTAGGGTGTGTGGCAGCTGCAGCTCCATCCAATGTACAAGGAAGTCCGGGAGGACTTGAGACTTGATTGATCGCTTCGTGACGATGTCCGGTGTGACTCGATGCCCCACAGGGCCACACGTCCTGTGGCGTCTGGGTTATTCAGGATGTTGTTCAGGGGTGCTTCGTTAACGACCATCACCTGGTGCTCCTGAAAGTAATGGCTCAGCCGTCGAGCCGTCATGAACACGCGTAGGCGAGTTTTTGGTAGTGAGGGTACCTCTGTTTTGTTGCTGTCAGTACCTCACTGAGGTAGTAGATTGGGCGTTGGACCCCATGGGTCTTGCCTTCTTCGGGTCGTTCAACAACTAGCATGGTGCTAACCACCTGGTGTGTGGCTGCTATGTACATCAGCAGAGGCTCGCGCTCCTTTGGCGTGACCAAAACGGGCGATGTGGAGAGTAGCCGTTTGAGGCTTTTGAACGCGTCGTCGGATTCGGGCGTCCATTCGAATTTATCTGCCTTGTGTAGCAGCTGGTAGAATGGCAGGGCTTTCTCGCCCATGCGGCTGATGAATCTGCTCAATGCTATTCGTCTCCCGCGAGTTTGGACACCCTTGAGGTTTTCTTCTCCATCGCCATGATGGCCCTGATTTTATTCGGTTCGCCTCAATCCCTCGAGAGATGAAGTACCCAAGCGGTGACCGATGGGACGAAGGCGCACTTTTCGTGGTTGAGCTTGATCCTCAGGCGATCGAGGTTATCGAACGTCTCGCGGAGATCGTCGATGAGCATTCTCGCCTCCCTGGTTTTGATGACTATGTCGTCGACATAGACTTGGACGTTGCGACCGATCTGGTCCTTGAGGCATGCCTGCATGCATCGCTGGTACGTGGCACCTGCGTTCTTTAGCCCGAAGGGCATTGTGTTGTAACAGAATACTCCGAACGGTGTGATAAACGTCGTTTTCTCTTGATCTTCGACCTTGAGTCGAATCTGGTTGTAGCCTGAGTAGGCGTCGAGAAAGGAGAGTTTTTCACATCCTGCGGTCTAATCGATGATCTGGTCGATCCGAGGAAGAGGAAAGTGGTCCTTTGGGTAGTGCTTGTTCAGCGACGTGAAGTCCACGCACATCCGCAGGATATCCGTGCCCTTCTTGGGAACCATCACTGTATTTGCGATCCATTCGCTTTCTTTGATCTCCCTGATGAAGTCTGCGACGAGTAGCCTGTTTATTTCCTTCCAGATGGCTTCAGCCCGTGGCTCGGACAGTCGTCGGATGGACTGCTTGACGGGCTTGGTGTCTAGAAAGACGTTGAGTGCGTGCTCGGTGAATTCCCTGGGAACTCCTGGCATGTCCGCAGGACACCAGGCGAAGATTTCCCAGCGCTCACGGAGGAATTTGATGAGCGCGCTTTCCTATGCGGGGCTGAGGTCGTTGGCGATCAGCGCCGTCTTGGAGGCATCCGTCGGATGGAACTGCACCTTCTTTGTGTTGACGGTGGAGTCGAAGGACATGTCAGGTGCGTTTTGTCATGCGACTGGGGGTGCCCCATTGTCCGTCACCTCGCGGAGTCTTACGAGCTCCTCCTGCATGCCGAATGATTGGGAGATTATATTGAAATCCCTGTCGCATTGGTCCGATCGGGTGAAGCTCCCGTGGATTGTGATGACGCCCTTTGGTCCTGGCATCTTGAGTAGCAGGTACACGTAGTGTGGGACTGCCAAGAACCTTGCGAATGCTACACGCCCGAGGATGGCGTGGTATTGTGATTGCCAGTCCACCACTTCGAATTCGAGTCGCTCGAGTCGGAAGTTGTCCGGTTTGCCGAAGATGACGTCGAGACATATTTTGCCCAGGGGGAATATGCCCTTTCTTGGGACGATGTCGTGGAACGTTGTGTCTGACTGTTCCAGGCTGCACTGCGGGATCCGCATTGCTGCTAGAGTACTTGCGAACATTAGGTTGATGTCGCTACCGCCGTCCATGAAGACACGGCTCATCTCGAAACCTTCGATCTGCACCTCCAGCACCAGGGCGAGGGATCTGGCAAGGGTGATCCGAACGACTGAACGTGATGCAGGACTCCGATCCGCTGAGGTACTCAGGGATGGCGGGTGGAGTTGCCACGGCCAGGTTTATCTGTCGGGTGATTTTCTTCTGCACCCTATTCGTGGGGTGTCCCTTCTGGATCATCGGTGCTCCTTTCGACGGGGGATACCCGTTCCTAGCGTTGTTCTGTGCTGGTGCGACTGTTTGGTTCGGGCCTCCTATAGGTGGCGGTGGAGGATCTCCATGCGCTATCTCACATGGCGCGGGTGCGTTTCCGAATCCAGGAAGTGGAGCTTGCTGCCTCATCTGGATCATGCTTTGTGAGTTTACGGAACTCATGGCGGACCTTGAGCATGTGGCCTTCTTCTTGCCATCCCGCTTGTCGATGTAGAAGTGGATGATGAATGGACCCAAAGTTTTCGTATCGAGGGTCCGTTATCGCGTCGCGACGCCACCTGTTGCGGCTGGGCGTCCTCCGTCGCTGAAGTTTCCTCCACGGTATCCTCCGTTGTTGCGGTTGGCGTCGTTGCGGTGATCGGCGTAGCCGGCTGCGACCATGTCGGGTTCATCGTGATCGTCATAGACGTGCGATCTTCTCTTGCTACGGCGCTCTCGTCATCGGCCGTAGTCGTCCTCTTCCTCCGATTGTGCTCGGTGGATGGAATCTTCGCCGTTAGCCCACATGTTGGCGATGTCCATGAGGTGGTCGAGTGTCTTGGGCTTGACGCGCCTGAGTTCCTCCTTGAAGTCTTGGCGCTTGACGCCGTCCCTGAAGGCGTCGATGGCCCTCTCTTCGGAGATGTGCGCTGCGGAGTTCTTGGTGTTGGACCAGCGTAGTATGTACGAGCGAATGGTTTCGCCCGTTCGTTGAGTGCGAGCAACTCTTCGATTGAGGCGGCCTCTTGCTAGTGCCCTTGAAGTTTCAGATGAAGCGTAAGCTAGCTCATCCCAACTTCGGATGGACCACGAAGATAGGTTGAGCGGATCCGGCCGCTCTGCCATCTCAGCAGGCATTGCATGGCGGTTTCCTTGTTTCCGTGCAATTTGACGGATGACAGTGGTCGCACGAGCCATGCCTTTGGGTCTTGTGTGTTTCGAACTTGGAGTATCCGGAAGCTTGAAATTGCAGCATCCTTGTTCGTCGAATGTATCTGCTGAAGCATCGGGCTTGCAGAGTTCTCTTCGCTCGTCCATCTCGGATTCAGACGAGCATGCGCGCTTGGCTCGTGCTTTGTCGATTTTGCGCTGTGTGAGCGCGTCCCTGGCGTCGTAATCGCGGTTGCGATGACGCGAACTCTTGTTCCTTCGAGGAAGGTCATGGTCCTCCTCTTCGGATGAAGGGGTGGGGCTGCGGTCGAATCTGACCGGAGCTTTCTTCTTTGGCTCTATAGGAGCTTCCTGGTGGAGCGCAGCTCCGACGAGTCCGAGTCCGGTAAGTGCGGACTTGTGCATGGATCTTTTCGGGTCCCCTCCGGAGGTGGGTGGGACGCGAGGTACGCAGTGGCTGCCATGATCGCAGCCTGTGGCGTTTTCGGGATGACGTTTCCGTTGGCGTCCATCTCCATAAAGGATGAGTGGAGGGTTCGGGTCACCTCATGGCACTCCTTGGGATCCATGTTCTCCATCCGAGAGCGGTGCTTGTTGCCCTGGTTGTCGTTCGATCTTGAGCCGATGCCCATGGCGGAGAGCGCAGCTCATCGCGCGCTGGACTCTAAGGCTGCTTGCTTGCGTTTGTCAAGCACCTCCTGCATCTTGACCTGCTTCTTGTGCTCCTCGACCAGGAGCAGATGGTAGGCCATCAGCAGATCCCGGGAGGAGTCTGCAGGCAGGACTATGTTGCCTGCCACGGCGTTGCGTGCTTGGGCCCATCCTTCTTTTCTAAGGCGGATGACGTGGCCGTTGTTGTCCCCTTCGGGTGGGGGGGACTGGCTTCTTCTGTTCCTGCTGTTTCGCTCTGGCGGGTTAGGTGTCGGGTTGGGCGGCAGGTTGGGTGTTTGCTGATCCCCATCATCCTGTATGACTACGGCGCATTGGTAGCGCTCGTAGATTGGTCCGCTGCTACCGCAGCTTTCAGATCCGGAACCATAGGTCCCTTCATCCGATGGCGGATCGCACAGATCGGAGTTGCAGCAGCTGCTGTCGTAGGAATCATCTATTGATGATGTTGTGCGTAGCACAGGGTGTGGGGTCCATGAAGCGGGCCTGATTGATGGTAGGGCACGCTCGAGGCGGAGGGTGCGGTTGCCCCACACAGGCGAAGCTCCGAGCGATTGAGTCGTCGCCACTGGCTCAAGTCCTTCATGGTGGCCGGTGAGTGGGCGGTGAAGTCCAAAGCGCCTAAGAGGAGGTGACTCTCCGTTGCCGCAGAGTTGTAGATCGATCGGGTTGGGACCGTCACGATCGCACAATCAGCGTCCCCAGTTCCAACATACGGCGCCAATTGACGAGGTTTGATCTCATCAATGCCCATTGTAATGGACTTGGGTTTTGGAGAAGATGGGGATGCTGGAGATCATGGAACGGTTAGCAAAAAAAGCAACACGGGGACACAAGGTTTACCCAGGTTCAGGCCCCCGGGGGTAAAACCCTACTCCTGCTTGTCTGCTCTTGATTATGGCGGAACCAAAGGTTACAGGGGTGCGCAGATGCAATCTGGCGTGGAGGTGTGTATGCGAAAGTATGAGCAGAATATCTAGGTCGTGCCCTCCTAGCCTTTATATAGACTTAGGCAGGTCCCGAGCATAGACATAGTCGGTTACAGGTTCTAGGGTTTTACCCCTTTGAATTTCCTATCTACTCTAGTCTTGCTCTCCAAGGATCCGAAAGCGTCATGGGCCTTGGCCACCCGAAAATCTTCATGGGCCGGCGTATAATTGCCGTGGGCCTTCCTTGGGCTGGACCAGGTATAATGAGATCATGTACCCGCGGGGTATAACCATGTCAGAGAGCGTGCCAACGGCCATCACATCAACTCTTGATCCGTTGCCAACGCGCATCGTCACCTCATCCCTTGCTAGCCGCCGTCTATTCCGTAGCTCCTATTTCGAGTTACAAATATTAGCAACTGAACCAATATCAAATACCCAGGCACTACAACGAGCGCTAGTAAGGTAAACATCGATAACATGTATATCAAATATACCTTTAATGGTGCCAGCCTTCTTGTCCGCTAAGTACTTGGACAAATTGCCCAAAGGACCCTTGTCCTTGCAATAGAAGCACTCGGTGTCGGCTTAGGTCCGGACTTGAGATTATTCTCGTGAACAGGCAACGCCATTGCCTTTCTTGAAGGACTTCTTTGCACCCTTACCTTTCTTAAAGCTAGGGGGCTTGTTGACCATCAACACATGATTATCTTTCTTGATGTCCACCTCCGCAACTTTCAGCTTAGCGAAGAGCAAAGTGATTGTATCAGTGGAACCAATCTGATTGTGAGTAACTACAAAACCTTTGTAGCTAGGAGGGAGTGATTGCAGAACTCTATCAATCTTGAGCTCCTCTGGAATCTTGCAGTCCAGTTGCTCAAGACGTTGAGTGTAGCCCGACATCTTAATGGCATGCTCATTAACGGAACTCCCTTCCTCCTTGCAGTTAAAGAATTTCTCAGAGATCTCATATCTCTCAGAACGGGCCTGAATCTGAAACATGGTTTTCAGTTCCTCAAGAATCTCAAAGGGCCCGAAGAACTCCTCAAAACGATTTTGAAGGTACGATTCCATAGCAAACAACATGGTGCTCTTAATCACACCATAATCATCTTTGCGCGACTGATAAACAGCTTTTTCATCAGACAGCGCATCTATAGCAGGGGCGTCACCTAGCTCTTTCTCAAGGACATAGTCCTTTTGTCCGCCAGCAAGAATGATTCTCAGATTGCGGAACCAGTTGGTGAAGTTAGACCCATTGTTCTTAAGCTTTTCTTTCTCAGAAAAAACATTGAAGTTGAAGTTGGACTTAGCCATTTGATCTACAAAATTTGCAAGTACAATTTAGACTATGTTCATGATAACTAGTTCAACTTAATCAAATTACTATATGAACTCCCACTAAATTCAACATCCCTCAAGTTGTTTAGTGAACATGATCCAAATTCACCACACCTAATCCGATCTTCACGAGAAGAGATGTGGTTTCAATGGTGGAAAATAAAGTGTCGATCATATCATTCATATGACTCATGCTTAACCTTTCGGTTCGTGTGTTCCGAGGCCATATCTGTACATGCTAGGCTCGTCAAGTCAAACCCAAGTATTTCCGCGTGTGCAAAAACTGGCTTGCACCCGTTGTATGTGAATGTAGAGTTTATAGCACCCGGTCATCATGTGGTGCTTGAACACGACGAACTTTCGCAACGGTGCATACATGGGGAGAACACAATTTTATCTTGATCTTTAAGTGAGGAATCATCTTATAATGCTACCGTCGCGATCTAAGCATAATAAGATACATAAAAGGATAAACATCACATGCATATAATTTTATGTGACATGGTATAGCAAATCTTCGCGCAATGATCTCCATCTTGTGCGTGCCAGCATGATCTCCATCACTCCACCATGATTGCCTCCACCACGAATAGCAACTACAAGTATTACTAACTACTTAGCGATAAAGTAAAGCTATTACATGGCGTATAAGAAGTTGACACACAGGTCATACACAATTATAAAGAAAACCATATGGCTCCTGTCGGTTGTTAACTCATCGACATGCAAGTCGTGAAGTATTACAAAACATGATCATTGCATACAACATACACATCATATCTTGGGCCATACCATATCACAAAACACTCCCTGCAAAAACAAGTTAGACACCTCTACTTTGGTGTTGCATGTTTTACGTGGCTTATGGGAGTAACAAGCTAAGAACGATTCTTACCTACGAAAAGCCACAACGGTGATATTATGGTTGCCAACATCCGATGTAAATCCTATGACAACTATAGTGAGAACTGCATCCACCGGCCGCATGTGTGGAACAAGCCACGTCAAGTGCGGAGCGGTCTCGAGAACGAGGTCGTAAAGTTGGCCTGGACCGCTCGATCTCACTATCCGCGTCATAAGAAGTACACAACAAGAGGCTTGCAACAGAAAACATCAACTCCGCAACAAGCATGTTGCGTTCTACTCGTGAAACACATCTACGATAGATCTAGCTCTAATACCATCAAGGGTTTCGCATAGTAAATCAAAAAAATTCTATGGATGCGACGGAAAGCCAAGATCTAATCTAGGAGATGCAATCAACGAGGGATAGATGAGATCTTCATACCCTTGAAGAAATCACCACGGGAAACGCTCAGAACGTGGGTGATGTAGTCGAACTAGCCTTCTCCTCGCGATCCGATCCGATCCAACGCCGCAAGTGGCGACGCCTCCCGGAGATGCACACGTGTAATCGCGACGTCTCCTCCTTCCTCGATCCAGCAAGAGGGGTGGAGATAGATTGTATCTGACAAGACGGCGACATGGTGCAAAGGTGGAGAGTTTACTGGCAGGCTTCGCCACGCTGTTCGGGAGAGAGAGGAGGCAGCAGATATGGCGGCTAGGGTTTGGTGGGGGAGGTGAACCCCTGCCCACCTTATATAGGGGCTGGCGCCCTTGCCCCTCCTCCAAGCCCTAGGGGCCGGCCACAAGGATGGAGTGGGGCAAGTCTTCTCCCCTTCTAGAAGCTCCTAGGGTTTCCCTAGGGTGTTGGCCAGCTGGGCCTATGGGGCCTTGTTCCTCCTCCCAATGCAGCGTGGCACTCCTAGGCCCACGCCCCCCTCTGACAAGTGGGGCCACGTTGGTCCCACTCCGGAAGCTTCTAGAACCTTCCGGTACAATACCGAACATTCTGAAACAATTCTGAAATCCAAAAACTGCTTTCCCTTATATGAATCTTATTCTCCGGACCATTCCGGAACATCTCGTGATGTCCTGGATCTCATTCGAGACTCCGAACAAAAACTCATAAACCAATTATCCATTCTATCCTAGCGTTGAGACACGTTAAGTGTGTGACCCTATGGGTTCGAGAATATGCAGACATGATCTTCTATCAATAATCAACAGTGGGATCTGGAAACCCAAATTGACTCCCACATATTCATCGATGATCATATCGGATGAACCACGATGCCAAGATTCAATTAATCCCATATGTATATTCCCTTCGTCACGCGATATTTTACTTGCCCGGGATTCGATCGTTGGTATCGGCATACCTAGTTCAATCTCATTCACATCAAGTACTTTACTCGTTCTGTAATCCAATATCACTTTGTGATTAACTCCTTGAAGGGAATATGCCCTGAGAGGCAATAATAAAGTGTTTATTATGTGTATTCCAAGTATATGATAGATGTTTATTTTGCATGCTATAATTGTATTAATACGGAAACGTTAATACATGTGTGTTTAATAAACAAACAGAAAGTTCCTAGTTATGCCTCTCTCATAAACTAGCTCGTTGATTAACAAGATGATCAAGGTTTCCTGATCATGGACATTGGATGTTGTTAATAACGGATCACAACATTAGTGTAATGGTGTGATGAACATTCATCCAAGTATAGCATTACGATCAAAGTCATTCAGTTTATATTGCTATAACAACTTACGAAGTGATCCTAATCCTTAAACCATGAGATCATGTCAATCACTAACACCTAAGAGTTTCTTGATAACATCAAACGTCACACCGTAACGTGGTGATTATAAAGATGGATCCGTAACTAATAAAGTGTTATGTTGAGGCTTATGGATCGAGAGTGGAATTTGTTCATCCCGATGACGGATAGATATACTGGGCCCTCTCGGTGATATCACATTGATTAGCTTGCAAGCAAGTGATTTGATCACTAGAATGTTATATCACAGAACGAGAAAAGAGTGCATGTTGGTAACGAGATCAAACTAGGTATGGAGATACCGGCGATCGAATCTCGACATGTAATATATCGTGAAACAAAGGGATTAAGATATCAAGCGTAAAAGGTTCGACGATCACAAGAAAGTCATCGTTGAATGTGTGGAGTCGATGGGTCTCCAGATCCCGCTTCTGATTATTGATCCGAGAGGGGTCTCGATCATGTCCGCATTATTCACGAACCGTAGGGTGACACACTTAAGAGACACCGACATCCAATTGGAGCAAATATTTCATGCCGAAAGAATGAATAAGCGCAGGAATTTATTTCACTAGATACCAAACAAAGTTTTCGGTGAAATTGCATAAAGTGGTTATGCATGTGAAATAGAATTCTAGCAAGGTTATTTGTGAATGTTTGTCATTAAAGTAATTGACAAAATTCTGAATAAAATAAAAGAGTTTTATTTAATGAGAGTTTGCATTAAATTTGGTGGAAATTTAATGGGAATTTGAGTGGACTTTTGAGTGGAGGAAATTTAAAGGGCATTTTTGTGAGTGGAGTGTCCACCCACATGAATGAAGGAGGGGGGCAGCCCCATGGCCGGGCGGCCACCCCTTGGGTGACCCTCCTCCTATAAAAGGAGCCCCTCCTCACTTGTCTCTCACACCTCCTCGTGAAGGATCTCTCCCCCTCTAGAATTTATCCCCATGGTCTCGGACTAGCGAGATACATGTTCCCGTGGCTATTCGGCAAGAAAGAGTTGTGCTTCACGCATCGCTGGAGCGAGGAGGCGAGGTTGCTCGGTGCCTCGAACCTGTGCACGGATGCACCTGCGATTTGCGGCGCTTAGGACTTCCTCTCGATCTTGAGATCGGCAAGAGATCGTCTACATCAACCACGAGTTGAACTCGTTAAGCTTTCGGTCTTCAAGGGTATGTTCTCACGGATATACATCCGCCCGTTGTTTGTATCTAGTAGATAGATCTTGGTACATAGTTCACATCGTAGGAAATTTTTTTGTTTTCTATGTTGCGAACCCTACAGTGGTATCAGAGCCGGATCTATGCGTAGATACTTTACACGGGTAGTACACATATGAATATGTGGGCGATGATGATCATGTTGTTGCTCCTTTGTTGTAATTTTGGATATTGGTGGCATAGTGGGATGAAGCGGCCCGGACAAACTTTACATGTCCTCACACATGAGACTTGTTCCACGCTTGACATGCAACTAGTTTGCATAAGTGGCTAGCGGGTGTCTGTCTCTCCTACTATAGCAATACCTATTTTGCAAGCGAGTTGTCAACAATTTGTTTATCCTCGTTGTGGTTCATGTTCGTAGGTAAGAACGGTTCTATCTCGAAACCCTAAGCCACGTAAAACTTGCAATGGATAAATTAGAGGCGTCTAGTTTAGATTGTTGTTGGGCTAGTGTTATGATATGGTAGTGTTGTAAGTAGAAGTATGAGATGATACTCTTACAACACACATAGCGTAAAATCCATAGACCTTGGATTTACACGTATAGGTATGATAGTGATCATACCACGATGCACATGATAGAGATCATCTCGGGAACCATATCATTTCACTAATAAACATATGATGTTTGATTGCATCTTATATTGCTTGTTTAGCGCTTTGTTAGCATAATAAGATGATCCATCATTTAAATATCAAGATAAGAATGTGTTCTTCCTTTAGTATGCACCGATTATGTTTTCGCCGCCCAAGACATCACGTGATGATCGGGTGTTCTTGGATCCACGATCATATTTCGGTGTAAAACAGCCACACGCGAATACTAAGGTTCTAACTTGGCGATCCTAGCATGTATACATGGCCTCTAACACGGACCGAAAGGTTAAGCATGAGTCATATAGTTGATATGATGCCCATTTGATGCTCGCTTTGAAGCTATACCGACTCACGTGATGATCGGACTTGGTGTAGTGGATTTGGTTCATGTAATCACCAAAAGGCACGAGGGATGTCGCTTTTAAGTGGGAGTTCATTCGTAATATATATTAGTTGAACTCAATCTATCATACACTTAGTCTAAACTTTACAAATTCTGTTGTAGATGGCACCACCGCTTTTAATTTCAATGTGTTCATGGAGAAAGAGAAACTAGCAAACGGTAGCAACTTTACCGAATGGGCCATGAATTTGAGGATTCTCCTCTCGCCGCACAAAAGTAATATGTGCTAGCGCCAAGTAGGGCCCCCCACTTTGATGATGCCCCGACGAGGAGAAGAATGTCTATCGACTCACTGGAGGGCCACAACTTAGTTCATTGCGGCATATTGTATGGGCTAGAGCCGAACTTCAAAGCGCTTCGAAACGACAATGCATTTGATACAATGGGTGAGTTGAAAATAATTTTCACACACATGTCAGTAGAGAGCTACAACGCTCGTAAAAGTTCTTTAGATGCATGATGGAAGAGTACAGTCTGCTAGTGAGCATGTACTCAAGATGTCGGGTTACGCCGATAAGCTTGTGTCCTTGGGAATATCGATTCTCATTGACTTAGGCATCCATCGTGTTCTCAGCCTCTACCACCTAGCTATAAGAGCTTCGTGATGAACTATAATATGCAAGGCATGAAGAAGTCTTCCCGAGCTTCACAATGCTTAAAACCGCAGTAAGTGGAGATCAAAAGGAACATCAAGTGTTGATGATCAATAGGAACACCGGTTTCAAGAAAGACAAGAAGGGAAAACGGAGGAAGTAAGGCGGCAATCCTGCTGTCGCTACCAAAAGAAACCCCGAGTTGGACCTAAGTCCGATTCCGAGTGCTACTATTGTAAGGGATCGCCATCGAAGCGCAACTGCCCCAAGTATCCGCATAAGAAGGCAAGGCAAACAAAGGTATATATGATATACATGTTATTGATGTGTACTTGACTAGTGCTTGCACTAGCACCGGTATTTGATACCGTTTAGTTGCTAATATTTGTAACTCGAATCGTGGGTCATGAACAAGCGACCGCTAGCAAGGGTGAGGTCAAGATGCGTGTCGGCAATGGATCAAGCGTTGATGTGATCGCCGTTTAACGCTGCCTCTCCACTTACCGTCGGGATTAGTTATAAACTTGAATAAATGTTATCCGTGCTCGACCGAGCATGAACATTGTATCCGGATCGTGTTTGATGCGAAGTGGTTATTCATTTAAACCGAGAACAATGGTTGTTCCATTTATATGAATGAAATCTTTTATGGTCATGCACCGATGATGAATGGTTTATTTCTATTAGATCTTGATGATAATGTTACACATATTCATAATGTTGATGCTAAAAGGATTAAACTTAATGATGATATATCCGCATATATGTGGTAATCGCTGCCTAGGTCATATTGGCGTTAAACGATGAAGAAGCTCCATTCGGATGGACTTTTGGAATCACTTGATTATGAATCATTTGATACATGTGAGCCATGCCTTATGGGAAAGATGACTAGAACGCGCTTTTCCTGTTCAATGGAACGGCGATAGATTTATTGGAAATCATACATTCGATGTATGTGGTCCAATGAGTGTGTCATGAGGTGGATATCGTTATTTTGTTACTTTCACGGATGATTTGAGTAGATACGGTTATATCTACTTGATGAAACACAAGTCTGAAACCTTTGAAAAGTTCAAGGAATTTCGTAATGAAGTGGAAAATCATCGTAATAGAAAGATCAAATTTCTACGGTCCGACTGGAGGTGAGTATCTAAGTTACGAGTTTAGCACTCACATGAAAGAGTGTGGAATTGTTTCACAACTCACACCGCCGAACACCACAAATAAATGGTGTGTCGAACGCCGTGATCGCACTTTATTAGATATGGTTCGATCTATGATGTCTCCGAGACTTGCCGTTGTCATTTTGGGGTTATGCACTAGAAACCGCTGCATTCACTTTAAATCGGCACCATCTAAATCCGTTGAAAAGACACCAGATGAATTGTGGTTTGGAAACAAACCTAAGCTGTCATTTCTTAAAGTTTGGGGATGCGATGTTTATGTGAAGAAACTTCAACCGGATAAACTCGAACCCAAAGCGAAAATGCGTCTTCATAGGATACCCTAAAGAAACTATTGGGTATTCCTTCTATCACAGATCCGAGGGCAAGGTTTTTGTTGCCAAGAATGGATCCTTTCTAGAGAAAGAGTTTCTCATGAAAGGTGTGAGTAGTCGGAAGGTAGAACTCAAGAGGTTGTGGAACCTTCTTCAAAGTATGGCGAGTAGCGCAGTCACGAAGTTGTTCCGAGTTGGCTCCAATCGCTGAAGAGGGAACTAATGATAATGATCATGAAACTCCGAAGAGAGTACTACCAACCTCGCAGGTCAAACAGACGTGGCAGCCCCGAGTCAGACGGAAATCTGTCATGAATTTCATGGTTGATGAAAATGATGACCTGCGATGTATGAAGAAGCGATGATGAGCCCGGATTCCAACAAATGGTTAGAAGCCATGAACCGAGATGGAATCCATGTATGAAAATCAAGTTTGGAACTTGGTGGATTACCTCACGACCGAAAGGCCGTGGAGAACAAATGGATTTTCAAAAGGAAAACCGATGTCGTGGTAATGTGACCGTCTATAAAGCTCGACTTGTCGCAAAGGGTTTCGACAAATTCAAGGAGTTGACTACGATGAGACTTTCTCTCCGTAGCGATGCTAAAGTCAGTTAGGATTATGTTAGCAATTGCTGCATATTTCGATTATGAGATATGGCGATGGATGTCAAAACCGCGTTTCTCAATGGTAATATTGAAGAAGAGTTGTATATGATACAACCAAAGGGTTTTGTCGA
The DNA here is from genome assembly GCA_030063025.1 of Avena longiglumis. Classification (NCBI taxonomy): domain Eukaryota; kingdom Viridiplantae; phylum Streptophyta; class Magnoliopsida; order Poales; family Poaceae; genus Avena; species Avena longiglumis. Next base: position 53,272,363 of record CP125976.1, read on the forward strand.
TCCTAAGGATGCTAATAAGGTGTGCAAGCTTCATGATCCATCTATGGATTGAAGCAAGCATCACGGTTGGAATCTCCGCTTTGATGAGGTGATCAAAGAGTTTGGATTTGTCCAAACTTATGGAGAAGCTTGTATTTACAAGAAAGTGAGTGGGAGCAATGTGGCATTTCGATATTATATGTGGATGACATATTATTGATCGAAATGATATAGATCTTTAAACAGTGTTAAAAGTTATCTAAACAAAGAAATTTTCAATGAAGGACCTAGGTGAAGGCCATACATATTAGGCATAAAGATCTATAGAGATAGATCTAGGCGCCTAATAGGGCTATCGCAAAGTACATACCTTGATAAGATTTTAAAGAAGTTTAAAATGGACGGAAGTAAGAAGGGTTCTTACCTATGTTGCAAGGCAAGACATTGAGTAAGACTCAAAGTCCGCTTGGCGGAAGAAAGAGAGATAATGGACAAAGTCCCCTATGCTTCACCATAGGCTCTATAATGTACGCCATGCTATGTACAAGACCGGATGTGGCACATGCTATTAGTTTGACTAGTAGGTACCAATCGGATCCGTGTTCGAACATCGATAGCGGTCAAGAATATCCTTAAGTACTTACGAAGAACTAAGGATATGTTTCTTGTATACGGAGGTGAAGAAGAGCTCGCTAAGTGTTATGTCGACGCTTAGCTTTAACACCGATCCGGATGACTCTAAGTCTCAATCCGGATACGTATTTCTCATGAATGGCGGAGCGGTTAGTTGGAGGAGCTCCAAACAACCTGTGGTAGCGGATCAACAACGGAGGTCGAATATGTTGCCGCTTCAAAAGGCTCAGAAGCGCTTTGATGAAGGAGTTCATATCCGAACTAGGAGTTGTGGCAAACGCGTTGGACCCAATGGTGATCTATTGTGACAACAATGGTGCCATTGCCAATGCCAAAGAGCCAAGGTCTCACAAGCATTCCAAGCATATTAAGCGGTTTTCACTCCATCCATGAGCATGTCAAGGATGGAGATATAAAGATTTGTAAAGTACATAAGGATCTCAATGTAGCAGATCCGTTGACTAAAACTCTCCCTAGAGCAAAACATGATCAACACGTAACTCAATGGGTGTTAGATTTATCACTATGTAACTAGATTATTGTCTCTAGTGCAAGTGGGAGATCAAGGGAATATGCCCCGAGAGGCAATAATAAAGTGTTTATTATGTGTATTCCAAGTATATGATAGATGTTTATTTTGCATGCTATAATTGTATTAATACGGAAACGTTAATACATGTGTGTTTAATAAACAAACAGAAAGTTCCTAGTTATGCCTCTCTCATAAACTAGCTCGTTGATTAACAAGATGATCAAGGTTTCGATCATGGACATTGGATGTTGTTAATAACGGGATCACAACATTAGTGTAATGGTGTGATGAACATTCATCCAAGTATAGCATTATGATCAAAGTCATTGAGTTTATATTGCTATAACAACTTAAGTGATTCTAATCCTTAGACCATGAGATAATGTCAATCACTAACACCTAAGAGTTTCTTGATAACATCAAACGTCACACCGTAATGTGGTGATTATAAAGATGGATTCGTAACTAATAAAGTGTTATGTTGAGGCTCATAGATCGAGAGTGGAATTTGTTCATCCCGATGACGGATAGATATACTGGCCCTCTCGGTGATATCACATTGATTAGCTTGCAAGTAAGTGATTTTATCACTAGAATGTTATATCACGGGAACGAGAAAAGACTGCATGTCAGTAACTAGATCAAACTAGGTATGGAGATACCGATGATCGAATCTCGACATGTAATATATCGTGAAACAAAGGGATTAAGATATCAAGCGTAAAAGGTTCCGACGATCACAAGAAAGTCATCGTTGAATGTGTGGAGTCGATGGGTCTCGTATCCCACTTCGATTATTGATCCGAGAGGGTCTCGATCATGTCCGCATTATTCACGAACCGTAGGGTGACACACTTAAGAGAAACCGACATCCAATTGGAGCAAATGTTTCATGCCGAAAAGAATGAATAAGCGCAGGAATTTATTTCACTAGATACCAAACAAAGTTTTCGGTGAAATTGCATAAAGTGGTTATGCATGTGAAATAGAATTCTAGCAAGGGTTATTTTTGAATGTTTGTCATTAAAGTAATTGACAAAATTCTGAATAAAATAAAAGAGTTTTATTTAATGAGAGTTTGCATTAAATTTGGTGGAAATTTAATGGGAATTTGAGTGGACTTTTGAGTGGAGAAAATTTAAAGGGCATTTTTGTGAGTGGAGTGTCCACCCACATGAATGAAGGAGGGAGGCAGCCCCATGGCCGCGGCCACCCCTTGGGTGCCCTCCTCCTATAAAAGGAGCCCCTCCTCACTTGTCTCTCACACCTCCTCGTGAAGGATCTCTCCCTCTAGAATTTATCCCCATGGTCTCGGACTAGCGAGATACATGTTCCCGGTGGCTATTCGGCAAGAAAGAGTTGTGCTTCCGCTGCATCGCTGGAGCGAGGAGGCGGAGGTTGCTCGGTGCCTCGAACGTGTGTGCGAGCACGGATGCACTGCTGATTTGCGGCGCTAGGACTTCCTCTCGATCTTGAGATCAGCAAGAGATCGTCTACATCAACCATGAGTTGAACTCGTTAAGCTTTGTCGGTCTTCAATGGTATGTTCTCTACGGATATACATATGCCCGTTGTTTGTATCTAGTATATAGATCTTGGTATATAGTTCACATCGTAGGAAAATTTTTTGTTTTCTATGCTGCGAGCCCTACACTCCTTAACCACGTGCTTGCAAGCGGTGTTGATATCAATTACCGAGTGGGCCAGAAGTATATCTCTCCGACTTGGGAGGGACAAATCCCATCTCGATACATACAACCCAACAAGTACTTTACGATCACCTGAGAGACACCTTTATGATCACCCTCTCATAGGATGACGTTTGATGACCTCAAAGCTTTCTTCCGATACCAGGGATTTGCATTATCTCATGGTCTAAGGAATACAATATTTGACATAAGAAAAAGCTTCGCAAAGATGAACACGATGACACGATCTAATTGCTCTGCTTAATTTGGGTATGTCCATCATATCATTCTCCCAATGACATGATCTCATTATTAATCGACAACTCATGTCTATTGTTAAGAAACCTTAACCATCATTAATCAATGATCTAGTCCATAGAGGCGTACTAGGGACACGGTGTTGTTCATAAACCACACAAGTATCAAAGTTTCCGCTTAGTAAAATTCTAACATGGAATATAAACTTCATCATGAACAAGAATTATAACAATAACATCTTTATTATTGCCTCTAGGGCATAATTCCAACAAAACCATGCTAAGTGAGATGAGAAAATCCATAAGTTAGCATATATTGTAGCACAAGAGCAAGTGAATGAGATTCTTTCTTCAATAATCAAGGCTATATCTCGAGGAGAACCGGTTAACTTGATTCCACCACCAATAATAGGTAGCACGTCGACACCGCTTAATAGGGCGGATTCACCATTCATAGCAACTCATCATAGCAACCCATATGTCTCTAATTACTTGTCACCCCTAGAAGAACTCGATGGCCAAAGGTAAGCTTCAGAAGCTCGACAAATTACTTCTTCCATGCATATAATGGCTTCTTTAATTATATATTCAGATATTTTATGCCTTACACATATGTTTTTTAGGTAGACACCTCGTGCACTCTCCTCCTTTAAATAGACAGTCATCCATAATATGTTGCACATGGTAAGATCCTTTGCCCCACACAAACCTTGATGCACAATGATGTGTTGGGTAAACACGCCAATTCCCATACTTGATGGACTTGGGTTTAAGGAAGAGGGGTGCATTGGAGATCTCGTTAGGCTAACAGACAAGTGATGGTGCTGCGTTGATGTGGAGCACTTCGTCAGGAAACCCCAAGAGCAAGGTGTGAAGCAGCACAACAACAATTCTTCCCTCGGTAAGAAACCAAGGTTATCGAACCAGTAGGAGGAAGGAAACGTCTCAAAGGTGTTGCAAGCAACGTGGAAACCTGCACAACACAAACTCAAGACTTTTCCCAAACGAACAGTGTGGTTGTCAATCTCATTGGTTGCTATAACAAAGGATTAACTATATGGTGTGGAAGGTGATGATGGTTTGCAGCAAGTAAACAGTAACAGTGGAAGATGTATCAATGATAAAGATTGGACCGGGGTCCCTAGTTCACTAGATGTGTTCTCCTTAGATAAACAAACATGCCATGCTGGGTAAACAAATTACAACAGGGCAATTGACAGGACTGATCAAGGCATTACAATGCAATACTAGACACAAAGATCCTATGAGATTCGATTGGGCAATACAACAATATACATAGACCGCCATCCAACTTCATCTATGACTAGAAGTCCACCTTTAGGTTATCATCCGAACCCCCTCCAGTATTAAGTTGCAACCAACAGACAACTGCTTTAAGCAAAGTGTGTAAGGTAAACAATCCACTTGTTCCATGAACAAGAGACCGTTGTTTTCTCCCTAGTGGCAACAACACATCTATAACCGTAGATATTTCTGTCACTTCCCTTGGAAAATAGAGGCATGAACCCACTATCGAGAATAAATAAGAAGAAGGCCTCCGGGATGATCTCCCCTCCGGCAGGGTGCCAGGAAGAGCTTCAGATCCCCCTGATCTAGGTACGATGGTGGTGGCGGCTACAGACGGTTTCGTGGAATATTGATCGGGTGTCTAGGGTTTTGGCATCGGGGGTACTTTATAGGCGAAGAGGCGAGGGGCCACTGTGGTGCACCCCAGTGCGGGTGGGCCCACTCAGCGGCAGGGGTGTGGCCCCCTGGTGAGACTCCTCCATCTCGTATTCTTGCTTCCTATTGCCCACGGTAAAATATTGACTTTGGCTTTTGTCCCGTCCAATTATGAGAATATTGATTTTTTGCCATTCTGGAACCAAAAACAGAAGAAAACAGGCAACTGGCACTGTCGCAACTTGTTAATAGGTTAATACGAGAAAACATATAAAAACACTTCAAAAGTGTGGACAAAGCAAAACAAAGTAGATAGTAAACAAGCTTGGAGCATCAAAAATTATAGATACATTTCCGACGTATCAAGCATCCCCAAGCTTAACTCCTGCTCATCCTCGAGTAGGTAAGTGATAAATGAATAATTTTTGAGGTGACATGCACCATCAAAACCAAGATCAAACCATTTGTATGCATTAAAATCTAGGATCAAAGAACTCTAAACATGTGCATGAAAGATGGAGTTCTAACAATAGGACAAAGTAACTATGCATGCAACATGAAAGGCTACAAACAAAGATCATGAATAACATGCATTGAAAAACGTTTGTTTGTTTCACATACAGAAAACATGGCATAGTGGCATTCATCTTGTCCCTCATGGAGTAGCAAATAGATGCATAGGACACCTTCAAAGTTCATAAGAGTGACTAGATACAAGTAGCACAAGAACAAGAAATATGAACAATATGCATCAATCAATAAGTTTGGGACACTGCACATAGAACTAAGAATGGCAACTATGCTCTCTTAATGGTACCTAAAGGTAGAAGTTGGAGACTCAATATAATAGTGGAAGAAAGACCCTTCATAAAGGGAAGCAGGGATTTCAAAAAGAGCTTCCAAAAATTATGGTACTTGTTAGCTTTCAGCCCTCATTGCCCTATCATAAGCATCTTGAAGTGATTAAGGTTAAAGTGAACAAAGATGGAGTATATGTTTGACAAAGTATAAGTTGGCAATCTCATGTCCCTTGAATACGAGGGTCGCACCACATGCTACTCAACTTTGGTCACCTGTAAGTTCTTGTCATAGTAAGTACATGTGTATCATAGAGAACCGCCAATGGGGTACCCCTTGCAGATGGTACATGAGCTATCCCATAACCAAAATGACAAGGCAAGCAAACAATGAGCATCTCAGATTTCTTTTTATTTACTATGTGCATATATTTTTATTGAGGATGCTTCATAGAGTGCTCATTATGGTGATGCTGCAAGTTTCCACCATGCTTAGGCATGGCTTAGGCTAGCGGCCCTGGCGTTTCTCTAACACAAAAAAAAATAACTCCATGGACTTACAAGCTCCATTTTTATTTCACACCGGCGACATCCATAGACAAAAGAGCATGATATCAACTATGTACAAAGTATAAGTGCAATGTTGAAAACGTTCTCCGTGAAAGCACGGTTCTGCTAATTCCAACGTATAAGTGCAAGCATATACAACATAGATGACACAATGGTTCAAGTTTATTAGGGGCAAAGAATATAAAGCACGCCATCAAGTTTTTGAGGGCTTTAATCACTAAGTTTTCTCATAACAAAATACTTTTTAATTGGAATAATAGCTGAAAACAAGAATATACTTGGAATGGTGTAACACACCATGCATAGGAATTTATAGTGGACACTTTGGAATAACTTGGTTTGTTGGGAGTTGGGAGCATGAGTAGAGCTTACTCATACAAGTGGCGGTTAGCAAAAGACTGGGAGCAACCAACTAAGAGAGCAATAATGGCCATAATCATGTAGAGTGACAAAACATTACTAATTAAAGCATAGAGTGGTACTACAAGTCAAGGACTAAATGATTATAGAGGCTATGGTGAATTGTTAATAGTCATAACATGGTGTGAGCATGTGCCAAGTCAACCCAAACAAAGCATCAAAGGAGAATACCACAATACTATGCTTTTGTATGCTAAAACAACGCATAATTCTTTCAAGGCACACTAAGCAATCCCAATTGTTTGAAACAAGTCATGCTACAACAATAATCACTAAGCATAAGGTCAAAACAACACCTAGCATGTCATGCTAAAGTCTAAGTCACAGTCAATGCAAGCTCCTCTTGCACTTGTCAAGCAAGAACTTTCTACTCCTCTCCAACACCAATCAACTTATTTGAAACAACACAGCGAGAACAGGGTCCAAACTATTTTATTCAAGAAAACTAAACAAACTAGGCAAACCAAACGAAAACTAAGACGCGCCAAGAACAATAGAACAGTGCATGAAACAATAAAAACAAAGTGTCTAAAAAGACCTAAGCTTTTTATTGATGAAGAAGGGGATGCCTTGGGCATCCCCAAGCTTTGATGCTTGTACCTCTTGGATATTCTTGGGTTGACACCGGGGTGGTCCATTCTTCATCTCATTACATCATTCTCTTTCTACACCTGAATTTTTTCCTTCATACAAAACTTCACACAATCTTCATTAGCAACATTAGTGTATTCAAAAGATAATAGACCTTTGGGTTTAGCTTTAGAACATCAAAACTTTTCATTAAAAACACAAGCTACTATAGAAACTCCTTCAAAAATCTCAATTCCCCAAAAGAGAACCCAAAAAGGAATCAATAAGAAGCAAATGCAAATAATGGCAGAAATCTATCAAAACAGACCAGTAGGTATAAAATGATTTTTTCAAAAATCTTTTGTTCCTCAAATCAAAAAGTGTTAAACTAACTAAAGTTAGCTAACATACTTGGGGATTTATTCATAAATTTTAAGCTCAATCCGACTTACAGAGACTCCTCACAAAATTTTATGGTGGAGGAAGGAAATCTGCTTCGGGACAACAACTCCCCAAATCTTACTTCCCTCTCATTAGAGGTCATTCTTGGCACAATAAGCAAATAAAAAGGATAAGGAGAGGTCATTACTGAAGTAATAACTTTCAAGACTCAAGTAAACTCTTGTGTTATCTCCCAACAAGTTCTTTTCTTTAACGCCTTTAAGTTAGTCACAAGAAGCAAGAAATCAAGTATTTTCAAATGAAGAAGCATTAACATTAATACTTGAAAAATCTTCAACTATGAAATGTATCTTATCCAAATGAGTTTTGTAGGATCCCTTCTCATCTCTCTTTGGTTTACTACTTTCATCAAAAGGATTTTCAGGAACAATCCAATCAAAATTATTTTCAAAGGCCTCATGCATCCCAACAAGCTTAAAGGGTATGGGTATCTTCAATTCCTCTCTAGGCTTAGTTTTATCAGAAGTACCCACAACATATACACATGATCCTAGCATATCAAAACGCTCAAAGACCTTTTTGTCTTCCTTAGCAACATCATGGAACTCTATGAGAAAATTTTCAAGAATAAATTCTCTCTTTTCAGCATTGTTTTCTTATTTTAGTTTTAGGAATAAAATTTGAATCATGGTGTTAAGGCTAACAAACCTAGACTTCAACATATGAACTAAAGAAGCTGCAGGAATTTCATAATTAGGAGCAAGTTCTGCTATAGATCTATCCTCAATATCCTCATTATTGCTAACATGATTGAAGAATTCTTTAATATTTTCTTTCCCAATTATAGAGCCACTACCTATCAAAAGGTCCTTCAGGGCGAACTTGGGGAACAACATGGTGAGATAGAGCAAGGTGGCAACTAGGGTAGGAACTAATTTTTTTGTGTTTTTTATAAGATAAAGCAAACCAAACTAGACTAATTTTTTTAGTTTTTGATAAAAAGAGGCAAACAAAACCAAGAAAAAGAAACTAAGAAAACTAAAAACAAAGTAAACTTCCCTTGTGAATACGACCTTACCCTCCCCGGCAACGGCACCAGAAAGCTTGATGGTGCCGCGTTGATGTGGAGCACTTCGTCGGGAAACCCCAAGAGCAAGGTGTGAAGCAGCACAGTAGCAAGTTTTCCCTCAGTAAGAAACCAAGGTTATCGAACCAGTAGGAGGAAGGAAACGTCTCAAAGGTGTTGCAAGCAACGTGGAAATCTGCACAACACAAACTTAAGACTTTTCCCCAACAAACAGTGAGGTTGTCAATCTCACTGGTTGTTGTAACAAAGGATTAACTGTATGGTGTGGAAGGTGATGATGGTTTGCAGCAAGTAAACAGTAACAGTGGAAGATGTATCAATGGTAAAGATTGTACCGGGGTCCATAGTTCACTAGAGGTGTTCTCTATATCCATCGGATCCCCGCAAACACAACATGCATGATTACAAATAGATTAGATCTTGATCATGAACGGATCTCAGAAGATCTATACATGAAATCACAAGGAGGAGATACAACCATCTAGCTACTACATTGACCCGTAGTCCAAGGTGGAACTACTCATGCTTCATACCCGAGGTTGGCATGATGAAGAAGAAGGCCTCCGGGATGATCTCCCCTCCGGCAGGGTGCCGGGAAGAGCTTCAGATCCCCCAATCTAGGGACGATGGTGGCGGCGGCTACAGATGGTTTCGTGGAATATTGATCGGGTGTCTAGGGTTTTGGCATCGGGGGGACTTTATAGGCGAAGAGGCGAGGCAGGGGGACACCAGGGCGGCTGCACCCCTCAGGCGCGGGGTGGGCCCAACCGTGCAGCCAGGGGGTGTGGCCCCATGGTGAGCCGCCTCTGTCTCGTATTCTGGCTTCGTGTTGCCCATGGTAAAATATTGACTTTGTCTTTTGTCCCGTCCAATTCCGAGAATATTGATTTTCTGCCTTTCTCGAACCAAAAACAGAAGAAAACAGGCAACTGGCAGTGTGGCAACTTGTTAATAGGTTAGTACCAGAAAAAATATAAAAACACTTCAAAGTGTGGACAAAGCAAAGCAAAGTAGATAGTAAACAAGCATGGAGCATAAAAAATTATAGATATGTTTCTGACGTATCAACAAGCAACGTGGGACATGAAGTTTAGTCAGGTTCAGGCCCCATGAGGGAAAACCCTGCTCCTACTTGTCTGCTCTTGATTGATGAAGAATCGAAGATTACATGGGTTCCTTGATGGCGATGGTGCGCAAACAAGATCTAGCATGTGTGTGCGTGCTAGGGTTTTCCGTGTTCCTCCTTCGTTGCTCCCTCCTAGACTTTATATGGGAGGCCAGGTCTCAGGATAAGGTCGAGTCGGTTATATAGATTAGGGTTTTTCTTTTAAACTTTCTATCTAAAGCTAGTTGTATCCTCCAAGGAATAATGTCCTTCATGGGCCTGGGCCACCCGAATCCTTCCTGGGCTTCATCGGGTGTGGATCATCACGTGGGATCCCGATGGGCCAAACCGGTTAGGTCAATCTTGGGTTCCCGTAAGGCATATCGATGTGCAGATGTCCACCAATGTTCTTAGGGTAGATGTGTTGGTTCCATTGTCGGGCTTTGAGAATTGCATTCCCCCGTATCAACCTCATGGGAGGATGCAATCATGGCCCTTGAAGATTTCCCTTGTTGGATCGTGGAGTGGATGAAGAAACTTATTCATCTAGGATGTAGCCCACCCCGCGCGCCCCCAAGCCTAGGTAGCGACGGTGGCCCTTTTTGTCACTTCCTTCATGGGAATTTTCCCTCTAGGTATTTGTCCCATTAGGGAAGTTACCCTTTCAAAATTGATTTTAATTACATATTTAATAGCAATTCCAACAATTAATATATAAATACATATTATTAAATTCTCTTTGATCCTAAACACCTTTCGGTTCACTCCGAACAACTCCGGATCCTCCCAAAATGATTCCGGTTCTCTCACGGAACATTTTTGGTTTTCTCTTCTCTTTCTTCACGTGACTCCGATGATTCCATAATTATCTCCAAGCATCATCGTACACTTAAGCGTGTTACCCCAACGGTTGATACGTCTAAAGCGTATCTACTTTCCTGAACACTTTCGCTATTGTTTCTCCTCTAACTTGTGTGATTTGGATACAACTAACACAGACTAACTCTGTTTTCAGCAGAATTGCTTTGGTGTCTAGTTTTTGTGCAGAAATCAACTTTCAGGAAAATCCCGGAAAATATGGCAAAACTCCTATTTTACGAGAAGACTCACAAAGCCAGAAGATGAGACGGAGGAGGGCCACGAGGGGACCACACCCCCTGGCCGCACGGGCCAGTCCAGGCCGCACCTAGGGGAGGTGTGGCCACCTCGGGCACCCCCTCGGCCTCCCTCTTCGCCTACATAAAGCCTTCTGACCTAAAAATAGAGGGGGTTCGATGTTTTTACAGACAGAGTTTCGCTGCCCGCCACCACCAGAAACCGCATTCGGAACCAGAAACTCCGTTCTGGCACCCTGCTGGGACGGGGAATTGGAGGAGATCATCTCCATCATCATCACCGACGCCTCTCCATCAACCATCCATGTTTCCCCCATCCATGAGTGAGTAATCCCCCGCCGTAGGCTATGGAGATGGTAGGAATTGAATGAGATCTATCATGTAATCGAATAATATAGTGAGGGCATGGTGCCTAGTATCTTTGTTAGTGCTTTTTTGCGGTGACCCAACATACCACTACATGTGTAGTAGACTATAGTCGTTGACATGACATCCACATAACATCGTTCCGTAAATATCACATCCCTCAGAGTGGTACAACAGAAACATTGCGGGTCCATATTACAAACATACACACATTATTATTATTACAAGACCAGAAGTTCAATACTTCAAAAGATTCAACTTACAAACCAAATATAAAGTGTTTCAGCAGAAGTTTTAAAGTAACAACTTCATCTCCAAATTGAGCTCAGCAACTTATTATTATATATTGTTCATGTTGTTCTGCTCAATTGGTTACTAATACTAAGGCAGTTATTCTGACTCATTCTGCTCTTTTCCATAGACGACATCATAGCCCACCCCTTCTACAGCACCGTACAGATCTAGCTCCTCATAGAAGACCTCTTCGTGGCTTTCATTAGGGTATCTTCTGGATCCTCAGTGTCTAAGCAGGGGATCAAAAGAAATGGTGAGTAACAACGTTACCTAGCAAGTTCGTTATATGCAAGGTGGGAAGTTTGATGCTCTATCTACCACCTCAGACTATTAGTCCTTGGCACTATGCAGTTTTTGTAAATCTTTCTTTAAAAATTGATTTTATTGTTTAACAACTATGCCCATCAGCCTTCACAAGTTTACCAGAACTTTCATGGAGTTCCTTTCTTGCCATGTTCGTAGCTCCTTCCCGGAATAGGGAGTAACAAGTTACAGTTCTTACACTCTACATAGGAGCGTTACTTTACCCATGAGAGATCAACTCCTTGTTGCACAACCGGGCATACTTTCCCGTCCACAATTCCATGATGTGGGGCCCAGTAGGTAATCCAAGCTAATCACTGCCCCTTCCGCGACCCCGTATGTCTACATGATCCTTCGGGGATGGCTCACCTCCGTTAAGCCCCCTTTCAGGCAGGCTAAAACCCCGATTAGTTCCCAAATACTCTATGAGATGGTGATGCCCCTGGCAAGTACCATATAGGTCCGGCTATACCTTCGATTGCCACTCATAGATAATCTAGACACCAAAATCATGGGGCCTAAGGGTGCCCACGCATATGTTGGATCCGCACAAAGAATAACAACGTCACGTTAAGGTCGTCTTGCCTCCATACGGAAGGAAAAGGATACAGCTGACTTCTCTGTCCCATTCCAAATCTCATGGTTAACGCGTTATATACGGCGCTAGAATCACTAATTTCATGGGTTTTTAATTCCTAGATGATTAACCTTGTTACAAATAGAAACCTAAGTTCTATTGCTCCACTATATCATCACTTAGGATCATATCAACAATTTATTTATTTGATAAAATTATATTTTCTTTCCTCGAAATATAGATGATAACACACAATTTACAAATACTTTGATAAATACTCTTCAAAGGACATGAGCAAGTGATGAACTTGCCTTGTGATTGCAAGGTAGTGAAGTCGGATGCTTGCACTGGACCTTGAGCTTCTATGTCTACAAAACACCATTATTGTCCGGTAAGGACAATATTTAAAGAAGGAAAGATGAATATGCATAGTAATGTCATGCATTATTTATTGTTTAACTTCTTTATGTGTTTTACCCAAGATTTTAGTTTTTTGAATTTCTTTATATAATAAAGAATTCATTTTAAGGAATAACCTTAGTATTTTATAAATATTATATTCACTATTTTTATAATGTAATATATTATTAATAGAGTTAAAACTAATTTTTATTTAATTTTAACTCTTATAATTATTTACTTAATAATTCTTTTTAAGAATAAGCATTTTAATTAAGAAGATTTTATTTTGGTATTCTTAAATATTAATTTAGTATTTTATTAAATACTATAATGACTAAACATGATAAAAGTCATTTTTTATTTATTTTTATGTATTTTCTTGATTTTTATAAAATTCCATAAGGAATATATATTATAAAATCTTGAAAGTAAATTGATGTTATTGAGAATAACCTCTTAATTTAATTAAATAACTTGTATTATTATAAATCTAAAAATATTTTATTTGGATTTTTAAGACCTTTATTTTATTTTCTGGAATTTATTAAAATCTAGGGGTATTTCGGTCTTTTGCTAAATCGTTAGAATCCCTTTTGGGTTTGGGCCAACCCATTGGGCTATTTGGGCCCATCTTGGCCCAATTGGCCTGGTCAAAGGACCTCCCCGAAGGGGTACTAGCCTTATCGGCCCAGTTCACTGCCTCCACTCTCTCTCGATCTTACCTCTTCTCCTCCTCGACCCCGTGGTCGCTGACACCGCCACCGTGCGATTCCCGCGGCCATGGTCCTCTTTGGCCGCCGCCGTGGTGCATGGTGTAGATGTCGACTCTGCTCCTTCATCTAGTCCAATTCGATTTGGATTTGGAGCTCTTTTGTGGCCAGGATAGCTCCGTCTCGAACCCTAGGGTTTAGGGTGGTGCTGGTGACGCCTTCGTCGCTGCTCCAGTGGTGCCGTGGGGTGTTCATGCGTTGCGGTGGTGGTGCTGCTCGTCCTCAAGCGATGATGTGGTCGCCGCCTCGGCTCGGTCTTGATTCAGCGCCTTGTGTGCTCACTGCGTGTGTGCTCGTCGGTATCGTCAACGTTTCTATAATTTTTTATGTTCCATGCTTGTTTAGTATCTACTTTGCTTTACTTTGTCCACACTTTGAGGTGTCTTTATATGTTTTCTGGTAGTAACCTATTAACAGGTTTCCATAGTGCCAGTTGCCTGTTTTCTATTGTTTTTGGTTCCAGAAAAGCTAGTAAGGAAATATTCTCGGAATTGGACGGGACAAAAGCCAAAGTCAATATTTCAACGAGGAGAACACGAGGTCCAGAGGAGAGACGGAGGGGAGCCACAGGGCGGCTGCACCCTGCCAGGCGCGAGCCCAACCTAGGTCGCGCCTCGGCAGGGTGTGGGCCCCCTGGCCGCCCTCCTGCCTCGCCTCTTCGCCTATAAGAAGCCCCCGATGCCTAAATCCTAAGTACCCGATCAATATTCCACGAAACTGTATGTAGCCGCCGCCACCATCGTCCCTAGATCGGGGGATCTGAAGCTCTTCCCGGCACCCTGCCGGAGGGGAGATTATCCTGGAGGCCTTCTTCATCATGCCAGCCTCCGGTATGAAGCGTGAGTAGTTCCACCTTGTGCTACGGGTCCATGTAGTAGCTAGATGGTTGTATCTCCTCCTTTGTGCTTTCATGTCTAGATCTTGTGAGCTCTGTTCATGATCAAGATCTAATATATTTGTTTACCCAGCATGTCATGTTTGTTTATTAAGGAGAACACCTCTAGTGAACTATGGACCTCGGTCCAATCTTTACCATTGATACATCCTCCACTGTTATTGTTTACTTACTGAGGGAAGACTTGCTGCAGTGTTGCTTCACACCTTGCTCTTGGGGTTTCCCGACGAAGCACTCTCAGGCGCCATCATCGGCCTCTCTGCTTCCTCTTCTAAACCACAACGAGGACCTTTTGGTGAGTTTGATTTCAGTCTCCCCCTTGTTATTACTATCCTCTGCCTCTCCTCAGCAATGCTATGTGTCTCTGACGTGTATCCCTAATTAGGGTTCATATCCTGTTCTAGGGTTCCTCCCTCTGTTTAGTTGTACATGATGAACTGGACTAAGGGTAATGACTAATGAGGATTGTGATCAATTACACTTAATCGCTCACTACTCTCATTTGATTATATGATGCTAATGGCCTTATAGTGTTAATTCCAATTGGTAGTTGAGCATGACTAAAGTGGTAATGCTAGTGTGGAACTCTACTGGTGGTGTTGGTGATTGGTGAGTTCACCATTGTTAAAATTATTAGTATTGAAAGTGGTCTTGTCAGTGATTATCCACTGAATTGTTGAGCTCTCCTTTGTGGAATTGTACTTAGTATTGGGGTAATGATGTGATTAAAGTGATGCCCTGATTATGTGGATAGATATAGTCTTGGTGATGATTCCTGGTTAGATTCCAGGAAGATGATATTATAGATTTAATTATGCAATCTCAATAATGGATCTGCTTGATTTAGAACCTAACTTTGTGACACCATTTTTAAATGGCACACAAGTTTATGTTCTACCATTGGCTTGATTCTATTGGATTTGAATCAAAGTTAAGTTGGAATCTTCTTCTTAAACTTGTCTTCTTGTGATGTTGGTCTGAGGCATAGGAACTAGTTTCCTATCTTGTTGTCCCTTATGGAAATGTTCTGGGATTATCATTGGTTACTGGATCTTGAATCCTTTTGGCTAAGATGATTGGGTTGCTCATAGATTTATATTGGTTCTTTGGATTTATGAACTCTAAGGTGCTATCCCACTAGGAGATGTGCCCAGAATTCATAAGCTATGTTATGTATATGTTGGAAAATATGATCTGGCTATCATATCCAGGATCTATGATGCTGGTCTGAGATCCTGGTTTATTTGGTAGAATTTAAGTATACTATTTATTTAAAAGATCATCTATGATGCATTCACCCCACTTGGGTGATTTCTGAGAGATCTAGACATAAAACAACACATGAATCTTAGTCTAGAGAAGATAATAAGATCATGTGATGGTTTGATTTCACTCACCACAATAGTTGATTTTGTCGTGGTTGTTGTTGGTTGATTTGGTTGGCTAGATCTTACTGATGGTGCTGCTGGATTGAGCTTGTCCTTCTCCTTTTGGTTCCTGTAACTTGGCCTTGATCTTGCCCTTCACCTTCTGGTTCTTGTAACTTGGCCTTGCTGTCCACCTGATCCACCCCCTCCTTATGTCACCATCTGGTGAGTACTAGGATGATCTTGTGTGTGGTTGGCTGATGGTTTGCTTGGTTCTTGCTAAGCCTAGAGTTCTCCTGGTTTGGTGTTGGAAGTGAAAAGGTGATGCTGTGAGCCTTGCCACGGCTGGGCTCTTCCTTTTGCTTGTGTAGCTGCTGCTGTGTTGATAGCTCTCACCATGCATTTAGGTGATTGTGCTGCTTGTGTGCTTGGTACACGATTTGGATCAGATCAATGAGGTGTTTTACCTTTTTATCTTTAACATTTAACTCTCCTGGTGAAACTTGCCCCTCTTACTTGCTGTGAAAATCTGTATTGTGGCTTATTTATGATGAAGGAACAATTCTTTCATATTGGTGAAACTTGCCCATGTATTAATACCTAATGATGTAATATGAGCAGTGCACCTCACTGCTCTCCACTGAGAGTATTCTAATAACTAACCTTTTATTTTTTTTATTTTTTCTGTTTTGAATTTTGTTGCAGGTAAAAGATCTGGTGTTTCAAGATTTAGTATAGAAGTACATAGATAGTTTGATTCTTATTGTAATTTTTATTTTATTATTTTTCTAAGAATCTTGTAATGGTTTATTCATATTTGAATTTCCTGTCTTGTAATCTCCTTACCGTGATGAACCTTTTCATTGATTGAATGAGTTCCTCTATGTAAAATATTTATGGACTAAAGATAAAGAATAAGAATTCATTTCTTATTTGAATTACTTTATTTTGAATTACTTTTTTATTATTATCTCATTATTATAAAAAATGATATTACTAAATCATTTAAAAATCATTTTAAAATAACAAATCTTAACTTTTAAATATAAGTTCAAATTTGAATTCAAATTCACCCCCTCAAAACACATTTATCCAAAAAGATCATGTCAGAATTTATAACGATCACTCTCAATATCTATTCCTAAACACAAAGAGTGAAAAAAACTCTTATCACTTTAGGTTTTTTAGTTTGGCGAAAAATTTACCCGCATTTTACAGATGAATGCATGCATATGCGCAAATTCCTAATTCTACCCTTCGTTGGTTCCTAAATGCTGGGATGTTACAGAACCCCATCCTTACTAGTATTGCTGACATGAACTACATAGCTCAAAATTTTATTTTACATTTTTTATGGAGGATTAACATATGTATTGAGTGCTTACTTTTGGTATGGGATGCAAAACATCTCAAGGGATGACATAAAAATAAGAAGTGGGTCTTCTAGTCAAGGGCATGAAACTAAGAAGAAGCCCAAAAATAAAGGCATGAAAAATCAATGCTAATCATGAAAAGAGTCTCTAATTCTATAGGTTCATCAAAGTGTGCTTGAAGGTTTATTTTGTTCATCATTTGTTTTATCACACCATCACTTATTGTTCAACATATTTATAGATGTGTAAAAGATACAACTTGATAGTACACTTGCATATTATATTTCATTGAAAGGGATTGAGCCTATGAAGTCTACATGATAATGAAGGAAGCAAATGTAACAAACTCCAAAGTACATGTTTAGTTTTATCACCTTCATGCTCGAGGAAGAGCATAAGTTAAGCTTGGGGATGTTGATGCATGTAAAATGCATACATGAACTTTGTAGTTTGTTAGCATGTTTTCCCACATATTTGCATCACATATACTGTTATATCCATGTTTTATATTGATTTCTGGGGATTTACCAATAATCCCCTTTATTTTGGTTAACCCCGCACGGCAGAAAAACCTTGTTTTCAATATTTTTGATGTTTCAGGACCTATACAAAGTCAAATGGACCTGCACTTTTGGGAATGCCAATATTTATCCACAAGAAGCATATGGAGCACAAGAATCCCACATGGAGGTCCAGGAGGCCCAAGATAGCCCAGGTGGCACACCTAGGCCTGGTGGGCGCGCCACCCATGTTATCTTCCTCCTCAGACGTCTGATCGCCTCGATTCTTTTGCCCACGAAGTACTTTTGACATAAAAATCCCTAATAAGGATCCCCCACGGGGCGTCCTTGAGACAGAGAACACCAGAGACAAAAACAACACCAAACAGAGTCAGATCCATAAATCTCTCTCTCTCTATCTCTCGTTCTTCATAGATATAGTACCATATGAGCTGCCCTACATGATTATGGTCATATTTATAATTCCTATATGGTGGATATTTGTTCTATGATTTGATATTTGAGATTGAAATCTATTTTGTGTAAGATGTTTTGATAGATGCATATCAGGTACCCCTTTCTTAATTGCTTGTTTTGATCCAACTTGTATGCTAGAACTTGTATGGGGAGAAGTGTGTGTTAGATGGAGTAGCATGGTGGTAGAGATTGAATTGTGACACACATTATTCTAGATCTACTTTGTTTTTTATCTTTCTTTTTCTGCCTCATTAGGGATAAAGTGCAATCATGTTCTATAGTTATCATGTGACAGTTGATAACCTTGTTAGATCAAGGTAGCATATTTGTATTTCAAACATCATATAATATTGTTTAAAGTTATACTCTAATTTGTTCTTAATTCAAGATTGCATGGAGATTTCCCTTTATTGAGGAGTATAAGAGAGAGAGAGATGTATTCCATCTCAATATTAGAATGTGATGCCCATATTAATTCCTTTATCAAGCACATATAGAAAATTTGATGAATCTTTATCATTGATGAATTGTTTTGTGATCACCACAATCTAAAAAGGGAGTAGACAAGTGAACCCATGAAACTTGGTCTGATTTTTACCATAAGAAATACCTTTCCATTGCATCTACTATCCTTTCTATTTTATGCAATTTATTATTTCGAAAATACAAAAAATACTTTCCTACTTGCAATCACTCATAAAACCCCAAAACAACTCTACTATCTTCCATATCATCTAGTTTGCATTTCTTTTCTTTACTTTATTTACTTTAGTTTGTTTTATATTTTATTTCATGTTACTAATATGGAACCTTGTGCTTGATAACCACTTGGTGGAGTTGGGGACACAAGGAAAATTATTTTACTTTATAGGTTGCTTGAAGAGGAGAAGACAAATATCCACACAATTCCCCAAGAGATTGATATAAACCCTCGAGTCATCCTTTTGGGGGAAAATAAGCTTGCTACAACACTATGCACTTGGAGTCCCAATGAAAAGTGGCAGCCTTTGTTGCCATCAGCAGGCAATTGAAGCATGCTACCATGGCAGAGTTGCGGAGTCTGGTAGGGCAAAGGATTCCATAATCCTAAGCCTGCTCCTCTTGATTGTGTATTTGTTGTTCTTCTTGACTTGTATTTGTGTGAGCTGTGACAATCAACTTATTTTTTTGTGTGAGATTGGATTGTGATGTACATGAGATCATTTATACATGTATTGTCTAATAAAAACTGATCGATATCAATGCAATTAATCTTTACATGTCATTTACATGTTCCACGGTCAACTTATATCACTAACACATATAATTTAGCCGCTAATGTATGATGTCACCTTCGAAAATTAGTGGCATGCACGGAAATAACACGCCACTAAACCAATGGTACTTAGTGGTGTGGCGGGCATCCACTAAACTGATTATACCAGTGGCGTACCCTAGACACGCCACTTAGAGCCATGTACTAGTGGCATGGGCACGCCACGCCACCAATACAAGTTACTAGTCACGTTTTTTTAAAAAAAAGTTACTAGTCACGTGACGTTGGTGGCGTGCCACCTACACACCACTAAGGGGTGATTTCACATGCCACCTATGTGCAAATCTACACTAGTGTTTGGATGGTGGGTGACCGTATCGATTTTAGCTGTCAAGTTTAATTACGGTGAGTGCATTGTACTCGTTCTCTATTTTTTCGTGCTACCAAATCTTGCCAAAGTGCGGCTAAAGAAAAATCTTATAAAATAATTATAAACTAGAGTTAAATGACACCTTGACTCCTCCGTCCCGGTATCTCTCGTCTCGTACCACTCGCTTCCTTTTAGAGGAGTGCCTCACCTCCTGACATCGTGCTTTCTTTCCACAACCGTGTTACTTCATCACTCCTCCCATGTCCCCCACCTATGCTACTTCAAGTCCGCCCTACCCCAATTTTTTGAGCAAGCCGGTTCGAAAATTTTATGAGATTTTTAAATTAATTTAGTCTTAACCATTTTAGAAACCGGCTTCCTAAAAAGCTGATGGTAGTGCAGAGAAGCCGTTAAAAGGACTGGACCCAAATTAATTTTCCGATTAGACCCCGTTGGTCCATTCAGGGCCGGCTCTATGTTTCGTGGGGCCCTAGGTGAAATCGACTGTATGGCCCCTAATGCTAAGGTTGTTCATAGTGGGAGTAACATATGTAGTAACATGCATGCCACCTAGACAAAAGGAGTGATGTGACACGCAATTAATAAGGAGAGAGGCAAATGGAGTAACATAATATGTTACCATCACATCACACTTCTCAATACAAAGTAAGTCTACAAATCAATTAATGAAGCTTTCTATGTTACCACACATATGACACTCCCCACTATGAAAGTAGTAATTTAGACTAGTAACATAAGCATGTTACTAGTCTAAGTTACTCTCTACTATGACCAGCCTAATGAAGACATATATAAAAAAACAGACATATATGTATATTAAGGATGAGATGTAATCGGGATATCTATGTACTGTTTGCGAAATTGCAAGATTTAATCAGGCCTCGATTTAATATACCTCGGGGCGTCGGGAACGGGAAACAGGGATCAAATCAACCTGCTTAGCGTTTGCCGTCGGGCGGTGTCGATCGATGATTTTGCTTGATAATGAAGAGGCGAAGGAAACCTTAATCTGACTCTGACGTCGTACTTCGGTCTTCGGACCAAACGGAAGAGACGTCGTACTCAAGAGGAGGGTCAGGAGGGGACATAGGAGAAGGCCAGAAGGAAGAAGGGAGATCGATTGCGACGCGTATGTGCCTCATGCGTGGCGTCGTGCCAAATTCACGACCCGATCCTATCCTAGAGTGTGGTTGGTTCTTTGCTCACTTGAGCTATAGCTTAGCTAGCCCATCAGAGTTTTGCCATGCTTGCCATGGCGAGGTATTTGGTTTGTTTTACTTAGCGCCTTACCCAGCCGATAGAAACTAATTAGGGCCCATCATCATGCTGCATGCAAGTTTAAGGAGACTAGTCTGTGTTTCCAGAGCGGTTGAGCAGTCTTATGTGACATTTTGCTGTCAGAGGAGAGCCGATTTGGCTCTCCCGGCTCAGCGAGATTTTCCTAGCCCCCATAAGCTAGCTTGCCCCTAAAAGCTAGGATATTTGCAGCATATCAAACTGATAAGTCTAGCCAACAGCAAGATTTTGACAGAAAACCAAACGGACCCCTAGTCTCCCTTGGCGTCGTTTCGTTTCCTAGGCCAATGTATAAACCACAGGCTCACATGGTATATATGTGTATATATTTTTGGGCCCTCTCTTGCCATGGGCCCCTGGCCGTGGCCAGGGTCGCAATGGTCTAGCGCCGGCCCTGCCTTCAACTTATAGCTCCTCGTGGCGTGCTAGAGCCGTCCACGCTGCCGAGCTCCAGGAAGGGCACCCAAACTAGGGGAGTTGGGTCTCAACTCCCCGAATACAGCATTGACATGGTTTTCGACAAGCTGGATCGTCACTCGCGAGCTCAATGCGGTGAAGTCGATGCTCTAAAGCGAAGGTTAGTGATTTGGAGGCATTTTGATGTTGCACATGTAGCTTACTCATGTTGTGAGCCCACTTGTTTTTTGTTGCATAGACATGGAGACATGTCGCGAGGATTCCAGAGGTATCTCGCAAGTGGTGTTATGCTGCGAATAGTTGTTGCGTCGCTGCAATTATTGTATGAGTTTATCAGAAATATTACGATGATTTAAAAAAAAAATTGGGAATGAATGCACGGCACATAGTCAAGGCATACTAGCTGGTGCATATCAATGCACCTCCCTGATTTGTAAATCTCCAGGTCAGATTCTACATAAACAGGCAGTCCAAAATTAACCCCGCGTGTGAATCGGCACTTGGCAGAAGAAAACAGCGGCATGACAGGAGGTAATCATCATCCCCACGCAGCTCCTTTTCTTTGAATAAAATTAATTAAGCGAAGGGACATGCAGGTAGTGCAGCATCGGCACGGGGAGAAATCCGAAAAAGGTTCCGAGCGAAATCACAGCCCCCCGTCTCCGGCGCCCCACCCACCCCGCCGCACCCCCCAAACCCCACTCAATCCCAGTCCCAGCCAGAAGAAGAGAAGAGAGTGAGACGGGCAGCGGCGCAAGGACGAACCAGAAGCAGAGCAACACGCGGAGGGGATGGGCGACCTGGCACTCTCTCCACGCACACCGCCAACCGTGTAAATCTTCCAAATCTCACTCGCCACAACCCCGATTCCAGTCCACCAGTCCTACCCCACCCCACCCGCCGAGCCTCGGGGAGTCAAAGCGGGAGCATTTGCCGCCGACCTTTGCGAGGTCGAGCTGAGCCTGACCACGCCGGCGGCTGGCGGCGAGGAGGCAGCCACGGCGCCAGGAATGAAGGGAGGCGGTGGCGGCGCCGGCGCCGGCGGAAAGGAGACCGCCACCGGCTCCTTCCTCCGCTTCCTCCTCCTGCTCCTCCTCCCCCTCACCGCCCTCTATTTCTTCTACACGCTCCACCTCCTCCTCGCCTCCGCCGCCTCCACGGCCGCCGCCGCCGCCTCCTCCTCCAACTGTCCGCCTGATTCCACCACCGCCCTTTCCTCCCGTCTCTCCACCAACAACCGCACCGCCTCCGCCTCCGCCGCCGCCGCGGAGAGCAAGGCGGCGTCCACGGCCACGACGCTGCAGCACGTGGTGTTCGGCATCGCGGCGTCGGCGCGGTACTGGGACAAGCGCAAGGACTACATCAAGGTGTGGTGGCGCCCGCGCGGCGCCATGCGCGGCTACGTCTGGCTGGACCGCGAGGTGCGGGAGTCCAACATGTCCACGGCGCGGACGGGGCTCCCGTCCATCAAGATCTCCTCCGACACCTCCGCCTTCCCCTACACGCACCGCCGCGGCCACCGCTCCGCCATCCGCATCTCGCGCATCGTCTCCGAGACATTCCGCCTCGCGCTCCCGGGCGTGCGCTGGTTCGTCATGGGCGACGACGACACCGTCTTCTTCCCCGACAACCTGCTCACCGTCCTCGACAAGTTCGACCACCGCCAGCCATACTACATCGGCTCCCTCTCCGAGAGCCACCTGCAGAACATCTACTTCTCCTACGGGATGGCGTACGGCGGCGGGGGCTTCGCCATCAGCAGGCGGCTCGCCGAGGCGCTCAAGCGGATCCAGGACGGCTGCATCCGCCGATACCCGGCGTTCTACGGCAGTGACGACCGGATCCAGGCCTGCATGGTGAAGCTGGGCGTGCCGCTCACCAAGAACCAGGGGTTCCACCAGTACGAAGTCTACGGCGACCTCCTGGGCCTCCTCGCCGCGCACCCAGTGGAGCCGATCGTGACCCTGCACCACCTCGACGTCATGCAGCCCCTGTTCCCGAACACGCCCTCGCGGCCCGCGGCGGTGCAAAGGCTGTTCAGCGGCCTCGTGAAGCTGGACACGGCGGGGATAATGCAGCAATCCATCTGCTACGACGGCGCCAACCGGTGGACGGTGTCGGTGGCATGGGTGTTCGCCGTGCTTGTGTCCAGGGGGTGACCTCGCCGCGGGAGATGGAGATGCCTGCAGGGACGTTCCTCAACTGGTACCGACGCGCCGACTACACTGCGTACGCGTTCAACACGAGGCCCCTGGCGCGCACCCCGTGCCACAAGCCCGCCGTGTACTACCTGTCGGCGGACGCGCGCGGCGGGGAGACAACGGTGACGCGGTACGAGCGGTGGCGCCCCGCGAACGAGACACGGCCCCCGTGCCGTTGGAATATCACCGACCCGGACGCGCATCTCGATCGCATCGTCGTGCTCAAGAAGCCTGACCCGGGGATATGGGACCGGGTAAATTCCTTCTCTTCCAATTCAATCCCCTCCTTTTCATGGCCAATTGCTATTTAAAAAGAAGACAATGACCAAAAACAATGTACTAGTATGCTAGGTTTAGCAAAGACAGTTTTCAGTTTTCCCAAAGGGGAGCGTTTGAGCCAAGTGTTGAACTGCAAAAGACCAAACACCAAATCTTGAGATATTTTAGAATTAATTAATAACATACAGTAATAAACGTTTTGATAATGCCATACATACTAGGTTTGGTTGACTGTCTGAGCGAATGTTACATGTAACGTGATCTGTTGCCTTCAGACATAGAATATGGTTATGGTTTTGTTTAGCAAAGTTTGCTGCTGATGCATTGCTCACATGGATGTTTGCAGTCACCGAGGAGGAACTGCTGTAGAGTGGTGTCGTCGCCCAAGGATGGGAGGAAGACGATGACCATCGACGTGGGCGTATGCAGGGACGGCGAGTTCAGCCAAGTAGCTTAGCCTGTGTTTAGACAGAGGAGAGAGTAGGACGATTCTATATAATTTTTTTCTCTCTACTTGTAATTCTTGTCGGAAGATATAACAAGCGAGAGCCTCGTTTGGTCATGTCCTCGGCTGCCGTGCTCGTTGGTTTGCGCCTCACGAGTCACCAGGTACTACAAGAACTCGAACTTTTGGCCGTGCATTTCCTCTCCGTCGCTCGTTCCCCTACAGGTTGACGGAGACGGGGCAGGGGCGTGCATGAAGCTGTAGCAAAGTGAGTGGTGTGTGGGGCTGGGATTTGGACTTGGGGAAAGCTTGGATTCAGGCTTTCGGTGACAAGATCCAGGCATTCATCAGCCAACACGGAGGGGATGGGCAACACGGTTCTGGTGTGGGGGCGTGTGTTTGTTGTGTACGAAATCGGATCCGTGCGTCGGTTCTTACTTCGTTTAAGGCAAAAGCACGCCCAGCGACAGCTTGTACTGGGACTTCGCTTGCTTTCAGACGACCAAATCTACCGGCCCCATTAATCCTCGTAATGTTCAATTAAGGTGATCTGGACAGTGTTCGTTGATTCATCCGAACCATCATCAGCAGGAGAGCTATAATAAATGCTCGCTCAGGCGGGATTCAACAGGTGGCGCAACGCCACGCTTAAAGACGATTTTGATCATCCAGCAACCAGAATGCACATGGGGGAAGAAAAGGACGTCACATGCCAACAGTCTTAGTAGTTTGATTCATGTCGCTCCTGATTCTACCCAGTCCAAGACTCCGAGAAATGAAAGCAAAAGGTGCCGCCAAACTTGAGATTATTCTATCCTAGTCTAAAATGCTACGGAGCACTACTGATTTAGACAAGTGCATAGAGTCATTGCTTATTGATTTGAGGGTAGAGACTGCTAGACGCCCTTTGCCTCGCGGCTAATCATTTTCCATTTTGACCGAGTGACGATATATCATTTTGATGACCTTCGCGTCCAAGCAGACAAATTCACATGCACAGGAACAGGAGCACCAATTCAACGGTACCCAGATCTAGAAATTAAAAAGCCGCTTGAACAAAGAACGACGCGTGTCATACATGTCCCCGACAGACCGATTCAGGACAAAGCTGCCATCAACGTCTATTTATGCGCCCAAAGCAACAATTGCACGCATGAACATGTTCCAGCATTTAGAGTTCCAAGGCCACATATGGGAAAACTCTGGTCCCTGATGCGGTGGGTAAACTGGGGCAGAGTTCAGGTGGATCATGGTGGTAAGCTACGACGAGCAACACTTGACGAAACTACCCGCTAACCAGTGTCAGCAAACGTAGCAAACAAGTTTAACGGTTGACAGACAGTGATATTCTCTGGCAACAAAAGTGGACCTGGACCTTGGTTCCAAATGAAACATTCGTATATGCAGTCGAGTCGAGGATCTGAAGACATGAAAGACTGGGGTCCTTGCCTTCCCACACCAAGCAAAATTTCCTATCCACCGCGTATGTACTCCTGCAGACTAACGAGATTCACCTGCCAAAGATGCAATTCCCTCTGTCAAAAAATGTATACAAATATAACTTATCCCAGTAATGTACTCCCTCCGTTTGGAAATATAAGATGTTTTAGGTTTGTGAAGGAGATGTATCTAGACACCTTTTAGTGTGTTACATCTCCTTCACAAACCTAAAACATCTTATATTTCTAAACGGAGGGAGTAATACGGAGTATAATAAGAAACTAAACGTTATTATAATAGGCTAGCAAAAACGGTCCATCCAATCACGTTTGCTTATATTATAGAACCAACTAAAATGAGCAGCTCACATCAGAGGTAGGCTGCATAGCGTTCACATGTTAACCTCTAGTGCATGAAAATATATAGAGATTGTTTTAACCCACAAAGAAAGAAACATGGATGCACATCTAAAGGACGCTCTGAAATTGTTTTCATGCTAGCTAAATATCTATGGGCACATTTTCTGTTTGTGAGGAACTGAAACCATAAAGCGATATCTAGAGATGCAAGCCTATATGGTACCCTCTACTCTTTTTGGTTTAACAAAAATGAACTAACTTCTCTGATGACATCATCATTCATTTTTTAACTAAAGAGGGTAAAGGGGACCCTCATGATGATCCACTTGCATCTCCAGCGATATCACGTTTGAGCTAGAAAAATGCCAAAATGAGTGAACGGAAAAATAGAAAGCAAAACTTAACATAGCAGTTTGATTCGTTATGACAACTTCTATTGTTTCTTACTGTCTTGGACAGTTCATCTACAGGGTACAACAGTCAAATATTGAAACACTTACCCTACTTGAGTTTGAGAAACATCAGAATCAACAGCACTGCGAGGTGGTGTTGCCAAATTCAACGCCATGCGACCTGATAATCCCAGCAGCTGCCAAAAGGATGTCTTGTTCTACGTATAGCAACTCGTCCTTTTTCTGAAAGTGTGCAAGAAATTCATGTCAAACAACAAAAACAAAGGACGATAAGTATTCTAAACTTGCACTAGTACAGAAGATTCCAAAACAGTAAAAACATTGTTCTACGTGGCTATGCCCCTTGTGGTCAATTATCGATAATAACCAACTATGAATAGTCGGGAGATATAAACAACTGCAGCATCCTACTAGTAAATAGGTGGTTCTGCATTACTGTGGAACATCCAACCGCATTAAGTTGGACAGACACTGACAGAAAATGTGTTATGGTAGGTTCTGCATTTCGAGAAGACACAATATTTCTCGGTCTTGTTGCACAGCTCCACAACACCAGTAGCAGCTTACAACTAGGACTCAACAGAACAGGTTGATATGATGCAATCTAGTAAGTGTTGATCACCATTTTATGCTTAATGCATTGATGCAAAGGGATATGTAACATTCCAAGACATATATTCTCTTCTACTTTTGATCACGGACGAGACGTCTAAGAGAAACATGTATGTACAACAGTACAAGTACAACAGACAAGCAGTCTTGCCAGGTTATCACCATATGACCTTTATCTGGTCCTTACTGTGAGAATTAAGCCACTACTTTTCACCGTATCATCCAAAAAAATACCCCACCAGAATCCAACAAAATAACTAAGGAAAAAGTAAATTTAACGCACCATTTTTTGGAGGATGCACCCTATGACGAGTTCTCCATATGAATTTTCCAGTTTTGAGAGATAGCAGTAAGGAGCATCTGTTTCCGAGATAACTTTTGGGTTGGACCTTAACATAGCCCTTATCTCCTGTGATAATTCAGGAACCTTCTGAATGTCCTCAAGTCTTATAGGAATCTTGGTAATACTAACTCGCGATTGAGCTCGTGACCTATTCACTATAATCTGCAAATTATTCAAAGGATCCCGTGTGAGAACGTAAGCCACGCTGATACTAATTATCTGATCGAATAACAGAAGGACATAAATAATACACCGAAGAAACCTAACAACAATATTCTTCACATGCATTGTGATCTTTCTAGGATATTTTAACTAACAAAATGAATGAACACGCTTGAACAACTTCCTACTCAAAACTGCATTACAACAGGAACGAGGCTATAAATACAGAAGCTCATTATTTTTTGATAAAGGGCAATATATTAATATTAAGAATATATCAAGTACAGCCGGCCTCTGCACCAACTCAACACAAAAGTTCATTATTAGAAAATCCTAAACTGTTAAAAAGGTGTACCCACTGCAAAACGTTCCCACACATTGTGGTCTGGAGAAAACATATTAAATGTCAGTAAATAGTACTATCTCCGATCCATAATAAGTATCGCTGTTTGTACTAAAACAGCGATACTTATTATGGATATAGCAAGCTTTAGCAGGATAAACTGATAACTATGCGGTCACTAAGTTCTTAATTTGTTTGTCTTGAGCTATAGTAACAATAGCTAAAATAAAGAAATTGCTATTGCATGAGATACATGTGCGAGATTACCAAATATTCTCGTTTCCATGTTTCCTAGGTATTTCGGATGTTGTTTATGGTGTGTCTAGTGATTATAACATTGGTTAAAGATAGTAAGGGTGTTGGTACTCCAAGTAGTGGAATGTTGATATAAGATGGTTCCAGGGTCATATGTGTAAGATATACATCACGTGCAAAGCCAAAGTGGTTCATTCAAGTTGCCTAAGATAATCCATGTAAAACATTTCAGCAAAGATTACTAACTAGAGGAAATCCAGCCTATCGTAGTGAGTGATACCATACCACCCAGTGCCAAGAAAAACACGATGCAAAAATAACGCACCCAGCAAAATCAGGATTATGACCAACAAATGGAAATACAAGATGTTGTGCATTGCGACACATAACATATGTCACCATGTAAGTATAACCTGTGCTATAAGAATATATAAGTATCCAGTAAACGAAGATGTGAGATACCTGACTCGAGAACAGAGAGTTGGGTACTGTGAATGGAAGCTTTTCTGGACTGATCAATGATGTAGAAGTGAGTCCTATTTCAACCACCGTGCCTTCTATCGACCCAGCCTGCAACAGTTTTTTTCTTTACTTGAGTCTCTATATGTCATATGCTACACAATTATAAATCAATAAAAGGTAATAATTGGCCTGTGAATATCTATGATTATCTCCAAACATTGACTTCGTAAAAAATAAGGTAACATCTGACTGACAACAGGATATGATTAGCATCTCCCTACCCCCTCAACTACTAGAAACACATGAAACACTTCCTCCTCAGGGACACGTATCTAATATTATCAAGTGCTGAAAGCACAATAGCATTTGGTTGCATAAGCACAATAGCGCTAGAAAATTGGCATATTCGTAACCATAGAAATTTTGGGGAAGTGTGTTTATCCATTAAAACAAACGCAGTGGTTATAACTGTATGAGTAGATTTTCATGTCTTGGGTCGACTTTGTTTCATCCCTCATAAAGCCTCTAAACGACCATGACTTGTCAGTTGGTATCACTTTGCTGGAGAGTTGTCTGCAATGTAACGGTTAAACGCTATCAGATCTGGGTTTTATTTCCGTCAGAGCATGCCCTCACATATCTCAAGCTTAAGATGAACATCTCCTATTCTCCTAGGGGTTGATAATCATGAACTCATATTTCTAAATGTTATTGTTTAACAACTAGATAAAAGAATTATACGTGAGTCCCAGGGCAACAAAATTTCATAGTGCATATGATAACTCATGGTAGCCCCAGATTAACGAAATTTCAGAGTACACATGGTAAACTTATGGTTCTAGCAAATATGTGTCCAGAAAAAGTGATCACATATATGGTAAGGCACCTTTATGTATTCTCCAACTGAGAATGGCTGAGAAAGTTGTAAGGAGAACCCATTCAGCACATTACCCATGACATCTCTAGCAGCAAAAGCCGTAGCAACACCTGCAGTGTACAGCAAAGGGAAAAAGGATTTCAGTTTTGTTCGAAGTATTACCTACTGCAATCAAGAAATATCAGGAGTCATCACACTGAGTATAAATAGCACAAGCTGTAATATTTAAGTGCAGATAACTGAAGGCAGTAACATTTCCTATCAATTTCTGCACTTTAGCATGCATAGCATAAATATACATGAGTTATACAGGGTCCATATTATGCACCTACTGGAAAGGTCCATCATGGCTCCATTTACCATATCATTCTAATAAACATACATGACCACATCTCGTTTTAAAATGATAACTAAATTGTATAGCAGGGTAGGCCAAATAAATAAAATGCGGCTTTGATAAGGAGTAAAAGATTCTTTCAAACGGAAAAGGATGATACTGAGATATTCTGGTCTGAGAAGTAACATGGCATCACGAAACAAACGATTATTCAGCGCTCACTTGTACACACTATGTTTGGTTATTAAATATATATTTATTGCAGACGCTGATTGCCGAATGGATTATTATATGGTCATATTAGATATTAATCATATTATTCCTCAAAACTGTTTAGAACATTACCTCCCACACCACCAACAGTTAATATTGATTGAACAGCTACACCACAAGCCTCGGCAAGACCCATTACTCCAAGTGCAACCAGTCCCAATGATGACACCATGTTAAATGCTGATAACCTGGCTTTATCAGTCACTAAGGCAGTTTGGTTGTTCATAGCTTTGGTGATAAAGTTTGCTTTACACCTATGAAGGAACCAGACAGTAGAGAGAACAAAGGCACCCCTCAATGCTTGTGGAAAATAAGGTGATATGCTTGGTGCGACCACTGCAGCCCTGAGGAAGAGAAAACATTGGAAATAATGAGCATTCACAGAACCCAACAAGCCACTTTTTATCAGGGTAAAACTTAAGCACAAGTATTCATACAATTGCTGAATATGAATGAATATTGCAGTGATGTGTCATTAACAAGAAATAGGTAAAAAAGCATCCTCGAATTTTATGGAACCGTTTTCTTGCTGGTTAATCTAGAGCATATTATTATTTTTATAAGGCAGCAGGTGCTTCTCTCACTTTTTTAACAGAGGGACAAGACAGATGCTGCCATACAATTACAGTAAGTGTTGAAGATGTGAATATGTATCAATTAGAGCCAAAATGGAAGACATCAGTCCAGATCAATAACATGCAGCAGAAAAGAATAAAAAACACCTGAACATGATAGAAAGTGATAAAGCTCTAGAAGGTAAGTTAAAGAGAACCTTACATCTCTGAAAATGCCATAAATGTGATAAAGTATTTTGCAGGATCCTCCAATGCACTCCAAATGCTGGTGGGATATGAAGCATCAGTCTTGGTTGAGTTCCCCAAAAGTGCTGATATAGGATTTTGTGAACCATACTTATGAAGCCTCTTCAAGACGATAGGCATGAAAAACCATGCCATGACTGTACCAAATAATGTTCCTCCAAGTGGAACAACTACCTTCTCTAGTTCTGGATTTGCCTCAAGAAACTGCTGCACATGGGGTGTAATCGCATCAGTCATCTCCTTAAATTTCTTTCCTGCATCAGTTGTAGCATCTATAGTGGAGTTCCGAGCATTTTCAAAAAGATCCATCCAAGTACTAGCCCCTGTAGAGACAACCTCGGAGCTTTCAGTAGGAGGAATCGGGACTTCCGGCTTGATACCGGTGTCTGACGAGTAAGCACGACAGATGCTGGAAGCACTGAACGCTCCTGGCAATGCATTACAACTGGGCTTTGAAGTAATCAGCCATTTAGTTCCCATGTGAGCAGAAAGGGGCACTGGAGAGATTCGAGAGAACCGATGATCCACTGCCTTGGGGTGGCCAAGAATTGAAGTGCCCGGACGCTTTGCAAAGCTGCTGAATCCCCTCGATGAAGTGGAAGATATAGAAGGCCCAACATATAGCTCCATGAGATTTTCACCCGCAGCTGCTAGAGATGAACGGCGCAAAACTGCAGTAAACCCAGACATACTTCAGAACAACCTTGGCACGTAATCCACAGGAAAGACTTCTAACCAAGATGTGAAGAGAATCTGTGTCCTGAAATGTGAAATTATTAAATTAAATTATATATGCAGATATATGAAGAATAAACATAATTAAAGCAAGAGCAAGGTTAATACTGAACTGTAACAACGATGACTAACAACAGGCCGAGGACAACATAATTCAACAGCAGAGCAACGTTGTATTGATCTGTTAGGGCTTCTCGGCACCATGGAACTGAAGTTTCGCCCGCACAGCTACTAAATTGCAGTATTAACCCAATCACAGCCACTAAACTTCGTCCGCACAACCAAAATCAGGGTAAATCCGCAGGGGAAATTCGGGTCTACGACTGGAATCGAAGGAACGACTGACAAACCGACAGCCCCTGCTAGCCCCCGGATAGTACATTTGCATAAACCTACGAATCAGGCGACACCGAACCGAACCGAACCGGACAATCTGAAGAGCAGCAGTCAAAATAAAACTCGCATGGAAACGCCGGAACTAAAGCCGGCGGCGCACGGAGAAGGTTCTACAAGTAGTGACGGCGGCATCCAGAAGTGGTAAGAAACTAAGAACCCCCGTCAACATCGCAGGAAAGGGAACCTTCTCAACTAACAGCGGCGCCACTGAACCGAAAGGGGGAGGGAGCTTGGGGCTTACGGTTTAGAGGGGCGGAGGAGACCGAGATCCGGCAGCGAACTCGCTTCGCGCCCGCCGCGCTTCCAACCCCTGGCCGGGAAGGGAGAGCGTGGCCGCTGGGGTGTAGGAAGCGTCAGCCCTCGACCTCGAGGCCTCGGCGGCGACGGATTTGCTCAAGTTATTTCTTCTCGCTTTGCTCCCCGGCCTTTCTTGCGGGACGGGAAAGGAGACGATGTGGTAGTGAGGCTGCGGGTGGGGGGTCTCCTCCCGGTCCCACCCCGCGTCGTGCGCTGCGTGTCCTGAATCACGGAAATCATCATTTGTTTTCGAAAATCGAATTCCTCAATGAAGCCCAAGTTGTTTTCTCTATCAACCCGTGAAGACCAAGTATGCAAGTGTCCTCTCGGTGCAGCTTAGAGCAACTCAAACACATCATGTACAGCTCAAAAAAAAAAAAACTCAAACACATCATCTATTATTATCATGTATATGTCGCGTGATATAGAATGCTCAAAAACATGCTTACGGTGTTACACGGACCCGTGCCAATCAGATTCCGCAAATTGATCGATTTTCAGCTATTTCAACAACTTTGACAATGGACAGATAGTAGATAGACACATAGATTCAATAGTTAATAGTTTTTATGTCCACTTGTTCCGATTAATGAGACTCAAACACATAGATGTAGTTTAATCGTATGACACAAAAAGTTGCATTGGCACGGTATCAAACCGAGTTTTACCAAGAAGATAAAGCAAAACCGTCCAAGAAGATCAAGCAAAACTGTGGTCATCAAAGTAGGGATGCCAGCCGTCGGTCTGCGGACAACACGGACATCCACCGGTGAAATTTTCTAAGCCGAATAGGTTAAGTAAGTTGGTCAATCTCATAAGATTAGAAATTAGCGGACACGGCTGATTAGGTTAACGGACGTCCGTCTACATGCCTACATCAAAGGCACCACCATCGACATTACCACTCATGGAAGACTCACCAAGACCACTAGCAGATCCAACACCACTAACCGGTGCATCAGTCTTGCTAGTTTTCACCACTCCAATTGAAGTGAATCTGTTTTGCTTAGAATCATCATCATGGTATTTTTCTTCTCGACAATGAGCTCCTTCATTTTCTTCTTCTCCTCTAATTAAATCCTCCCCTCCTCCAAGTTGGCATTGCGCTTCTCAGCAATTGCAAGTGCTTGCCACCTTGCTTTCTTTTCTTTGAGCTTCTTCTCGGACATGATCATCTTAGCTTCTATGGTCTCCGTCATCAACGCATTTGATTTCACCATGTCATCAGTTTTGGTCCTTAATTTTGCGTCATCGGCCCTCCTTTTATTGGACTCCTCCATGCTCTCGCGGTCTTCAAGCTTGCCCTTGTTTCTCCATCCCTTTTTGTCACTCTCATTATCAACAACAACATTCATTTGGGTGAAAGCTCCCTTCCGTGGATCTTATTCATCCCTCAACCTCCACTTTACACTATACTTGGTGTATCAATGTTGAAGCACAAATATCTTGTCATTGGAAGCCGCCATGTCCTCGTACCTTGCTATTGCAATTTTATCCTACATGTGAAACAATGCATTTGTGAGCAATTTATCCTACAAACGACCTCATCACAAATTAAGGAAAATTGAAAGCACAAAGCACTCACATAATCATCAATGGCGACTCCACTTGGACGTGCATTCCTCACTTGCTCCAAGCAAACACTCTAACGGCTACAACAAGCTTTGATCACATTCCAACGTCCTTGAAGTGATCATGCCAGATGTGGATGGTTCAGTGGATACCATAAATAGGTAATGGAGAAACTTATCCTCGATCCTTTGTCAATACCTCCTGTTTGCTTATTGTCCGTCACCGCATCAAGTGACACCGCATCACATGCCCTACGCAAGCTTTGATCTTTGAGTTCATTATAGTTGTAGGTTCTTCTTTGGGTTGATTGTGACCATCGAACACTTGCTCGCCTTCATCGTTGACACCATCCTCCTCCTCACCCTCGCCCTCTTCTTCATCACCCTCGCCCCCTCTTCCATGCCAAGATCGAATGAGTCTAGCGACGCATTCTCAATGTAAACCGAGCTCGAATTCAACATGTATAGAAACGTGGTTGGAACCTCGTTCAAATCATCGCTAAATGTAATCGAATTTCCAATTTCACCTAGCGCAGTTGAGGAATTTCATACACGTTGGAAATAGGAAAAAATCTTACCTAGTTGGGGCGGTCAAAGCGGTGTCCGCTCTCGGGGCAGGGGGCTTATAGCTCCTATGCGACGTCTTTACATGGAATTGGAAGGAAAGCGACATCGTTGAAAAGAATAGCTCGCATGCGACGGTTGTGAGGCAGCTAATATCCAGGCCACACGGCCTTAAAAGCGTTGTAAGGACACATTTAACTTTGTTCCAAGATTAGGTTAAGCCAAACCGGTTGGTTGGGACAGCCAGTCAAACCGATCAAACCGCTTCCGATCGAGAGCGCATCACACCTTGACCGTAGCTTCCAAGCGGCGGCGGACCTCACCATCGTTCTCGGCGCGGCGGCATCGACAATTAATTTAGGCGGCGCTTCGTTCGGCGAAGGTGGTGAGTGCCATTTGAAAGCTAATTCTCTCCCATTCTTCTCAATTCGAGATCTGAGCGTGCCCATTGATGCTAGATTGTGGAGGCGAGGGTGTCTTGAGCAGGCGAGGAGCGATATGGAGCATGGAGAGGGACTTTAATCGGTATATCCGTATCTCGCACTTAATTTCTCTAAGGTTGAGCTCTTTGTTCGCTAGCTCATAGTGCCCGCCAAAAGCAGGGAGACGATGTTGCGCCAAACCTTGAATTTCGCATCAATTTCTTTCCCTCTAGGGCTGTTTTAGTTGATGGCAGATCATTGAGAGACACGGTTGTTAAATGCGAGGTGGAATTAGAACATGTTGATCCCCAAGAGCTAATAAACATGGGAGAGGAGGCGGTGAGGAAAATGGTGGAAAAAATTGGGGATAGTGTGGTTTGGGGGCCAGAGCAAGAAGTTTATTTGTTACAATTTGATGATTGCAAATGTGACTATGTTAGGGTTGAGACAGGGGAACATATATTTGATGAAATCGATGAGCGAAACAGTTGGACAAGCAAAACTGTTCATTTTAGCGAGCTCATTGATCTGAAACCTGATTCGAGGGTTGGATATGTGGCCTCGGTGGTACTCAGATGGTCGAGGATGATTGGGTTGCACAAAGGCAAGTAATGCGATACTTACGATTTGGAAGTGTTAATAGTGGAGGATGATGATGCTAATGCACAAGGGAGGCTGCAGATGGTAATGCACAAAGGATTGTATGTTGATTGGAATTCGGTTGAGATACATGACGGACTGATTTGGTCATTGCACCAATAGATGACATTGAAATGGCAAAGCTTTTTGGCATTCCTATAGATGACGAGACAAGGAGAAGAAGAGGGATGAAGGCAAATGATGGTGACAACCATTTAAGAGATGAAGAGACAGATATAGATCTAGAGTTGTTGGAAAATGTTGCAGTTCATGTAGATGATGCACATGATGATGAGCTAATGATTTATGACAAAGAGAACCCGATTATTGAAGTTGGGAGATTGTTTCCAAGCATGGATGAATTCAGATGTGTTTGAGACATATGCGGTCAAGCGTGAGTTTGCTACCAAGACTATGTGGTGATAAAGAAGTTCTATGCAAAATGCATAGGTTATGATGGTGGTGCCAAGACTTGCAAGTGGTATATATCACGCTAGACGCCAACGATGGAAGGACAATAAGAGTGAATCAAATTCCAAAACCTCATACTTGCATTACAAGTTCTCAAAGCGTTACAAAGATGACATCACAATTATGGGTTGCGAGAAAAGATCAAGCCCATTTTAGCCACAACACCAAACAACCGCAAAGAGACGAAAATAGACTTGGAAAAGATTACCCATTAAGCTGAATTATACTACAAAGTAGAAGGCAAAGCAAAGGGCAATGAAAGAGCTATATGGTGATTGGGAAAATACCTTAGAATGCTTTATAACTTCAAAGCGAAGTAGAAGAGGTCACTGGCGTGTTGTGGAGATAGATCTTGAGGTAACGGTGATGGGAAAGTCTTCTTCTCTAAATTCTTCATGGCTTTAAAGCCTTGCATCGATGGCTTCAAAGCGGTGCCGCCCATATTTGAGTATAGGCTCATCTTTCTTGATGGAAAGTGGAATGGTCAACTAGCGAGATGCAATGCTTTAGATGGACACAATTGGATGTTCCCTATAGCTATTGGCATGTTTCAGTCTGAGACAGAAGCATCATGGACATGGTTCATGATGCAGTTGAAAAGATGCATAGGGCCAGTCTCTCCATTGGCAGTGCACACAGATAGAAAATGCAGTGAAGATTGTTTTCCCTCATGCTGAGCAGAGGGAGTGCTTCGGCCATATGTGGATGAATTTGATCAAAAAATTCAGAGGAGATGATTTTGGACGCATGTGGCCGTGAAGATCTTACCCGTGCGGACACATTCATATCACCTTGAGAAGATTAAGGCGGCATGCTCGAGGAGGATAGGGTCAAGTTTTGTACATGGTTGGAAACCTACCATTCTCTTTTTATGCAGTCGGTTTTAACACGCCATCAAATGTGATCATATCAACAATAATTTGGCGGAAAGTTTCAACAACAAAGTGAAGGAGTTAAAAGACTTGCGTCCATGACATGGTTGACGGATCAAGATCATGATCATGAGGTTGTGGGAATTGAGAAGAAGGCTTGGTGATGTTCTTCAAGGAGATAAGCTTCACGATGTTGTGCAGGTGGTCACAGAGGTAAATCTTGCACATTTGCGTGTTGAGAAATCCTCATTGTGGGGTGCTGAAGTCAGAGATACAAAGACTGGCAGGAGGCATGTTGTTGACACTCAATTGCATGAATGCACATGCATTGAGTGGCAACACACTGGGAAGCCTTGTGAGCATGCCATACTTTTCTTGGCCTCCAAACACAAGCTAAATATGCACCCATATTTGCATGAGTATTATTCTGTAGCAAAATTCAAGGCTACATATGGAACACCAATTCCAGCACTTACAGATCAGTCTCAGTGGCCTGAAGTGGACATTCAGTTCTCCTTGTATCCTCTTTTGATGAAAAGAAAGGCTAGCAGGCCCAAGCAGAGTAGATTCAAGGCTTGGTTTGAGAAAGGTGGGAGCAGCAAGAAGGGAAAGAAATATGAAAAGAAAGATGTCAAGCCAAAAAGGGCCCAAAAAAGTAACAAGAATAGATGCAAACTCTGTAAAGAACTTGGACACCGAGCTGGCTCTACCAAGTGCAGATACACTGCTGAAAAGCCAAAGTATGTTCATCCAAAATCTATCCCATTTCTTGTTGATGATTTTTCTCCCCCAGCTAACTTGCTTGTTTTCGGAGGCGTGGAGAAAAGGCCCACCTCTTGTTGTTGACGAATCTGGCGGTGAAAAGGGCAAGAATCAATGGCCAAAGAAAGAACAGAATTAACAGATCATGTTTGGTCTTCTTTGGTGCAATCTGAACTTGTTTTGGAGGATGATGTGCAAACTATTGAGGCTTTAGGGCACAGTTTGATTTGGAAGCTCTGGTACAAAATGAGGGCAAAATGAGCTTGTTGAGGCTCTAGTGCAAAATGAGCCTGTTGTTGAGGCTCGTGCAAAATGAGCTTTGTTGAGGCTCAGCAAAATGAGCCTGTTGTTGAGGCTCTGGTGCAAACTGACCATGTTGTTGAGGCTCTGGTGCAAAGTGACCATGTTGATGAGGCTCTGGATCATGATCATGAGGTTGTTGAGGAGGTGAAGGAGACTCTTGGACGTGCTGTGGGGAGGCCAGATGGTAATGGTAAGAAAAGGAAGAGCATAAACCTATTGTGTGGTGTGAAACTTGTGAAGGAGAAGAAAATGAGGGGTAAGAAGAGCCAAAAGAAATAGACATTTGTTATTGTAAACATTTGTTATTGTTGTAAACATTTGACACTTGTTGTTGTAATAATTTGGCACTTGTTGTTGTAAACATTTGTTATTATAATAATTTGTCACTTGTTGATAATTTGGACAAAATTCAAATATGATGGTAAATTTGAATTTCAACAAATGTAGCTATGTCACTTTTCTATGTTTGTATGAGCTTCCAACGTTTTTCTCATATGTACAATACAACTCATCCTCACCCTGATCCCTTTTGTGAAGTACAACTCACCCTCACCCAAAATGGGGTAGAAATGGGCTCCAAAGTTAGGGTAAACCACCCCATTTCTAAGCAAGTTTTTTTTCGACCATTTATAAAACCAAGTTTGATATTTTTCCTCAGAAATATGTCACATAACATGACACCATGCGAAGGTTTTGTATTTTTTTAATTTTTTTTAATTAGTTATGCACATTTGAATGTCTGGTCAAACTTGAAGGGTTTTCATAAATATTCTTAGCTAGGGGCTGAGGCTCACAAAACTAGCATTGGATCTCTGATGAAATAGCATGTTGTGAACCTAAAAATGATTTTTACAAAAAATCATCAGCATGAAATCATGTACCTGTAGTTCATATCTTACCCACTTCCAGCTGATTCGGCAGGATTTATCTTTTTCACTAGAGATGGAATAAAAGGTTTGAGATACTCAAGTTGGGAAATTGTACATTCTAGGTGGTCTAGTATTTTTGAAAAATAGGATGTTACCATTTTGAAACTTCAATTTGGTGGTTGCTTCAAATCCACCCTCTTTCTAAGACTCGTAAAATAGAAAATGATTTTCTGTGTGTCGAAAAGGAAAACTTTGTGCTACAATATTGTTAGTCATCCCATTATAGACATGCATGCCAAATATGGGCACATTATCACAAACCGTGCCTTGATTCTAGCCATATCATTGGTCATTTGACCCGAAAGCCAGAAAACCTCGGAGGAGATAGGTCATTTTGTGAAGGTTTTTTTGAAATATGATCAATAGACCAAGTTTGATATTTTTCCTGACAACTATGTCACATAACATGACACCATGCGAAGGTTTTGTATTTTTTTGATTTTTTTTGAATTAGTTATGCACATTTGATTGTCTGGTCAAACTTGTGAAACCCCGTTGACTGCATCCTAAACCCCGCTAACCCTAAGGCCGAATGAGGAACGTAGATCTAACCCTAGCGCGACACTGTGGCCGTCCGATCGCGTCTTCTAGAAGGATTCCGCAGGTGGATCTAGGCGATCCGTGGAAGGGCTTGTTCTGCAACCTAATTGGTTGGCGTCTCTTAGAAGGATTTCGTGGCTAGCTCTTGGTGATCCGTGGGATGGATGATTCTAGAATCTGATTGGCTTCATCGTTTTTACGTGCAACAGCGTGGCATGCGAGCGTGGCACACTCCATTGACGGTTGGACCGAGCGTGGCATGCGAGGGCGTTGAGCGGGGCGGGCTGCACCATGCATGCAGCTGCCCCTAGCGTCGCAGTCTAGCTATTTTACATGCAACAGCGCTGCAGCGTATTTACTTCCTCCGTCGCATTAAATAAGTGTACGTGTAACAACTTTCTTCAGTCAAACTTACTCCCCTCAGGTTCATTGTAATAAATGAGACTTTGCAGGATACCACATCTATGTTATTTTGCACTATGGAGTGGTAACTTAGACTAGTAACATATGCATGATACCACATCACCTATGTATAAGGTGAACTTTTGCTATAAGATGGGACCCACACAGCTTGTGGAAATGGCTATAAGGTCAAGTTCACCGTAAGCTGGGACCCACAGGTCTGTTAAAAGTACACACAAGGAAGAGAGAGAGGAGAGAGTAAAATAATTGTTTATTGCTTGTGGGCAACCCATAAGCTTGTAGGTCACCCTTAAGGAAAATCTTCTAAAGTAAACCTCCATTATGTATATGGATAGCCTTATGGACTACTTTTTGGCTTGTGTATAGCCTTATGGACTACATAGTGGATGCCCAAGTGCATTGGAAAGGTAGAAGTACACTTTTTATGGACAAATTTTGAAGCCAAACATACACTTATTTGTGGACAGAGGGAGTATGCATGTCACTATGACCAGCCTAAGAAAAATATCAAAATCTAAAATATGTAATAAATATAACGTGCAGCGTTGGCACACTCCATTGACCGTTGGACCGAGCGTGACATGCTGTTGCCTGCCAAAACCCACCGGCGAGCAGCGATTGGCAACACGGGAGGCTCCAGACTATGGTGGGCCCTAGTCCCTCGGCGGCCCGCAAAAGCTCCGGCACGTCTGGCTTGGTTCGAGATGCCACGACCTATACCTGGTCGGAAGGTGAATGATTGCTCGATTGATTTCTGCATGATAAACAAGTATCGTAAAATTGAGCCGTAATCGGCTCCCAGTTTCTGTAAATCGGCTCCTAAAGCCGATTGCCCCATGGTTCTGCGTTAGATTTATGATAACATGGGGTTTTGCTTGATCACTACAAGTTAAATCGATCTCTACGATAGTCTAACGCTTTCACCACGTAACGAACATCCTACGCGTGATTGAGCCCGGTGCGTACAAAGATGAAGAATATTAACTCTAGAGGAGGCCTAATAACCAACGTAAAGCCAATGCTAACATCCCTTCTAGAACGAATAAGCCACGTCTTTATGCATTACTGGATCGTTCAACCCGTTTGTAAGGCCTGATTACGCAGATATTAAACTAAACCTTGACGAACAAGGCACAACTATAACAAATCGAATCGACTAAATAAAGATCAAGCAAGGTGCTACCCTTGCATTTTGGGAAAAGGTGCAAGGGTAGCGAGATAGCTAGAGGTAGCATAACTTCGACGATAGTAATGAAAAAAGTACCGATGCTAGCCTCAAACAATCTATGATAATGGTATTACTCGCCATCAACAACGCTTCAGTACGAGTAAAACCAGGTACGAATAAGTAGATACTGCCTAGATCGCGAGATGCGATCTAGGCAGCATGGCACTTACCCGAAAGAAACCCTAAGAACAAGGGGTGGCGATGCGCCGAGATTGTGTTTGTTGTGAACGTGGTTGTTGTCTTCTTTCAATAACCCTAGGTACATATTTATAGTCCGGAGACTCTCTACTTTTGGAATAACTCTACAACTCTATCTTTACCTAAACATAAACGAAACCTAAACAAACACGAAACCTACTATGATACAAGATACACGGGCAATTCAGCCCAAATCTACGCACTAGGCCGATCCAACAACACGTTGAATATATGTATCTTCCAAGCCCATCTTGATCACGGCTCATCTCCGTCTTTGGCCAAAATACGGTGGTAACACATGCCCCCCTGGTTTTGGCAATGATAATTCCAAAACCACTCTGTGTGTTTTTTTCCTCTTCTTCTCCTCCCCCTTTTTTTTATCGGGCTGCGCGTAGACAGAATGCGTGGCAGAACAACACCGTCACGCTACCCCTTCATCATGATGCTCTGTCTTCTCAACTCCTGCAGTAGCGTGATTTGTGATTTTGGCGTGCAATGCTGGAAACCGCTACTGACATTGAACCGTCATCACTATTCCCTTATTTAAATCAGAGCAGTTCACAATCCCCATCTTCCTCCGTTGCCAAAAAACCTTCTTCCTTCATGAAAAACCCTCTTTCTTGCCATGGCCTCCTCTGCTTCCTCCGGTGTGTCCTCCCACGCCTCCAACTCGATGAGCGACCGAGAGCCGACGCCAGAGCATCCGCCGATGGCGGCGTACAACACTCTCGCCCCACAATGGTGGGACGAGAGGGGTTGGGACTTCGCTATCTGGTCGGAGGACGCATCCATGACCGACGGCGAGGACTGCGATTCCTCGCCGATGGGAACGAGGCGGACAGCGCCGATGACGCCATGTCTGGGGCGTCGACTCTCCAAGAAGAAGTGGAAGAGGAGTACACCTCCTCAGGAGTACCGCCGTGAAGTACTTCCGTCGGGTCCAAGACGACGACGAGCGACGAGGAGGCCCTGTTGACTTCTTCGGTGGCAATGACAGACACGCCGATAGCGATCGAGGATAGCGCACAAGGCGGTGGCGGCGACGGCGACCTCGGCCTAGATTAGGAATCGATAGTAGCCGTAGTAGTAGTAGGCCCCTTTGTAATCTATCATTGCTTGTAAGCCATCTTTTGAATGAATGAATGAAAAACCATTTCCGCAGATTGTCCTTCCCCCAATCTTGTCGATAACATAAATAAGTCGATTCTCCAGAGCCGATAGCAACGCATCGGCTTTTACTCGCCATGTTCCCACATCAACAAGCTACAACTCAAAGAGCCGATGCACATCGGCTTTCCCAAATTGTTGACAAGGTCAAACTCGGCCTATTTGGCAAGCCTAAACGGCCACCTCGAAGTTTCAAGCGGTAACTGCGACTCTCTTCAAAAGG
The DNA here is from genome assembly GCA_030063025.1 of Avena longiglumis. Classification (NCBI taxonomy): domain Eukaryota; kingdom Viridiplantae; phylum Streptophyta; class Magnoliopsida; order Poales; family Poaceae; genus Avena; species Avena longiglumis. Next base: position 53,315,246 of record CP125976.1, read on the forward strand.
GCGGCCTAGATCCCCAAGCGCCTCGACCAGATCGAGCTCATAGCAACAAGACCCTCACTCCTTACTCCGCACAGATCCATCTCCGCCGGCAAACCAGATGGCGAATCGTCAACACCAATCCAGGTCTCCGATGCGAAGGTACGCCTACCCCTTGTGTCACGAGCGATGTAAGAACTTGATGGCGAACACCAATTAACGCCTTTATTCGTTATTAAATTTTCTAGGTTTCGGACATCCTGCCGCATCCTTCTCTCCCAAATTGCCTCGTCTTGGCCCTCGTCTGCATTCCAATCACCTTATCGATTTCTTGAAGCAAATAGAATCCTTCGTAAGCCAAGACTTAGATCTCAACTCTTGGGCCGATTTGCGAGCCTGGCCTAATCCCCGAACATTGGGTTTCTTGGTTTAGTAGAGTAGCTAGAGCTTACCAATCCCAATGGGAAATTTTGGGAATAGCCGATGCTGCATCTATCGTTGTCTCCCTTGAGAAACACGAGAATCTTCTCAAAACCATCGGCTACTCGTCCGATGCTCAATTGTTTTATGTTTGGCCATGGCCCTATGTCACCAACCTTGCTAGACGTGGTGATGATTACGGTCGATGTTACATCACCCACCTCTTCGCTTTCAAATCGACCACAGTCCCCTACAAACTGCCTTCCAAAACAGTTGTACAAGTTGGTGCTTATCTTCAACGCCATATGAAAACAAGGGCTGTTTGAGAAAGAACATACAGCCTTTCTCAACTTGGCTAGAGCATTTCATCTTCTGGCCCTTCCGCTCCCACTAAGAACTATCTTTCCTTGGCTCTGAACCGCCAAAGGTACTTAACAGCATCGCAAAGCATTCCTTGGAGAGTCTATCGATATCTCCGATTGATGTCGCTAAAACTGTTCTCGTGCATGGCAATTAGAACAGGTGGGCCTTGGTGGTTCATCCATTTGTGGGCTCATTTTTCCAAAACCGCATCGGTTTCCCTTCCGCAAGTTGTACTTTCCCTGATGTCAAAGGGAAGCAAATCCGATGCACCAGCTATGGCCAAGCTTTGTATCGACTGCCAGGCAGTAAACTGACCCCTCAAGAGGCATCAAAATGGTTTAGTATCTTTTTCCAAGGCCTGGACAACCCCAACTTCTTCCCCTACATGGAAGAAGCAGAACACTTTGAAAATCCACTCTCCTTCGAAGGACAATTTTGCCGATGATACGACCCGGCACTTTTTCCACCGTTATTCGTCTCTGTTTCCTTCCAGGTTGGCATGAGCACGTCCAACGGATAATCAAACCGGCAATTCTACCAACCCGATCGTGGTGGCTCGTCAATTCGCCTTGGGCAAGTAGCTCCCTTCTTTCTTCATCAACTTACGGTGTAGAGCGACTGCTGATCCTCTCACCCGTCAGGTGTTACTCTTTCTTCGATGCTCGCGATCCCTATTCCAAACGACCTCACTTTTATTCATCAACTGACTGGCTTTGAAGACTGGTGGATGATGTGGAAAACTCATGCCTTGGGAGGGCTCGGGACCGTTGTTGAAACAGCCTTGACTACGACATCCCGTGGAGCAGGTACCACTACCGCAAATTCTCCGATGCGACTTGCAATTGATCACATTACTAATTCATTCTTCTCCTTGTAGCAACAAGATGGCCCGAGCCAACACATAGCGATGGATCCCTCTTCGAGCTCTTCCTCCAACTCCGTGGTCCTTTTACGCAAAGACTTCGCCTGAAAAAGGTTATAATGCGAAAGCAACCGATAACCCCAATCGGCTTCAAGAAACCAGCAATTCCTAAGTCGGTGCCCTCGAGTTCCTAAAACTAGAACGATGGTGAGAAAGGTAGCTGCTAGGAAGACCTTGAGGCGCCGGAGCCCTTCCCTGCACGACTCACATGTAAGCTAATTCGGGCATTGATCGAATCTCACCATTCTTCTATTCTTGCAAAATGTTTACGCTTCATGGTTCCCCCTTGTATAGGCTTCCGTTGAAGACACCTCCAAAGGAGGATACCCGGATCACCGAGGAGAACTGGGCCCAACGGATTCGAGAGAACCATCACACGAACCAGCCAGATTCACCACCATCGGCTTCGAGAAAAAGGTCGGCTCTGAACTGCGCCTCGAGCACCGGTGGTGAGGGTCATCTGCGGGTCCTAAGAGCTCGCAAAGGACAACAAGCTTCTTTCGAGTCGGAGGTTTCGATAACCACCCCACCGTCCTTCAATTCTTCCCTTGTTTCCTTTTAAATGCCAATTTATCGTTACTTATACCGAGAACACTCTTCATGCAGATGATGGCGTCCTCGGCGAGGCAGTGGCGATTATAACGTCGGGTCTGGAATCCCGAAGGTGTAAGTGAAAGCGGCTACCAATCTCGTCCAGCCTCCGGCCAACCGATGGTCCCTCCTCGGCTATCCCGACTTTAGGAGAGGTGCGTTCGAGGTTTTTTCGCTCATTCTAACATGTTTGGCCGAGATACTAGCTTTTCGGCTGCGAGTTGCGATCCTTCAAGTTTCTTTGTTGTTCGACCACGAATCCATCGAACCAACTCCTCTGCTGCTCCCCGAGCCACAAGTCAGGCCGCTCTACCTCAATTTCGGCATCTTAAAACCTTCTGTCCTCCCGATCGAGGAGTTGATCGAGGCTCGAGGAAGTGAAGAGCACCCTTGCCGAACTCAGGGCCATCTCCCGATGGTTTGCGGTGAAGCTTTGGGCGGTTGCAAATTTGTCCTTCTTGCCGCAGGTGAGGTCGGCTCGTGAAAGGATCAACTTGCGCCATGCCCCCTTGTATAGATGCTAAAGCGGACACCTCCGTCGATGCTTGCTCGCATCCTTAAAAGGGAGTTGGAAGATCTTGAGGAGAAGGTCGGGTGACCAAACAGCTTATTCGTGACAAGGAAGAATCCATAGCCCGTTCCCAAAGCGAGGCGGAAGGCCTTAAAGCTCAGCGAAGATCGACTGGCGGACATACGTGCCTCAAGCGGTGGTGAAGGGCAGGACGAAGATGACGGCCGAGATCGCGAGGTGGATCGTCGTCTTGGCGCCCTTCATGCCTTGAAGAATTTCTTCAACTGAACTAGCATCTGCTTGTAACATGTGAACCTTCGAGTCGATGACCGTGCATCGGCTATATATTTTGTTTTATTCGCCGATTTTCAGACGCCGGCCCCATTTATATTTACTGCCCATCGTCTCACGTGCCTTTACTTAGCCGATTTCATGTATCGGCCCCTCAAGTTTTCTTGTCCAACATCCCACATGCTTGGGACCGTTGACCCTTCTTGGGAATTTCACGCCGTCGCTCCCAGCGTGTAAAATCCTTGGGAATTTCGCACGGATCCCGTGGAACTCCTTTCTTATCCGTTTAGGTGCCCCAGGCGAATCCTTCAAGTAATTGGAGATATCGGCTCTTCCGTCATCCGCTTCGTGAAAGCACATTCTTGCGATAGATGTTGGTCGTGACTTATCCCGGGACCAATGTCGATCTCTTCTAGCTCATCGGTGATGTAAACCCGCACCCTAGCTTTCCGTCACACAAATCGACGCTAAACACGGGCAAGCGGTGGGTGAGGACAACAAAAATAATTTGGGCGATCGCTGAATCGGCCCCCTTGCTGCATCGGTCAAGGATGGTTTACACCTTATTATTTTACGGTGGCGAGCATCTCTACCTTTCACGACTACATGAGCCGCTTGTCGTATGATCGGCTTTTTATTTTTGTGGCGATCACGAGGATCGGCCGTACCACGGATGAACGTGTGCTCTTCTACTCTGTAAGGCGATGGATAAGACCAGCCTCACCCGTTTTTGTAGCTTCGATACGCCGCGACCATCTAGATTGATTCGAGATCGGCTCTTGGTCTTCGCTTCCCGCACGTTCATGCCAGCTATGGAGATCTCGATAGAATCGTCTGCGTGGATGACCTCCGCCGTATCCATCCTTTGGATCGAGCACCGATGCATTGTGGACGGGATGCGAATTAGCGTGAATCAATCCCTTCCTAGCAAGGCGGTGTAAGTGCTCTTGCTGTCCGACGAAGAATGACGTGGTACGGTTTTCCTGCCTTTGTCAAGTCCACGTTTAATGCCTTGCGTTCCGGCCCCGTTGAAGTCGCTCAGCGTGGCGTTGGTTTTGATCGGATCTGCGGTGGGCGTCCCAAACGTCGTAGCATGGGTATGGCTTGATGTTGTTGCCGCTCGGTGTCCACCAACATCTTGGCGACAGGTTGCCCATTGATGTAACCTCGCAGTGGGGCCTTCGGATGTTTGTAACCCTTCTCACGTGGCTTCTCAAAGATAACCGCCGTGGGCGCGATCAAAGCGTGCCACGGGTAGCTCATCGGTTCTTGGCGCGAATTACGGCGGAATCGAACACCATGTTTGTGCTGGCCGATGTCTTTGCATCGGCTTTTATCGGTTTGGGGCGCCACTCTTTCCTGGTCGGGCGGTCTCCCGTTTCCACGGCCTGCCTCACTTTGACGGCCAGATCAGGCCGTGCTTTCTTCAAAGCGTGGAGATACTGCGATTCAGCTTCCTCTAAGTTACGCAATGCGCCTCGCTTACGGGTGTGTCTCGGTCCGTCGGGCACCACCTTGGGTGATACTGTCTTCGACCTTGTCATCCTTTGGCTTCTCGGGGTCTTACGCTCGGCGGACTCCTGGCGGCCACAGGGGTGAAGAGGCCCTAGACGTTTGAATCGACCGGCCTCGTGTCTCCTTTTGGCGACGCGTTCAGGCGGTTTGTCGATTGTAGGCAATCGGCTCATTCCTGCGCTTGACAATACGAAGAAAGGACAATCCCAATGCATACATGCCTTCCTTCTTTTCGACGGCCCCCTAGCAAAGTGCTCATATCCTTCGTCGTCTTTGCCGCGCCAGCGGCGTGGGTCATACTGGTGTTCATACTTGTTAAGGAGATGCGTAGAATGTGGCTTCTGATATCGCACTCTCCTCACTTGTTCCTCTGTCAAGTACCGCCTGTCATTGTGCTGGGCGGTCGCATGGATCGCCTCCTTTCTTTCCTTGCCCAGGCGACCACCGTCCTCCTTGTGCGTGTCTGGTGGTACCCGATCTGCCATATTGACGCCGAGAAATCCAGCTTACGCCTCGGGACGGAGTTCTACCATGTTGGCGGAAATGGGTTTGTGTCCACTTTCATGGCGAATCGCCCAAGGATCGAACGGCCTTGTTCTATCGCCATTTGGATTTGGCGGAAGCTCTTTGCACTCGTTGGTGGTGTGGTGAACGAATGATGCCACTTGCGGTATGGTCTCCGTTCATTTCTGATCCGTAGGGATTTTGTGGCCTTGGGTAACCTCGGTTGCTTCTCCTTCAAAGCAGATCGAATATCCGCTCACTTTGCTCACATCGAAGTCGAACCCTTTCGCGGGCCCTTCTGCTTTACCCATTTGCGGCCAGCCCTGAGATCTGCCCCGAGCCCATTCGGCCACCTCACAGTCTGCGTAGGATCTTCTTCTTCGCATCGACCAGGCTTATCGGACGTTTGAATTTGTCTTGGTACAACTCGTGGTGGCGCGCTCATACATCGTCGTTTACGGGCCATGTGCGCCAATGAGTTGTACTCTACCGAACGCCAGATCCTTGATGGTCTTGAGAGACCCAACACCGCCACGATCGGCTTCCTTCTCGATTAAGCGAGCGAGTAACATCGGTTCTTGACGATCTGGGCTGGATGTACTCGACTCTGATTTCTCCTCACGCCCTTTTGTGCAGTGCGCAATGCCGACCTCGATAGCCTCTGAATGGTCTTGGATGTGGAACCGCTCTTCGATTGCTTCGGTATGAATTAAATCGGTGGTAGTGAGGTGTACCACCCAAAGGCTGGTCTGTCGAGATTGCGCAAAGAATCTTCGCGCATCGATCCGATGCGAAATCATCCCTAGTTGTGCGGTATCGGCTTATGTGCTCGATCGAGCTTGACCCTTGACCAGCGAACCTTGAGAACTCGGGAGCTTATACTTAGGTGGCGGTGGAATTAGATCAAACTTCGTTGGGTGCGGCTTTGAATAGCCGATTGTCCTTCTCTTGACGGAAGCGGCGTCCTCGAGGATGGTACCGATTTGCTCCTTGTTTGAGCCGTAGGGGCTAAATTCTCATGACTTGTCCGATGGCATACTTGGCTATGCCTTTGTTTGTCGGCGTCTATCCCAGCCATCGGCTGCTCCACGCCTTGCGAAGATCTGTCCCAAGCACTCTGGCGCAGAAACTCCCTGGTTGCAACCTGTTTGGCGTGTCGTTATTGCGATCCGCACGTGGCGCATATATATCCGTGTGGGATCTCCTTAGGTGGCTCAAACAGGAATGCTTTTCGCACTGGTCGCCTCCGACCTTGTAGACGACGTAAGCCGCTGCTCCTAGCGGTTACGAGCGGCAAGTGCGAGCAGGGCTGTGGCCTGGTTTGGGCGGTCTTTCTCCTGGTGAGTCCCCAAAGTAGGTCCCGGTGAGTACCGATGTTTCATGATCTCTGAACTACACGCACGCGACCCGCTCAGCGTTCACGGGCTCTCGGAATGGCGGTGCAAAGAATGAGCCACCATGTAGTTGACTTCCTGTCGTGGGCTCAGTGCGCTCCTCCGAAGGAATGCAGATCCACCTCATTAAGAGCGCCCTCGGAGAACCCTTTCCACGATGCCATGTGTGGTCCTTTCAAAAGCGATGAGGTCTTCCTCGAAGAGGCCTTGATCTCGTCGTGCCAGCCTTGTGCTCGTTAAGCGGATCGTCAGACGTGGATCGATCTGTTCTCCATCGCAGTCGGGTGTTGATGTAGACGTTGTTGAAGGTCCCACCGGCGTGCGAGAATGTGTTGCTGCCAAAACCCACCGGCGAAGCGGCGGCAACACGGAGAGCCGGAGGCTCCAGGGCTGTGGTGGGCCCTGGTCCCTCGGCGGACCCGCAAAAGCTCCGCACACGTCACGGCTTGGTTCGAGATGCCACGACCTATACCTGGTCGAAGGTGAATGATTGCTCCGATTGATTTCCTGCATGATAAACAAGTATACGTAAAATTCGAGCCGTAATCGGCTCCCAGGTTTCCCTGTAAATCGGCTCCTAAAGCCGATTGCCCCATGGTTCTGCGTTAGATTTATGATAACATGGGGTTTTGCTTGATCACTACAAGTTAAATCGATCTACGATAGTCTAACGTTTTCACCACGAATCGAACATCCTACGCGTGATTAAGCCTGGTGCGTACAAAAGATGAAGAATATTAACCCTAGAGGCCTAATAACCAACGTAAAGCCAATTACGGAACATCCTTCTAGAACGAATAAGCCACGTCTTTATGCATTCTTGGATCGTTCAACCCGTTTGTAAGGCCTGATTACGCGGATATTAAACTAAACCTTGACGAACAAGGCACAACTATATGATCGAATCGACTAAATAAAGATCAAGCAGGTGCTACCCTTGCACTTTGGGAAAAGGTGCAAGGGTAGCGAGATAGCTAGAGGTAGCATAACCCGACGATAGTAATGAAAAAGTACCGATGCTAGCCTCAAACAATCTATGATAATGGTATTACTCGCCATCAACAACGCTTCGATGCAGTAAAACCAGTACAAATAAGTGAATCGCCTAGATCGAGATGCGATCTAGGCGATAACTTACTACCGAAAGAAACCCTAAGAACAAGGGGTGGCGATGCGCCGAGATTGTGTTTGTTGTGAACGTGGTTGTTGTCTTCTTTCAATAACCCTAGGTACATATTTATAGTCCGGAGACTCTCTACTTTTGGAATAACTCTACAACTCTATCTTTACCTAAACATAAACGGAACCTAAACAAACACGAAACCTACTATGATACAAGATACACGAGCAATTCAGCCCAAATCTACGCACTAGGCCGATCCAACAACACGTTGAATATATGTATCTTCCAAGCCCATCTTGATCACGGCCCATCTCCGTCTTTGGCCAAAATACAGTGGTAACACATGCGAGGGCGCTGGGCGGGGCGGGCTGCACCATGCATGCAACAACTACCCCTAGCGTCATGATCTAGCTATTTTATGCAACAAGTCTTTGCCCATTAAATAAGTGTCGTCAACAACTTTCTTGATCAAACTTACTCCCATCCGGTTCATGCGCCATACAAAAGTCAATATTACTCCCGATTTTTCTTGCGTGTAAAAAGCAAGAGTTTGTTGCATACGGTGTGTAAAACGACGAGTACCTTGGTACTAGATTCATGCATTTATTATCAAGTAAATCAAGGCCAAATTATATTTTCCTTTTATTTTCACTTAATGAACAACTACCTTGCGTTTTCTCTCTCTTCAGATTAATGCATGCATGCATGGTGCGAAGCGTGCGGTGGGGTTCTGATCGTCGCATCCTAGCTATTTTTCTCTCTTTAGCATTGATCACGCCCGCTTCCCACACGCTTGGCCTTTGCGTCTCGTCTCGGCGTTTGTGCCAGCGACGCTGGATTCCCACGCCGCTTCACGCCCGCCTCAATAAATAGGCAAAACGTCTTTACCTCCTCATCTCATCTTGCCCTCATCTTCAACCTCGAGCCCGTCCTTTGCCTCCCCCAGCCCCCAAACACTCCGACCATGGCGACCTCCCTTCCGCTTCCCTTCCACAGGCAAGTAGCGGCGACAACCCCGGACCACAAGCGGTGGTGGGAGGCGGGCGCCAGCGCCTCAAGCGTGGCAAGAAGAAGTCCCGCCTGCCCGGGGGCAGGGCCCCATCGTCACCAACCCGGTCCCCAGCCTCATGGCGGCGACCTCCCTCCAAGCCCTCTTGGCTAAGGCGGCAAAGGACGAGGAAAAACAGGAGGCTGCTATCGCCAGGTGGGAGGAGAAGCAGGCCCAGCGCGCCTTGAAGAAAAGTTGCAGAAGGCAGGAGGAGGAGCAACGGGAGGCCAATGGTCGGGCCTTGGGAGGCATGGAGCGGGACCAGCGGGGAGAGGTCGGCGTGGAATGCCATGGCCCATGCGGCACCGGCACCGCCTCCACCGCCGATGGAGTAGGGTAGCTAGGGTTAGGGTTTAGGTGCTAGCCCAGGGTTTAGGCGGGGCACCTATTCCCTTCTATATTATTGTATTTTTTTTCTTTTTATTGTAATGTTATCGATCCTCCCTATCTAACATAAGTAATGTTATCCCAATATTATCTATCCCCTTGTTTTATTGTAATATATGTTTTATTGTATTGTCATTTGTCAAAACACCCAAAACAACAAGTGTATAAAACAAAATACACAAAAACAAGTTCATATAATACTCGTGCAATATTTATATGTTTATAAGTGTATAAAACAAAAGACATAAAAACAAGTTCATACAACACATGGTTCATTTTCAAATAAGTCATTTACATATTTACATAAGTTAAAGGAGCGCCCAAGTTATGTTAGTTAAATGGATGTCCTTGGACTTCATTTATATATTTACTTTTGAAAAAAAAAAGATTGCAACCTGAGCACGAGTATTCACGTCCCTATTTAGATTGTAACGTGAGTACCATTTTTTTTGCCTAATCAACATATAGTTACTATTGGGCCTGGATACGTCCATTTTGGCATGGCTAAGTTATATTTGGGTCTGGCCTTTTTCAATCCTCGTTAATTGTTTTTTTTTACTTTTCAACCCCTCCCCCTTCCCTGCACACGGGCGCCCCTGCACACTGATAAAAGAAACACGGACGAAACTGAAGGAACACTGATTTCGAAAAAAGAGCAGCTCAAAATTAGCCCAAATTTGTGTTGCATTTTATTCAAGCCAAAGACATAAACCATTACATCAATTACAAAGCATCACTCGAACACTGACTGCGCTGTCTAATGACTAATGATTAGGAGATAAACTAATCCGAGAGAAATTACACAAAAATAAAAAAACCGGCCATCAGATTGTCCTGCTTCTTTAATTCGATGATTTGCCTTAGCTGCTTGTTCATCTTCTTCAGGCCTTCGCATCCGCGTAGTACCAGCGAAATGGGGTTGCCATCCCAATTGCTCCACCACGGACGGTTTTCGAGCTCCGGATGCTACCTCCACCCCAATTCGCTCGATGTACTCATCAAGCCACTCAAAATGCCCACATTTTGGCGGTTCAAATCGCAGAGATGAACCCTAAATCCTAAATTGATGAAATGCATGAAATTTGAAAAGCGAAATTGGCGCTCAAACACTCGGATCTCACATTTCCGGCTGGGCTTGCTCTCACTTCACAAATTCCGGCCAATATTGCCGTTCTTGTCGGTGGATGTGACAAGCCGCTTCTGGCTGATACGGGGCAATCGGGCACCTCACTCATCGGCACCGCACCATACCGAGGCCATGGCGGTGGGAGGAAGCGAGCTCGACATCCCTGCCGGGCGTTACGCACTTGCTCGTCGGAGAGAAAAGCGGAAGGGATGAGATCTTTGGAGCAGTGGCGGAGTGCTCGGGTGCGAGGGGGTTGGCCAGCGGCTCTCTTCGACCAGGATGGGTCCCACGATATGAGGTGGACATCGGTGAGTTCGCCGTGGCGTGGAGAGGTTGTGGGTCCTCTTGTGCTCTGATTCAATTGTTGGCGGTCTGGGGTTAAGTAGAAGTGTATGCAGAGCTATTTGTCACTTGCGTGCGTCGCATGCCAGCTATTGTTTGCAACGATGTCGCTTTCCTTCCAATTCCACGTAAAGACGTCGCATAGGAGCTATAAGCCCCTCGGGGCGGCAAGCATGCTTCTTGGTGCGCATCGTCTTCGGACGTAGCACCTCAGCGGGCGCGGCGACGAAAGCAGGAGGGGTGACATGGAGGCAGTGGGTTCGCCTCCTAGCACGCGGCGGCCGTTGGTCCCAATCTGCTTCCACTTCTTCTCGGGCACGGTGGCGGCTGCAGGAGGCACGCCATCTGCGAGAGGAGTCCCGCGAGAACCCTAGGCGCCACGAGCGGCCAGAATCCCGCGCAGTTGGGTCGTCGGACAGACTTCGCCAACTCCTTCTATTGGGTTGCAGGAACGATGGGGCGGGTCGATTGGGCCCCGCGCCCGACACAACGATGAGCGGGAGCTCGGCTGGGTCCCTGCCGGCGCTTGGGAGACATAGCGAGGTCGGTCGGCAGCGAGCGAGTAGATCGATGGCGCCGAAGCGAGAAGAGCAGGAGCTGAAATGTCCCTCCGCCAACTTGCCACGCGAATATGAGGACCTCTCGGTTCGCTCAACGGAACTGGGAATATAGCACGCGACCAAATCTATGAGGCACTCAGTTTTCTTTTACCATTTTGGTGTTTTTGCTGGATCTGCTCTAAGACATTCTTGCCGTAAAAGACCGTTATTACATGATTTTGGCCATTATACAAGATGTGTTAGAGTTGCATGGGCAATCTGCGCTCATATCAGAAATTAGCCCCAACGACACACCTGCGCGTTACACCGTGCAGGCCAGCACTGCGCGGCTCAGACCAGCGTGGCACGGTTGGCGTCACGAGACGGGCGCTCCGGCACGCGCCGGCGTGTGCGACGCCAGCGCCAGCACGCACTGGGCGCACCGGTTCACCACCTCAGTGCGCGGCGGCCTCGGTGGTCCTTTTAGGCTCGCCGTACAGTGGCGCCACCACCGCCCATGCCATTCCGAGTGCCGTGTCCTCGTCGCTCATTAGCCGATGCGCGCGGCGAGATTTCGTCACGTATCTCCCGGCTCCATATACGCTGTACTTACGTGCTCGCTCGGTGCATCGCATCTCCCGGCGTCTCGCACTGGCCACACACGTCACTCGGCCGCACGAGCAGACATCATCCAGTTGACCGATGGAGAACGAAAAGGGGGGACCGGACGCGACGCGACGCGACACGCCACGCACGGCACGACGCAAGTTGGCAGGCTACGATGGCGCCACTCCACTTTGTGACGATCCGTAGAATTAAACCTGAGCGGAAACCGTATAATATCTTCTCTACGTGCAGCTCCCGTCGGATCAGAAATGGACCGGTGGGGTGTCGATCAGCGCGTGAACTGAACGAGATGTGGCGCTCCCTTTCGTGTCATATCTTTTCTGCAGGCACGATATGCATATAGGCAGCCGTGATGATTGGTGATGATGTATAGAGTCACAGGGTATGGCAACTCAAATAACGGAGGTCGGCGTCAGTGCATACACGGCGCAATACGGGTGCCAAAAAGTAGATTCCGTGCCATTATTATCTCCATGTTATCTCCCGATATGAGTGAGCTAGCACTCCACAGATCGAGCATGTACTGCTGGTACTGCCCGTGCGTACGCATCTACCTACTTTGAGGAAGACAACAACCTAGGACATTTTTGGCGGGGTGAATCCATTTTGAAACTCCAGGGGGTGAGGAGATTTAGGTCATATTCTTCGCCTTGTTTGGTAGGCTGCATAATATTTTTTGGCTATTGGTGTGAAAGTTGTTGCGACTGTTTGGTTCCTTGCATCAAATTTGGTTGCCACGTGAACAACCGCATTAACCCTAACCCGAAGCACCCTACTACTACAGTAAAGAGGTCTAGATATGTTCATCCACGCCACTGAAACGATAAACTTACATCACGAGAGTTGTGCGAAACTGCGAGGGGAAGCAACCTGTAAAAGGATTTTTCAAATGGTTAACCGTGTGAGCTGAATTTGATGAAATTCATCTAAAAAGCTATAAACATGGACACAAATTAAGAAGATAAAGTTAATGAACTTTGATCCGATCGTCGGGAAAGAACCCATCATCAATGCACATCTTGTTCATGTAGAGCGTATTTTGAATCAAGGCACGATATGCTAACTAGAAGGGGTAAGGGAAGAAGAAGTTTAAGAGAGAAGAGATAAAGCTAAGTCGTGCAGGTTGCATCTAGGGAGCGCACAAGGAGTCTCATTGTGGTTTGGCTCCACGAAAACTGTCGGTTCGATGGTTCAAGGAGGGTCTAGCCCAGGAGTGCTTCGTGCATGCCACAACAAAAAGGCTGGTCAAGCATCCAACCGGCTCAACTTTGTCTCACCGGGGCTTGGCTAGACCTCGTGCAGTCTACCAAACACGCCCCTAGAGTATCGGGTCAAACTAGATGATACCGCTGATACGTCCAAAATGTATCTACTTTTCCGAACACTTTTGCTATTGTTTCTCCTTTAAACTTGTGTGATTTGGATACAACTAACACGAACTGACGATGTTTTCAGCAGAATTATCTTTGTGTCTAGTTTTTTTGCAGAAAATCAACTATCATAAAAAATTCCGGAAAATATGCCAAAAATCTTATTTCACCAGAAGACTCACGGAGCCAGAACACAGAGACGGAATGGAGGCCTGAGGGGCCCACACCCCCTGTCGCGCGGGTGGACCCAGGCCGTGCCTGGAGGGGGTGTGGCCGCCCCAGGCACCCCCTCGGCCTCCCTCTTCGCCTATAAGTTGCCTTCTGACCTAAAAACTCAGGGGGGTCGACGTTTTTCCAGAAAGAGTTCTGTTGCGCCGCCACCACCAGAAACCGCGATTCGAAATCAGAAACTCCGTTCTGGCACCCTGCCGGGACGAGAAATTTGGAGAGGATCATAGTCATCATCATCAACAACGCCTCTCCATCAACCATCCATGTTTTCCTCATCCATGAGTGAGTAATCCCCCGCTGCAGGCTATGGGGATGGTAGGGATTGGATGACTTCTATCATGTAATCGAATACGATTGTTAGGGCATGGTGCCTAGTATCTCTATTAGTGCTATTTGACTTTGTTGCAACTTGTTGTGTTTAATGCTTGTCACTAGGGTCCGAGTGCCATGATCTCAGATCTGAACTTATTATTGATTCATTATAATAGTATTGTTTGTGATCTTATCTGCAAGTTGTGTACACATATTATTGTTCGGATCCAAAGGCCCCGAAGTGATAGAAATTGGGACAACCGGAGGGGATGGTTGTGATGTGGGGATCATGTGTGTTCACGGAGTGTTAATGCTTTGCTCCGGTTCTTTATTAAAAGGAGCACCTTAATTGACAGTAGTTCCCTTGAGGCTGAGCTGCAACGGGCTGACAAGGACAAAATATGCTGTGCAAGTTCTCATTGCGAGCACGCATGACTATATGTGGAGCACATGCCTATGATTGTTTAGTACTTAGATGCTTATTCTTATTTATCTGCAATTGCCCTAGATCTTGAAGTTACATATTTAGACTTGTCCATGCAACGCCCGTCCATCCATTCCTATGTCTACCGCACTTATATCCTACTGTTTGCTACTACTGTTGCTATTGCTCTTGTTCTGCTGTTGTTGTTGCTTTGCTATTGCTACTACAAATTGTTGCTACTGATAAACTTTTGTGAGCAAAAACTATTTCCAGATGCAGCTGAATTGACAACTCAGTTGTTAAGGCTTATAAGTATTCTTTGTCTCCCCTTGTAACAAATCAATAAATTGGGTAATACTACCCTAGAAGACTGTTGCGATCCCCTATACTTGTGGGTCATCAAGACTATTTTCTGGCGCCGTTGTCGGGGAGCACTGCTACTCCTTTCATCAGGAGCGCTGTTACGATCCCCTATATTTGTTGCTTTATTTGTAAGTTCACTTGGATCTATTATTGTTCATTGCTACTCCTTTCATCATGGGTAAGTCTCGTGATGGAAAGTTTCCTATTTTACCATCCACTACAAGAAAAGGTACAGTCCTCAACACATCTACTGCTCTTGATTCACCGTCTGTTATAAGTAAGCTTGTTACACCACCACCACATACACATGCCACACATACTACTACTACTGCTGAATCTGAAACTTCTTCTGATACTCATGATGTTACTTCTACTGTGCTTGATGCAAGTGGTTCATTAGGTCCTTTCCTAGAAGCTACTATTGCTAGAACTATTTTGGGGAACACTAAAACTCCTAGTGAAGACACTATTACACCTGTTAGCTCACCTGAGTCTAGAGAGAGATATGATATTAGTGATGGTTACATTGAAATGACTGATGAATTTATTGAAGAGTACCAAAACACACATGGTGCTAGTGCTATTAGGAGTCTCCTTGAGAGACATACCATTATTCCTAAACTGTCCCCTCATCCTAAGTTTGCCACTTCTTCCATAGATATTAAAGATGAAGATTATGATTTCCCTCTTGATTTATCCTATTTAGACATTGTTGAGAAAGAAACTTTTTGTGGGACTGAGAGTGAGAGTGTTGTGGCACATATGAATGAGCTTTCCACTATGAGTGCTTTATTCTCTAATGATTTTAAGATGCGCAAGTACTTTGTTACTAAGATCTTCCCTTTTTCACTAAAAGGAGAAGTTAAAGCTTGGTTTAATAGATTACCTCCTCGATCCATTGATAGCCCTGATTGTTTGATTGCTTCTTTCTTCCAGAAATATTTTCCTCCCAGTGCTAGACATGCTGCTTTGCAAAAAAAAAATTGATTTTAAGCAGGGAGAAGAAGAGAAATTGCCAGAGTCATGGACAAGGTTTTATGCCTTGATTCATGCACATCCTGGATGTCCATTCCCAAAAAATGAGCTTCTTAATATTTATTATTATGGACTAACTAATGATTCTAGGACATACCTAGATAGTTTTGCTAGTTGTGTTTTTAGGAAAAGAACTCCTACAGATGCTGAAGAATTAATGGCTAAAATAAGCAAGAATTATGATAATTGGACTTCAACTGAGCTAAATACACCTAAGACTATTACTCCTGAACCAATTGTGCCCGAACCAGTCCAAACACCAACACCAAAGAAGAGGGGAGTGATTGCATTAAATGATGAAGTGATGAAGGAAGCTAAGAAATGTCTTAAGGAGAAAGGTATTAGAGCAGAGGATGTGAAGAATCTACCTCCTATAGAAGAATTATGTAAGCCAATTCCCCACTCATCTACTATTGAGGTTCACTCTCTCTACTTTAATGAAGGTGATATTTCCTATGGTAAACCTCCTGATCAATGCTTAGAGGAACTTGACATTTTTATTGTTAAACAAGGTAATTTTAATAAACAAGTTCAGAATCATTTATTGGAAAACTCTAGAGCTATTAATGAGTTGAAAGATATTATGGAAAGATCTGCTAATGATGTTAAAATGCTTTGTAAACACTTTCAAATGGTTCAAACTCAGATTTATCAACTTTTTAAGGTAGAAAAAGATATGCTAGTTAATGCCTCAGGAGATAAACATGCTTATGGAATTAGAACTAAGAGTGGTATAGCTACTCAAGATCCTTTATATCCTGAATGACACCCTAAAAGAATTAAGCAGGATTCTCAACAAGTTGAAAGTAGTGGTAGTCCTCATAAGAGAAGGAAAAAGAAACACAAAATAGTTGAGGAACCACCTGAACCTGCTGTAGATCCTAATAGTATATCTGTCTTTGATGCTAAAACTGAAAGTAGTAATGATAAGAATGATGCTCCTGATAAGGAAGAAAATGAGGAAGAACCTGAGAAGCACACTAAGAACACTAGGTATACTAATGAAGATTTCATTGCTAATAAACATGGTAGTAAGAGAGAACCTTGGGTGCAGAAACCTATGCCTTTTCCCAATAAGAAACACAAGTCAAAGGAGGAAGAACACTATAACAAGTTTTATGAGTGGATGAAACCTTTATTTTTGCAAATTCCTTTGACTGATGCTATTAAGTTGCCTCCTTATTCAAAGTATATGAAGGATATTGTCTCTAATGAGGAAATTTCTACTTTGCTTGCTAATTATTCCTTCAATGGTAAGGTTCCAAAGAAACTTGGTGATCCAGGTATCCCAACTATTCCTTGCTCTATTAAGAATAATTATGTTAGAACTACTTTATGTGATTTGGGAGCTGGAGTTAGTGTTATGACTTTTTCTCTTTACAAGAGACTCCAGCTAGAAAAGTTGATACCAACTGATATATCTTTGCAAATAGCTGATAAGTCTACTACTATTCCTGTTGGTATATGTGAGGATGTTCCTGTTCAAGTGGCTCATAATTGCTTGGTTTTAAATGATTTTTTTGTGCTTGAGATGCCTGAAGATGATAATATGTCGATTATCCTTGGGAGAGCTTTTCTTAATACTGCAGGTGCTGTCATCAATTGTAATCAAGGAAAAGTAACTTTTAATATTAATGACAAAGAGTATACTATCTATTTCCCCAAGAAGATTGATAAGAGCTATTGCCTGAATTCCATTGAAAATATTGAGAGCATCAAAGTTGGAGAAATAAATTGTCCCATTCCACAAGAAAGTTTTGAAACTATTATGATTGGGACTATTGCTATCAAGTTTGAGGTAACATAATAACTTTGTGGAATGCAAAGTTTTGCTTCATATAAGATTGTTTTGGTAACATGACTTGATCAACCTTGTTAACAAAGTGATTTTAATGGACAAAACAATGCTTTCACAGTGGTTAATCTTGCTCACTTTTGCAGGGTTTCGCGACATAGTAAATCAAAATTTTCTACGGATGCGAACAGAGGGAAAGCCAAGAGCTAATCTAGGAGATGCAATCAACGAGAGGGATTGGATTAGATCTTCATACCCTTGAAGATTCAATACGGAACGTTACGCTCGAACGTGGGTGATGTAGTCGTACTCGCTTCTCCTCCTCGCGATCCGATCCGATCTAGCACCACAAGTGGCGGTGCCTCCGTGAGATGCACACGTGCAGCACCTCGACGTCTCCTCCTTCCTCAGACCAGCAAGTATGGTGGAGAGATAGATGGGATCTACAACACGATGGCGTGGTGTATATGGTGGAGAGTTTCTGCAGCAGGGCTTCGCCTACAAACGGTCGGGAGGGAGAGAGGAGGGTAGCAAGGCAACTAGGATTCGAGGCAAGGTGTGTGGGGGAGGGGGCGCACCAGCCCTCTATTTATAGAGGGGGGGCGGCCAGCCCTTGCCCCTCCTCCAAGCCTTGGGCCGGCGACCAAGGGAGGGAGGAGTGGGGGGCAAGGACTCTCCCTCCTTCTAGAAATTCTATCCCTAGTTTAAACGATTTAAACCCTATAGGATCGGCTGGGCCCTATGGGGCCTTGTGCCCCTGGACCAATGCGGCCAGGACACTCCCTCATAGGCCCATGCCCCCTCCCGGAAGGTGGGGCCACGTTGGTCCCCTTCCGGAAGGTTCTATAAGCTTCCGGTACAATACCGATTAACCCGGAACAATTCCGAACTCCAAAAACTGCCTTTTATATGAATCTTATTCTCCGGACCATTCCGAACCTCTCGTGATGTCCCGGATCCCATCGAGACTCTGAAAAAACTCATAAACCAATTATCCAATTTATCCTAGCGTCGAGACACGTTAAGTGTGTGACCTGCGGGTTCGAGAATATGCGACATGATCTTCTATCAATAATCAACATGAAGTCTGGGCACCCATATTGACTCCACATTCATCGATGATCATATCGGATGAACCACGATGCCAGATTCAATCAATCCATATATATATTCCCTTTGTCTCGCGATATTTTACTTGCCGAGATTTGATCGTCTTGCGTCATACCTAGTTCAATCTCGTTCATGCAAGTACTTTACTGTTCCGTAATCCGATATCACTTTGTGATTAACTCCTTAACCACATGCTTGCAAGTGTGTTGATATCGATTACGAGTGGGCCCAAGTATATCTCCGACTTGGGAGGACAAATCCCATCTCGATACATACAACCCAATGATACTTTCTCGATCACACAGAGACATCTTTATGATCACCCTCTCATAGGATGACGTTTGATGACCTCAAAGCTTTCTTCCGATACCAGGGAGTTGTATTATCTCATGGTCTAAGGAATACAATATTTGACATAGGAAAAGCTTCGCAAAGATGAACACGATGATACGATCTAATTGCTTCGCTTAGTTTGGGTCTGTCCATCATATCATTCTCCAATGATATGATCTCATCATCAATTGACAACTCATGTCTATGGTTAGGAAACCTTAACCATCATTGATCAATGAGCTAGTCCATAGAGGCGTACTAGGGACACGGTGTTGTTCACAAAACACACAAGTATTAAAGTTTCTGCTTAATACAATTCTAGCATGGAATATAAACTTTATCATGAACAATAATTATAATAATAACATCTTTATTATTGCCTCTAGGGCATAATTCCAACAACTTTTACTTTTTATCCTTCCTAGTGTTTGCACTTTCTCTTATTAGCTCCAGTTTTGCTAGTTGTTTGCTTGTTGGAGTGTCTTAGAACTTCTGTAGTTTTAGTTTTGGTTTGCTTTTTTCTTCTTCTAAAAAATCTTTTTCTACGAGAAAATCAATTTTCATACCCTGAAAATTGGCCAAAAATAAAGTTTCCCGAAAAATCCTAGAAAATTCATATTAAACTTTTCCTTGAAAAAAGGGGCAGAGGGACACCTGGAGTGGCCCAGGGGGACCCACCAAAGACACCCCTGGTGTGGCCAGCCCAGGGCCTTTGGCACTGGTGGGACCCACCTGTGGCCCTCCAAGTTGCCTCCTTTCGCTACTTCTTTCTCTCTCCCGAAAAACACCGGAAATTTAGAAAAATTTCTCAAACTCGAGTTCCTTATATTCTTGCTTCCGATTTTCGATCTCCTTGCTCAACCCATCTTTGCTGCTGATTTTTAGAGGGATTGCTCCTTGATATGTGCCTCCTCCGCTTATCCAATTAGATTTGTGATTGGTAGATTATATCTTGAGTATTTTGCTACTATAGGTGACTGCTTGTATGAGCTTCCATGCTTGTTCTATGCTTAGAGACTTCATTTTGATGCATGTTTAGCCCTCTAGCAAGTTCCTATAGTAGTTCCTCATCATTTATCAACTTGGAAATTACTTGGTTTGATGTTTTTCTAAAATTTCAGAAAAACAGGTCATGGACAACCACACCTTTGGAGAAGTATTTGAGACTGATGCACCTAGGAGGACAAGGCCTTCAAGATCATCCTCCCGATCTAGGCCATCATACAATGAAGATCTCATTACACCGTGTTTTGTCGACGAGGGAGATGAGGGGGATGCGTACCCTTCTTCCTTCCCTTGTCCAACCTTTTTGCGGGCTGCAGGGATTCTCAATGATTTCGTAACCTCGGTTCAGAGGGTTGGACTAACTAGTTATATGCAGGATGAGAATGTGCAGTATGCTTTGCTCACTAAAACTTTTGTGGAGAGTTTCTCTTTTACCAATAACCCTTTCAGGTTAGAGGTGTCATTCAAAATCTATAATAGTCCCTTCACCATGAAAATGAAGAAATTTTGTGAAATCTTGAGTATTGGCATGGCTGGGACGGTGAAGAAGATTCCAGCTCAGCCCGTTGATTTGTTGGAGCTCTACCGCGGAATAACCAATGGTGATGACCGTAGAGACCAACGCGGAAAGATAAGAAATATTCAACTCTCAGCTATCAGATATTTTGCTTATTATCTTGCCACTAGTATTCTTGGTAGGAAAAACACTAGCAACATTTCCAACTATCATTTGGCCTTCCTAGCTGCCGCACTTAACAATGAAACCATGTATAATCTTGGTTCTATCATTGCTCGTCGCTTAGCTGCTAAGGGACCCATTTATGGGGGCATTATTGCTACACGTGTTGTTGTTACCTTAGACCTTTCTGTTGATCCAAATAATACAATTTTGACTCCTCAGAGGCTTGATTTAGCTGCCATGAAAGCACATCACTTTGTCATTACTAGCTCTACCCTTGATAGTTTGGTTTATAGGATGATGTTTACTAACGGGGAAGAGAGAGAATTTCCTTTGACCCAAACCACTTTGTTCAGTATTTCCCACGAACCTTGGTCACGCTCCAAGAAGGAGATGGACGAGAAGCTACACATTCGTGGTTTCCACGGACACTACCAGAGGGACGCGCCCTCTTACGATCACTCTGTGCACTACACAGGGGCGTCCTCGAGCTCATACCAGGACGAAGGGGCCTCTTCGTCGTATTACGGAGGTGCACCTTCTTGGTTACCATGGAGTTGAGCCCCACTTAGGCAAAAAGCCTAAGCTTGGGGGAAGATTTACCGAGATCACACTCATCTATATATCATGTTTTGTCGGTTCTTTGTATATCCATCTTTCCTTTCTTTTTGGTTTTTGTTTCTGCTTTCTCAAAACACAAAAATACCAAAAATATTTTCGTTGTTTCTCTTGTTTTGTTTCTTTGCCTTTTAGCTTTAGTCTGCCTTAAATAAAAATCCAAAAATATTTTGCTTTGTTTGTTTTTACTTTTTGTGCTTGCTTTAAAAAAATCGAAAACACCAAAAATATTTGTTCTTCTTCTTTGGATTCGTGAAGTTCTTTGCAGGGTTCAACAGTCCTCAGTGGAGTTTGGTTTCATGTTATTATTCAAGCCACACAAGTAAAGGGCAATAATGAAGATTAAGAGAACTTGAGGTGTGGTAAGAGGCTGGTAACGAACTCTATTTGTTTTTATTTTTGTACATATACTCATCATTGTGGGCATGCTTAGTCTGTTCATGTAAGGTGTATGTTATTTATGAATGCTTAGTAGTTCTTGCTTTCTCATGATTAGCTCCATCTTGCTAATAGTTTGTAGCATGTCATATGAATGTTTTCTTGCATTGTTTTATTCATAACTTAGTATGATATTGTGGTATCCTCCTCTGAATGTTTCATGTGAATCGACTTGGCACATGCTCACGCATGCATATGACTGAACCATTAGTCAGTAAGCCTTGACGATTTATTTTACCTCAGAGTTCTTGTATCACTTTCATGCCATAATTAGTCATGTTTTGTTACAAGCATGATTATGATAGTTATTGATCTCTCGTTTGTCGCTCCCTTTCTATTGCTAGCCTTTACTTGCACTGAGTATGAGCTCTACTCGTGTTTCCAACTCCTCAAAACCAATATTGCCAAAAGTGTCCATCATACCTACCTACTAGCATCATTTTCTATTCCGTTCATATTTATTATGCCTTGTTTTCTTCCAAATAAAATGTTTAACTGTTTTGGGAAAACTAGTTAGTAAAACTCACACAAACTTGATGGCACACTATATTTCTTATACTAATAAACCCGAACCATTGTGACAGTCCATTAAAGTTATATGCTTGCAAATTATAGGCTGAGAGTTAGCAAAACCGTGCTATCACGGGGAACACTTTCAACATTGCACCTGTACTTTGTACCCAGTTGATATCATGCTCTTTTGTTTATGGATGTCATCGGTATGAAATAAAAGGGTAGCTTGTAAGTTCATGAGTTTATTTATATATAATATATATATATATATATATATGTGTGTGTGTGTGTGTGTGTGTGTGTTAGACAAACGCCTGGGCTGCTAGCCTAAGCCATGCCTAATCATGGTGGAAACTTGCAGCATAACCATAATGAGGAATTTGTGAAGCATCCTCAATAAAAATCTATGCAAATAGCAAATAAAAATATCGCTGAGATGCTCATTGTCTGCTTGCCTTGTCATTTTGATTTTGGGATAGCTCATGTATCATGTGCAAGGGGTACCCCATTGGCGGTTCTCTATGATACGCATGTATTTACTATGACAAAAACTTGCCGGTAACTAAAGTTGAGTAGCATGAGGAGCGGCCCTCGTATTCAAGGGACATGATATTTTTAGTTTATGGTTTGTCAAGCATATAACTTATATTGGACCTCACATTCACCATTAACCATTTAAAGATGCCTATGATAGGGGAAATAAGAGCTCAAAGCTAATGAGTACCATACTTTCAGCATTTGGAAGCCTTTCAAACTTTTCAAAACCTTTTCACTTCCTTGTTGAGTCACCACTTATTCTATGAGCACCTTCTTGAGAGCATAGTTGGCATTCTTAGTGTAATGTGCTTGTCTCAAAACTTGGTTAATTATGTCATGACTTTGATGCTTGTATCTCTGATATCTTTACTTCTAGTCTTCACTTGAACTTTAGAGGTGCCTTGACATTTATTTTGTGCTCTACGAACAAGGCAAGCGAGATACCACTCTCTCATACCCTTTTATGAGCATTATAATGTTGCTTATGTTTATGTTTCATGCTACTTACTAATATTGAGTTGGAATCTCTTCATAGCTTGCAATGAATATTGAGTAGACTTAGTTGTATGCTCCTTATTATGAATTGTCTAAGTATCTACTCGTGTGATGAGAATATTTACATCATATGAAGCAAATGTGTTTGTGAAAGTTCTTTTATCGCACTCAGTTTTCAACTGAATTGCTTGAGGACAAGCAATAAGCTAAGCTTGGGGGGAGTTGATACGTCCAAGACGTATCTACTTTGTCGAACACATTTGCTATTGTTTCTCCTCTAAACTTGTGTGATTTGGATACAACTAACACGAACTGACGTTGTTTTCAGCAGAATTACCTTGGTGTCTAGTTTTTGTGCAGAAAATCAACTATCAGAAAAAATTTCGAAAAATATGTCAAAAATCCTATTTCACCAGAAGACTCACGGAGCTAGAACATGAGACGGAGTGGAGGCCTGAGGGGCCCACACCCCCTGCCGCGCGGGTGGGCCCATGCCACGCCTAGAGGAGGTGTGGCCGCCCCAGACACCCCCTTGGCCTCCCTCTTCGCCTATAAGTTGCCTTCTAACCTAAAACCTCAGGAGGGTTCGATGTTTTTCCAGAAAGAGTTCCACTGCGCCGTCACCACCAGAAACCGCGATTCGAAACCAGAAACTCCGTTCTGGCACCCTGCCGGGACGAGGAATTTGGAGAGGATCATTGTCATCATCATCAACAATGCCTCTCCATCAACCATCCATGTTTCCCTCATCCATGAGTGAGTAATCCCAGTTGTAGGCTATGGGGATGGTAGGGATTTGATGAGTTCTATCATGTAATCGAATAAGATTGTTAGGGCATGGTGCCTAGTATATCTATTAGTGCTATTTGACTTTGTTGCAACTTGCTGTGCTTAATGCTTGTCACTAGGGTCCGAGTGCCATGATCTCAGATCTGAACTTATCATTGATTCATTATGATAATATTGTTTGTGATCTTATCTGCAAGTTGTGTACACATATCATTGTCCGGATCCAAAGGCCCCGAAGTGACAGAAATTGGGACAATCGGAGGGGATGGCTGTGATGTGAGGATCACGTGTGTTCACGAAGTGTTAATGCTTTGCTCTGGTGCTCTATTAAAAGGGGCACCTTAATTGCCAGTAGTTCCCTTGAAGCCCGCTGCAACGGGCTGGCAGGACAAAAGATGTTGTGCAAGTTCTCATTGCGAGCACGCATGACTATATATGGAGCACATGCCTATGATTGTTTGGTACTTGGATGCTTATTCTTATTTATCTGTAATTGTCGTAGATATTGAAGTTACATGTTTAGACTTGTCCATGCAACGCCCGTCCATCCATCCCCATGCCTACCGCACTTATATCCTACTATTTGCTACTACTGTTACAATTGCTCTTTTTTCTACTGCTGCCGTTGCTTTGCTATTGCTACTACAAACTGTTGCTACTGATAAACTTTTATGAGTAAGAACTATTTCCAGGTACAGCTGAATTGACAACTCAGTTGTTAACGCTTATAAGTATTCTTTGTCTTCCCTTGTGTCGAATCAATAAATTGTGTAATACTACCATCGAAGACTGTTGCGATCCCCTATACCTGTGGGTCATCAACCGCATATTGCGGCGGGAAAACAACAACGAATATTTTCGAAAAAATATAAATAAAAATGTACAAAAAAGTGCAGGATACGATAATAACATTTATAGAGCTATATTTGCCACCTCTTGCATTTGAATGCAATCTGTGAACAAAGAATAAATGACATTGACACGCATACATAGTGTACATGCAACTAAGAAGTTTTCGCTCTTAGGGAGCCGAGTTCGCTAAGTATAAAAAAACATTATACCTAAATTTTGTAGAGGTGAAGATTCATTCCGTGTTCATTAATAGAGCATATGTGGTTATAGCTGAAAAGATACAAGCTTCCAACTATAGGGTAAAGTTCAGAAGCGAAATGATTCCATTGTAACTTACTGCCAGGTGAGAATGCCGTGGTCAATCTTATTTTTGGGCTCTCTCTACTGCTCTTGACTATTATTAATTGATCGTTTTTTTGTTTTGCAAAATAAAGTTATCTGTCTCAGTGTGTAACTTATGAATGAGGAGACTGAAACACGACTACTTGTTAATTCTTGATAGAGCTAGAGATAAGTACCTTGTCTATAGTAGAAGCACAACCGTCAAAAGAAGGATGTGAGGAAACAGACCATATTTGAACGGATAACTCTCCGGTATGTCCACCGCGAGAACATTCATTGAAGATGGTGAGCATGTTGCTTGGAATTGAGACCAATGTAGTGAGAAATTGCATGTTGAAAACAAACACGCAACAAAGCTGACAAGTGACATCATAATCAAAATAACAAAATAGATGTATGGGGTCACAAGTTATGGCAACTCAGATGACGGAAGTCGACATCAACGCAGACACAGGGCAATACAGGCGCGAAAAGTGGATTTTGTGCATTATCTCCATTTTGTATGATTATATGCCTCCCGATATGAATGGGCACTCCACAGATCGAGCATATGTACTAGTACTCCCCGTGCGTACGCATCTGCCTACTTTGAGGAAGACAGCAACCTAGAGTATCTGGCCGAACACGGTGGTGGCTAACTGAGCGCAGGGGGGGATTGTGATCGAGTTTCAGATGGAGGATACTCGTGGCAAAGGCAAGATCAGGTGCTCGCCCTCGGCGGCGGCCAGGAGCACCTTGCTTCTCCTGGCCGCCGTCGTGTTCCTGGGGTGGCTCGTGATCTGGGCCGTGTTCCCGACCAGAACCTACAGCTCGACATGGGCGCCAAAGCTCGCGGCGCTCACCGGCTTCGGGAAGCAAGGTTTATTATCTCTTCTGCCTCTCGCGCGCGCCTTGTATGAACTGCACCGTTGCCAGTTCTAACGAGCTAGTAGTTTTGTTCATCATGTTTTTTTTTTAATTGCAGGGATGAGGATGTTGCTGTTCGTGTCTCCCGTACTGTTCGTCTACGTTGTCGCGTGCGTCTACCTGCATTTGCACAAGGACAGTGACCCTGACACCCAGAGCCGGTCCAGGTACGGTCAGTTTCTGAAGAACAAGTAGTGGTCGATGCGATTTCAGCAAATATTTTTTCGATATTTCTGGCTAAAAACAACCAGCGATCATGGAATCTCTGCATATATTTCGCATGTAGAACTACATGGCTGCATAACAATTAACAAATGAAAAAAGAAAATCCTGACGAATTGCTTACGCAGAGGGGTGTTCAGTTCGAGAATGGCAGCCTGGAGGAGACCCGTGCTGGTGAGAGGCCCGCTGGGGATCGTGACACGCGTAGAGCTCGCCTTCCTCCTCATGCTCCTGGCGCTCCTCGTCTGGTTCTACACCGCCTACATCACCGCCGAGTTCGCCAAAATCCGCATCAAGTTACCAGGCGAGAAACTGTAAGCAAGCCGACACGCAACTGAAACTTCTGACAGTAAACACCAACGATCTTTGCGAACTGAAGTACTTGTACCTACGCACGACGTTCTCAGGTGGCAGGCGCAGCTGGAGAAAGCGGCGCGGCGGCTTGGCACCGCCGGGAGCTTGTGCGTCGCGCTCCTGTTTGTCCCCGTCGCACGCGGCTCGTCGCTCCTGCCGCTGGTCGGCCTCACGTCGGAGGCCAGCGTCAAGTACCACGTCTGGCTGGGCCATCTCGCCATGGTCATCTTCACCGCTCACGGTCTCTGCTACATCTCCTTCTGGGCATCCACCGATCAAATCGACGAGGTAGCTCACAGTTTTTTAAGATTCAGAGATAAACCCGTGACTGAACCTGGCACGCCCTGACGACCTGCACCTGTGGTGGTGTATCCAGATGCTGAAATGGGCGAGGACGAGGATGTCGAACGTGGCCGGGGAGCTGACGCTGCTCTGCGGCCTGGCGATGTGGGCCACGGCGCTGCCGCGCGTCCGCCGCCGCATGTTTGAGCTCTTCTTCTACGCGCACCACCTCTACGTCCTCTTCGTCCTCTTCTGCGCGCTCCACGTCGGCGTCACCGCCTTCTGCTTCGTCCTGCCCGGCGTCTTCCTCTTCGCCGTCGACCGCTGCCTCCGCTTCCTGCAGTCCCGCGCAAGCGTCAGCCTCGTCTCCGCCCGCCTCCTGCAGTCCCAGGCCGTCGAGCTCAACTTCGCCAAAAGCACCTGTACGTGCATGACACACGGACCGCACGCACCAAGGACAGCTTGACTGAGACACTGACGCCTGCAGTGACACGTGTTGCAGGTCTGAGGTACAGCCCCACGAGCACGCTCTTCGTGAACGTGCCAAGCGTCTCGCGCCTCCAGTGGCACCCATTCACGGTGACGTCGAGCAGCAGCGTCCAGCCCGACACGCTAAGCGTCGTCGTCACGAGCAGAGGCGCCTGGACGCGGAAGCTGTACGAGGCGGTGTCGTCTCTGCCCCCGTCGGGTGGCCACCTCGGCGTCTCCGTCGAGGGGCCGTACAGCGCGTCCACGCGCTTCCTGGGCTACGACTCGCTGGTGATGGTAAGCGGCGGCAGCGGCATCACGCCGTTCATCTCCGTCATCCGCGAGCTCGTCTACCAGCGAGGCGCGGCTGAGACCGTGCCGGCGCGGAGGCTTCTTTTAATCTGCGTATTCAAGACGTCGGCCGAGCTGGACATGCTGGACCTCCTCGTCCCGGTCTCCGGCGGCATGGCAGCCATTTCCGGCCTCGACCTGCGCATCGAGGCCTTCGTCACGAGGGAAGGCGAGCCCTCCGCTGGCGACCGCGCGCGCAGGCAGCCTGGCCGGGAGGTCTGGTTCAAGCCGTGGCCGTCGGACGCACCAGTCGCCCCGGTGCTCGGCTCCAGCGGCTGGCTCTGGCACGGCGCTGTCGTGTCGTTGTCATTTGCCGTCTTCCTCGTGCTCGTGGCCGCGTTGCAGAGGTTCTACATCTACCCGGTGGACGGAGACACCAACCACGTGTACCCGTGGGCGGCGAGAACGATGCTGAACCTGCTGTTCCTCGGCGTCAGCGTCGCCGGCGTGACCGGTGCCGCGTTCCTGTGGAATAAGCGGGGGAGCGCCGCCGATGAGGAGATGATGAAGGTAAAGAGCGTTGACGGCACGACGCCGGGGATGTCGCCGGTGGCGTTGCTCCATTGGGCAGGCGGCGTGGACCGGGAGATGGAGAGCTTGCCTGCTGCGCAGCCTCCCGTGCAGGCTACCAACGTGCACTTCGGCCACCGTCCGGACCTCAAACGTAAGCTCTACAGTGCATATATAAACGTACCTTTGGTCTGGTTTTGGTTAGCTCTGCTGAGTTGAAATGTTGGCCGAATTGGATGATCTGTGCAGGAATGTTGGTGGGGATTGAGGGGGAAAATGTTGGGGTGATGGCGAGCGGCCCGCAGGGGATGATTGAGGACGTCGCGACTATCTGTTCGTCCGGGCCGGCGAGCAATCTGCATTTCCAGTCCATAAGCTTCACCTGGTGAACAGTACTAGTAACACAAAACCAGTCTGCGCAATAATAATGCAATAATGACTTGCTAGGGAAGAGGCTCTCTTAAGAACGTGAAATCAATCCGAAAACTCACGCAAATGCAGGTGAAAAATCATGCATGTGTTGCATGTCGTTTGGTCTGCACTTGAATGCATTGCATCAGAGCAGGAAGAGGAGCCCGGTGCCGTGATATTTTCTTTGTATGTTTGCTGGTGTGCGGGTGAGTAGTGATAGTTGTTGTCGCCTCTTCTCAATGGTGACATTGTTAGATAGATCTCAACGTGACATAGCCTAACGGCCTGTCACACCCCCTAACCGCGTTCTGATCGGGGGCGCCCAACCCTATCTGGTTGGTGGGCCCCTGTCGTCACGGTATATAAAGTGGTGAGGGCCGGCAGCACACGGTACGAGGTTCACCGTTGTGCCATCACCCCACCTACACCCCTACCGATCTAGGGTTAGCGCGAGCCGACGGAAAGCACCGCCACCACCGTACACCCACGCCGTCGCCCCTTTTCCTATGGCTAACGACGGCGGCTCCAGCTCCGGCACAAGTTCCGGCATCCCCTCTGGCTCATGCTTGTCGAGCTAGGACGCAAGTAGTACCCTTCTCTCTCTCTCTCTCTCTCTCTCTCTCTCTCTCTCTCTCAGATCTACAAGTTCTACCTTATAGTACATCTACCAAGGCTAGATTAGAATCAACAATGGTATCAGAGCAAGTTTCTAGCTCTAGTTCTTTCGGTAGAAACAGAAAGTGCAAAAGAAAAGAAAACCCTAGATCCAAACTCCCCAAAGTGCGCCTGCCCTATGGCCACGTCGTTCCTCTCGATCTAGATGGGCATCCCTAGTGGAGACATCTAGAAGAAGAACAAACCCCCCTTCGGGGGCAAAGCAAAGCCTTGGATCTAAGCCCCAAAAGAATCCCCAAAGAGAAAGATCCCCAGATCCCGCATGCAAAAGCCAAGTCAAAATCCTCCCCAAAAGAACACCCCAAAATCCCCAAAATAAAACCACAAAGGGCCTGCCGGTAGAGGCGTCTCATCGCCGGTTGACGGTGGTGTGTGCCCTAGGGTGGACACACCACTAGAAGGCGAGGAGGACCGGTGTTCTCCCTCTCTCACTCGTCGTAGTGCCTGCGAGGTGTGGGGAAGGTGGAGAACAGGGGAGAAAAGGGGGAGAGGGATCGCAGCAGATGGGGAGGGGCTCACTGTCGGCCAAGCACCGGGCAGCTCGACCTCCTCGCCGCCAAGGTGGGGCCGCAGCCACTGCGCATGAGCATGGAAGGTGGGGAAGGCGCGCCTGTTGGGAGGCGCCGCCCGGCTTGAGCGGCAGCGCCGCTCGGACCAAGCGGCACCGTCGCCGAGAGAGGTGGAGGCGGTGATCGTCTCATTGGGGGAGCGCCGTCTCGCCATAGCCACTCGAGCGCGAGCACTTGGCCACAGAGACTAAGCCGCCGCCAGCAGAGAGCGAGTGTTGCGGGGAGGGAGCAGAAAATGGGGCTAGGGTTTTTCGTCGGGGGCCGCGGGGCGGTTTTATTCATGCGATCGACGCGGTCAGCCGTTCGATTGAACCCTAGCAATCCGATGGCCGAGATTCAGCGATGACACAGGACGATGGGGGTTGTCGGGCCAAGTGACCAGGCCGTGGGCGTGGTACAGGCAAAGGCAACGTGTGCGGCTAGCGGCTAAGCGTGCCGGCAGACCAGACGGTCGTTGTTGTCATTTGAGCCCTTCTTGGTCGAGCAGCTAGGCCGGTTTTGTCCGCACGCGCGGCAGATTCTCGTGGGCCGCTCACGATAAAGGCCCAGAAGAGCATAATAGTGCAGTTTTTTCTGTTTTAATTTTTCTATTTACAAAAGCTGGTTTTGATGTTTTATTATCAGTTTTTTGACAGAATTTGATACAGATTTCTCTAGTCATATTATTTCGGTGGAATATTTGTCTAGAGAATTCATGAGAGGCAGATTTTTTTTGTAAAGTTTATGAATGTTGTAATAATGTTTCCGCTGCAAATAGTTGTTTTAAATTGCTAGAATGCAATAAAAGTGTGTTAATTTTTGTTAGTATAAAATATGTGATAAAGTAATTTATGCTCCATGTTATTAATTGACCAACGTTATTAATAAACATGATCATGATCCCTTTTATTATGTATTAAAGGTGCATTTTATTTTATTTTTACCCAACAATGATATAACTTTAAATGACACAAACAATTGCATGCTTAATTTATACCAACGACGGATTAATGCATACAGTTGTTTTGGTTATCTTACATCTTTTGTGGTTTTCAGGAGGTCTCAACCTCATGAGCTGCCTGAAGGACATCCCACTGCTCAGAGGGGATAACTACAAATGGAGGAAAAAGGTTGATCTGGCCTTTGTCTGCGCCGAGGTGGACTGGGTGGTTGACACCAAACAACCAGTCAAGCCCGAGGACCCACTGAGGGGTGATGCTGAGGAAAGTGCTGCATTTGAAAAGAGAAAGAGAGACCATGCTCCTTTAGAGCTGGCCTACTCAATAGACAATCAAAAGTGGGTCAATGCAAGCAAGCAATGCTTGGCTTTTGTAAAGAACATAATTGAGAACGCAATAGTGGGCTCAATTTAAGAGTGTGCCTCTGTTGGTGAGTACCTTGCAAACATAAAGAGCCAGTTTACTGGCTCTTCAAAGATGTATGCAACCCAAATGCTCAACAATTTGGTATTTGAAAAGTATCTGAGAGGGCCACATGGCATTAGAGAGCACATCTTGAGGATGTCCAACATGGCGGCTAAGTTGAAGCCCATGGATGCGGACCTCGAGCTCAAGCCTGCTCTTCTGGTGCATCTTGTCATGACCTCTCTTCCCCAACAGTTCGAGAACTTCGTCATCAACTATAACATGTCCCCTGAAAAGTGGGACATTGAAAAGACCATAGGGATGTGTTCTCAAGAGGAAGAAAGGCTAAAGTCCATTCACGGTGGTTCCTTGAACGACATGAAGGACAATAGGAAGAGGAACTTCACCAACAGTAACGATGGTGGCTCACCTTCCAAGCCACATGGCAAGGGCCCCCTACAGCACCAGCATCAGTACCAACAGTCTACTCCTAGGGACAAAGACCAGTGCCACCATTGTAAGAAGGTTGGCCACTACAAAAAGGATTGCCTAATATGGCTAAAGTCCATAATAGACAAAAACGGGGTTCCATTCGACAAGGATTTTGCCAAAAAGAGAAAGACTCATTGAAGTGGCGAATGGGATTGAAGCAGAAGTGGAGGCTATTGGCGACATTCCTCTGGAGCTGGCTGATGGCTCTTCTCTTTTGCTTAAGGATGTTTTATTTGTTCCTTCCATTTATAGAAATTTAATAAGTGTGTCGTGCTTGGACAAAGACTTGTATGAGTGCTATTTTGGACATGGAAAATGTGCCATTTGGTTGAAAGATACTTGTGTGGGTGTTGCTACACTACATGACAAGCTTTATTTATTATCTTTGCATGAGAAAGTATTTTCTATGTGTGATGTGAATGAACAAGTTCCCTTGTCGAACAAAAAACAAAAGAAAAGAAAGCGAACTCTTGACTCATCGAAGTTATGGCACTGCAGATTAGGCCATATTTCGAGGGGAAGAATAGAAAGCCTCGTTAAAAATGACATTCTTCCTCCGTTAGAGTTCTCAGACATCGATCAATGCATAGATTGCATCAAAGGAAAGTATGTAAAACAAATTAAAAAGGGTGCAAACCGAAGTATAGCTACACTAGAAATAATCCACACTGATATTTGTGGACCGTTTCCGGTGAAAAGTGTGGATGGATATGATTCATTCATAACATTCACGGATGATCACTCCCGGTATGGTTATATTTATCCAATTAAAGAAAGATCTGAAGCATTGGATAAATTTAAAATTTTCAAAGCTGAAGTAGAAAATCAGCATGATAAAAGAATTAAGATAGTCCGGTCTGACCGTGGGGGGGAGTACTACGGTCGGCATACTCCATATGGTCAAGTACCAGGACCTTTTGCAAGGTTCCTACAAGAAAATGGAATAGTCGCCCAATATTCTATGCCGGGCGAACCTCAAGAAAAGCAGATGGTGAAAGGCGAACTACCCTCATGGATATGGTGCGCGAGATGATGAGCTATTCCACCCTCCCGTTGGGATTGTGGATGGAGGCTTAAAACCGCCATTCACATTCTCAACACAAGTACCAAATAAGTCGGTGCCCAAATACCAAAATACCTATGAATTGTGGACATGAGTCCCTCTCTGCACCACTTGAGGGTGCAGGGGGCCAATTTGAGGCAAAAGTTTTCAATCCAAACATTGCAAATTTAGACCCCAAAACAGTATCTTGCCACTTCATTGGCTATCCGGATAAATAAAAATCTATCGTTTCTCTTGTCTATGAGATACACAAAGTTTGTAGAAAGCGAGACATGCTCTTATTGGAGGGCGAATTAATGAGGGGAGCACGGTAGCTGGAAATTGATCTTGAGGATAAGAGGTGCATGCACCTAATCCGATGACTCAGAGCCATTTTCTCGCTACTTGTTGTGCCACCTTCTACAACCCCCGAGGTTGGTGCGGCACTGTTGTGACTCCACACGTGACAACAATGGGAAAGTTGAAACCTGTCCATCAGAGCCACAGAACCTTTGTTGAGCACGAAAGGGCGAACAGCCATCATAAATGTGCCTGAACCCGAGGCAAGAAATGAGCAAGAGTCTGATGAACTCAGAAGGTCTAAAAGAGAACGAAGACCAGCCATTTTCAAAGAAGTTTACAAAGTCTACAACATAGTTCATATGGAGGGCGATCCTACCTCATATGAAGAAGCCATGAGTAGCCCTCACTCAGCCAAGTGGGTGGAGGCAACGTAAGATGAAATGAAATCAATGAGTTCCAACAATGTTTGGGACTTAGAGGAAATTCCTAAAGGAGCCAAAACTGTAGGATGCAAATGGGTCTACAAAACAAAGTATGACTCCAATGGGAATGTAGAAAAGTACAAAGCTAGACTTGTGGCAAAAATCTTTACGCAAAGAGAAGGCGTAGATTACAATGAGACTTTTTCTCCGGTATCATGTAAGGACTCCTTCAGAATCATAATGGCACTAGTTGCACATTTTGATTTAGAGTTACATCAAATGGATGTTAAGACGGCATTTCTAAATGGAGATTTAGAAGAAAATGTTTACATGGGTTTTTTCATGGAGGGGAAGGAACATATGGGATGCCGCCTAAAGAAATCCATTTATGGGTTAAAGCAAGCCTCTAGGCAAAAAGTTCAATGATACAATTAAAAGATTTGGATTCAAAGAAAATGTTGAGGACAACTGCATTTATGCAAAGTTCAAAAGTGGGAAATATATTTTCCTAATTCTGTATGTGGATGACATCTTGCTTGCTAGCAGTGATGTCGGTCTACTACTAGAAACAAAGAAGTTCTTGTCATCAAATTTTGACATGAAAGACCTTGGTGAAGCTTCTTATGTTTTGGGCATAGAAATTCACCGAGATAGAAAGAATGGAGTGTTAGGACTGTCGCAGAAAGCGTATTGTGAAATGATTCTAAAGAAATACAATATGCATGCGAGTAATGCAACACCTGCTCCCATAGTCAAGGGCGACAGTTTTGGGAAATCCCAATGTCCAAAGAACCAATATGAGATCGATCAAATGAAGTCAGTACCATATGCTTCGGCTGTTGGAAGCTTACAGTATGCATAAGTGTGCACTCGCCCTGACTTAGCTTTTATCACCGGGGTACTTGACGAGGTTCGATCTCATCAATGCCCATTGTTATGGACTTGGATTTTGGAGAAGATGGGGATGCTGGAGGTCGTGGAACGGTTAGCAAACAAGCAACACGGGGACACAAAGGTTTACACAGGTTCAGGCCCCCGGAGGGAAAACCCTACTCCTGCTTGTCTGCTCTTGATTATGACGGAACCGAAGGTTCTGAGTCTTGATGCAATCTGGCGTGGAGGTGTGTATCGAAAGTATGAGTCGAGAGATCTAGGTCGTGCCCTCTGGCCTTTATATAGACTTAGGCAGGTCCGGGCATAGACCTAGTCGATTCTGTTCTAGGGTTTTACCCCTTTGAATTTCCTATCTACTCTAGTCTTGCTCTCCAAGGATCCGAAAGGCGTCATGGGCCTGGGCCACCCGAAAGTCTTCATGGGACGGCGTACATTTTCCGTGGGCCTTCCTTGGGCTGGACCAGGTATGCTGAGATCATGCACTCGCGGGGTATAACCATGTCAGTAGCCCCCGAGTGATCAGTCGAATCGTAGGTTCGGCTGAGGACTCTTCAATCTTTCGGGTGCAACTATGTATTTAAATAGTTCAATGTGTAGGGATTGTTGATGCGTGTGCCTGACTTACCCAACGGATCAGAGTCAGTTAACTGTCTTAGGACGAAACTACACGATCTTCTTCTGGTTCAAGTCCCTCAACTCTAACCTGGAACGTATGCTGGTGTAATTCGACTCAGGCCGCGGAGGACTTACAGGAGTGGAATTCCAGTGATTTTAATTAATGCACCCAACGCGTCCGTCAGGATTTTTCATCGCGCCTGCTGGCACGGGTTCATACTAGCAGAGCGGAGTCGTGTGCGTTGCTAGGCCATCAGATGATATCTGTATGTCTTATCTTTGTGTCGCAGACACAGCATCCGAATGTTTGTCACAGCGGAGGTGTTTCGGGTGGCCAAGGAGGTCGTTGCTCACTCAGCGTTTTTTTGGGGCAGAGTTGCCGAAAAGTTTTTGCATGCTGATCTGAAAGATCGTAGTCGAAAAATTCATAGGGTGCACGACCAGCGCTCCCTATGGGAGTAGCCCCCGAGTGTCTGTTCGAGTCGTAGACTCGAGAGGAGACTTTAGTTCCAACATCGTTCAGTTGTTAAGTCCGTAGGACACAAAAAATTTCGAATGCTTAAATCCATCCTTCCTATGGGAGTAGCCCCCGAGTCCGTAGTGGAGTCGTAGACTCGACGTAGGACTCGAAGAAACAGTTCGTTTTTATTCATCTTTCGGGTGCGCGGCCAGCGCTCCTAATAGGAGTAGCCCCCCGAGTATTTAGTCGAATCGTAGATTCGAGTGAGTACTCTTAGATTTGTAGCCGAAGAACTTGTAGTTATTGCTAGTATAGATTTTGATGACATCAGTGCTGACGATCAATGACCTCAAGCGTCTGCGCCGAAGATGACTTATTCGACGAACATGGGTCCCACTTGCTGACCTTGAATTGACCGGTCACGCGCGGCGTGGAGATAATTACGGCGTCTCCTCGATTTCCGCGCGTAGTGGATGGCGTGGTAACGACGGTTCGTTGTGCTGCTGACACGTGTATGGCCAGATCTGCCGTTGGCGTTAGGTCTTCTGGATGGACGGTTGCCGCGCATCGTCTTTGCCATTATAATCATTGGGGAAAGCTGCAGTTTGTTTTCACCGCATCTACTCTTGTTTTCACTGCCTCCTTGTGCTCTAGCAGTTCTTGCTGCGCACTGGAATTTCCTTCCACATTTCCCTCTTCCCTTCTACGCTCTCACCGCCGGCGCCGCCGTAGCGCGATGGGGAAACCGAAGAAGTCATCCTCTGCTGTTGGTACCAGCGCCGCCGGAGGGAAGAAAAGCGCCACCGCTACCCGCGTCACCGATGGTGGTTGGCGGCGATCAGAGACGTGGGAGAGTGACCTCCGCAAACTTCGTGAGCGGGGCTTGATCCCGCAGGATAGGGAGGCCGTTAGACTCCTCGGCAACAAGGTAATCCTCCGTCCCCCCGCTGGGTATCGGGTTATGTTTCTCGCCTTCGTTATGCGTGGGTTTTCCTTTCCAGTCCACAACTTCCTTCGTGGGCTGCTCTTTCTCTATGGCATCCAGCTGCATCATCTTTCTCCCAATTCTCTTCTTCACATTGCTTGTTTCATCACTTTCTGTGAGTGCTGGCTCGGCATTGAGCCGCACTTTGGCCTCTTCCGGAAACTTTATTCCGTGAAGAGGCAGTCTGGTTCGGATGGTGTTTATCCCATTGGGGGTTGCATCATCTACCTCAGTCTCAATCTGCTTTTCTTTTCCTTTTCCATGTCCGAATCTGTCCAGTATTGGCGGAGGCGGTGGTTTTATATCCGCGACTCCGTAGTGCCTGGGCAAGATTTTGGTCTTGTTCCTTTTGACCCCTCCCAAAAGATTGAGCCGAAAAGGTCTTGGAAAAACAAGATCTTGGATGGCGAGGAGGCGGAGATAGAGGCGCTATATCGTCGGGTGGAGGATCTCCAGTTGATTCCCGAGAAGGAAGTTAATGGTGTGGATATCATCCGCACCTTCCTCGAGCGTTGGGTGCAGCCACTCCAGGCTAGGGTGCACCCATTGTTCCTTTATACTGGCCGGCGTGATCCGACGAGGGTGTCGGCTGAGAAAATCTCCGAGGGGGATCTTGACAGACCTTCGTCACGCCAAGTTCAAGGTCGGAGAAAATCCCGGAAGTCCG
Organism: Avena longiglumis; assembly: GCA_030063025.1. Lineage (NCBI taxonomy): Eukaryota > Viridiplantae > Streptophyta > Magnoliopsida > Poales > Poaceae > Avena > Avena longiglumis. Next base: position 53,352,137 of record CP125976.1, read on the forward strand.
ACTCGCCGTTTTCTTCAATGTTGGCTATTCCACAGGTGTAGATTCGTGCGCATAGCGCTTTTTGTCGACTGCGTATTTATTTTCCTTTGTTTGCTAACAAGGTCCCTTCTTGTTTGCAGAGCTTCAAGGTGCCGGACATGGTGCCTCCATTGCCTGAATTGTTTCCGGATGCGCCGGATAATGACGTGGTGGATTCCGTGTCTGAACTGGCTTCGGCACGATCGCCAGCTGAGGAGGCCAGCGAGTCGAGCGAGTACCACACGCGCAAACGATCGCGGAGCTCCAGCGAGTCTTCGGATGCTTCGACTCCTCCGACTCCTGAAACCCTCTCAGGCCTTGAGCCACAAAGGCGGGCATGGAGACTCTTTCTCTTCTTTTCCTGCCATTCCTGTGCGGGCTGTAGCGCCGCACGCGCCAGCAAAGCGGAAGAAGGAAGAAAAGAAGGAAGAGAAGAAAGAAGAGAAGAAGGGGGGGGAGAAGAGAGTCCGAAGGACTCCTCCTGTCTTCAACCTGAGCTCACTGGACTCGTGAGTTTCCTTTATACTGCTTTCTTTTTGCTGTTGACTTTTGTGCTTGTCTAAATATTTCGTGTGTAGGCACTCCTCCCACGACTCCTCCAACGATGGTGCTCGGGATATGATGGGAGAATCAAAGGTTGCGTCTCCTCCTCCTCAGACGGTGGCAACTTCGGGGGGCGCTGCTCTGAACCCTCCTCTGCAGGAGGTGCAAGTGGTTTCGCCTGAGAATTTCTCCAGCGGGCCTTCATCATCACCGTTGGATCATGTAAGTCGTCTATCACGGGGGGAGCCCCCGAGCGTGTGTAAAAGAGTTCTCTTAGTTTGTTCTTCGAGTCTCGGGGGGAGCCCCCGAGTGTTTTCGTGTGAGTCTTTTCTTTGCTTTTCCTCATTGAGCCCCGAGTCCTTTTTCTGAATGGTGGTTCTTCTTCCTGCAGCCTTTTGTGCAGGAAGCTAAGTGACTGGTGCAGGAGCGCCTGGTGCTGGAGGCCGACCTCCATCAGCTTCAAGGTACCCGTATACTTTTGGTGCTTCTTTCCTTTATTCCTGTCCTGTTTTCTGACGTTTGCTTGGTTTGAATGCAGAGGAGCATAATACTTCTCTCCGTGAGATCGACGCTCTCAAGAAGAGCTTTGGTCAATCGGAGAAGAAGGCCGAGGCCGTCGTCGGTGTGAAAGAGTGCCTTGAGCTGGAGCTGGCTGAGGCAGCCGAAGCTAAAGAGCGTCTGCAACGGGAGGCCACGGACCGCGAGGAGCTGCTTGCTACTGCTGCGACTACACGTGAAAGAGAGGTGGCGGGCAAGCTCATGGCTGCTGCCAAGACTGTTTTGGTTGAGTACCTTATTTTTGCTTCTGTCTTTTCGTTTCCTTCTCTTTCTTCTGTGTTACATTCTTCATTCCTTATCTTTTTGTCTCAGATGCCGCAGGCATCGAGTTTGACCGCGGCGCTCTGGAGCATGGGAGTGCTCTAGATGATGCTACTGCAGATCGAAGATCGCCGCAGACCGTCCAACTCCTTGCCAAGGCGAAGGAGGTTCTTGGCCGCTTCTACAAGGAGTTGTCCCAGGCGGCGCCCTTGATGATGTTGACGCTGGCGGAGGCTTTGTCACCGGCGCCACGGCGCATAAGCGAAGCGAAGGACATCGGCGTCCGTCGGCGATGGCGGCCTTGGCGGCCGCGAGCCGACCTTCCCCAGATCTCCTCCCGGATGTCAACGACCTCGGATGGATCCGAGGTAGCCTTTGCTGCCTATTCTGCTCGCTGCAAGCGATATGGGCCAAAGCTCATTGATCTGTTGTCTGAGTATGCGCTGCGGCAGCAGGGGGAGGCCAAGGCTAGGCAATCCGGCTCCGAGGCGACTCAGGGTGCCGCGTCTTAGGCGTTGTAGATGTAGGATAGTTTGTAGTCTGCTTTTGTTGTAAATATTTTGAGGAACGCAATCATTGTGCCACGTAGTGGCCTTTATATGCTTAATGAATTCTTCTGAGTTGTGCTCTACCACTGTCTGAATGTTTATGTCCTTTGCTTTTCTGCTGTTCTAGGTTCCTTCGGGTGCTGACCCCGTTGACACCTCGCCTGTAGCGCAGCTGCGGCCATCTTTGGATGATTCCTCGCAACTCGCTTTTCTTCGGGACCGTGTCCGTAGTCTTGAGAGGGAGTTGCTTGGGTTGCATGGTCACACCGATGTTTGGAAGTCCAAGGCGGATCGCGGTGCCGAGGAGTACTTAATGGCGGAATCGCTTGGTCTCGAGCAGCTTCAATGTAAGTTGTTCTTTGTTTCGCGCACTGCAGATTTTGGATGCTACCGCCTTCGCCTTATTTTTCGCGAGTGTCGCGGTGCTAACCTGCTCCGATGGAAGAGAAAGAGCGTGTCGCTGTTCGGGTCAATTTCTTGACTCAACAAGACATGGAGGTCAAGCTTCTTCGGATGGATCGTGACTGCCATTGCTCTGGCGACGGTGGATCGTGCACCAAGTTTTTCGCGGTGCTTCGTCAGTGCGTCGCTTGCGTTGGTGTTGCATGTCATGTTTCCTTTGGATGCCATGCCAACCAGCCTTGCGGGTCTTCTGTCGAAGTTTCGGAGCGTGAGCAATGTCAAGGAGTTGGTGCGGCAACAACTCGTCGCAGGAGTGAAGGCTGCTATGTCCCTTGTGAGGCTGCACCGGCCTAATGTAGATTTGTCTGTTGTAGCAGCTGGGCCACCTCTTCGGCTGGATGGTGGCGAGTGGGATATGCGTCCGCATTATGCGTAAGGCAAGATGTCAACAGGTAGTAGATTTGTTTGAGCAGCGTGCTCAAGTTATTCTTCAGAATAGGTAGTACCTGTAAAAGAGATAGATGTAAAATTTGTATATTTCGATTGGGCGTGTTGTGCCCTTTGTTATAAAGGTTTGTTTATGGTGAGCACGTAGTGCTTTGTTTGAGTACGTGTCCTTTTCGTTTGTCTGACGTTGTCAGCTACTCAGGTGTACACGTGTGATCCTCATCGATGAAATCGTGAGGTGGGGGGAGCCCCCAAGTGCGTTTGTAGCATAAAGTAAAGTTGCAAGTAGCGAACAAGATTTTGGGGCGGAACACTTAGCTTTATTTATATCGTAATGGAGGAAGTACATTGTTCGGCTGAATAGCCTTGGCTGAAAAGCCTTATTAAAAGTAAAAGGGGTAGGTAGCTATGGGTAGAATCACCGCAAGTGTGCGATGTTCCATGGGTTGGAGTATGCGACTCCAGACTCCACGTGCTTGAGGCAATAGGCGCCACCTGGGATGACTTCGGTGATGACGTAGGGTCCTTCCCATGGCGACTCGAATTTCTTCGGTCGTTCTTGCTTGAGTTGCAAGACGAGGTCTCCTTCGACGAAGGACCTTGGGCGTAGCCGTCGGCTGTGATAGTTGCGGAGACTCTGCTGGTACACCGCTGATCGAGCTGCTGCTACATCTCTTGCTTCGTCGAGTGTGTCCACGGCGTCTTCGAAAGTGCAGTGGATTCGCTTTGAAGCGACGACCGGGGCCTGGTGACGATTTTGCCGGTAGCGGCTTCGGCTCCGTGCACCATGAAGAACAGTGTGTAGCCGGTGGAGCTGTTTGGCGTAGTACGCAAACTCCATAGGACGGATGGCAGCTCTTTCGTCCAGGCTCCGGCCTTTCGTTCGAGTGGGCTCATGAGGCGCTTCTTGATGCCGGCGCCGATTAGGCCGTTGGCCTTTTCCACTTGCCCGTTCGTTTGCGGGTGTGCCACTGAGGCGTACGTGATGTTGATCCCTAGGCCTTCACAAAAGTCTTGGAATTCCTTGGAGATAAAGTTCGATCCATTGTTGGTGATGATGCTGTGCGGTACGCCGAACCTGTAGACAATGGATTCGAAGAACTTGACGGCAGTCTTGCCCTTTTGGTTGGTGACCGGCATGGCCTCGACCCACTTGGTGAATTTGTTGACTGCGACCAGGAGGTAAACGTGCCCCCCTTTCGAGGACTTTCGTAGTTTGCCGATCATGTCAAGGCCCCATTGAGCAAAGGGCCAAGCTATAGGTATGGGTCTGAGCTTTGACCCGGGTGCGCGCGGTTTGTCGGCGAACCGTTGGAACCCGTTGCATCTTCGGACGATGTCATTTGCATCGCTCATGGCCGTTGGCCAGTAGAATCCGGCTCGTAGAGCTTTGGTGACAATGGAGCGGCTGCCTGCGTGATGGCCGCAGATGCCCTCGTGGATGTCTTGGAGGATGGCTTTCCCGTCACCGATGGTGACGCACCTTTGTAGTACACCCGTAATACTGCGCTTGTACAGCTCGCCATTGATGATGGTGAAGGCTTTTGAACGGTGAGATATGCGCCGGGCATCTGTCGGGCTGTCAGGCAGTTCTCCATTTATTAAGAACTGGAGGTACGGTAGCGTCCAAGTTTCTTCGACTGCCATCACCTGCATCAGGTTGACCATAGCGACCTCTATGTCCAGCTTTTCGGGTCCCTCGTGTCCTTCGGGCAGCGTAGCCCCCGAGTGTTCTGCTTCTTCGGGTGATCCCTTGGGGATTTTCTGCTTGATGGATGGCACGCAGATCTGTTCAAGGAACACACCTGGTGGCACCTTTGCGTAGGTGGAGCCGATGTTGGCGAGTCTATCGGCTTCCTTGTTGCTTTCTCTTCCAACGTGCCGAAGCTCGCAGCCGTCGAATTCTCCTTCGAGTGCGTTGTAGAGTGTGCGGTATGCGATCATGTTTTCGGCGTGTGCGTCGCACTCATTCATCGTCTGCTGGACGACAAGGTTGGAGTCACCGTAGATGACCAGGCGCGTTGCACCGCAGATCTTTTCCATCCTCATGCCGTGGATGAGGGCTTCGTATTCGGCCTCGTTGTTGGAGGCTCGGAATTTCATCCGAAGGACGTACTTCATCTGGTCGCCTCGGAGGTCAATGTGACCCGGCTCTGCTCGACTTCACGCTTGGAGCCGTCGGCGCATTGTCCATGATCGCGACATGTGGGTGTCGGCTGCAGCTCCATCCAATGTACGAGGAAGTCCGGAGGACTTGAGATTTGATTGCAGTCGTCAGAGATGATGTCCAGAGGTGACAGCTCAATGCCCCACAGGGCCACGCGTCCTATGGCCTCAGGATTATTCAGGATGCTATTCAGGGGTGCCTCGTTGACGACCATCACCTGGTGCTCCTGGAAGTAATGGCTCAACCGTCGAGCCGTCATGAATACGCCGTAGGCGAGCTTTTGGTAGTGAGGGTACCTCTGTTTGGTTGGCGTCAATACCTCGCTGAGGTAGTAGATTGGGCGTTGGACCCCGTGGGTCTAGCATTCTTCGGGTCGTTCGACCACTAGCATGGTGCTGACCACCTGGTGTGTGGCTGCTATGTACAGTAGCAAAGGCTCGCGCTCCTTTGGCGTGACTAGGACGGGCGAGGTGGAGAGTAGCCGTTTGAGGCTTTCGAATGCATTGTCGGCTTCGGGCGTCCACTCGAATTTATCCGCCTTGCATAGCAGCTGGTAGAATGGCAGGGCCTTCTTGCCCATGCGGCTGATGAATCTGCTTAACGCCGCTATTCGTCCTGCGAGCTGCTGGACACCCTTGAGGTTTTTCGGCTTCTCCATTGCCATGATGGCTCTGATTTTCTTCGGGTTCGCCTCGATCCCGCGCTGAGAGATGGAGTACCCGAGCAGCTGACCCGATGGGACGCCGAAGGCACACTTTTCGGGGTTAAGTTTGATCCTGTAGTGGTCGAGGTTGTCGAACGTCTCGCGGAGATCGTCGATAAGTGTCCTCGCCTCCCTGGTTCTTATGACTATGTCATTGACATAGACTCGAACGTTGCGACCGATCTGGTCCTTGAGGCATGCCTGCATGCATCGCTGGTACGTGGCACCTGCGTTCTTTAGCCCGAAGGGCATTGTGTTGTAGCAAAACACTCCGAACGGTGTGATAAACGCCGTTTTCTCCTGATCTTCGACCTTGAGTCGAATTTGATTGTAGCCTGAGTAGGCGTCGAGGAAGGAGAGTTTCTCGCAACCTGCAGTCGAATCGATGATCTGATCGATCCGAGGAAGAGGGAAGTGGTCCTTTGGGCAGTGCTTGTTTAGCGACGTGAAATCCACGCACATCCGCAGGATGTCCGTGTCCTCTTTTGGGACCATCACTGTATTTGCAAGCCACTCGCTTTCTTTGATTTCCCTGATGTAGTCTGCAGCGATTAGTCTGTTGATTTCTTTGCCGATAGCTTCGGCTCGTGGCTCGGACAGTCTCCAGATGGATTGCTTGACGGGCTTGGTGTCTGGAAAGACGTTGAGTGCGTGCTCGGAGAATTCCCTGGGAACTCCTGGCATGTTCGCGGGACACCAGGCAAAGATTTCCCAGCGCTCACGGAGGAATTTGACGAGCGCGCCTTCCTATGCGGGGCTGAGGTCGTTGGCGATCAGCGCCGTCTTGGAGGCATCCGTCGGATGGACTTGCACCTTCTTTGTGTTGACAGTGGAGTCGAAAGATATGTCAGGTGCGTTTTGTCATGCGACTGGGGGTGCCCCATTGTCCGTCACCTCGCGGAGCCTTAGGAGCTCCTCCTGCATGCCGAATGACTGGGAGATTCTGTTGAAATCTCTGTCGCATTGGTCCGATCAGGTGAAGCTCCCGTGGATTGTGATGACGCCCTTTGGTCTGGCATCTTGAGTAGGTATGCATAGTGTGGGACAGCCAAGAACCTTGTGAATGCTACGCCCGAGGATGGCGTGGTACCGTGATGGCGATCCACCACTTCAATTGAGTCGCTCGGCCGGAAGTTGTCCGGCTTGCCGAAGATGACGTCGAGCCATATTTTGCCCAGGGGGAATATGCCTTTCCCTGGAACGATGCCGTGGAACGTTGTGTCTGATTGTTCCAGGTTGCACTGCGGGATCCACATTGCTACTAGAGTGCTTGCGAACATCAGGTTGATGCCGCTGCCGCCGTCCATGAAGACGCGACTCATCTCGAAGCCTCCGATCTGCGCCTCCAGCACCAGGGCAGCATAACCTGGGCGAGGGATCTGGCAAGGGTGGTCCGAGCGACTGAACGTGATGCAGGACTCCGATCCGCTGAGGTACTCAGGGATGGCGGGTGGAGTTGCCACGGCTAGGTTGATTTGTCGTGTGATTTTCTTCTGTAACCTATCCGTGGGGCGCCCCTTCTGGATCATCAGTGCTCCTTTCGGCGGGGGATACCCGTTCCCAGCGTTGTTCTATGCTGGTGCGACTGGTTGGTTCGGGCCTCCAACGGGTGGTCGTGGAGGAGCTCCATGCGCTATTTCACCTGACGCAGGTGCGTTTCCGAATGCAGGGATTAGGGCTTGCTGCCTCATCTGCACCATGCTTTCGCTGAGTTTCTGGAACTCGCGGCAGTCCTTGAGCATGTGGTTGGCCTTCTTTTTGCCATCCTGCTTGTCGATGTAGAAGTGGATGGTGCATGGACCTGAAAGCTTTTCGTATGTGGAGGGTCCGTTATCGCAGTCGCGGCGTTTCCACGACTGCGCTGGGCTCCCCCCATCGCGGAAGTTTCCTCCGCGGTATCCTCCGCTGTTGCGGTTGGCGTCGTTGCGGCGATCGGCGTAGCCAGCCGCGACCATGTCGGGTCCGTCGCGATCGTCGTAGACGCGTGATCTTCTTTTGCTACGGCGCTCTCGCCGTCGACCGTAGTCGTCTTCTTCTTCCAATTGTGCTCGGTGAATGGAATCTTCGCCATCAGCCCACCTGTTGGCGATGTCCATGAGGTGGTCGAGTGTTTTGGGCTTGACGCGCCCAAGTTCCTCCTTGAAGTCTTGGCGTTTGACGCCGTACCTGAAGGCGTCGATGGCCCTCTCTTCGGAGATGTGTGCTGCGGAGTTCTTTGTGTTGGACCAGCGTAGTATGTACGAGCGAATGGATTCGCCCGTTCGTTGAGTGTAGGCTCGCAACTCTTCGATTGAGGCGGGCCTCTTGCTGGTGCCTTTGAAGTTTCGGATGAAGTTGTAAGCTAGCTCATTCCAGCTTCGGATGGACCTCAAGATAGGGTCCGAGCGGATCCGCCTTTGTCAACTGCAATGAAGGCATTGCATGGCAGTCTCTTTGTTTCCACCGTGCAGTTTGACGGATGATAAGTGGTCGCTGAGCCAAGCCTTTGGGTCTTGAGTGCCGTCGAACTTCGGAGTATCCGAAGGAAGCTTGAAATTTCGCGGCATCCGTGTCCGTCGGACGGATCTGCTGAAGCATCGGGCTTCGCAGAGTTCTCCTTCGTCTTCGTCCATCTCGGATTCGGACGAGCATGCGCGCTTGGCTCGCGCTTTGTCGATTTTGCGCTGTGTGAGCGCATCTCTGGCGTCGTAGTCGCGGTCGCGACGGCGAGAACTCTTCTTCCTTCGAGGAAGGTCATGTTCCTCTTCTTCGGATGAAGGGGTGGGGCTGCGGTCGAACCTGGCCGGAGCCTTCTTCGGCTCCGTGGGAGCTTCCTGGTGGAGCGCAGCTCCGACGAGTCCGGGTCCGGTGAGTGCGGACTTGTGCATGGCTCTCTTCGGGTCCCCCTCCGGCGGTGGGTGGGCCGCGAGGTATGCGGTGGCTACCATGATCGCAGCCTGCAGCGTTTTCAGGATGACGTTGCCGTCGGCGTCCATATCCATGAAGGATGTGTGGAGGGTTCGGGTCACCTCACGGCGCTCCTTGGGGTCCATGTTCTCCACCCGCGAGCGGTGCTTGTTGCCTTGGTTGGCGTTTGAGATGGAGCCGATGCCCATGGCGGAGAGCGCAGCTCGTCGCGCGCTGGACTCTGAGGCTGCTTGCTTGCGCTTGTCGAGCACCTCCAGCATCTTGACCTTCTTATTGTGCTCCTCGATCATGAGCAGGTGGTAGGCCATCAGCATATCCCGGGAGGCGTCTGCAGGCAGTACTATGTTGCCTGCCACGGCGTTGCGGACCTGGGCCATCCTTCTTTGCTAAGGCGGATGACGTGGCCACCGTTGTTTTCCCCTTCGGGTGGGGGGGACTGGCTTCTTCTGTTCCCACCATTTCGTTCTGGCGGGTTGGGCGGCGGGTTGGGTGTTTGCTGATTGGGTTGGGACCGTCACGACCGCACAATCAGCGTCCCCAGTTCCCACAGACGGCGCCAATTAACGAGGTTTGATCTCATCAATGCCCAGTGTTGTGGACTTGGGTTTTGGATAAGATGGGGATGCTGGAGGTCGTGGAACGGTTAGCAAACAAGCAACACGGGGACACAAAGGTTTACCCAGGTTCAGGCCCCCGGAGGGAAAACCCTACTCCTGCTTGTCTGCTCTTGATTATGGCGGAACCGAAGGTTACAGGGGTGCGCAGATGCAATCTGGCGTGGAGGTGTGTATGCGAAAGTATGAGTCGAGAGATCTAGGTCGTGCCCTCCTGGCCTTTATATAGACTTAGGCAGGTCCCGGGCATAGACCTAGTCGGTTACAGGTTCTAGGGTTTTACCCCTTTGAATTTCCTATCTACTCTAGTCTTGCTCTCCAAGGATCCGAAAGGCGTCGTGGGCCTGGGCCACCCGAAAGTCTTCATGGGCCGGCGTACATTTGTCGTGGGCCTTCCTTGGGTTGGACCAGGTATGCTGAGATCATGCACCCGCGGAGTATAACCATGTCAGTACTCGGTAGATATCAAGAAAATCCAGACATAGAGCACTGTAAGATGGTAAAGAAAGCTTTGCGTTATGTGCAAGGCACAAAAGGCCTCATGCTAACATATAAAAGATCTGATTCCCTAGAGATAAAAGGGTACTCAGATGCGGATTTTGCGGGAGATAAAGACGACAGAATGTCCACGACAGGATATGTTTTTACTCTCGCAGGAGGTGCTATTTTGTGGAGAAGCGCCCAACAGTCGATAGTTGCATCATCTACGTTGTATGCAGAATTTATAGCATGTTATGAGGCCATGGGACATGCGTTATGGTTAAAGAAAATTTTACCCGACTTTAAAGTGGTTGACTGCATCAGCAGACCACTAAAGATGTACTGTGACAACGAGCTCGCAGTATTCTATGCTCACAACAACAAGTCGAGTAATGCTACAAAGTCTATACATATAAAGTATTATGTTGTGAAGGATAAAGTCCAGGATCAAACTATAAGACTCGAGCATATAAGGACAAAGGATATGCTTGCGGAGCCGCTAACGAAAGGCTTACCACCCAATGTGTTTAAGGAACACATAGCCAGCATGGGTTTAATGGAAAGCCTATGATTCCTGGACTATAGAGGCCCAAAAGTAACATGATTTTTTTCAAAACAGGAAGGTATATAGTGTTTGTCTGATTCTATCGGCAATTGAGCTGAGACGATGAAACATGCTCTATGTATCAATCTGTGATGAAACGAGTAAATTACAAAGTTAAAAGTAAAGTCGAGATCTAGGGGGAGAATGTTAGATAGATCTCAACTGACAGAGCCCAACGGCCTGTCACGCCCCCTAACCGCGCCCTGATCGGGGGCGCCCAACCCTATCTGGTTGGTGGGCCCCTGTCAGCCAGCTTATATAAAGTGGTGGGCAAAGACACACGGTATGAGGTTCGCCGTTGTGCCATCACCCCACCTACACCCCTACCGATCTAGGGTTAGCGCGAGCCGGTGGGAAGCACCGCCACCACCGCACACCCACGTCGTCGCCCCTTTTCCTATGGCTAACGACGGCGGCTCCAGCTCAGGCACAAGTTCCGGCATCCCCTCTAGCTCATGCTTGTCGAGCCAGGGCGCAGGTAGTACCCTTCTCTCTCTCTCTCCCCCTCTCAGATCTACAAGTCCTACCTTATAGTACATCTACCAAGGCTAGATTAGAATCAACAGACATACCTCTCATTTGGTCTACACCTCTACATCTACAAACAACTCGTAACCACTTACAACATGAGAGTTGTGGAGATAACATGATGAAGCTGCTGGCAAAAGAAAATTTGAAAACATCTGTTGTGTGCAATGCATTTGTCTAGAAAAAGATAGAGGATAAACACAAAATTAAAGAGTTACATTTAAGAAAACTTGAAATCGAATGCCGGAATGCAATCAAATCGCCGATGTGCATATTTTGTGTATGTGGGTGTTGCCTAAGGGTTCAAATGGGCCCAACAAGGGATACATATACCCATGGAATTTGAATGTGTGCATCAAATTTAAATCCTTTTTCTCCTTTACAATGCAAGGAGCTAGACCTAGTCTTCAAGAGGATATGCAAGGCCTGATTAGACACTTACGAGTGTTCTCAATAACTATCATGTACCATGTAAATATTTTCCCATGGGTTTTTCCCAACTGCATGTGTGTCAAAAAGAAGAAGACATGAATGCAATTTGATTGTGTTGATTTCTTACCAAGCACCTATTCATGGTTTCTTTCTCTTTTGGGGAGCAGAGCTGAGAAAGATGGAGTTACCATACAATGAGATTGAGTTCAAAAGATATAAAGGATAGAAATATGTTGGACCTCGTCACGAAATGCTGGAATGACAACAAGATAACTACCATGAGAGATACGTACGGAGAGACAAATGAAGAACTAATCACCTAGGAGTACAGAGATTCGTACAAACTCAGTAACACCTTGAATATAAAAGAACTCATACAAAGTTCATCTAGGAGCATATGTTTAACATCAAGATGAAGCTAGTGATCGAAGAAAATTTGAGATGTTCGAACGTGTGCGATGAATTATATAAAATTGATCTAAAAGAGGGACAAACATAAACAAGAAATTGAAGATTATAGTTTATGAAACTCGGAATTGTTTGCCGGAATTGAATCACTTTGTTGATGAACATGTTTTTCATGTTGACCTCATCATGAATCAAAACACGGTTGCACATATCAGAAAAAAGAGATAGGTGAAATGGGCATAAGAAAGGTGAGTATAAAACATATTGTGCATGGTCATGTACAATGGCCGGAGTCAACGCATGCAACTATGTTTCCCGTAAAAGCCTCAAATGAGGCTACATCGAGAGAAATGGCCGAATCGACCATTCCTCTAGAGTCTGACCCGAATTCAAGAGAAACAACCGAATTGATAATTCCTCAAATGAAGTGCTCTATACAAGCTCAACTACCACCTACATGGCAACCAACCAACCATAATTCAACTTCCGCGGGCCTGGTTGGACCTCCGCGCCCTACCAAACACAACATAAAATTATGTGCTACAGTTGTACAACATATTATGTTTGTAGCCTCAGTGGCTTGTGTACTATCAATTTTTCTACCTTGTTTCTCACTCGTTTGCTGCAACTGGATCGAAGGAACCGAGAACAGAAATGAGATTGAGGAAAACACTAATCCATAGGGAAACATCAGGTATTGAATTGTATAGCACATGTACCAACACAAGAAAGCATCAAATTTGGCGGTCCAATATGGATAGATTCAAATTCTACCTGAATAAAAAGAAAATCCGCATACTGATTTGGAAATTTTATCTAAAAACAAATATATATATATATACAGTAAAATGTTGGCCGAATTGAGGAAAACACTAATGAGGCTAAAACATATTGAATATAAAACACTAATCCATAGGGAAACATCAGGTATTGAATTGTATAGCACATGTACCAACACAAGAAAGCATCAAATTTGGCGGTCCAATATGGATAGATTCAAATTCTACGGAATAAAATGAAAATCCGCATACTGATTTGGAAATTTTATCTAAAAACAAATATATATATATACAGTAAAAAAGGGAGGGAGTACAATAACAAGCCATAGTACAAATACACTACAATATATACTACTTCCTCCGTGCAAAAATAATTGAATTGAGATTGTCTAGATCCGAATGTATCTGTACACTAAAATACGTCTAGATGTATTCGAATCTAGACAAACTCAAGTCAATTATTTTTGGAAGGAGAGACTACTACTTTATTGCCAATTACTTACCGTGCTACTATTAGTTACGAATCCCGGTTACTACATAGAGAGAAGCCGATAACATATATAATCTGAATGTTTCTAGTTTTGAGCCCCATAACGACGTTCAAACTGATGAAGAAATTCCTGAAAACACACATCGTCTGACTGGATCAAGCTATCTACGAGCCTAAATCCTTCCGTGTTGCCGCGGCACCATTCGCCAACGAGGAACATGAAGACGAGTATGAGGCCGGTCGCGATGAAGAGGGCTATTAAACCCAGGATAAACACGGCAATAGACAGCACGGTCGACCCCTGTTGGGATTCTCGGAAGTCATCCGCGAATAGGGCGAAGGCGCCGAGCGCGACACCCAAGCAGCCCACCGTGGATATGTACATGCACCTGCTACACTCGTTGGGCTCCGCCTCCACGATCGCGAGGAGGTCACCGCCGTCCGGATCCTCGATGTCGGCCATGGTACCGAGATATAGATCGAAACCTATCTGCTGCGTCCAGCCCTCGAAACGACCCGTCACAGTGTAGCCAGTATACGTGCTTTATATGGACTGGATCGATCTCCATATAGACTCTATTATGGTTTGCTTCATGATTTGGTTCTAATAAGGAAAGAAGACCGGAGGCCCAGTATCGGCCCACCTTGCCATGACCGGCCACGCCACTCGATTCCTTTGCTTCTCTTCAATGTTTGGGCAGTCGTTTTCGGTTTCGGACGAGATGTATTTTTTCTCTTTTCATTTTTAGTATGTCTCGATATTCCCTTATTGATCGCGCTGATATTTTTTCGTTTAATTTAGGAGCGTGCGTGCTAGGCAGCTGCCGTTCTACCGATAGAACAAACTGGCGGGCTTCGGACAAAATGTGTTCCGATCAACCCGGGGGGCAAGCGCCCGACGCACGTGAGTGTGTTTGCCAAATGTGTCAGTGTCGGTTTTGGACCGATGTTTTTTTTTTGCACCAAAGAGAAGATGACAATAGAGCAATGATCTTACAGAAAGGTCCAGAAACTAAGGTAAAAATACAGTCAAGTCGATCTGGACCCCGACGCCGCCAACAATGACCAAGACGAGTCGATGGCGTGTCGCGTCATTGCTGCTCCTCTGAAGACCTTGAATCGGGAGTAGTCCCCTTGCTAGCGGGAAGTCGTCGAACAACGGCTCCGAAGAGCCCGTACCTTGGACCACCAACGTCGTCACGAAGCTCACCATCATCCTCTCCATCTTCAACACCGAACTCTAGATCTGCCGCATACTCCGACCTAGGAGGGGGAACGAGGTGCTCACCCGGTCCAAAGAACGCCGAGCAGCGGGAAGGCGCGCGCTCCGCAACAGTGCTCCGAGGACCACCACCAGAGGGGAAGAACATCGCCGCCAAAAACCAACTTCTCTAGGAATTAGTTTTAGGACTAGTTCCTGGAAATATATTTTGGATTCCAAATCGAATGGTTTCACCTTTAGGGTGGAACCAACATTTTAACCAACAATTGTGTTTTCTTTTTCTTGGTGTTCTTTACAGATTCTAGCAAGGATAAGAAGATAGGATGGAGATGAAGATGAGAAGAATATGAAGATAGATAGGAATGTAGTTAGCTTTAGTTTAGGTTCTTCTTTTTAGTTTGTACTAGGATTTCTTATTTCTTCTGTAATTTTTTGTGTAAAGAACCTTTTACTCATATTTATAAGAATAAAGATTCAAGTTTTTTTTTTGTGAATTGTAAAGTGATCCTTTTATTTTTATGAATTTATTCTAATTAATTATATTTTTGAGAATTTGTACTCAAGTTTGACCAAGTCAAACCTCAATTTTGAATTCAAATGTTAAGATTTGGATTCTAGGTTCTTTAGTCTTTGTTCTCATTTATGCATGTGTGTGTAAGAGTGATTACTCTTCAAAACTTAGTTGACTCAATTTATTTTATTTACGATCATATTTGAAATTTGAATTTCAAATTCTAGTGTTGACTTGAGTCAAATCTCAATCACTTGTCACTTATACAACAAAATTTGAATTTCCCCCTCAATTTTTAAATGCATGTAACGCAAATTCACAAATTAAACATCTACCATTTTCCCCTTCTATTCTTCAAGATGTTACAATTGCCAAGTTGAATCATTGCATAAAAGTTCATACCTTATTTATTTGGGGTCACAAAGATGATGTCGTCGTTGGTATAGAGAGAGTGTGGACCGTTGGCATGCTCCGACGAAACCTAGCATGGTGCCCTTGATCGGTGGCCTTGCAGAGAATGTGATGTAGCGGGTCGATGGCCAACACAAAGAGGAGCGGCGAGAGAGGGTCACCTTGCATAAAGGGATCACCGGCAATGCAATTGAGGATCAACCGTGAGGAGGTATCACCGGCAGTGCAATTGAGGATCAACCGTGAGGAGGACGTACATACGCCGGCATCCAATCATGAATTTTGCTAGGGAAGCCCATATCCATCAAATCGTCACGTTTTGACACCAAACATTTGATTACTTTGCTCTGTCAAATTGTGAAATGGTCGAATTGTATTGTGCAGCCAGGAATGTTGCCAGGATCGGCGGTGGTAAAATGTTGGGTGATTGCTAGCGTATCGCACAGGGTTCTTGCACAAAATGCATTTGCTGTCCATAAGCTTCACCTGGTGAATAACACAGAGTCCAGTCCGAGCAATGATGCAATACGCACATGCTAGGACAAGATGATTCTCAACACTGTATATTGCAGTTTGTGCAGGCGTATAGAAACGAAACCTCTGTTTTTTCTTATTTTTTGATTCTTACATCGTTTCTCACACTAGATCTGTTGCGATCTGTAAACAAGACGCTATGCAGCCAAAAGGCAGAGAAGAAAATAAGCCATTGCATACTCCACAAACTTAGGAGTTGGTCTCCGACGTCTAAAAGGTCACAACACAATACTAGTACAACATTGTTCAGAGCTCAGATTGCTACTACCATAACAGGATCACTACATGCTACAATAACAAAGTCACTACAACTTCCGAATATATACAAGGCGTGCCTCTCGAAGATTTCAAGACTCGAAGATTAGCCAAGGTAGCAAGAACCCTGAACAAAATAGTGAACATATGTCAGTACAACATTATGGCGCACAAGACAGAAGAACACAAGAAACATCTGCGCTTACCTGACGACTCATTTGCTGTCTTCATCACTAGATGAAGTTTGGAAGAGCGAGAGCGCCACCAAGGGGCCTAGAACCGGCGGCATAGGGAGCCGGCTAAAAGCGACGATGGGCTCGACGTCTTTATCCTTGGTGAGAACAGATTCGGTAGAGCTGATCTCCTTCTCCTGCTTCTGTGGAGTAATCGTCATCAACCCTGTCCAACACCACAAGGTAAAGTTAGGCACTGAACTGGTTCTTGGTAAACCGTCGAGCAAACTGAGAGTATATCTATCTTGACGTACTCGGCAGTCCATTGCCAGGTTTGATTTGTCTGGCTGCAGTTTCCACCAGAGATCTCGCACTTCCCTTCATGGATTCGGTATGCTTGATAGCTGCCTGCAATATTTACTCAAAGAACAGATTCATGGGAATAAGCATGCAACAAGTATATGTTTGGCATCCAGGCAAGTTCCCTGAGCTAGTAGAATATATGTTGATTATAGTAGTAGTTAAATAATTCTCGAGTGTCAACATACAGTAAATCTGAAACCACACAGAAAGGGTCATGCAGAAAATACAAATAACGATTGCCCAGAAATTTTGCGTTGGGTTTCATAAAACCATGACATGGGCCCGACCTTCGCATCAATAAAGCTGTGAATTACAAGCATATCCAAGTATGTACATGATTAGTCGATTGTCACAGACATATGTTCTAAGGGGCAACTTTTGAGGAAGAACAAAAAAATTCGAGCAGACCACACCATCCCTTCCTAAAATTGCCGGTATCCCATTTCCATGCGAGGAGCACATCCTTGCCTCGCAAATGAACAATCAAGCAGACTAAACACAAGATAGATCCGAGGTAACAAGATCCCCGGAAGGAGACATGCATGTGGGATGCAGCGATACAATACAGGATCTACGGGAGCACGAGAGAGAAAAAAAGACAATTGCGACACAAGTCGCCGAGGATCAAGAAGGCATACCTCGATTTTCGCTGCTGAGGATCGATTGAGTTTGAGCGTCGAATGATGGCGTGTCCTCGATTTGGTATGCAGGTCTCTCAGGTTGTGGAGGATGGGCGAAACATCAGGAACTTTCTGGGAGCTGGCAAGATGCCAGAATCATCCTTTCCCTGGGAGGTCATATGGGCTTTTATGCTTATCTCAGAGTGGGCCGGAGATTAAGGTAAGGGAGGGCTGTACCTCAACGAGGTCCGTCTTGGCTGGTGAACTGAAGGCGTCATATTGGGCCTGTTGTCCTGCTGCCGATAGAAAGTATCACGGCTCTTCGTCAGATATATATGGTGTAGCCCATGGGCACACGGAGTTCTTGTCGCGTGTTATCTTCTCTGAGTAGTATATCTCTTGTTATTATGCGTTGAAATGCCCAGACACTGTTGTATTCGTCCGGATCATATTCTTACAAATTCTCTTGTTTTTTCATAGACTAAAAACTCTTCTTCATAGTAGAGTATTTTATTAAGAAAAGGTATCTGAGAAGATTGTAGAAAATCTATACTTTCTTATAAAACAAAACTCTACTAACTAGTAATTATGATAATCTATCTTAACATGCAAGCTATACACATCATCCACTATTTTAGCCAATCAATTGTTCATATCATCTCATTAGCAATATTATCTAAAACAATCTTTTATGCTTCCTGTTTTGTTCCATATCATATTTTATATGCTTGGAAACTCAATCTTTTCGTTTTGGTATTTTGTGCCATCATAAAAAGTTTAGGGAGTTTGGTTTCTTGTTGGAACCTTGCTCTTTTTGGGAGTTGGTTTTGTCTCATTCCTTGTTTCATGTTTTGTCTATTTTTAGAATGAGATAAATTCTTGAGTATTTGTGTTCTAATATATCTTTTGCTCTTTGGATTTTGCCTAGTTTATTTGTTAAACTTGTGAATCTTTCATGTGTTAAATTGGTTTTTTGATACAATTTGGACACCATTTGTCATGTCTCACTCTTGTGTATGACATCTCGGTTTACTTGGTGCTTTTGTTCAAATTGTATCTCTTTTTTGGTTCTTAAAAGCCTCGTGCAGGCATATTTACTACATGTTTATATTATGACATGTTTGCTTTCTTTGATCCAATATATAGGGAAAAATCCACCAAATCCCATAGGCTACGTTGTGCATAAAATTCAATTTCATATCAATATGCACGTATTTATGTGGAGTCTCTCCTATGTATTGTAGTTGCACTAACTATATTGGACCCAATAAGTTTGGGGATCGTTTTGTACTTAATTGTGTTTTAGGTACATTGGAGATATATTGGATGCTTGTCTCTCGATTTTGAAGAAGTAGTGCTTACAAAAAAATTTGAGGCAAGCTGTAGGATGATCAACGAATTCATATCCTCTACATCCTACCAATTATATCTCGGTAACAAGTATCTCTTGCTCATGCATATTTATCTTACTTCCAACCTTTTGTAGGTTGCATCTTGGCATGAATTCTTATTATTGTATTTATTGTTGTATTTCTAGCCATGGTATTAGAAGGAGTCTCTATTGTAAATGTGCATAAGTTGAGATGAGTGCATATAATTGGGACTATACAAAATCATGCATATGATCCACCAATCCCAAATATGTCAATCTAGCAATTTTATTGCCTATCTTTTCCTCAACTTCTCTCATGTGCAATAGTGAAATTTTGCTAGTTGATTTCTCCTTGTGATACTTGTTGCCTTTCTCCATATATTCCAACTTTCTCCTTTTCCCTTGGTGATAGTTGTAATGTATGGGGTGTGTTGGTTGTTGAAGCTCATCGATGTACAATAAGATATTTGAGACTTTTGGCCATGCTTTCAAGAAAAATCTTATTGGTATTGTCATGACTTCATTTTGGATATCTTACTCTATTGATTTTCAGTATCTACTTTGTGTGCACATGTTTCTTTGTGGATCAATATCTTTGCAATATTGTCTACTTAGAAACTTATACACATGAAAGAGGTTACTCAATTTTTTCTTGATATCTTTCTTGTTTCATGTGTGTTGTATGGTCATACTAAGCAATATCTTTCATTGAAGACTATGTGGATACGCAATGATCATCCTTGTACTAGTATTATAATATGATTTGTCATGCATCTCACACATCCTTGTGGTTGAGCCCGCTAATATGTTGTCTCTTACTTATTGTTCAACCATTTGTTTTTTGCAAATTTTATGCCTTGGTATTTTCTTATTTGCACAAAGTTGTTTTATAAGTAAAATAGAGGAAGTGAGGATTCCATGTTGTGCACATTGTATTCACATACAAAAACCTAATGTTGCACATACCTTGGGGAGCTTCCTAATTTTATTTATAGCATCACTTTGTGCTTATCATATTTGTTCTCTCATGCCTTGTATTGTTAAAATGGAGTTGGAGGAGTGAGGATTCCATGATTATGCACTTTGTTCCCAAATGCAATTATCATAATTGGTGCATTATATTTGGGGAGCTCATCTAATTCATTTAATAATGCTCATTTGTCTTCTTTCTCATTCGTTGTGACTTAAATGTTTATGGGGGAGCAAAGATTCCATATTTGTGCATTATGTATTCTAATGCATTTATTTTTAAATTGTGCACAAATCTTGGGGAGCTTCTCCATTTATTATTTAAAAACATTCTTTTGCTCTTTTGTTGCTTTCAATTGGTTTGTCGGATCTTGTGATTGCTTACATCATTTGTTGATTCTTCTTTTATTTTATTTCTTTTGGCAATCTTTGGGTCCTCGATATAGTTCTACTTCCTCCCAAGTATTCATCATTGGATATGTGTGAATGCACACCGTTTGGTGATTTATCACTATATTGGCCTTCTAGAACTTGTCACCCATTTCGGCAATCGATGCCAATGAGGGAGAAGTTTTAGAGGGTTTTAGGGAAATGGTTTATGCCTTGAGTTTGTTTCTAATCATTTGCCTTTCATGCTCTTGCATCTTTGTTGTTTCTTAGCATGTGGTATATATAGAGGAAACTCCACCAATGATAATGATTGGCAATATATGCAATGAAATTCAAGTTCATCACACATGCATAGATTGTGGGGGGGGGGGGGTTGCTCTATATATGGTGGTGGTACCAATATCATATACTTATGTAGTATTTGATATTGGTGCTACCATTTTATGTGTTAAATTCCTTATATAAACCCTCTCAAATGGATTGTCATCAATTACCAAAATGTGGGAGATTGAAAGAACACGTGGGCCCCCATGTGTGGTTTTGGTAATTAATAACAATCTCTATGGACTAATGCTTGTATCAAGTTGTACTTGTAGGAATTGTACATAGGCAATGCTTGAACCATATGTTGGCTTCAAGGTTTGGAGAAGAAGAAAGTGAAGAGGATCAAGTGGTGACCAAGGTGTTCAAAGAGTGATCCACAGATTGGTCATGTGAGAGTTAAACCTATGAAGATCTCATGCTTAAAGCTTGCCATCCTCGGTGATCATGGATCGATGAAGATAAGGTCAAAGTAAAGGTTTCCCCATGTTGTATGGGGGAGTAACTTGCAAGTCTTCATCAAGCAAGTGCGTACAAGAGCAATCAAGAAAGGTGTTCCATCTTGAGAAGGACAAGACCGTCTAAATCATAATCAAGTGGAATATGCGCAAGGCAAAGGTATGATCCTTATAGGGTTTCTTTCTTACCGGTCTCGTGGTGTTAGTTGGGGAGACCGGATTATAGGATAGACAACCGTACTATCAAGAGGGGCTCCCAAGTGACTAACTCGATCATATCGTTCAGAGAGAGCTCAAACCTTTGCATACTTAGCATCATCCTTTCTTTGTTGTTATTTGTATCTTATCCATGTGAGGTTCTAGAGCTTGTGTTAATATTCATAACAAGCCCTAATTCATCAAAAACGGATTTCCCCTTTATATCTTATTGCGTTTTTTATCTTGGAGGTTTTACCGGTTTGTATTTTAGAGATAGGTAAAACATTCCATTATTTGGTTCTTACTCATGTGAGGATTTAGAGATTTTTTTAATCTCCATGACAAGCTCTAGTTCATCGAAAACGAATTTCATATGCATTCTCTACTACGTTTTCGATGTTGGAGGTTTTACTGCTTTGTCTTTTTGAGAGAGGTTAAACCTTTAGTCATTTGGTTCTATACTCCCTTGATGGACTATTATGTTTTTCTGTATGATATTGTAGAGCTTATTGTCCTCTTTAAAACGATCCCAAGATCATCAAAATCGGAGTCCGGATGCAAAAGTTATGGATGTTTTCGTATTGGTCTTTCTGCTAGTTTTTGTAAGACCGGAGACTCCGGACTAATCTCCGGTCTAATCTCCGGACCGCGTCTAGTACGTCCTCCAGATTGTTCCCGTTTGGCCTGGGTACACCAGAGACTCCGGACCGGGCGATTCCTGGGCCTAACGGTTGGATTTCTAGGGACCTATTTAAGGGGCCCTTCTTCCCCAATGGTTCCTTAGCTCTCTTGCAAGTTTTCCCCCACCATTGTTGACCTTTTAAAGCTTGCTACCGCTTCAGTCCCTCCCTTGATTCTTGCATATACTTTAGGGATTTGAAAGACGAGATCTAGATCTACAATCCTACCAATCCATCTCTCCTCTAAGTGAGGGGAACATCTTGGGATCTAGATCTTGGAGTCTTTTGTGGATTTACTCCTTTGTTCTTCCTCTATTATTACCCCACAAGTTTTTGTATCTTTGATGGAATTTGGGAGAGAAGGATTTGAGCACAACTTGTGTTCTTGCCATTTCATTTGGTGCATCGGTTTGAGTTCTCCCCGGAGGATTTAGTGAGTGAAAGTTGAGAAGATTTTTACTCTTGGGTTCTTGGAACCCTAGACGGTTTGTTGGTGTTACAGGTTGTGGCCTTGGTGGCGTTTGTTGGGAGCCTCCAATTAAGTTGTGGAGAAGTGCCCCAACCTTGTGAGAGGTTCCGGTTTGTCACCAACAAGTGCACCGATAGTGGAAGTGTGGATCGATCCCATTGGGGTGAGATTCACCGGAGAATAAGGGAGGCCTTTTGTGGCGTTGGTGGTTTAATACCACCCCCTATCCAAACGAGACATACTCCATGTTGGGAGGAACTCGGTAAAATATCGTTGTCCCCGCGTGCCTCGGTTATCTCTATACCCAAGCTCTTTACTTATGCACTTTACATTGTGATAGGCTTCGTGCTTGAAGTAATATATATCTTGCTATCACTTTGTTGCTTGTATTGCTTAGCATAAGTTGTTGGTGCACATAGGTGAACCTTAGTTGTTCTATGTTGTGTTTTACAAAGTAAACACTAGTTTTATTCCGCCTTTGTTGAGCCATTCTAGGAAAAGTTTTAATCGCCTATTCACCCCCCTCTAGGCGACATCCGTATCCTTTCACATACCCTCACAATTGAATCGAGAAAAGTATCTGGCAGATGCTCTTATATCTTAGCCGTTTCATGCAAGAAAAGTATCACGCTCATAAGACCTTGTTTATTTCTATCGTATTTTCACTTCGTAGAGGTTTTGGTGTTGGGAGAGGATTAAGTGTGATTCATAAGAGGCAAGTAAGGCATGGGAGCACACGAAACATTTACTTGGCCATAGATAGGACAAGATTAAGCAAGGGCCAACATGAATATGATCAATAAATTCTACCATAAATTGAGTATTCATTGTCCAAGGACAAGAAATATTGGGTATACTTTTCCCAAGGTAGCTTGCATGGATATCCAAGATCATAGTCACAACGAGAAGCATATAACAAAATATAATAATTACAATTGATGCTTCGAACAAGATTCTTGGTAGCTTCCAATAGTCACACAATCACTAGTGATTAGAGTAGCATGAAGCAAATGGTTTCCATGAGGATATATATATCTAAATATGAGGAAACACATACCAAGAAACATTCTCACATACAAGATCCAAAATATGAGCAATAAAGGCATTCAGGCAAATTGGGACTTGTATGAGCAAAATGTGTCACATAGGAGCTAGATAATTATAAATATCAATTCTAAGTGACACAACCTCGAATGTTCACATTTTCTAGGATTGTAATATGCACTAAGAATATGACTCCCCCATAATGTGATACTACCATGAAACCAACATGAGGCAAAAGGATACAAATAGAGATAATTAATGGACCTTATAAAACTTAAATTTCTCATGAGAATTATACCACATAGAGACTAGACAATAATCCAATATAAATACTAGGTGGTATTACTCATGTACACACAATTTTAGGATTGTGGAATGCCTAAGCATAACACTCCCCCAAAATGGGATAATCCATTAATCTCTCTCAAGAGCCAATAAGATACCAAATGTAACCAAGTAAGGCTCAAACACACATACATGGTGTGCCACCTAATCATACACAAATATGCTTGATACCTCAAGATAATTAGGTGGAAAGCACAACATGTACAAAAGCATGAAAGATACAAAACCAACACATGCACAAGGGGGCGAGTAACTTTCAATGTAATGAGTTAAGCATATGTTACCGCAAGGAGGAACATTGGATATATAACATAATCATGATAATCCAAATGGCTTGGCTTGACACAAATAATTGATGAAGATCCCTCAATTCTTCATAATGTAACCAAGTCTCCAATGCCCTCCATCAATACCTATTGATCAAGTTTTGGCTTGTTGGTCCCCAACCAAGTTGGGTCCTAAGAGGTTAGTCACAATAGGCTTGGCAACCCAAATGGTTCTTTTCTTGAACCCACATTGAGCACCAACAAATTTGGCAAACACATTTCCAACCCCATCCTTACAAAGAGAATAAGCATCATCAATAATGATAGGGTTGGATGAGGAGATACCAATAGTGCAAGAGGAATAAATATGTCCCTTTGCACGACATATGTAGCAAGTTCTTCTCTTGTCATCTTTCTTCTTAGGTGAAGCCACAACTCGAGGAAGAGCTCGAGTAGTCCTCTTAGGAAGAGGCCAATTAATGACTTGAGGTGGATCTTGAGACCGCTTCCCTTGTTGCTTCACACTAAGAGGCTTTTTCTTCAATGGGAAAGATCTAACATGGTGCCCTTCTTCCTTGCACTTGAAGCAAACAATGTTGGCCGGATTCTTGACTTGATCTTGGCCATTCTTCTTGTTGTCCTTGTGCTTCAACTTGATAGTGGACTTGTTCTTGATATTGGAGTTGAATCCAAGCCCACTCTTGTCATTGGGGGATTTTTGCACACTCAAGATTTTGTTGAGTGTGACCTTCCCTTGATGACCCTTTTTCAAGTCATTCTTCAAAGAAGTGACTTGAGACTTGAGCCTTTTGATTTCCTCTACATGGTTAGTTTCAACAAAAACAATAGAGGAAGTAGATGCTACATTGTTAGAGCAACAAGGCATGGAATGTAATTCATCACGAGATATATCATGGTTGTGAGAGGATGAACTACAAGTACTAGCACATGGCAATATAAAATTTGGAGTAGATGTAGTGCTAATGTCCACATGAGGCCCACTAGATGTTACCTTTGACACGATGGCTTCATGAGCTAACTTTAGCCTACCATGAGAGACTAGAATATCCTCATGTGAGCTTGAGAGCTTAACATGACTTTCTTCTAATTTCCCGTAGTTGCTAGTTATCAATGCAAGTTGAGCCTTTAGCTCAACATTCTCCTCCAAAATAGATGCTTCACAAGAAATAGAGTTAGTAGCACAAGCATCATCATTATTAGCGAGAGGTGAGGGCAACTTGGCAAGCTCTTTTGAATATGAAGCTTTAAGTTTCTCATGCGACTCGGTGAGTTTGATGAGATCCCTCTTAACAACCCGAGATCCATTATCAAGATGCTTAAAATCCTCAACAAGTTTAGCATAAGCAACTTCAAGTTCATCATTTTAAACTTGAAGGAGTTTGCCACCACAAGTTCTCTATCATGGTATTCTTTTACTCTAGATAATTCTAGAGTGAAAGTCTCCTCAAGAGATTCTTTGGTGGTTTGTTCTTCTTCAAGGGAGTCATTTAGTTGAGCAACTTCATTAGCATACTTACGCTCATGCGCAAATTGTTCATCAATTAAGTTTTCTTGCTCCTCAATAAGATCATTGCCTTGTATAGCATAATTCAATATTTCAAGAAAGTTGGAGGAAGCAATTTTGTTTTTGAAGAGAGCACCATAGACAACCTCTCCCATTTTCTTAATAGAGGTAATATCATACTTACCTCTATAATCCTCATTATCATTTTCAACCTCATCATCATCATCATCATCATGAGATACAATGGGATCCAAAGAGGTTAGCTTTATTCCCTTAGCCATAAGGAATATGTGAGAACCGGAGGAAGGTGATGATGAGATTGCACTTGTAGCTCTATTCAAGACCTTGTTTTGGTCCATAGAATCTTCGGTTTCCTCTACATGGTTAGAAACATAAGCACTAGAGGAAATAGAAGCATTTTTATCATGGCAACAAGACAACACAAGCATATCATCATGAGATTTATTCAAGTAATTTCTACATGATATGCAAGGACTATTAACAAAAGCATGTAAGAAGTTTGTAGTGCTAGAAGTGTTAGGGTCCAAAGATAGATCATTGCAACTAGATAGATATGAAGGATTACAAATAGTAAGCACACTATCCAAATTGCAATTTCTATCACCACTCACCATATCATTACCTTGTGAAAAGTCACATGTTGGTGAAGTGGTAGAGGATGAGAACTCATCTTGACCGGAAGTGGAAGCAACACAATCATCCTCAAAAATGTTGGACTTGCTATATTTATCTTAAAGCTTGGTCCATATCTCACGAGCACTTGAATAAGGCATGATAGAAGAAAGAACTACATTGCTCACAACATGCAAAAGAATTTTAGTAGCTATAGCATCTATATGAGAGTTTAACTTCTCCTCTAAAGATTCGTTTTGGGTATCCATAGGAGAAGAGAAACCCACATATGTATATCCCTCGATAATTGGGTGAATTTCCCGAAATAAATTAAGCATGCGAATTTTCCAAACATCATAATTTGTGCCATCGAATGTGAGCGTGTCCTTGTGCACTAATCCCCTAGCCGACATCTTTACTCTCAAGGCGGTGAAGCATAAAATGAGAGACCGGGCTCTGATACCAATTGAAAGGATACAGATTTCGCCTAGAGGGGGGGTGAATAGGCGATTAAAACTTTTCCCAGAGTGGCTCAACAAAGGCGGAATAAAACTAGTGTTTACTTTGTAAAGCACAACCTAGAACAACTAAGGTTCACCTATGTACACCAACAACTTATGCTAAGCAATACAAGCAACAAAGTGATAGCAAGATATATATTACTTCAAGCACGAAGGCTATCACAATGTAAAGTGCATAAGTAAAGAGCTCGGGTATAGAGATAACCGAGGCACGCGGGGACAACGATATTTTACCGAGTTCCTCCCAACATGGAGTACGTATCGTTTGGAGAGGGGGTGGTATCAAACCACCAACGCCACAAAAGGCCTCCCTTATTCTCCGATGAATCTCACCCCAATGGGATCGATCCACACTTCCACTATCGGTGCACTTGTCGATGGCAAACCAGAACCTCTCACAAGGTTGGGGCACTTCTCCACAACTTAATTGGAGGCTCCCAACAAACTCCACCAAGGCCACAACCTGCAACACCAACAAACCGTCTAGGGTTCCAAGAACCCAAGAGTAAAAAGCTTCTCAACTTTCACTCACCAAATCCTGCGGGGAGAACTCAAACCGATGCACCAAATGCAATGGCAAGAACACAAGTAGTGCTCAAATACTTCTCTCCTAAATTCCACCAAAGCTACAAAATCTTGTGGGGGAATAAGAGAGGAAGAACAAAGGAGGAAATCCACAAAATACTCCAAGATCTAGATCCCAAGATGTTCCCCTCACTTAGAGGAGAGATGGATTGGTAGGATTGTAGATCGAGATCTCCTCTTTCAAATCCCAAAAGTATATGCAAGAATCAAGGGAGGGATTGAAGGGGGGTAGAAAGCTTCAAAAGGTCAACAATGGTGGGGGAAAACTTGCAACAGAGCTAGGGAACCATTGGGGAAGAAGGGCCCTTAAATAGGTCCCTAGAAATTAAACCGTTAGGCCCAGGAATCGGCCGGTCCGGAGTCTCCGGACTGGGACCGGAGTCTCCGGTGTACCCAGGACAAACAGGGACAATCTGGAGGACGTACTGGACGCGATCCGGAGATTAGATCGGAGACTAGTCCGGAGTCTCTGGTCTTACAAAAACTAGCAGAAAGACCAATACGAAAACATCCATAACTGTTGTATCCGGACTCCGATTTTGATGATCTTGGGCTCGTTTTAAAGAGGACAATAAGCTATACAAGATCATACAGAAAAACATAATAGTACATCAAGGGAGTATAGAACCAAATGACGAAAGGTTTAACCTCTCTCAAAAAGACAAACCAGTAAAACCTCCAACATCGAAAACGTAGTAGAGAATGCATATGAAATCCGTTTTCGATGAACTAGATCTTGTCATGGAGATTAAAACA
The DNA here is from genome assembly GCA_030063025.1 of Avena longiglumis. Classification (NCBI taxonomy): domain Eukaryota; kingdom Viridiplantae; phylum Streptophyta; class Magnoliopsida; order Poales; family Poaceae; genus Avena; species Avena longiglumis. The sequence goes on from CP125976.1 coordinate 53,379,647, forward strand.
AGCTCTAAATCCTCACATGAGTAAGAACCAAATAATGGAAGGTTTTACCTATCTCTAAAAGACAAACCGGTAAAACCTCCAAGATAAAAAACGCAATAAGATATAAAGTGGAAATCCGTTTTTGACGAACTAGGGCTTGTTATTAATATTACCACAAGCTCTAGAACCTCACATGGATAAGATCCAAATAACAACCAAGAAAGGATGATGCTAAGTATGCAAAGGTTTGAGCTCTCTCTGAACGATATGATCGAGTTACTCACTTGGGATCCCCTCTTGATAGTACAGTTGTCTATCCTATAAACCGGTCTCCCCAACTAACACCACGAGACCGGTAAGAAAGAAACCCTATCAAGATCATACCTTTGCCTTGCGCATATTCCACTTGATTATGATTTAGACAGTCTTGTCCTTCTCAAGATGGAACACCTTTCTTGATTGCTCTTGTACACACTTGCTTGATGAAGACTTGAAAGTTACTCTCCCATAGAACGTGGGGAAACCTTTACTTTGACCTTGTCTTCATCGATCCATGATCACCGAGGATGGCAAGCTTTAAGCATGAGATCTTCATAGGTTTAACTCTCACATGACCAATCTGTGGATCACTCTTTGAACACCTTGGTCACCACTTGATCCTCTTCACTTTCTTCTTCTCCAAACCTTGAAGCCAACATATGGTTCAAGCATTGCCTATGGACAATTCCTACAAGTACAACTTGATACATGCATTAGTCCATAGAGATTGTAATTAATTACCAAAACCACATATGGGGGCCCACATGTTCTTTCAGTATGGTAGATCAGATACTCTATATAATTAAAAATAAGTTGGCATCATGTTGACGGCCAAGGCCGTGGGCCAAAGCTGTGAGCCTCCTCTACCGAGAAGGCAAAAGCCTTCACCAGCTAAGCCTCCTCCGTTGCCTCCTCGACATGGTCGTGCGCCTCCAATCGTTGGGTTCACCGTGGCCTCTGCTTATCGCCCGTGCTGAGCCTCCTCGGCGACAGGTCTACGTTTGGACCAATGGGAGGATCTCCTCCCAAAGGATGTCTCGGCTGAGGGCCGCCGCCCTACCTCGCTTTAGGCGGGGCGTCATAGTTGCATGCATGCATGGAGCCCTAGTTCGTATGCTCTGGTGATTGGTGGCGATAGTTCGTCGAAGCCCCCATGGCCACGGGGAACCATTGAACAATGTCGAAGGGGGTTGGCCAAAGGAGGTGGGAATGCGGCGGCGGGTGGTGGATTCGTGTGGCGGAGCAGGCGAAGTGACTAGGAGAGGAGGGAACAAGGGGATCGACCTAGGACTAAGTGTAACCATAAGGTAGGGTGGACAGATATCGGGTGCCCTAGATAATATATTATCTAGGCCAGACCATTATCCTTGTCAATTCGTGGCACAGAAAGTCACAAAACGGAAGGAGTAAAAAGCAGAGATTTTCAAATTTGGATGATTTTTCATCTGGTTATACTCCCTCTATCCTCAAAGGATGCATGTAGTTTTTGGTCAAAGTCAAACTTTTTAAATTTTAACCAATTGTATAGAAAAATATATTGATATTTATACTCCCTAATTAGTATTGTTAGAATCATTATAAAATATATCTTCATATAGTGCATCGTAGATGCTAATCAAACTTTAAATCAGTTGACTTTGACAATAAAAAACTATATACGTTCTAATTTAAGATAGAGATAGTAAAGTACTTAGTACGACCCGGTTGCAGTAGGTTGGTAGGTTCCTTCATAGCGTCGAGCAGCCGCCTACCTACGTCAACAATGTGCCGTTTCCAGATTGGCATTGGACTGAACTTACCCAGCCGACTTTTGGCCAGCGATGTGCATCAAGGAGCATTTAATTTTAAATACTCTTTTTAGTCCATAGATATGAATGCATTTAGTTTAAGTACTTAATTAGATATATTATACGAATTCAGATAAAATTAAGACCATTAATATGGACGGAAGGAAATATAGAAGAGTCCTCGTCAGTTTACCTCGTGGACCTAGCTTCTTATATCACCGTCGCTATTTCGTTGGTCGCAAATTCAAAGGATTCATCCGATGTCCATGTGTTACGATCTCACTAGATGTAACCACTCATACAGGAAGGTTTGGAGGATTTGGGATTAGTTCTAGCTTCAACTATCTGGTATGAGAAGAGGGGATGCCGAGGAGAGAGATCAGGGGGGAGAGGGAGCCGTGTCCGCCCTTGCCGAGGTCTCGATTCGGGGCCCTGGTTTTTGGCGCCCCTTAGGTTGCCCTCTATCTCCTTTAAGTCGTGCATCTCGCCTCGTCCTTTGTCATACCTTGGCCCGTAACCCACTTCGCCATGGCCCATGCGACACAGGGCTGTGCCCACCGGTCCATGACATTCTCCCTCCTTAACATCCGGCTTGACCTCAAGCTGCCATCATCGATTGATCTAGGCGTGTGACCACGGAACCAGACCATACATTCCTTGGTAAGAACAATCTCATATGAAGCAATCTTACCCATGATTCGATCGCCAGCATGAAGGGACACATGGCCGGCTTGCACATATGACACCATGAACCCGAACATCACCTGGATCCCATGGGGCAGAGACGAAAGTGCAGTTCACTCTGTTGAACCTGCTGCTTACCACCAACGGCAAGGTTGCCGAATGCACTAGCATTTTGGTACTTGCTTCCCTTCTTCTCTCCCAGCACATAATTAGTTGAGAAGCATTGTAGGAGATATCCATGAGAGCAAGACATTCCTCCTTGGATACGAAGGCCAACGAATGCATCCCTTCTCTTACTTGTTCCGCAACCCAAATATATCCAATTTTTATCCCATCAGCAGTCATATCAGTGTATTGGTCCATCACATAAGGAACACCATTATTCAGCTCCCACTTCTTGCTCTCCCAGAATGTACTTCCACTTGCACTAGACAATCTTGAACGGTACATGCCCATACAAGCAGGATATGCAAGAATTCTCTTGGGACAACACAGAATCATATCAATGAACACTTTGTTAGGAGCGGCACCTTGAACTTTCCGGGCACCCTTCCACTGACTTCTAGTCTCTAGTCAGCTCCTATGATGAACAAGAACATTTGGCCTTGAAGTAGCAAGTAGCAGGTTGTACACTACCAATTTTTTGCCATGTTTTAGTCTCGTGTGGACAAAACTCCACGAATAAGTGAGGTCTCTTCTGATTGCAGCAAAATAAGGGCCACGGTATCTGCCGCAAGTACAAACAGTGAGTGCAACTTCCTTCGAGCTGTAGTTGACACAATGACCATTGAATATAAACTGGGTAAGAAACCACTTTGACACAGGTGTAGAGTTGAACATGCACAAAAATCTTGTTTCTGATCACCCATGAAAAAATACCCAGTCAACCAAGAACTATACTGTTTTGCGCGAGAGAACTGATGATATGAGACATCTACTTGATGTCCCGAATCCCATGGCGGTGTTAAACAATTCTCAGTTTGAACATGCCGTAATAAAAACCTGACATACCACAAACAATTTCTTGCCGTTTCCAAATCAAGTGATATCATGGGGTTTCTTCTACATGTAGCATGCTGAAGGAAGAACACGTGCCCCACTACACTAGTCAGGACAAACCATAACTACCGGGCAATTGTATTAGACATCACAACTCTCCAACATGTGAGTGGGATGTTGTAACACCCTCAGAATCGGACCTATGCAAGTTTTAGCGAAACCCGCCAAACCCGCATAGAAACGATTCAAAGGTGCCCACCAGGCATTTTCGTGCGGGTGGAATACGGAGTAATAACATTACACAACAGTCCTCGATGGGACCCACAGAACAGATTTATATAACAGCGACTCCATGAGTCAAGAATACAGATATAATATACAAAGATCCAAATCACCTTGAAAACGATAGAGCGTCCAGCTACGGACAAGATGCAAATGGGGCTAAGAGCCCTGAAGAATAACCAATGGCGTCCATAACCCTGCCCAGGCCAAGCCGGAAGGGTAACCACTTCTGACGTCGATCTCAAAACCTGCTTAAACAAAGGGGTGCCGACAAGGGCAAAGGAAAAAGGAGGCGTCGATCGAGGCGACACTGCAGCGAGGCTAGAATTGGCGGTCCTCGCCTACATAGGTATGGTGGATGAAGCAGCGGCGAGATGCACTAAACAACCTATAGAGACTCGATACAATGGCGTTAATCGAGAGAGGGGAGAAGGACCTATCCGAACCAACTGATGCTATCATCAAACAAACCCATCTGGCGTTTCCCCTCGAGACCAAGCGAAGTCAACCGAGGACTCACACGGTTGGCGGTTTACTCATTCGATTATCGTTGCAGCAATTACTAGTCGGTATAGATAATTGTCACGATAAAAGAAGCGATGGGCCCTTTTAGTTAACCATTCCATTGTAGTTGCAGCACTTACTAATCAGATACAATTAGCATGAGATAACCCAAAACCCAGCAGTTGTTGGTACTTTTATTTAGCCATTCCGTTGTAGTTGCAATACTTACTAGTCAGGTACAATGGTCGCAAGCGACAAACCAAACAAGCAATTGTGGGCAGTATTAATTAGCCATTCCATTATAGTGAAGCTGATTACTAGTCATTATAAAGTCAAATTTATAGCAATAAACTTTAGTTATGCTTGTCTATGATCGAGATACTGTGCTCCAAGTCGTCCATATCCGCGGACACGGCTTTCAGAAAGTTTTACCCGGCCGGGGTGCACCAATAGCAACACACGCTCGATCAACCTCGGAAAAACCAAAACAACACCCAACGAGGCTTTCACGGTGAACAATCACAGGATTCAGAAATATTTGAGGGCACCTTGGAGTACACCATAGCAAGTAAGCAAGCTCGAGACGGACTCAAGGTTGTGGGGCGGTGTGAGCATGGGAACCCAAAGCTGGGCTTGTCGACACAGCGGAATCGTACCACGATCCTAAGCGATGCTGATGTGCTATCCATCGCACAATTTAAATACCTAAGTAGCATGGCATAAGTACAGGATCGTAAATAAAACCTCAAACTAGTTTGTGGCCCCAAGAAATAAGAATGAATCAAGCTCGCTCGGGGTCCCATATACCTCCGGATGTGGATAGCGCGATAAATCAAGGAACAGTATCAAGTACTCGGGGTCTCACGGGACACAAGTGGGCGTTCGAAACCAAATATTTTCTATCACCCACCGATGCCTCTGCTTACTTCAATTTTAGTTGTTAAACAGGAATTAAAGTGCGCGATAAGTAAAACTATGATCATCTCCAACATCAACATGCGGCAATACATCAACAACTGTGGCTCTTAACGACCGCATAGCAGCACTAGAGCAAGCGACTACGCATAAGTCCAACTATCTACCAAACAACGGTAATAGGGTGTGTCCAAGGCAATATAGGGCTGCACGGTATATCACAGTGCGAAACTAAAGCATCGCCACGGATAGCAATAGATCAACAGGAGGAATAAAGACTATAAAAGTAAGATAGGTAGAAAGGGAGATGCTACTTTGAAAACATTGTCGAAGGTTCAACAGAAGATCGGTGACTCACATCAACTCAACGACCTTATCATGAAGAAGCAAATCACTAGAAGAAACACGGATGCACTATTTAATACTACGCGAGAAGATCGGCATGATGCATGTATGATGTATGACATGGCAAGATCACGATGCAATTAGGTCAATATTAAAAGCGGGAAAGGTCCGACATTTAATTAGGTTCAAGTTATTTATCTACCCCACAAATTAAATGTTGTCATAACATGGCGAGAAGATAATCGGTTCGTTACACAAATTTAAATGAGGCCAATATGAGACTAGATTTGCCCGCATATGGGCCCCATATTTAATTATACGGTGAATCGGCATAATGCCCCCAAACCACACAAATATATATGCATGAACATTTAATATGCGGCAAGTTGTATTATGTTATAAAATAGGGTTTCGGGAAGGGGTTCACACTTTAGGGTCCTCGACGATCTTGGGGTTCCGGGGGTTCCGGGTTCGAGGTCGGTTCCAGGGTTCGACGGGTTCGGCCTCGACGGGAACATTCTCGGACTCCGGGGTCTTTCTCGGATATCGGGGGGTAGATCTTGTCGTCGGGCGGGACTTGGGTCGGTGTCGGTAGCGTCAGTTCTTATCGGGGTTGTTCTTGTCGCATGAAGATCTTGTCGGGTTCCACGGGTCGAGCTTGCCGTTCACGAGGTCTCGTCGGACCCCACGCCATCGAGTCGGTACTAGCATTGAGGCGTCCTCGTGGCGACCTTTCCGTGTCGAGGCTCGGCCTTCGGTTCCATGTCGAAGGTCTTGGGGTTCCATGTCATCCGGGTTCGAGAGGTTCTTGTTGTTCCGCTTGAGAAGATCTTGTCGGTGCGGGGTCTCACACCGAAGATCTTGGCGACCTTGTTGTGCCGCAACAATATCAACACAAAGCACCCTCCGTTACATAGACAAACACCACATACAACAACAGTAGCACATAGGGCACGCGCAGGAAGGCCACATCGCCGAGGCAGCGAGCACGAAGCGCTGCACGGAGATGAGCGAGTGGCCACTATGGGTGGCGCTGTGACCGAGCAGATAGGGACGCTGGTCGGCGTAGATGGGCCGAGGCCTTCTGCGTGTGCGGCTGCCTCACGGACACCGGCGGCGGAGCGGCGGAAGGCCTTGGCGAGCATGACGGCCTTGAGCAGCCTTGATGGTTGGCGGCGAAACTTCGGCGTGGGGCCCGGCTTGCTGTGAGGCTTCGGCTGGCCTTGGCCTTGATCGTGAGCAGCAACCTGGCTGGCAGCGAGGCGGCTCCTGCGAGGGCAGCGATGGCGGAGCTCTGCGGGGCAGGCGAGGCGGGGCGGTGGCGGCGAAGGTGGCGGAGGCAGCAGGCGAGCTTCCGGGGCGGAGGCGACGGCCTTGTGAGGGGAGCGTGTGGCCGGGAGGAGGCGGCGCGTGGGAGAGGCAGGGCTGGGAGGAGGAAGAGGCCGGGCGTGCGAGTGCGGAGGTGGGGCCAGTCGTGCTGCGATGCGTGTGAGTGCGTCGCTTGGGTGTTGGTTGGTGGGGCGGGGTGAGTGGAGGAGGGGTGAGTGGAGGAGAGGCCAAGTGGCGGCTCGTGGTTGGGTAGAGGGAGAGGGTGAGGTGGCGTTCGAGATTGGTCGGGTGAGGTGGCGGGGTGTGGGTAGATTAGTTGGTAGGTTTAGGATTTGTTGGGGTGTCCGGTGGACCGATTTAAATCCTGCTGGGGGCGTTGGTCGATCTGGCCCGTTCATTGCCCACTAAAATAATATAATTTTATTTGTTTTGTTAACACCGTTTGCAAACCGATAGCACTCAAACAAAATAATCCGGAGACCGCTTTGCATTTGAATTAAGATGGGCGTTTGGAAAATAAATGGCTTTGCGAAAATAGTTTTATGCAAACAATGCATGATGATGACGATGCAATGCACAAATTCAACGCGATTTTCTAGTAGTGGTTTTGCGGGATGCCACAATTCGACACCACTAACAAGGGATCTCGCGAGATCCCTCATGGTAGGAAGGAAGGTCGGCGATCTGCGTCTTCTTGCGTGTAGATCCTCGCGACACCACTAACGAGGTTCCTTCTTCCTCTGAAATCGGCGACACCACCAACAAAGGGTCGTTGTTCCTGATCGTCGAGAGAACATTCCGGAGAAGCAAAGGACGAAGGTAGAGGTATCAAGCGATAAGGCCACCTCTAACTTCCATAAGAAGAGGAAAAGTTACATTGATCCACCGGTTCGATGTCTGACAAAGCGATGAGAGTCGGGTAGGGTGATCAATCCATCCCGTACCCAAACTATCAACTCTATACATGAATAGGAAAATCAGGCAACCCAACTCTCGAGATTTAGATTGAAGATCTTCATAGGCGGTATCCGGAACAAAGGGATGATGCCAGCAGGAATCGTATGAAAGACACAATGATTAGGTTCCGCGATGGTTCCATTGGCATGAACAACACATGCTCAAGGTATACTCCAACTTCACCAAGGCTCGTCCTTCTCATATGTTTTCCAACGACACAGATATCCGGCAAGGAACACATATAGATAAAGAGCTCAAGAACAAAATATCGGATGACAGGCACAATGCAGTTCTTGCATTGATGATCGTAGCACCTCCGTTACAAAGGGAGAAGCGAAACCACGAAGGTGCAGCAGAAACCCAGCCACGAAATCACGGACTCGAAGAGAGAAGAGAGCGGATTCAAAACACGTAGAGGTAAGAGAAGAACAACAGAGGGTAAGGAGTAAAATCGGACCTAGTCGGAACTATCAACCGATTTTCAAAATTAGTTTTGACACTCTCTTGACGTTAGCTAGGTTATCCTCTGATTTGGACTTGTGGGGTATCGCAAGCTGAGCTCGATACCACTGTAACACCCTCGAATCGGACCTATGCAAGTTTAGCGAAACCCGCCAAACCCGTGATAGAAGCGATTCAAAGGTGCCCACCAGCATTTTCGTGCGGGTGGAATACAGTAATAACATTACACAAGTCCTCGATGGGACCCACAACAGATTTATATAACGTGACTCCATGAGTCAAGAATACAGATATAATATACAAAGATCCAAATCACCTTGAAAAGCGATAGGCGTCCACTACGGACAAGATGCAAATGGGGCTAAGAGCCACGAAGAATAACCAATGGCGTCCATAACCCTGAGGCCAAGCGGAAGGTAACCACCGCTAACGACGCCGATCTCAAAACACCTTAAACAAAGGGTGCCGACAAAGGGCAAAGGAAAAAGAGGGCGTCGATCGAGGCGATGCAGCGAGGCTAGAATTGGCGGTCCTCGCCTACATAGGTATGGTGGGCGGCGGCAGCATGCACTAAACAACCTATAGAGACTCGATACACTGGCGTTAATGAGAGAGGGGTAGGAAGGACCTACCCGGAACCAACCTGATGCTATCATCAAACAAACCCATCATGGCGTTTCCCCCTCGAGACCAAACGAGGAAGTCAACCGAGGGACTCACACAGTTGGCAGTTTTACTCATTCGATTATCGTTCAGCAATTACTAGTCGGTATAGATAATTGTCACGATAAAAAGCGATGGGTCATTTTAGTTAACCATTCCATTGTAGTTGCAGCACTTACTAATCAGATACAATTAGCATGAGATAACCCAAAACCCAGCAGTTGTTGGTACTTTTATTTAGCCATTCCGTTGTAGTTGCAATACTTACTAGTCAGGTACAATGGTATGGCGACAAACCAAACAAGCAATTGTGGGCGATTAATTAGCCATTCCATTATAGTGAAGCTGATTACTAGTCATTATAAAGTCAAATTTATAGCAATAAACTTTAGTTATGCTTGTCTATGATCGAGATCGTGCTCCAAGTCGTCCATATCCATGGACACGGCTTTGAAAGTTTTACCCGGCCGGGTGCACCAATAGCAACACACGCTCGATCAACCTCGGAAAAACCAAAACAACACCCAACGAGGCTTTCACATTGAACAATCACGATTGAAATATTTCAGGGCACCCTTGAGTACACCCACAACGGTAAGCAAGCTCCGAGACGGACTCAAGGTTGTGGGGACGGCTGTGAACGACTGGGAACCCAAAACTGGGCTTGTCGACACCGCGGAATCGTACCACGATCCTAAACAGTACAGTGTGCTATCTGTCGCACAATTTAAATACCTAAGTAGCATGGCATAAGTACAGGATCGTAAATAAAACCTCAAACTAGTTTGTGGCCCCAAGTAATATGAATGAATCAAGCTCTGGCTCGGGGTCCCATATACCTCCGGATGTGGATAGCGCGATAAATCAAGGCAGGTATCAAGTACTCGGGGTCCTCGGGACACAAGTGGGCGTCGAAACCAAATATTTTCTATCACCCACCGATGCCTCTGCTTACTTCAATTTTAGTTGTTAAACAGGAATTAAAGTGAACGATAAGTAAAACTATGATCATCTCCAACATCAACATGCGGCAATACATCAACAACTGTGGCACTTGACGACACGCAACAGCACTAGAGCAAGCGACTACGACGCGCAAGTCCAACTATCTACCAAACAACAGGTAATAGGGTGTGTCCAAGGCAATATAGGGCTGCACGGTATATCACAGGTACGGAAACTAAAGCATCGCAACACAGATAGCAATAGATCAACAGGAGGGAATAAAGACTATAAAAGTAAGATAGGTAGAAAGGGAGATGCTACTTTGAAAACATTGTCGAAGGTTCAACCGAAGATCGGGGCGAAGCTCACATCAACTCAACGACCTTATCCGCGAAGAAGCAAATCACTAGAAGAAACACCGGATGCACTATTTAATACTACAGCAGAAGATCGGCATGATGCATGTATGATGTATGACATGGCAAGATGCGATGCAATTAGGTCAATATTAAGCGGAACCGGGGTCCCGACATTTAATTAAACGGTTCAAGTTATTTATCTACCCCACAAATTAAATGTTGTCATAACATGGCAGAAGATAGTACCGGGTTCGTTACACAAATTTAAATGAGGCCAATATGAGACTAGATTTGCCCGCATATGGGCCCCATATTTAATTATACGGTGAATCGGCATAATGCCCCCAAACCACACAAATATATATGCATGAACATTTAATATGCGGCAAGTTGTATTATGTTATAAAATAGGGTTTCGGGAAGGGGTTCACACTTTAGGGTCCTCGACGATCTTGGGGTTCCGGGTTCGAGGTCGGTTCCAGGGTTCGACGGGTTCGGCCTCGACGGGAACATTCTCGGACTCCGGGGTCGTTCTCGGATATCGAGGGGGGGGGGGTTGATCTTGTCGCGTCCGGGGCAGGACTTGGTCGGTCGGCGCGTCATTCTTCGGTCGGGGTTGTTCTTGTCGCATGAAGATCTTGTCGGGTTCCACGGGTCGAGCTTGCGTTCGCGAGGTCGTTGGGCCCCACGCCATCGAAGTCGGTACTAGCGTTGAGGCGTCCTCGTGGCGACCTTTGTGTCGAGCTCGGCCTTGGTTCCATGTCGAAGGTCTTGGGGTTCCGCGGTCTTCGGGTTCGAGAGGGTTCTTGTTGTTCGCTTGAGAAGATCTTGTCGGTGCGATCGGGGTCTCCACACGAAGATCTTGGCGACCTTGTTGTACCCGAGCCGCAACAATATCAACACAAAGCACCCTCCGTTACATAGACCAACACACACATACAACAACAAGAGCACATGGGGCACGCAGGAAGGCCACATCGCGAGGCGAAGCACGGAAGCACGACGCACTGGAGATGAGCGAGTGGCCACTATGGGTGGCGCTGCGCCGAGGAACGGATAGGGCCGGGTGGCGTAGATGGGCCGAGGCCTTCTGTCAGCATGAAGCTGCCTCACGGACACCGCCGGCGGAGGGAGGACGCAGCCCGGCGAAGAGGCGGCCCGGCAGGCCTTGGTGCGGTGGTTGGCGGTGAAACTTCGGCAGTGGGGCCCGGCTTGCGGCCAGGCTTCGCGGCCTTGACGGGGGGGCTGGGCTGAGGCGAGCGGGCGGAGCCTCCTGCGAGGGGCAGGCGAGCTCCCCATGGGCGAGGCGGAGGAGCGGTGTTGGCGGAGGCGGCGGCCAGGGGCGGAGTGAGCTTGAGGGGGCGAGGCGACCGGCGAGGTGGCGCTACGTGGCGTGGAGGAGCGGGCGGCGCGTGGCCGGGAGAGCGACGGGCTGGGGGAGGCGGGCGGAGAGAGGGGGAGAGCGAGGCGGAGCCGGCGGGGCCGGCGGCGACGGTGAAGGAGGCTGCTGCGCGCGGGGGGAGAGGAGGGAGAAGGAAGAGGGGAGGCGGGGGCGTGCGTGCGGGTGGGGCCAGGGGTGCTGCGTGCCTGTGTGTGAGTGCGTGCGTGCGGGTGTTGGTTGGTGGGGGCAGGGTGAGTGGAGGGAGGGGTGAGTGGAGGAGGCCAAGTGGCAGCTGGTTGGGTAGAGGAGAGAGGGTGAGGTGGCGTTCAGATTGGTCCGGGTGAGGTGTGGCGGTGGTGTGGGTAGATTAGTTGGTAGGTTTAGGATTTGTTGGGGTGTCGGTGGACGATTTAAATCTGGGCGGTCGTTGGTCGATCTGGCCCGTTATTGCCCCACTAAAATAATATAATTTTTATTTGTTTTGTTAACACCGTTTGCAAACCGATAGCAATCAAACAAAAATAATCCGGAGACCGGGCTTTGCATTTGAATTAAGATGGGGCGTTTGGAAAATAAATCGGGCTTTGCGAAAATAGTTTTATGCAAACAATGCATGATGATGACGATGCAATGCACAAATTCAACGCGATTTTCTAGTAGTGGTTTTGCGGGATGCCACGGATGTGCTGGTTCAGACATAGCCAAGCTTTTTGTATAATCATGTACAAGAAAGAAGTGCAGTCTCCATTCAATTCGAGATATGTCTCCCAGCAATCTGTTCTAAGGAAACTTGTTGTAAAACTATTGCATACTAAATTAAGACATGAACTTCTCGAACTCAGTTGCGTAGGTATGCTAGAGATATGGCACACATTGACAAAAATTATACGTAGGATTGCACCACTTTCCTTCGGAAGCTCATAACTCGAAATCCCATCTAGAGTCTGATGAGACCCGTATGTTGTAAAATCTGTAGCAAATTGCCCTACTAAAGACAAGCCACTGAAATTTATTTGGACAGGTGGTGGCCATGCCGGCCGCGGTTCCAGTTAATAATCCTCCTGTGTTGTCGAAGCACCATCTGGACACGCAGTGAAAGTGAGGATGGAACTCGGGGAATGAGCAACTGATCATACCAGGTCAATTGTTGAATGGTGAGCAAAATTGCAGACTCGTGTGCATCCTTGTGGTTCTTCACAGTAGCAGCAGCATCCCGAGACTCGCCAAATGGCTCAGACATTGATACAAACACCTTTCGTGCGTCCTTGCGTGTGGATGGTGGTGTAGAGAGTGAGGTACCCGTGCTCAAGATGGAACACGCCAGCGACCTTGTTGGGGGCGACGTGATGGAGGCGTTGACCACAGTCGCCGCAAAGGTTGTTGTCGCCCCTGTGGTAGCCGAGGCGCCAAGGTCGTATTGGGCCCCTAACAGCAGAACGGACGTCGGCTGGAGGCCTTCCTCGGCGATGGCGGACGACCTCGTGTCGACGGTGATGGCCTGGCTTGTGTTGAGCTGGTCGATGCAGGAGGTTGCCGCTGCGGTGATCTGAGCTTGAGCCGAGGCCGATGGCGTCACCGCACGCTCCACTCTGGCGATCTTGGTTCGAGGAGACGACGGATGTCTGTCGAGCTTTGCGTTCATGGAGGAGATCGCAGCGGTCAGATCTGCCAGCAACTTTGCTTGATCTTCCATCGCCATGGCTTCCCCGTGGCGAGTGAGGATAATCGAGGGAAATCACCGACCAGATTGATGGAGAGAGAAAAAAAAAATCTGGTGTTTGGAAATGGCTCTGATACCAAATTGTTACGATCCCACTAGATGTAACCACTCATACAGGAAGGTTTGGAGGAAGATTAGTTCTAGCTTCAACTATCTGGTATGAGAAGAGGGGATGCCGAGGAGAGAGATCAGGGGGGAGAGGGAGCCGTGGCCGCCCTTGCCAGGGGTCTCCAGTTCAGGGCCTAGTTCGTCGACGCCCCTTCCGGTTGCCCTCTATCTCCTTTTAAGTCAGGCAGCTCGCCTCGTCCTGCTGTCATACCTTGGCCCGTAGCCCACTTCTCGCCATGGCCCATGCGACCTGGGACTGTTGCCCACACGGTGCATGACACCATGTAATTAAGCTTGCTGCAGTATGACGTCGGCCCGGAACTAAGAAGATCAGAACTCGTATATACGATACTATCTTGTATCGCGAAGCAATGAAAGAAGTCTAGATAGCCCCCCTATGTATTATGTTTGGGTCAATAAACCCCCTTAATTATAAATTGGGGCACTTAACCCCCCTAAGTATGAAATACCAGGTAAAATACCCCCTTAAGCCGTTGTTAGCAGTATTTGATAGCTGTTTAGCTGACGCGGACAATGGTTTTTTATAGCAAGGACGGAAGGATGTTTCAGCCAGTCCAAATCATCCCGTCTGTTTTTCTTCCTCGCAACCGTGGTCGACCGACGCCGCCGCTCGCCCGTCACCGCCGGCGTAGTCCAAAGACTCCTGCCCGCCCCTCGCCGTTGGATCCCACTAACGGCCGACGCGGTGGTCGACTGAGCGAGGGTGGGATCTCGCCGGAGAGCGTGCTGCGGGAGAGGAAGAGTGGCTTGAGGCGAGAGGTCCGGGGCGGTGCCCAAGAGCGTGAGGCTGAGCACGTGAAGTGCCTCGAGCCTGACGAGCAGCCCAAGCGCGTCTCGCCTGAGAGGTCGAGCCCCAAACAGCAGTCACGTCACACGCCCGGCGCCGCAGGTGATGCCGCGCCACGCTGGCGTGCCGATGCCGCCGCATGGGGTCGGGCTGGAGGAGTCGTTGCAGCGCGCCGGACCGGTTCGTTGCTAGCCAGAATTCGTAGAGCGCCAAGGAGTCAGAGTCCAGCGAGCCGACATTGGCGTGGCAGACAAAGACGGAGAGCATTTGTAGCAGCAGCGCGGTGCAGCTGGTGGAGCAGCATACTTTTCTGGACCTGGTGGCCTGGATGTGGCTCGTGTCGCTGGGCAGCCAGTTAAGCTCCGTTGCGATCCGAAGTGGCAAAACGGACAGCAGCAAGACGAACTGGCTTCTGGTTGTCTGATCCAATGCCACTCATATCTGTACGCATGCATGTCCCTTTCTCCCTCTCATCTATCTTGGTCAGCTTTTACACCACGCACATTAAACTGTAAATGTGTATGTGTTTTCATAGGCAAAATCCTTTGAGATGATTCCGGGCTAAATCCTCCCAATTGGTGAAGGAAAGACAAATTTGCATCAAGGGTTGCAATGAAGATTGCATCTATGTTGGCTGGAATAAAGACTGCTGCTGCTGAATGTGTGGAAGGATGGCAATTACTGATGTGTGTCGCTAGGTTGCTTGATGTAATGTTGAGCCACGGATCATCCGCCCATATCGTCTAGGAGCAAGAGGAGCAGAGCGACAGAGAGAGGAAGAGCACAACATCACGCGGGCGAAGAGGAGAGAGGCGGCACGGGATTAACTGTCTGGACGAGACCAGGTGCTTGTATGGCTAACCAATATTGTCTACGTGGACCAAAACCACTAACCAAAACAGCCATCCAGCCGGAGGGGGTAATTTGCATGGTATTCCATACTTAGGGGTTAAATTTTAAGCAGTGCTTAGGGGTTTAATGACAAACCCGATACATATGGGGTTATCTGACTTCTTCAAGAATCGTGGCGGAAGCCACGTATCTATATAGTACTATGAAACAGCGTCGACGCAAAATGCTGACGCTGAGCAGCACATTGTAGCTGTATTCCGCTTTCACAATCTAAAGAAACTCTCGCGGTTCATATTTCTAAAATAGGATATATATTTTTTTTTTATCAAAGTCAAACTTTTCAAATTTTGATAAATTATATATAAAAATATGTTGATATTTATAATCTCTAATTAGTATTGTTAGAAACATTATGAAATATATCTTCATATAGTGTGCATTACATATCGTAGATGCTGATAATTTTCTCTATTGTTGATTAAATTTTAAATCAGTTAATTTTGACAAAACATTGTATGGGTCCTAATTTTAGATAGAGATAGTACGGAGTAGTATACATACTACTACTTAGAGTATCGCTTGTAGTATCCCTAAATCCTCAAACCCTCGAAAATAACCTTTTTTTACAGTTTGCGAAAAACACGAGACTAGAACCCCAACCTTCAACCTCAAAAAAATTAAGGGCCCAACCCCTACCCCCCCTCCCAACCTGTATATGTGAGGGTTGGAGAGGCCCAACCCCTTCAACCCCTACTCCTCCACACACGCGCGGGAGGGAAATTTCAGCCCCCGCTTCCTCCCTCGTCGTCGCCTCCAAGCATGCCGCAGACGGCCGCCACGCGCCATGGAGCCGCCCCCGACCTCCGCCATCCCGCCTGCCTCCTCCGTCGCCGCCCCCGCCACCTCCGCAGCCCGATCATGATGGAGCACCCGCCCCTCCCGAGCGGTGCGGAGGTGGCCGCGGTTGTCGCCGCCACCCACGTTGGCGCGAAATAACGGCGTGCTGGGCAGCACGTCATCCAAGCCGCCACCGCCACCGGCCACACCTTTCGCCGCCCGCCACGCCACCACTAAGGCGCCGAAAAGACGGCGATGCTTGGCCAAAAGCCACGGCGCCAAGCCGTCAGAAGACCACCGCGGAAGAAGGCCCCGCGGCGTCCACAATCATCGACCCTCCACCCGTCGGCACGAGGTGCTCGATGTAATGCCCACAACAACGACATCGTTCATGGGGCTTCTAAGACGGAGGTGGACCTCGGGCTCGATCTTGAACCCTTTGGGTTTGGTGATGAACTGGAGGAAGATGAGGAGGAGGAGGAGGAGGAGGAGGTGACCGAGATAGATGCAAGCACTGTTGCCCGCTCCCTCGTGTGTGCGACAAACTATAGCGTGGCCGAAGACATTCTCTTGGTTCATGCTTGGGATGCTGTGGGGATGGATGCAAGCACTGGTACCGATCAAACCGGTAAACAATATTGGCAACGCATAGAGGACACCTTTTGCAAGATGAAGCCCAAGACCGGTGGGTACATCTCTCGTTCATACCGGTCGCTTTAAGGCCGGTGGGAGTTGATGAAGCCCCAATGTGCTCGTTGGAGTGAGGCAATGGCACAAGTGATTGATGCACCGCTTAGTGTAAGCGTGGAGAGTGACTATGTGAGTGCATATGTGTGTTGTTTTGATGTTCTATGCATATGTGTGTTCTTGTTATGAGTGTTTATACTATGATATTTGTGGTTTTGTAGGAGGGCATTGCCGCAATGAGGTACATGGAGATGCCCGCTTCCAAGGGCAAACAATTCGCATTTAAGCATGCTTGGCAACATCTTAAAGATTTTGACAAGTGGAAGTTGAGGGATCAAGAGACCGCACCCAAGAAGGCGACAATGCTAAGGATGGATGATAGTGATAAGGAGGAAAGGAACACGTGCAAGCCCGAGGGAACCAAGAAGGCAAAGTTAAGGATTAAGATGGAAGGAGAGGCGTCAAGCCCGAGAGAGAAGATGGAGCACATGATGAAGTCAAGGGATACATTGACAATGAAGACATTGGAGACAAAGCTTCTTATCGCCGAGAAGAAGAAAGAGGTGAAGCTTGCATAAGTTGAAGCAAGGCGTGAAGAAGCCAAGCGCAAGGCCGAAGAAAGAGCGTGCAAGGCCGACTTGGAGGAGAGTGAAGGGAATATGCCCTGAGAGGCAATAATAAATTGTTTATTATGTGTATTCCAAGTATATGATAGATGTTTATTTTGCATGCTATAATTGTATTAATACGGAAACGTTAATACATGTGTGTTTAATAAACAAATGAAAGTTCCTAGTTAAGCCTCTCTCATAAACTAGCTCGTTGATTAACAAGATGATCAAAGGTTTCGATCATGGACATTGGATGTTGTTAATGGGATCACAACATTAGTGTAATGATGTGATGAACATTCATCGAAGTATAGCATTACGATCAAAGTCATTGAGTTTATATTGCTATAACAACTTACGGTGATCCTAATCCTTAGACCATGAGATCATGTCAATCACTAACAGGAAGAGTTTCTTGATAACATCAAACGTCACACCGTAACGGGGTGATTATAAAGATGGGTTCGAACTAATAAAGTGTTATGTAGAGGCTCATGGATCGAGAGTGGAATTTGTTCATCCGATGGCGGATAGATATACTCTGGGCCTCTCGGTGATATCACATTGATTAGCTTGCAAGCAAGTGATTTGATCACTAGAATGTTATATCACGGGCGAGAAAAGTGCATGTCGATCGAGATCAAACTAGGTATGGAGATACCGATGATCGAATCTCGGACATGTAATATATCGTGAAACAAAGGGATTAAGATACTAGCGTAAAGGTTCGACGATCACAAGAAAGTCATCGTTGAATGTGTGGGAGTCGGTATGGGTCTCCGGATCCGCTTCGATTATTGATCGAGAGGGTCTCGATCATGTCCGCATTATTCACGAACCGTAGGGTGACACACTTAAGAGACACCGACATCCAATTGGAGCAAAAGTTTCATGCCGAAAAGAATAAACAAGCGCAGAATTTATTTCACTAGATCTGAAAGCAGGTTTTGTGAAATTGCATAAAGTGGTTATGCATGTGAAATAGAATTCTAGCAAGGGGTTATTTGTGAATGTTTGTCATTAAAGTAATTGACAAAATTCTGAATAAAATAAAAGAGTTTTATTTAATGAGAGTTTGCATTAAATTTGGTGGAAATTTAATGGGATCTTTGAGTGGAGGAATTTGGAGGAGTTTTGTGAGTGGAGTGTCCACCCACATGAAGAGGGGAGGGCAAGGGGGCAGCCCCATGCGCCGGCCACCCCCTTGGGGTTCCCCCCCCCTCCTCCTATAAAAGGAGCCCCTCCTCTCACTTCTCACTCACACCTCCTCGTGAAGGATCTCTCTCCTCTAGAATTTATCCCCATGGTCTCGGACTAGCGAGATACATGTTCCGTGGCTATTCGGCAAGAAAGAGTTGTGCTTCCTGCATCATGGGCGAGGCGGAGGTTGCTCGTGCCTCCAACGTGTGTGCGGCCTTGATGCGCTGCTGATTCTTGGCGCTAGGACTTCCTCTCGATCTTGAGATCGGCAAGAGATCGTCTACATCAACCACGAGTGGGACTCGTTAAACTTTGTCGGTCTTCAAGGGTATGTTCTCTACGGATATACATCCGCCCGTTGTTTGTATCTAGTATAAATAGATCTTGGTATATAGTTCACATCGTAGGAAAATTTTTGTTTTCTATGCTGCGAACCCTTCAGAGAGGATGATCAAGGTCAAAGAAGCAAAGGCCTAGAAAGAACTCATGGTGAAAGAGAAGGAGCACATGATGATGTCCAAGAAGGACATGGATGAAGAGCAATTGACATGGTGGAAGGAGTACAAGGAGGACATCACGGAGAGGAAGAGGATATTCCGTGTTGCGTCCTCTACTCTTCGTGGTGACACTCTGATGAGTGTGGGTGGCGATGGCGGTATGGAGGACTCCACCACCGACGCCTATGGAGGTGCTTGATGGACGTGGAAGTGGTCTAGGAGATGGCGCCAAGGTGTAACTTTTTGCTGAAGGTGCCGATGAGAGGGGGAAGATGATGATTTTGTGATGTAAACAGTTAAACCATGCATCAATGATCTTCATGTCCTAGTTTGTTTCAAGGTTGGATGTGTTTTTCTAGTGATAATTATGATATGTCAAATAACAGTTTGAGGGTTTGAGGGTTGCGGCAAAGACTAGAACCCTCGAATCCTTAAAAGTTTGAGGGTTCTAGTATTTTCCCCTGTTTTTCACCCCTTAAAAGTGACAAATAATTCCAATTCTCAACCCTTAAAATGCTTTGAAGATTTAAGGGTTTAGGGGTAGTACTAGTAATGCTTTTAGTACGGACCCCGGTTGTAGTAGGTTGGTAGGTTCGTTAAATGGCAGAAGCGCCTACCTAGGTCTTTTTTTTAACAAGGAAGGACCCGAAGGCCCCAGAAGCTGCTATATTAATCTGGCGGTGGGATACACTTTACAACAAGGCCCCTAGCTAGAATGGGGTTAACAGATAAGGATGCTACTTTTACATCAAAGACCCTAGGGAGAAAATGAAAAAAGAAATCAAGCCCCCAGTCTTCTCCACCGCGCCTGGAAGAACTCGCCACCCGGGATACGGCGCCGCCGCCGGGGAACATGCCACTTGGGGCATCGCCGTCTTTCGATCCCGTGGTGAGATCATCGATTAGCTTCCACGCAGGCATTTGCGCGCAAAGATGCGTCGTCTTTGCCTCACGGAAGAAGAGCTCGAGATGCACGAGCAAAACATGGCCTCTCTGGCCAAAGATAACGGCGGCGCCAACTCACTGTTGTTGAGGGAATCGTCGATTCGCAGCTTCACGGATAGGGCGTCGAGCAGCAAACAAGCATCTGCAACTTCTTCCACCTCCACGGTGGCCAGAACGAGCAGTCACGAGAGCCGCCAAGCGCCATGGACAACACCCACCACAGCAGAGAAAACAACGCCAAGTTCCACCCTTCCCGCCTCCATGGCGGCGGAAGTTGTAGAAACGGCGCCACACACATTGCGCTTCTTCTCCCGCCGCCATGGCGGCCAGAGAGGATCGCGGCAGCATGACCCTACATCGGAAGAAGGTTCCTAGAAGGACCTTTATTAGTGGAGTCACCGATGAGTCGCCTGCCGCATGATGGTCGCGCCCGTCGCCTCCGACCGGAGCTCTGATCAACACCACCACCAGCCAGCACGAGTTCTCGGCCCAAAGACCTCGATGCCAACTCCTGGCATAACGCCAACCTACGGCAGGCCGCCAAAACCAACTAAAACTACAAGACCTATTTCTAACCCTAGATCCCAAACCTTTGTCCATCTCCCATGGCTATTCGTGGAGGGACGCCAGGCGACCTGGAGGGAAGACTCTCAAGGAGAGAGAGAGAGAGAGAGAGAGAGAGAGAGAGAGAGAGAGAGCAACTCACTTCTAATGAAGCGAGCCTACCTACCTAGGTCAACAATGTGTTGTTTCCACATTGACATTGGACTGAGCTTACCCAACCAAGTTTTGGCTAGCGATGTGCACCGAGGAGCAATTACTTTTAAATACTCTCTCTAGTTCATATTAATTGTCTCATTTTTTAAATATATTTAGCTTAAATACTTAATCATATATAGTTAAGACCATTAACATGGATTGGAGGGAGTATAGAAAGTCCTCGTCAGTTTACCTCGTGGACCTACCTTCTTATATCACCGTCGCAAATTCGTTGATCGCAAATTCATCAAGGATTCATCTGACGTTCATGTAACTAAGCTGCTGCAGTATGACGTCGGCCTGGAACTGAGAAGATCTGAACTCGTATATACGAGATCTGGTATCGCGAAGCAATCTACGTGGCGAAAGCGACGTATCTAATATCTGAAACAGCGCCGACGCTGCGCAGCACATTGTAGAGTGCCCCACACCGTATTCCGCTCTCGCAATCTAAAGGATACTCTAGTTTGGAGCCAGCGCGTGGCGGTGCGGTGCATTTCTATAAGCTTTGCTCGCGGCCTGAGGCGTCGACGTGTCGCCGTGTGCCGGGCTGCGCGTGGGCATCGTGCTCGTGCAATTGACGCACGCAGTGGCGCACGCATGAGCCGGACGGGCCCGGGGATTTTATAGTGCAGCGTGCGTAGAGAAGAAAGTGTTCGGTCGGTTTATCGGCAAGTGCGTACGCGTGTCTCCCACTTAATTGTTCTCTTCTGTATTAGATTTAGCGCGGCACGAAACGGATAACATAAAATGCACGTACCTATGGTCGTACGTAACGACAACGGAGTACTATCGCTGGGTTGCTTTTTACAGCTTCTTTTTCTTTGATCGAGCATGGGTAGGGCCGTAGGGGCATGGTGTCTCATTATCTCTCAGGGCTATGGACAACTAGACGAGAAAATCTCTTACGGACAATCATCAGAAATAAATACGGTTATACGGTTTTGTTCTCTCTTATACATCGTGCAACAACAATCTCTAAGTTGACATTGAAATTCCTCTGGTCTAATTATTGCGATACGAATAAGCCCCCAAAATTATTAAAAATACCTTATCAAATGGTCATAACAAGGTTTAATAAGAAATACTACTCCCTTCGTCCTAAAAAGGATATCACAGATTTTTTCTAAATTCAAGTGTATCTAAACACTATTTAGTATATAGAATAATTTAAATTTAAGCAAGTTTGCGACATCCTTTTCAGGACCGTGGAAATAGTTGTTCTGAATTGACTAAGAAATAGTTGCTGCAATGCACATGCTTTTTATGTTTGGTTAATATATTAGAGTGCTCAATGTGTATGAAGGTGTCTGCAATAGCAGATCTCACAACTATCGTATTGTTTGACGCCTGGGTGGCCGTCTTAGAGCAAGGGCAATAGTAGAGTTAACTGCTCGATGAGCAATGTTTATGTCATCTAGAGTCAGTTTAATATCAATATGTATAATAGATAGAGATAAAAAAAATATTACTTTATTAATAAATGACCCACTTTATACACTTACGTACTCCCTCCGTCCGCAAATAAGTGTACTTCGAGTTTTGTCTTAAGTCAAACCCTTTAAAGTTTAACCAACTATTTCGGAAAACATAGCCATATTTATAATACCAAAATAGTATCACTAGATTCATTTTGAAGTAGGGTTTCATAATATATCAATTTGGTGTCGTATATATTGCTACTATATACAATAAAATTAGTCAAATTTTAAAATCTTTGACACAAAACAGTCCTAGAAATACAGTTATTTACGAATGGAGGGAGTAGTGTCTAGGAGCACGTGTTATAGCTTGCTCTTAACTAAGAGCTCACTCCTCTTCTCTCTTCTCTTCTCTCTCATCCAACTAAATATAAATATACTAATTTAATTTTTATAGTTTGCTGACGATCTTATTGTACATGCTCTTAGCTTAAATTGGCATGGGCACAAGCAATGACACCTCTGACAATTCGCTTTTCACGAGCATTATGGATATGTCCACCTTAGGACCAAGCTAATGAGCAGCTATCTACTGGTGTGTACGCAATGGATCAGTCGAATATGATGCTTCACAATGGATCAGTCGAATATGATGCTTCACAACATGGCTGTGAACGTGGTTTGGTTTGCATAATGATGTATAGGTGAAAACCATACACATGGTGTACACACCAGTAGATATACACATGGTGTATATTAGCCTGACTTTGGTTTGGTTTGCATAATGATGTACACATGAAAACCATACACTTGGTGTATATTAGCATGAGTTTGGTTTGGTTTGTATAATGATGTACACATGAAAACCATACGGTGCTTCTCGGCAAGTCGTGGCGGCAACATAGGGTGAGTCGTTTGGTAGAAGCTTACAACAAAAATTAATGACATGCTTTGCATTCTATCCTTCAAGAAGGGCCAAAAGCCAAGGGTGGAAATTCAAAAGTAGAATCATAAAACCAAACTAAGAACCACAAATAAAGGAAGACCCTTGAGAGTCACTAACACTGTGTTGAAAACACACGCAGAAAAGAGCATACACTAAGAAGCTATACTATGCAATAATGATAGATGCATGAATCAATAGTTGCAGAGGCTAAGGGTATACCTTCCTTTTCTCGAAGTAAAAACTAACAAGCTTTTTATATTCATAATATAGAAAATTGGTGTTCAAAGGAGTCTACACCAGGTCTCTTCATAATTAGGATGTACACATCCCAAACTAATAAAAGAAAAAAAGAGAAGTACGAGAGAGAAACAACCGTATGACACCTAAGTCACTAGAAGGTCATCCATAGATTACAATGTCATCCATGTGGGATAAAAATATCCCTCAACGCATCATTCAATCATGTACACACCTCCATAAAGGTGTATCGATTCTCCACACTTTGTAGAGACAATCACAAACATAGCAAATTGTTACACCGGTTGATAACCAGCACATGAGAAGAATTCTTGCCATTAAACATCATATCATTTTGACATAGCCAAAGTGATCATATTACACAAAAGCGCTACCACCCTAATAAAAATTCTAAACTTATGATCTATTGCATGTAACTATTTGTCGAAAATGTTTGCAACACTATGTGACGGATATAAATTAGAATCATGATAACAAAAAACACTTTGAGATCCTGTGCTAGTTGCGTTTAGTTAGGTTTTACACCCATGCGAAGGTACCACATGATTTTATATTTATTTTTGGTGGCACCTTCATTTTACATATTTACTTGTCATTACATATCGAGTTACACATCTGAATGTACAAGTGCTCTATAATATAATTCAAAATATAATTTACCATTTTCGTGTAGATTCCATAAAAATTGTAAGTCCCCCTTGTGATTGAATCATTGACAACCGCCCTAGTAGAGCATTCCATGCCACAAGTCTTGGACCAATTAAATCTCATATGAATGTCACATTTTGTGACGATGTCTACAAAGTTGTAGTGGATGTGTCTCTCTTATGAGGAACAATGTTATATAATGCTGGATATTTGCGGTGACCCAGCATACCACTGTATGATGTAGTATACTATAGTCGTTGACATAGCACCAATGAAACACCGTTTACTAGTATTACATCACTCAGAATGGCACAATAGAAACACAGCGGGTCCAATACATGGCTAAAGGTTACAACTCACTCTTTACATAAGATCCAGAGAACACTCTAGGTTCAAGATAGAGAAAGACTTCTTACGGAGAAGAATCAAAAATAAACAACGAAGGATGATTATACTATTAAGTCTAATATTCAGACTAAGAGGTTGGCATTGATGCTATTCCAACGCACTACAGAAATAGGTTCTTTGGCTAGGGATAATATTCCTATCTAATCCATAACATTCGTCTTCACTTGAGTTGCGATATATGATGACCTCCTTGTCTTCAATGAAGAGCTTTAGCTGGTCTGGATAAGTCCTAGAGCATATCTTGATGTAGTCATTGTTTTAAGGGTTTCAGAATCTAGCAAGGGTTAAGAAGATACTTTGAGTACGAGCGTACTCAGCAAATTCACTAGAAAAGGAGTGTTTGATGCACTAAATCTACAGCCACAGACTGTAGGTCGTAGGCAATGCAAGTTTTTATAAACATTTCTTTAAAGGTTGCTTTTATTCTCAAAAGCTATGTCCACCAGCCTTCACGGGTTTACCAGGACTTTTATGGAGTTCCTTTCACTTGCGTTCGACTCCTTCCGGAGCAGGAGTAACAAATTCTGATTTTACACTCTGAGGTGCGTTACTTTACCCATGAGAGATCAACTCTTTGTTGCTGGCGGGCAGCTTATTCCCGTCCACAATTCCATGATGTGGGGCCCAGAAGATGATCCAAGCCAATCACTGCCCCCTTCGCGACCTCGCATGCCTCCTTGGTGTACACCATGCCCACATAAAGAATTACGGCAATGGTTTATACAAACCGTTAGATGCCAGAACTATCGTGGGACGATGAGGGTTCCTACCCATATGCTGCATATCCTCTATGAATTACCAATTAATATGCATGCTACGAGGATAACAACCACGACCTGCACATCCGGCTTCATGCGAGAGGAAGAAGATACAGCTGACTTCTCCGTCCCATTCCAAATCTCATTGTCAACGCGTAATATACGGCGCAAGAATCACTGGCGACATGGGTTGTTAAGTCCTATATGATGTAGTTCTGAACAGTGGTATTCCAACTGTCAGATTTAATAGATTAACTGATCACCCTGGATCAGTAACCAATAGTTCACATTATTATCAAAAATAGTGTTTTAAGACCCTTTTAAAATGCCGGTGATAACAACATTGGATTTGTAAAATACTTTATAGAAAATAAACAAAGGACATGAGCAAGTGTGAACTTGCCTTTTGTGATTGCAAGATTATGCACTCACGGTCTTCGAGTCAGTATAAGATCCAAAATCTGAAATCAACATCATTGGTCCGATAAGTACTAATGTTTAAAGAAGCAATATGCTGTTATGCATAAGTAATGTGATGCATGTTCTAAGCGCAAATCCTGGGAATAACATTGTTCTAGGGTTTGGATTCCGAAAGTGGTTACTTTGGAATGTGTAGTCCTTTTAGATAAGTTTCATTGTTGTACTTTTATTAGAGTTTATGAGTGGTTGTAGACAACACATATGTAGGAGTAAAGTATACATACTTATGACATACTAGTTAGGATTACTTATACAAGATTTCTTATTTAAAGTGGCAAAAAGGATAACCTTCGAAGAAAAGGTTTCTCTTCCAAGGTCTAAACAAACCTTGTGATTAGTTAGTGGTGGTTGATGTTATTTGTTTTGATCAAATGGTTAGGCTTAAGTTTCTTTATAGATTAACTACTTCAGACCAAAGTTAACTATAAAACATATAATAATGCTTATAGTGTTATATTAAGATTTTGTAGACTAAAGTTAACTTTAAAGTATAGATAGTTTTGAAAGTATCGTACTTATACATTGGTATTTTGTATATCTGAAATGTGTCCTTTAAGTTACTTAAGAATATTAATTCTGTTACTTGAGTAATGGTTTCTTGATTTGAGTATGGGGTACTATCATTTATCTTTTATAGATAAGTGAGTATAGTTTATAAACCCAACATAATGTTACTTAACTCATTTATGGATTTATATAGTGTTGTAGTAGTTTTTTTAATTTGGTGATTAATATGGTTTAAAGAAGATTTGATTGTTCACAAGTTGTTTTTTAAGGACTTTATTATTAGTGAAATTATTTTTAGAGATAATCTTCATTTAAGGTTGTAGATCTTTTTAAAATAAAAACATTTATAATGTTTTAAATTATTATGACATTAGATTATTAATATTTGAGACTAATACTATTTATTTGACTTATTTAACTCATTATAGGAATATTAATAAGTTTTATCGATCTTCATATGAATTATAAATGAAGTAAATAAGTTTAAATTTGAGTTGTTAAAATATTTGAATTTTTATTTAATTCAAAAGTATAATATTAGATTTTTATCATGTAGATATTATTTTCGTGATCATTTTGGTATATCACATTTATTTTTGTGATTAATAAATAATAGGATATGATTTTTTATATTTCTTATTACTTTATAATTACATAATAAATAATAAATATTTAATTAAGTGAACTAATAATACATGATTATTTTTAAATTAGAATTCTTATTTTTTAAGATTTTTTGGTATTTTATTTATATTATTAACATTTATCATTTTAAAAATATGAATTATTAAAGTTTTATTACTTATAAAACCTTTATTAAATAACATTTATTTAAATAATCATCATAATAATATTTGATAGTAGTTTTAAGTTGTAGATTTTATTTTTCTGAAAATTTTCATATATTATACATATTTTTCTGAATTATAAATCAAAAGTTATTAATTAAACAAAGTTTAATCATTTATTTGATTTCTGGAATATTATTAATTGGATTATAACATTTTATTTATTTCTAAACAGAAATTACTTTTTTACACCACGACCAGAGCTAGCCCTAGTCACTGACCTGTGGGCCATTGTCCACCTCAGCTCTCAGGTTAAAAGAATTACATTTGTTACCGATTGGTTATCTACCCCACTCAATGACATATGAGCCCTAGGCCACGTCACTTGCCACGTTAGCAAAGACCAGCCAAACTAGCTGACGTGGTGCGATCATGACGCAATGATGGCGTCAGCACCACCACCGCCGTCGGTGAGTGGTCACCGGCGACGATCTACGGCACCCCCGCAAGCGAAATAGATCTAGTTGGAATCAGCGCAACCTACTGAACCGAATAGTGGCAGCGCCGCTCGAAAATGGTCATCGGAGCTTCAGCTCCGACGAGCTCCGATGGTGGCCAACGGTGGCATGTGATGAAACAACGATTAACAACGAGATCCGACGATTAAACGTTACGGGGAAGTTCAGGAACTCACCCTGATGATTGAGTGGTCGGCGAGGACAGGCGCGATTGGAATCGAGTTTACCGACGAGGATTCCAACGAACTGCTGTGAAGGGAAACGACCAAATTCACCCGCTCAAGTGCTCCTCTTGATGCAAGCTTCTACCCAGAGGATCTACGGAGGACGACGCTTCTCCATGACGGCTCAGAATGTTGTGGGGAGACATGGTTCGACGGTGAGAAGTGGCTCCGGTGAGCTAGGGTTCGGTCTCGCTCGTATCTGAGAGGATAAGGAGGGATTAGGGATAGGGATGGAAGCAATGCGTCGCGGTGGCCTTCTTATCCCCTCCTGGCAACAGTGGCGAGTATCTTGGCGCAATGGCGGTGATGACGGCATCGGGCGGCGGCGAGCTCACTTGAAATGCATGTGTGCGTGTGATGTGATGATGACCGTTTTACGGATAACCACCTAACGATTTCTTTAGCTCAACCCGCGGTCCTCACCTGCCCCACTTGTCAGTCACAGATGGAAAAGGACCTGGGCTGGTTCTTTGAAATTTGTAGGCGTCGGATAGGTATAGAGTTGTTGAAGCTTGGCCGTGTTTGGTTTTTATTTGTTTTAACCTTTTCTATTTTTCTTTTTTGATTTGAATTTGATTTATATTTTGAATATTTCTTTGTATAACTTGTTTCGGACATTTAAGACAATATAAAATATACCTAGTCTCATTTGTAAATTCTTATTATATTCTCTTTTTGTATTTCTTGTATTTACTTAATGTGATTCCCCTTGTTAATATTTTATATAAACTTTTCTTATTATTTTTCTCTCCTTATTTTAGTTAGGGATTTCTTGAGTAATATATTCTTATTTGTTTATAACTTAACTTAATTTTAGTGAGCTCATAGGTTAAATAGAAACTTTATATATAAGTATAATTATTTTATACCATTATTTGATGCATGAAATATAAATACATTGATATGGTGATTATTACTCCCATTAATTTGGAAAATAGCAATGTATGTGATAAACAAAGAAGTTTTAGGGTTTTGAGTTATGAGTACTACCCTTGGCTTTAGGTTTTTGTATAAGCTTAGGTTCCTTTTAAGAGTTAAGATTTAATGGCTGAGCATATTGCCTTGTGTATATAGTATTTGATGAAATCTTCTTTTTAATAAGTTGTAATTAGAGTGTTTTATAGAAGTGAGTATACTTAAGCACATATAGTTAGGATGTTTGGAATTAACAGAGATGTGCTTATGTAATTTGCTATAGGAAAATATTTCTATAAAGTGTTATAGACATTAGATGATGGATCAATGGTATAAGATGGATATTATGTTTGAGTTGAGATTTAGAGTTGATTGCTTACCAAGATTAAATAGTAAAATGATTTACAACATATAACTATATTTCACAATCTTGGATCTCTAATTAAGGAATTCCTTTCCTAGATAGAATACTTCTTCCTATCCATCATCATGATTAACATGATGAGCTTTACCTCACCAAACATTCTTATTCACCTTTTATTCTTCTAAACTCATGGATGAATCCAATGAGTTTGATACAAGGTAATTCATAGCTTTCTCATATCATTGCTTGGTTGTATTAACTATTCTACTGTTGATAATCTTCCATCCAAGCAGTAATTCCTTCAAACTCTACTCCCAAACTTCCTTAATCCTCCATCACTAATCTTTCTCTAAAGTAAACTATCCTTACGGATGAATAAAACTAATTTTATGACTCTATGCTACACTAGCTTTAGTTGAATAACACCATCTTATAAGTACTTAACCCTCATGACTTACACTTCAATCCCTGAATTATATTTATGTGGTTTGCAAAGACTTCTCTAGGATCACTTATCTTTACTAAGGTTCCAATCATGTTCCACCAGTATTACCTATACTAAACATAAGCATTCCATGTTGGTGGCCAAAACATTACCATTATAATACTTTAATCATTTATTACTGAAGTTTTTAGTTGGCTAAGCAGGGCTTTATCAATCCTATCTTTTAATGCCTGGAATTATCTTCTTAGTATTGTATATTGTGTTAAGGTTATTAATGGATTATGCCCTCATTAGAAGATTTAAGTAGATGTTTTGATAGGATCAAATAAGAGGTCAAAGACTAATGGTTAAAGAATTTGTGAATCAATGGGAAATTATCCAACATTGATGAACAACACATGTTGAAATAAGTTCCATAAAGATTGTATAGAAAGAAAGATATATATATATATATAGTGGATGATCTTGTCTTAATATCTTTCCGACTCCAACTCATTTACGAGTTCAAGGTTATGTATTACTATGGTACTCATAATATGAATAGATAAAAATAAGATAGGTCAGCACTAAACTTTTCATTTTTATTATTCTAGTGGTCATCTTAACTTAGTATTCATAGGTTGGTATGATGAATAGTATGGTATGATCCCTTAAGGATCATATATGAATTATTTAAGCAAAGTATTATGAGTGACATTTATTATCTCTGGTCTACCCTTAGGGCTATTCATTTTTAACCAAATAAAGTTTTAGCAAAGGTCATATTAGAACTTATCACAGTTAACTTGATGATCTACTTCAATTCCATCAATCAAGAAGCTTAATCACTTTTACAAGTTTTGTTTTAAAAGCGCGAAAATTGTTCGGATTTTCTATTCATGAATGCAATGCACAACTCTGGGTTCAGCTTATATCTAGGCTCTAATGCTGGGATGTTACAGACTCTCCCCCTTAAAATAAACTTCATCCTCGAAGTTCGCAAACTCTCACGTTTCGGAGTAAGAAATTGTTTTGTAGTGGTTGCTACATTCTCCCCTTCATGATGACCTTAAATGTAATTAATTGGAGTATTCCATAACCTGAATAGATATTCTAATCCAATTCTTTTTATCTAAACATCAAACTTTATTATTATTTTAGGTATAGTTTAGAGGTCTCCTTAAAAAATAAATTTTAAGATTCTATATCCCCGTGTTAGTAGTCGAAAAACTACCCTTCTATTCCTACCATAGTATAGTCGATACTGGTATTCCTTCCAAGATTGGATTTGAACCCATTTAGTCCATACTCATTAGAATTCTTATTCTCTTCCTATGTCCAATTGGAAGTTCTCTATTATCTCTTAAGGTTTACTTAAGAGTTGTTTCTTTTAGAATTGATCGGTTAAATGTATCCTTTATCACTTTCAAACCTTTACCTTATTAAGTTTTAGATAATATCCCAGTATTACTTATAGTACTTCTTTAACTTTCATTTATAGTGTTTGCTATCCCCCTTAGGGTTTACTAATAGTCTTTTAAATTGGAGGTGTAGCATTTATTGGCTTAATATCTAAAAGGTTGGTCTCGATTCAATTTATACTTCACCTAATTAAAGTCTGATGAAAGATTGTACGGTGTATCCACCCAATTGTGGATCTCCGAGACAAATCTTTCAGCACTATATATCATACTTACCATTGAATATTTTTGCTGGGTAGGTCTAACTTTGCGAAGCCTCTCGAAAGTCGACCGCCTTAAAAAAATTATGACTCCTGAGGTTTTACTTAACTTAGGCCAAATTTAATGCTCTTTATGCAACCTTTATGATAATTTGATGAACTATGTCAACCAATACCAGCTGTGGACAGAATACCGACTGCGGATTATAATGCCGGCAAGGGATTAGGTACCCAAGGCGGAACATTCTGAGTGGTAGGTATTATCTTACAGTTTCCGACCTACAAGTTATATTCTCGCTGAATTGTTAGAGCTTGAATACCCTTTTGGTTCTAAGGCATCTTCTTGGTACTTTTTCATGATACTTACATGAACTTGATACAACTCTCCATTGACTTCTTAGCATCTCACCTACTTTGAATGAGCTTACAATTTATCATGTCTTGTTACTCCTTAATATCCTCCACCATGCTTTCTTCCTAAACTGGCCAAGAATATGGCTTATGTTCTATGATTCCCCAAATTGTGTAAATACCCCTTCTATCATGCTACACCCTTCAAGTTAATCTTCCTTATGATCTTTGAAACTCGTCACTCCCTTACACGAATTCCCGTTTCTATCTAGGTCTATAACATCAAGTAATAACTGGTGTTACATCATGCAATTGCACACCCAATTACACTTCATGTACATATCTAGTCAATCAAGAAGAATAAAAAAGATCCAAAAGTCGATAAACAACTGAACATATATCATGTATTATACATAGTTTTAAATAATTTACAAATGTACTAGATGTTCCCACGGTTTGCTCCAAACCTATTTACACAACTATCTTACAGGAACTTCTTGCTCTTGTGGATATATCCTCACCTATTTCGGCAAACTCTTCCAACTATAATATGCATTACCCTCTATATACATTATTCAAGCCCGCATCCCTTGGGAAGGTGTTTCTCTCTCACTTTCATCTTCCTCTAGTGCTTCCTGGAGCTCCGTCCATGATGACGTGAAGTCCTACGACTGCCTTTTGGAGCATAGGAGCATCCAGGAGGTGCGTATTCTTGATTAGGAGTACCGAGACTAATATTAGTCATTGAAAAATGACTAGAGTTGGCGTAATCTTCCACTGAATAATCCGGGTTTTCCGGCAACGCTTCCTCATAGTAAGTTGGTTCCTTAGCTTTTTCTTGGATCCATTCATATATATTGGTATAGTAGCTATTGGAGTACTCTTCTAAGTTGATTGGATTTGTATTACCCCCATATGGTCCATAAGGTTCTCTATGGTTATAGTTGGTCTATTCTTCAATACCTGTATCACAAGGTATCGGATTTCCTATGGTTTTACCTTGAGATTCTATTTCCCATCCATACTTATTTGGCTCAAGGTTATTTGGAATAAATTTATTCCATTCCTGTTGTTCGGAGTTGTACTTGGTCCATAGGTCTTCAGGTGGCTTGAAGTCATTTTGGTAATAGGCATAATTTTCTGAGTTTGGGTCATCAAACTCAGTTCCAGGAGGGCGAGGGTGCGTCTGAATCTAGACATCATGGGGCGGTGAAGAGGGCCCTGGCTCTTGTCCTCCGGATTGGTGATGAGATTGAAGTCACCAGCTACGATCCACGGACCATCATGAAGGTCCCTAATATCTTGGAGTTCCTGGAGGAAGGCCCTCTTGTCGTCATTGCTTTGGGGCCCATAGACTCCTGTGAACCACAAGCTATGATCCGCGCATGTCGAGATACGTGTTGTGATTGCGTTGTTGGAGTAGTGGGGGTGGGTGACGGAGACCAGGCAAGATTGCCAGGCAAGTAGAATCCCTCCACGAGTCCCATCCGTTGGCAGGTAGAAAAAATTATCGAAGGAGGGCCCGAGGGTCTCCCTCACCACGCGATCAGAGATGACCGCCATCTTGGTCTCCTGCAAACATACCACCGCCGCCCTACAAGGGGACAAAACTCTCGAAAGCGCAAGACGATGAGCCGGGGAATTCAAACCACGCGCATTCCAACTACCGGTACAGAAGTCAGGATCGTCCATTATTACACAAATCTTAGGCTGGCTAGCCACATGCGAAACTGAATAAGGACCACGAATCAGATAAGGCACTCCACCGGTGCATCATCAAGCAGGGGTAGGGCCTCGGGCGTCCAGCCGAACAGACGGAGGACCACGTCAATGTGCTGCTGACGAAGAAAGTTATGTCCCAGTTCTGGCCCAAGGTGGACTGCTTCATGGAAGTCATTCAAGAGGCGTGGAACTCGCTGCCCAGGGATCCCAATCCCTTCAAGAGGCTTGATGCCAAACCGAGAGTCGTGGCCAAGAAGCTGTCTAGCTGGAGCACCAGATTCATTGGGAACGTCAAGTCTCAGATCTTCTTGGCTACTGAATTGATCCTTCGTTTCGATGTGGCTATGGAAAGTAGGCAGCTCTCGCCAGCGGAACACGGACTCCGTAGGTTGCTGGAAAAAAAACTCCTGAGACTCGCCTCCCTGGAAAGGACGTTGGCACGATAGAGGTCGCGGATCCTTTGGCTCCGTGAGGGCGATGCATGCACACAGTTTTTCCGCACGCATGCGAGTCACCGACGGCGGAAGAACTTCCTTAGTCACCTTCTCGTGGATAATGTCCGGGTTTCAGACCATGTTGATAAGGCTGAGGCTGTGGATAGCTTCTTCACACGCCTGCTGGGAGAGTCCGAGGACCGCCCTTTCTCGCTTGACCTAGATTTCCTAGGGTTTCAGTCAAGGGACCCTCAGCACATTGACGGTGAATTCACGGAGCAGGAGGTACTGGTAGCCATCAGGGGCATGCCATTGGACAAGTGCCCGGGACCGGATGGGTTCTCCGCCCGTTTATTCGTGACCTGCTAGAGCATCATCAAGGATGACATTATGAACGCTTTCAACTCACTCTCTAGGAGCGACTGCCGTGGTTTTAGAGCGGTGAACGGTCCCCTTGTCACGCTCTTGCCCAAGAAGTCGGGTGCGGAGGAGGTTCGGGACTATAGGCTGATTAGCCTTATCCACGGGATCGCCAAATGGGTGGCAAAAGTGATAGCGAACAGAGTGGCGCCCGTCCTCCCTCAAATGGTGGGAGTTCACCAGAGTGCATTCGTGCGTGGAAGATGCCTTCATGACAATTTCATGATGGTACAAGGGACGGCTCGCAAGCTTCACACCAGTAAGACCCTAGCAGTGCTCCTAAAGCTTGATATCACTATGGCGTTCGACACGGTGGATTGGGCTTTCCTTTTGGAGGTCCTGAGAAAGTTGGGCTTCGGGGAGCGGTTGCTCTCTTATATCTGCGCCCTTCTTTCTATGGCCACCACATGCATCCTGATGAATGGCTGTCCTGGCTCTAAAGTGGAGAACAGGAGAGGCCTCCGGCAAGGGGACCCTCTCTCCCCTCAGTTGTTCATCCTGATCATGGAGGTGTTTCATCTCATGGTCATCAAAGCGGAGAGTTTGGGCCTCCACACTAGGCTCGCGGCGACGGGACTCCAACACCGCACCTCTATCTACACAGATGATGTGGTCACTTTCATGAGGCCGTCCGTGGTGGATATCCAGGCGATCTCTGGGATCATCGAAGACTTTGGGATTGCATCGGGGCTACGGACCAACTTCGACAAGTTCTCAGCAAATCTGATCCGATGATCGACCGTGGATAGGGACTTGGTCTCTCGGGAGCTGGGCTGCCCTATCACCCAGTTCCCTCTGCGCTACCTGGGGCTGCCACTGTCCTTGCGGAAACCATCCGCAACGCAACTCCAGACGCTCGTGGATCAGGTGGCCGCCAGATTGCCATCATGGAAGGCATCTATGCTTAACAGGAGGGTGGTTGAGCTCGTGAAGACCATGCTCGCTATTCTGTTTTCGCCATGATGTCCTGGATATTCTGATTGAGACCATCATGGCGATGGAGAAGATCATTCGTGGATTCCTCTGAAAGGGAAGAAAGGACGCCCATGGGGGTCACTATCTGGTGGCATGGGACAGGGTGTGCATGCCCAGAGTCGGGGACTGGCATCCCCAACCTGCGCCTCCTAAATGTTGCACTCAGGGCAAGATGGATGTGGTTGCGGCGGGTGGAGTTGGATAGGCCCTGGCATGATCTTAGTATCCGAGTACCAGCTCTTGCTGAGCAAATTTTCGACGCGGCTACGACCTCGGTGCTCGGAGACGGGGCTGACACCCTCTTCTGGACAGACAGATGGCTACCGTGTGGAAGACTCCGGGACGTTGCGCCTCACCTTTTCGTGATGGTTCTGGTGGCCGCAATCGCAACTCGCAGGGTTCGAGAGGGCCTCGCCGGAGCCTGGCTACATGATGTCTCCCCTGACCTGACTGCTGCAGCTATCCGAGAGCTGCTCGAAGTCGCGGATCGTCTTGAGGGAGTCACCCTGGTAGAGGGGACGCGAGATGTCCTCAAGTGGACCTGGGATCCGTCTGGCTACTACACAGCTAAGTCTTGCTACCAGGCCCTGTTTGCTGGTCGGACTTCGATGGCAGGTGCGCTGCAGATCTGGCGCTCTCGATCCCCTGCCAGTTGCAAGGTTTCTCTTTGGCTGTTGATGAGGAATAGATCTTTGGGACCCGATAGGTTGAGCGCTGGCTAAAGACCTGACATGTCCATTCAACCAAAGGCGGAGAATCCATTGATCACCTCCTCATGGGTCGTGTCCTTGCTCGTGAGGTGTGTGAAGGGTTTCGCGGCATAGTAAATCAAAATTTTCTACGGAGCGAACAGAGGGAAAGCCAAGATCTAATCTAGGAGATGCAAACAACGAGAGATTTTGGATTAGATCTTCATACCCTTGAAGATTCGCCAATGAACGTTCGTCGAACGTGGGTGATGTAGTCGCATCGCTTCTCCTCCTCGCGATCCGATCCGATCTAGCACCACAAGTGGCGGTGCCTCCGTGAGATGCACACGCAAAGACTCGACGTCTCCTCCTTCCTCGGACCAGCCAGTATGGTGGAGAGATAGATTGGATCTACAAAACGACGGCAGTGTATATGGTGGAGAATTTCAGCAGGCTTCGCCACAAACAATGGGAGGGAGAGAGAAGGCGGCCAGGCTACTAGGGCTTGGAGGAGGTGTGTAGTAGTAGTGGGGGAGGCGCACCACCCTCTATATATAGAGGGGCGGCCAGCCCTTGCCCCTCCTCCAAGCCTATCTCTAGTTTAAACAATTTAAACTCTCCTTATCTAGAAATCCTATCTCTAGTTTAAACGATTTAAACTCTCCTTATCTAGAAATCCTATCTCTAGTTTAAACGAGTTTAAACTTATCTAGGATCGGCTGGGCCCTATGGGGCCTTGTGCCCCGGCCCAATGCCAGGACACTCCCTTATAGGCCCATGCCCCTCCCGGAAGGTGGGGCCACGTTGGTCCCTTCCGGAAGGTTCTAGAAGCTTCCTACAATACCGATTAACTTAACAATTCCAAACTCCAAAACTGCACCGCCTTATATGAATCTTATTCTCCGGACCATTCTAACCTCTCGTGATATCCCGGATCCCATCCGAGACTCGAACAAAATTCATAAACCAATTATCCAATCTATCCTAGCGCCGAGATACGTTATGTGTGACCTGCGGGTTCGAGAATATGCGTACATGATCTTCTATCAATAATCAACGGGTGCAGGCACCCATATTGACTCACACATTCATCGATGATCATATCGGATGAACCACGATGCGAGATTCAATCAATCCCATATATATATTCCTTCGTCTCATGATATTTTACTTGCGAGATTCGATCGTCTTGCACGTCATACCTAGTTCAATCTCGTTCACGAAGTACTTTACTCTGCTCCGTAATCCGATATCACTTTGTGATTAACTCCTTAACCACATGCTTGCAAGCGGTGTTGATATCGACACCGGTGGGCAAGTATATCTCTCCGACTTGGGAGGGACAAATTCCATCTCGATACATACAACCCAACAGATACTTTCCGATCACCTGAGAGACACCTTTATGATCACCCTCTCATAGGATGACATTTGATGACCTCAAAGCTTTCTTCCGATACCAGGGAGTTGCATTATCTCATGGTCTAAGGAATACAATATTTGACATAGGAAAAGCTTCGCAAAGATGAACACGATGAAACGAACTAATTGCTTCGCTTAGTTTGGGTATGTCCATCATATCATTCTCCAATGATATGATCTCATTATCAATTGACAACTCATGTCTATGGTTAGGAAACCTTAACCATCATTGATCAATGAGCTAGTCCTTAGAGGCGTACCAGGGACACGGTGTTGTTCACAAACCACACAAGTATTAAAGTTTCCGCTTAATACAATTCTATCATGGAATATAAACTTTATCATGAACAAGAATTATAATAATAACATCTTTATTATTGCCTCTAGGGCATAATTCCAACAGTCCCCCACTTGAACTAGAGTCAATAATCTAGTTTACATTTGGCAACAATCTCACACCCATGGCACTGAGGTGTTGATCATGTTTTACACGTGGAAGAGGTTTAGTCAATGGATCTGCGACATTCAGATCCGTATGTACTTTGCTAATCTTCAGATCTCCATCTGCTATATAATCTCGGATTATATGAAACTTGCGGTTGATATGCTTGGTCTTTGGATGATATCTTGGTTCCTTAGCGAGTGATATGGCGCCAATGTTGTCACACAATATCTCCAGTGGGTCCAATGCACTTGGAACCACGCCAAGCTTAGTAATGAAGTTTCTGATCCAAACTCCTTCACTTGACGCTTCTGCAGCAGCCATGTATTCCGCTTCTACTGTAGATCCCGCGATCACGCTTTGCTTGCAGCTTCTCCAGCTCACAGCTCCTCCATTCAAAATATACGCGTATCCGTCTCGAGATTTAGAATCATCCTTGTCGGTTTAAACTAGCATCGACGTAACCTTTACGATAAGTTGTTCATCACCCCATAGACTAAGAACATTTCTTTAGTTCTATTTAGGTACTTTAGGATGTTCTTCACCGTCCAAATGTTCCACTCTGGATCACTTTGATATCTCGTCAAACTAAGAGCATTGGACACATCCGGTCTAGTACACAAGATGGCATACATGATGGAACCTATGGCCGAGGCATAAGGCACTTTGCTCATAGCTTCCTATCATTTCATCAGAATGGACACCGAGCCTTGCTCAATATCTTACCGACAACATAGGCATGAACCTTTCTTTGCCTTATCCATTACGAACCTTTTCGAACTTTGTCTAGGTATGTACTCGCTTAAAGCTATCAGCGTCTTTGTCTATCTCTATAGATCTTGATGCCCAATATATAAGCAGCTTCACCTAGGTCTTTCATTGAAAACACTTGTTCAAATAACTCTTCACATCGTTAAGCATGTTGATGTCATTTCCAATAATAAATATGTCATCCACATATAGTACCGTAAACGCCACCGAGCTCCCACTCACTTTCTTGTAGATACAAGCTTCAGAGCAATTTGGAACAAATCCAAAGCTCTTGATCACTTGATCAAAACGAAGGTTCCAACTCCGAGATGCTTGCTTCACCATAAATGGAACGCTGAAGTTTGCATACTTTATCGATCCTTAGGATCGACAAAACCTTCGGTTGCATCATATACAACTCTTCATCAATGTTGCCATTGAGGAAAGCCTTGACATCCATCCGCCATATTTCATAATCATGAAACGCAGCAATTGCTAATAAAATCCGAATGGACTTAAACATCGCTGCGGGAGAGAAAGTCTCATCGTAGTCAACACCTTGAACTTGTCGAAAACCTTTTGCGACAAGCCGTGCTTTATAGACGGTAACATTACCATCTGCGTCCGCTTTCTTCTTGAATATCCATTTGCACTCAACGCCTTTCGGTCGCTAGGAGGATCCACCAAAGTCCATACTTGGTTTTCGCTCATGGATCCCAATTGGATTTCATGGCTTCCACCATTTCTCGTAGTCCGGCTCATCATCGCCTCTCATAGTTCGAGGTTCACTATCTTCTACCAACAAGATCAAGACAGGTTGCCGTACCACTCGGGAGGGGCACGCGACCTTGTCGACTGCGACGCTCAATGTGACATCGTCCAAGCTTCATGATCCTTGTCATTAGCTTCCTCTATTGTTGGTGCGGTAACCTTTGGAACAATTTCGTGTCGCTACTCTCCAATTCAAGAGAAGGTTCAATAACCTCGCTCCTCTACTTTCCTCCCACTCACTTCTTTCGAGAGAAACTCCTTCTCAAGAAAGGAACCGCTTTGCGACAAACACTTTGCCTTCGGTTCTGCGGATAGAAGGTATACCCAATAGTTTCCTTAGGGTATCCTATGAAGACGCATTTCACCGCTTTGGGTTCGAGCTTGTCCATCAACTTTGACGAAGCTTCAGATCCCCAAACTTTAAGAAACGACAACTTAGGTTTAGCACCAAACCACAGTTCATACGGTGTCGTCTCAACGGATTTAGATGGAGCCCTATTTAAAGTGAATGCAGGTTTCTAATGCATAACCCCAAAATGATAACGGCAAATCAAGAAGAGACATCATTGATCGGACCATATCTAATAGGGTTCGATTCCTGCTCGTACACACCATTGCTACTGTGGTGTTCCGTGGCGTGAGTTGTGAAACGATTCCACTTGCTTTAAGATGCGTGAGAAAATCATAACTCAAATATTCGCCTCGATCGGATCGTAGAAACTTAATCTTCTTACGATGGTTCTCCACTTCATTCTGAAATTCCTTGAACTTTTCAAATGTTTCAGATTTATGTTTCATTAAATAGATATACCCATATCTACTTAAGTCATCGGTAAAAGTGAGAAAATAGCGATATCCACACCGCGTCGAAACACTCATCGGTCCGCATACATCGGTATGTATGATTTCCAACAAGTCCGTTGCTCGCTCCATCATACCGAGAACGGGTTTTGATCATCTTGCCCATGAGGCATGGTTCGCATGTGTCAAATGATTCAAAATCAAGAGACTCCAAAAGTCCATCGAATGGAGTTTCTTCATGCGCTTTACACCAATATGACCTAGACGACAAAGGCCACAAATAAGTAGTATTATCACTATCTACTTTGCATCTCTTAGCCTCAATGTTATGGATGTGTGTTTCATCCCTTCGAGATTTAGAAGAAATAAACCATTTACAAGAGGTGCATGACCATAAAAGATGTTACTCATATAAATAGAACAACCATTATTCTCGATTTAAATGAATAACCGCCTTGCAATAAACACGATCCGAAATGATGTTCATGCTCAACGCAGCAACATTTATTAAGGTTTAAAACTAATCCCAAGGTAAAACTAAGGAGAGCGTGCCGGCCATCACATCAACTCTTGATCCGCTGCCAACGCCAGATCGTCACCTCATCCTCGAAGCCGCTCATTCCAGTAGCTCTGCTTCGAGTTACAAATATTAGCAACCGAACCGTATCAAATACCAGCACTACAACGAGGGCTAGTAAGGAAAACATCAATAACATGTATATCAAATATACCTTTGATGGTGCCAGCCTTCTTGTCCGCTAAGTACTTGGACATTATGCCCATGACCCCTGTCCTGCAATAGAAGCACTTCAAAGGTCCTTAGGACCAGACCTAAGCTTCTTCTCGCCAGGGCATTAAACTTGTCGCCGCTTCTTGAAGGGCTTCTTTGCTCCTTACCTTTCTTAAAGGTGGGGGATTGTTGACCATCAACACATGATTATTCTTTTGATGTTCACCTCGCTACTTTCATCTTAGCAAAGAGCTTAGTGATCATATCGTGGAACCAATATGATTGTGATCAACTACAAAACTTTTGTAGCTAGGAGTGTCAATCTTGAGCTCCTCCGGAATCTGCATCCGATTGCTCAAGGCTGAGTGTAGCCCGACATCTTAATGGCGTGCTCACTAACGGAACTCCCTTCCTCCATCTTGTAGTTAAAGAATTTCTTAGAGATCTCATATCTCTCGAGCGGGCTTGAGTCTCAAACATGTTTTTCACCTCGAGAATCTCAAAGGGGTCGCGAACTCTTCAAACGATTTTGAAGATCCGATTCCATAGCATACAACATGACGATCTTAATCAAATCATAATCATCCTTGCGCGACTGATAAACAGCTTTTTCATCAGCCGGCGCATCTATAGCAGGGGCGTCACATAGCGCTTTCTCAAGGACATAGTCC
This sequence comes from Avena longiglumis, assembly GCA_030063025.1. Lineage (NCBI taxonomy): Eukaryota > Viridiplantae > Streptophyta > Magnoliopsida > Poales > Poaceae > Avena > Avena longiglumis. Next base: position 53,420,819 of record CP125976.1, read on the forward strand.
TTTTGTCCGCCACAGAATGATTCTCGATCGGAACCATTTGGTGAAGTTAGACCCATTGTTTCTAAGTTTTTCTATCTCAGCAAATACGTTGAAGTTGAAGTTGGACTTGGCCATGTGATCTACAGTATTTGCAAGTACAATTTAGACTATGTTCATGCTAAATAGTTCAACTTAATCAAATTACTAGATGAACTCCCACTAAATTCAACATCCCTCAAGTTGTTTAGTGAACACGATCCAAATTCACCACACCTAATCCGATCATCACGAGAAGAGATGTGGTTTCAATGGTGGACAACAAAGTGTCAATCATATCATTCATATGACTCATGCTTAACCTTTCGGTTCTTGTGTTCCGAGGCCATGTCTCAGACATGCTAGGCTCGTCAAGCTAGACCCAAGTATTTCCGCGTGTGCAAAACCGCTTGCACCTGTATGTGAGCGAGAGTCTATAGCACCCGATCATCACGTGATGCTTGGACACGACGAACTTTCGCAACGGGTGCATACTTGGGGAGAACACAGTTTTATCTTGATCTTTATGAGGAATCATCTTATAATGCTACCGTCACATCTAAGCATAATAAGATACATAAAAGGATAAACATCACATGCATATAACTTTATGTGACATGGTATAGCCAATCCTCGCAATGATCTCCATCTTGTGCGTTCCGCATGATCTCCATCACTCCACCATGATTGACTCCACCACGAATAGCAACTACAACTATTGCTAACTACTTAGCGATAAAGTAAAGTTGTTACATGGCGATAAGAAGTTGACTGCAGGTCATACACAATTATAAAGACAACCATATGGTTCTCGCCGTTGTGTACTCATCGACATGCAAGTCGTGAAACATTACAAAACATGATCATCGCATACAATATACACATCACATCTTGGGCCATACCATATCACAGAAAACACTCCCTGCAAGAACAAGTTAGACGCCTCTACTTTGTTGTTGCATGTTTTACGTGGCTTATGGGAGTAGATGCTAAGAACGATTCTTACCTACGGAAAGCCACAACGGTGATATTATGGTTGTCAAACTCCGGTGTTAATCCCATGACAACTATAGTGAGAGAAACTGACATCCACTAGCCGCATGTGTGGTACAAGCCACACGTCAAGTGCGAAGCCGGTCTCGCGAACGACGTCGCGTAAGGTTGACCTGGACCGCTTCAATCTCACTATCCCATGTCATAAGAAGAACACAAACAAGAGGCTTGCAACAGAAAACACCAACGCCCGCAACAACCATGTTGCGTTCTACTCGTGAAACACATCTACGCATAGATCTAGCTCTGATACCACTGATGGGTTTCGCGGCATAGTAAATCAAAATTTTCTACGGAGCGAACAGAGGGAAAGCCAAGATCTAATCTAGGAGATGCAAACAACGAGAGATTGGATTAGATCTTCATACCCTTGAAGATTCAAGACAAATGAACGCTCGTTAAACGTGGGTGATGTAGTCGTACTCGCTTCTCCTCCTCGTGATCCGATCCGATCTAGCACCACAAGTGGCGGCCTCCGTGAGATGCACACGCAAAGACTGACGCCTCCTCCTTCCTCGGACCAGCGAGTATGGTGGAGAGATAGATTGGATCTACAACACGACGGCGTGGTGTATATGGTGGAGAATTTCACAGGCTTCGCCACAAACGATGAGGGAGAGAAGGCAAGAGGCTACTAGGGCTTGGAGGGAGGTGTGTAGTAGTAGTGGGGAGGGGCACACCCCTCTATATATAGAGGGGGGCGGCCAGCCCTGCCCTCCAATCCTATCTCTAGTTTAAACAATTTAAACTCTCCTTATCTAGAAATCCTATCTCTAGTTTAAACGATTTAAACTCTCCCTTATCTAGAAATCTATCTCTAGTTTAAACGAGTTTAAACTTATCTAGGATCGGCTGGGCCCTATGGGGTTGTGCCCTGGCCCAATGCGCCAGGACACTCCTTATAGGCCCATGCCCTCCCTAAGGTGGGGCCACGTTGGTCCCCTTCCGAAGATTTTAGAAGCTTCAGACAATACCGATTAACCTAACAATTCCAAACTCCAAAACTGCACGCCTTATATGAATCTTATTCTCCGGACCATTCCGAACCTCTCGTGATATCCCGGATCCCATCCGAGACTCAACAAAAATTCATAAACCAATTATCCAATCTATCCTAGCGTCGAGATACGTTATGTGTGACCTGCGGGTTCGAGAATATGCGACATGATCTTCTATCAATAATCACAACAGGGCTCGGCACCCATATTGACTCCACACATTCATCGATGATCATATCGGATGAACCACGATGCCAGGATTCAATCAATCCCATATATATATTCCCTTCATCTCGCGATATTTTACTTGCCCGAGATTCGATCGTCTTGCACTCATACCTAGTTCAATCTCGTTCACGCAAGTACTTTACTGCTCCGTAATCCGATATCACTTTGTGATTAACTCCTTAACCACATGCTTGCAAGCGGTGTTGATATCGACACCGAGTGGGCCCAAGTATATCTCTCCGACTTGGGAGGGACAAATTCCATCTCGATACATACAACCCAACAGATACTTTCCGATCACCTGAGAGACACCTTTATGATCACCCTCTCATAGGATGACGTTTGATGACCTCAAAGCTTTCTTCCGGTACCAGGGAGTTGCATTATCTCATGGTCTAAGGAATACAATATTTGACATAGGAAAAGCTTCGCAAAGATGAACACGATGAAACGATCTAATTGCTTCGCTTAGTTTGGGTATGTCCATCATATCATTCTCCAATGATATGATCTCATTATCAATTGACAACTCATGTCTATGGTTAGGAAACCTTAACCATCATTGATCATGTCTACGGTGTTGTTCACAAACCACACAAGTATTAAAGTTTCCGCTTAATACAATTCTAGCATGGAATATAAACTTTATCATGAATAAGAATTATAATAATAACATCTTTATTATTGCCTCTAGGGCATAATTCCAACAGTGTGGAGCACCTGCCTTGGTTGGTGGGGCAGGAGCCAGTGGTTGCCCGATCAAGAAACGAAGTTGGTCGCTTGGCTGCAAGGGAGACGCGATGGGAAAGGCCAAGAGTGTGATCTCTGGACAGGAATCTCCTTAATGTGTTGGAAACTTTGGCACCACCGGAATGACGTCGTCTTCGAAGGCGCCTCCCCCTCAGCGGCAGTAGTCGTCCAGAAGATCTCCGAGGAAGCAGACCTGTGGAGAGCTGCACATCTCTTTCGAGACTGCTTGAGCTGGGTAGATAGGTGGAGATGTCGCGAGTAGTCGGTTAGGAGTTGTGGGCTACCCTAGGGGCAGCGTGGTTTTTGCGCTCGGGGCGTCTGTGCCGCGGCGTGTTGTAAATCTTGGCCGCTTGGCCCTCCTTCTATAAAAAAGATACGTCTCCCAGGACGTATCCTTGAAAAGAAGCCATCACGATTTAGCCATCCAATCCCAAACCTGAAATAACACTTACTGTGTGGCCTTGGCAATCATGTGGATGACAGAAAGAGGGGCATGGACCGAAACAACCTCAATGCGTTCTAGAACACATATGGTGACCAAGGGGCATTAGGCTTCCCACTAGCTATCCATAAGCACGTGATTCAGATTCCAATCATGAAAACCTCCTTTAAATCCAAACCGTCAATATAACATTGAATGTTAGACAAACACTAAAGTATAATCAATTGTATACCTTTTTTTCTATTCTCTAGTCTAGACAAACGTATAAAGTGAACCATCTTATTAAGCATTACACAAGCCCCTAGCTTAGGTTATATGTGTTTGATTTATCGAGAATGACCTATGTGTTTGACTTAATTTAACGAGAATGACCCATACTATATCCATTTGCTTAGACCTATTCTGATTAGAAGACCGGATGGTTTTGTTCATTCCAAATCTCCTAGCACCATAGCAGCACGTCGATTATGCTTCACAAAGCGTAGTCGCCCGAAGCCCGAGGTTATATTAGTTCCGTAAAATGTACAATGATTGGACTTTGATGGCTAAGTTTAATGTTGACTTCTATTTTCTTCAACGTCTACAATGATGATGCACGTACATCTCCGTTTGGGTAGGGTTGGGGGTGATACTTTTTTTGAGGGAATGGGTTGGGGGTGATAGTGTAAGTCGCAATGACAACATTGTGATATTTGTTCAAGAGAAAAGACAATAGTGTGAAATTCTATCCGATGGAGATCGTACTGCTACTCTGCTGGTACAGAAAGAAAAACCTTACGGCAAGGCACATAGGTGCACAGTTTGCTTGTTGCCAAATTGTTACAAGTTGGTACTACCGCACTAGTAAAGGAAAGGAGAAATGAAGAAACATATGATGATGTGAAAGTTGTGAATTCCCAGCATTTCTTGCCAACCGCCAACTTTACTTTCATTGAAGTGGTTCACAACACACAACCTTCTCTACATGTTATACACAGCAGTACTGTAGTTTCTAGCCACAAGAACAGAGCATGGAGTTTGGTCTCCACAAAACAAAATTGTGGACGTGGTGAAGCCGCGAAGGCAGAGAGAAAATGGCACAAAGAACCTCATGTAACTGTGCTTCTTCCTAGAATAGTGTAGACACATCACGCCCTCGTTTAGCCAAGCAATGGGGGAGTATACCACCACCACCACCGCCGCCGCCGCCACCACCGCCTGATCATCAGATTGCTGCTGGTTCTGGACACCCCGACTCCAGTACCATCAATTAAATCAATAAGTACCCACCCAAAAAAATAAGAATAGAGCTGTGCTCAAATGCTCCGGGTCCGGTTGATTTTGGCGAGCTCCTGCTCCAGCTCGTCGAGGCCACCAACCTCCTCCAGCTCCTGCACAGAACCACAGCCACACGGGGGTTGAGACGGACGTGCTACAAGGAAGATCAGAGCGCTTGTCCTGTACCGGTCACTTGTTTCAGTGGGCACGGCACGGGGCAGAAGATGACAAACCGGTAGGCGCCATGGCGCTCGCACTCACCTTGGGTCCCAGGAACAGCCCATACGGTACGCCCTCGAACTTGTCCATGTGGTGTATCTGGTCGCGACGTCGCCACGCCACACACACGTAATCAGCTAAAATTTCATTCATTCAGGAAATTCACCAGGCTGGTAAGGCGAGAGAGGTGGCTACCTTGTGAGCCGCAGCCACTCGCCGGAAGTAGGGTACATTCGCGATGGGGCCGACGGGGAACCGGCGGTGGACCAGGCCGTCGTGGACGAACATGTAGGCCATGCCGAAAAGCGTAATCCCGAGGCCCTGTGGGGGATGGACACGTGGCTAAGTCAGATCCGAATCGGATGGTTCTGGCGGATGGGACCCTTCGCCCAGAGAGCTAGTGCCTTACCGCGCCGAAGCAGAGGCCGGGGATGAGGCCGCTGTGGAAGAAGCCGAAGGCGAGGAGGGCGATGGCCGGGCCGGCGTTGATGATGGCGAACACGTCGTTGAGCTCGAAGGGCCCGTCGCGCGGCCGGTGGTGCGACTCGTGCATGTGCCACAGCGAGGAGTGCCACAGCGCCTTGTGCGCCCACTGCGCCCAGAACTCCATCCCGACCTGCATCGGGCGCGCACGCGTCAGAAATTAGCCTTGAATTCTTCATTCACCATGCCATGCAAGCGAGTGCCGCTAGCTTAGCTTACCGCTGCGCCGACGGAGAGCGCGAACGTGCCCAGCATCTCGGTCATCGGCACCTCGCCGCCCTGCACGGACCAACGCACAATTTTCGCACAACCGTCAGCCCAACTCAACTGTCTCGCCAGTCAGTCAGTAACGGTAACGAGGAAAGATAGCGAAAAACGAATGGCTGGCACGCATGCACCTCCATTTGCCAGGCGAAGCGGTAGTAGACGGAGGCGATGGCCATGGAGGTGACGCCGAGGCTGGACATGACGGCGGCCACCAGGTACGTCCGCCGCTCGGACTGCTTCCGCGCCTTCTTCTCCGCGATACGGCGCGCAGCCGCGGACGCCGCCTCCTCCTCCAGCGAAGGCATCGGCATCGGCACGGGCACGGGCACCGTGGCCGGCTCCGGGGCAGGGCCCGCGGGCGCCTGCCCCACCTGCGGCACGAAGCACGTGACGGTCTCTAGCCCGCGCCTGCGCGGCGTCCGCGTGAACGGCGAGAACGGGAGATGACGCGAAGGCAGCGTCCGGCACCGCGCGGCGGCGGCGGCGAGGAGGGGGTTCTTGACGGCGAAGCCGGTCATGGTGGCGCCGGAGAGACCAGCGGCCATGGATGGAAGTGACGTTGCTTGGTACACACTCACTAGCTCCTGCAGGCGCGCTTTCGAGGAGGCTATAAATGGACAGGGACGGAGCGGGGGAGCGCGAAAGCGGAACTGGGGAAGACCGGAGCTGCCGAGAGGCTCGGTTTCATACGCGTGTACACAGCCCGGAGGAAGGAAGATGTGGGGAAATCGAACTCCCCGTGACTTTTCATAGTCTCGGAAAGGTGCAACTCGACGCCGAGAGCCCGATCGGTCCGGATCCGTCCGTTTCTGATCCAACGGTGGACAGTTAAACCTGGTTTGTTTGAACCATGCTCGGGGGAACTCGATGGGGATTGTGTGGCCAGGCGTGGCAACACGCTCTCACCCTCCCGGCCCTTCTCTTCTCTGGACCAAAAACCCAGGGCGACGCACGCCGTCGGATCGGATATTTACAAGCCGCGGTGAGGTCTCGCCACCGTGGAATGGGGTCAAAAGTGCGCCGGAGAAAAACGAAGAAAACATGAGAAACAAAACTCTGGGCAGATCGACAACGCGGCGGCTTCGGTCGGTGCAGAATGAAGTGCCGTTCTTTGACGGAGAACCGTCCACGTAATTCTTTCCCGGACATGGCATGGGCTTATGTTCAAGTTGTACGCATCAGACATTTATTGGGAATCACACGAGTTTGGGAGGCTGACCACTTGCATCCCCATCGTCAGATACGCTCGACAATCGAAAGGTTTTTTTTTTTTGTAATAGAGATTTTCGAGAATATGGACGATCGGGAAATCTGCTGCGTCAGTGAAGCCCACTGGGCCAACCATCCGTAAACCATGTAAATGCCTTGGTCCATTCTGCGGTGCAATTTTCCTTTTTCTTTTGGCACCACCGAACATCTTCTTCAGTATTGTTTTTTCCTTGAAAGAGAAAGTGCCTCTTTGGTTCAAACGAGTCCAGTAAGGCCGCATGTATTGTGGAGAACTCAATTTCTTTTGAAATCTGTATAAAACTCCTTTAGTTTGTAGAACTAGAAACCATACCAGTTTTATCTATGTGCTACTCTGCATGCAATTTCATACTCCTCCGTCTCAAATAGATGTTGCAAATTTGTCAAAATTTGAGTGTATCTAGATACTATTTAGCATTTACATTCATTCAAATTTAGAAAAACTCGCGACATCTATTTTGAGACGGAGGGAGTAGTTAGATCTACGTGTATTCTCGGAAAATAGTTACGTCTAATATTATGAAATTTTTATTTATTTCAGTACAAGTCAAGCCATGCACTTATTACTTCAGGAAATTCTTGTGTTTTTCATGTGGTGCAGCCAAATACTTTCTAGTATTACATATTTATGTTGTTTCTCTATTGTTGTAGACTTCAATGTGGCATTGTCATCGCAATCCTACTATTTTCCTGTTCACGTGTTTCCAAAATAAGATGAACCAAAGAGGGCCATAACAAAATATCTCGCCATATACGGGGTATTTCAAAAATCATGTCAAACAACACGTTGTTTCTAAGCATGTGGATGGGAGAGACCTGCACCTAACCCCAAACCATTCGACGAAAAAGTGAGATCACACCGCAATCCACACCAATATAATAATGAATCTCCAAAGAGCACAAGCCCATCGCGATACGAAGATTTGAATTATATGATCAATCCATTACCAAACCATGGAGGCCACCATTATGTACCCAAATCATACCAACCCATCTCGGTATGAAGGTTTGAATCCTACAATCAGTGCACTTTGGCAAAATATTCTTGTCTCAATTTGGCCTATTTGGCTTAACTAAATCCGAAGAAATTAGACCTTTATGTTTTTAACAAATCTTATTTCAAAATATTGAATAGATCTGATCTTGTACTCCACTCAAACAATCATACGAGCCAAAACTATGTCAACATGGGCAGAGCGCTATGTTAGGGCCAACCTGGGTCTCTCCCTCACCCCACTCAACCAAGGATTTGGTCATTTCTTGTCAGGTCATCCCAACCTGACTCTAATTCTGAAAAAAAAAATGATCTCTCTACTACATCATGACTCGTGCATGAATTCTCTTGCAACACTCCTGGTGCTTGTCAAGACAAATTAGTTCTAGAAAGTATAAACAGTAAGACTGCATTTACTCCTTCTAAGATTTGAACATTGAAAGTTGTATTTCATGACTTATAGAAAGGGTTTCTTTATTTTACAAGATCATGGAAGCTTCATAAACCATCTGAGATCTTCTGGAAACAAGAAATGTTGCAAGAGAGAAGTATGCTACATATTGCTCTACTCTAGTTCCCTTTGCTTACACATGATCTTCCTTGATCGCCCCTTTTATTTCATATTTTTAAGTTTGTATATTTGGGGTTTCCTTTCGGTTCAGTGCTACCATCGCACCTACTCGAGCGGAAAGATAAGACTCGACAACTACTGACTGTGAAAGATACATACATATATGATTGCCTTCTGTAGGGCTAGGATAGTGAGCATGACGATAAGAAACAAGAGAATGATGATATGATGCAGATTGGCAAATACCTTGAAGTCTAAGAGAAGCCTTTTTTCTTTCTATTAAAAGATCACAAAATATATATAGCAATGTTAAGGAAATCGGAAATCGTTAGCTGCTCGGTTGGCTTGGGAGTAGCGATTAATCGGAATTCGGACGATTAACTGATTTAATCAGTCGGCTATTAATCGGTGCAGCCTACCAAAATTAGCACCTAAAACACGTATGAATCCTTAGCCTTAAGCTCCCGGATGAGATCCTCAAGGCTCTACGAGGAACTGGCCAACAACGACAAGGAACTAGTTGGTGATGGATGAAATCAAGCTCCTGGAGGCAGGGATCGAACAGGAGCTTCACAAAACCTACTTCATTGGGGCGGGCTAGAATGGATGGGCGATATGTGTTGATAATTTTGCAACTTTTTTGACCAAGTGTAGTGGTTAATCGGGAACATACCTAGTAATCGGAGTGCCAGACCTATTAATCGGGCTAAACGATTAACACAAAGGATTAATGGTAATCGACACGGTCAGGTCCCTAGTAGCGATTAATCGGCCTAGTAGTCGCTGATTCGGCCTAGTTTTTAAACAGTGATATATAGTGTTCGACTAGATACCCGTGTTAAACTAATCTAGTCTTGCCAAGTGGCCTTGTCTTTTGGTTACCTGGTCTGGTACCTCGAGAGTGAGTTAGTAAACAACGGAATTAAATTAGATTTGAAATTTTATGGTTGGTATATGTAATTTTTGACATTGTGGAAGCATGTTATGACCGTATATGTGGAGCATATACACATCTCATAATTCTATCATATCATACATATAATTGAGTGGTGTACAAGATCAACTAGAACATTCAATATTCACCGTTTGGGTCAACACTTGTAACTTAGAAGAGTAACAAACCAACAAAAATAAAAATAAAATCACAAGTAACGATACCATTTATTGGAATGCATTGGAGCACATTGGAACATCAAATCTCAACTTAAGCCTAGTATAACTTAGGAAATCTCAATTTATACCTGACATATAACTTAAGCTCAGGTTAACAACAATTTACAACAAAGATCCGCCGCAAACGTGTACGGAGATGATCAAATAAAGATATTAAATGTTCTACATACCGACCAAGCAACACATTACACACATATATATGGGCCACACTTGTAAAACATAAATAAGATCATATGTCATTCCTTCCCATACGGTTGTTGAAAGCATAAATAGATCGATTGATAAGCTCTTGTATATTTATTTGTCATCCCTTACGTTCGTCTCGGTAGAGAAGAGAAACCCAAGCGACGACGCCCCTCCAGGCGCGCACCGCACCCTCGTCGACGGTCGGTCCTAGAGCGACAAGGAGAGAAAGACTTGAGGACATGTGTTGATTTGCAGCTCAAGGTAGGTATATATGTTCCACATGCATGTTGAACAGAGATCTACTTCCTCCGTTTAGGAATATAAGTCATTTTAGCTTTGTGAAAATGAATTTATCTAGACGTATTTTAATGTATAGATTCACTCTGAACATATACAAACCTATAGACTAAAAGTCATGTAGATACACTCGAATTCACAAAGATAAAACATCATATATTTCTAAACGGAGGGAGTAGATGCCTATCGCTGCATGCATGAGCATGATGCATACAACTAATGAACGATCTGGAGTGGCACTGCTACTTACAGTTATCAGAAGCCCTGAGTTGTTGCCTGAATGGTTGGTGTGGTAGATGATGGAAGCAGGCCTGTGGGATACTATCGGGTTCGAGTCTTCTTCTCTCTTGGGAGGAGCATGGTACGGCGGCTCTTGTTCCGCTTCATCGCCGGTCACCCTGTCACCCTGAAGGACGATGCTGTCTTCTGAGGTCTTCTCGGTGGTTTCTTGGCTGGATAGTTTGATGGTGTGGATCGGGAGGAAGGTCTCCTCCGGCTCAAACAGGTAGCCCAGGGAGCTCCGGCCACCCCCGCTGCTCCCTGCTCTACTCATCTTCGGCTGGTGACTGCTGCTGGGATTGTGTTGTTTCTGTCTCTCTAGGATGGCAAGTTGCTGTGCGGGGGGCAGGCAGCTACTTATAGAGCTGGCTGTGAGTACTTGTCACGCTGCTCAACCGTACTAGTACATGGTGATCTCAGAGACGATCTGATCGTGCACTACTACTTTAAAATCCACATCATCAGCTCATGAGGATCTGGAGTTAATTAGCTCGATCGGTTGGTAAGTGGGTCACAGAGTCATGCCCTACGAGGAGCTACTTTTTCATCAACAGTTCACCTTTCTAAAAACAACTGTTCCTGAACAGTAACACTGAGGTTAATTAGTTTGCCAAAGCGTGTGATTAATCTTCGAAGTTCGAACACAGCCAGCAATTTATCACTCAAAGCGTTGTCACGTCCAGATCACCTATTTCCCAAATCACGGGCATCTAAATACAGCCGCGCTGTTACTAACTCCTACTCACAGTAGGAGTAGGCCAGTGATGGTTAAGCTTTTGCTGCCTGTCCACCATGCGATGTGTGGTGCAGCTGACAACTGGGGCCTGAGCATTTTTCAGATGCCTGTATGTTGCGCCGGTGACGGCGACGAGGTAGTTACCCTGTCCCGCTTCGGTACAGCGACGCCAGACTTTACTAGTCGAGATTGAGCCGAGAGTGACTACTGATTTGTACATGCCATCAGAAAGATTGCTTACACGGCGTACTCAGTACTGAGATGTTATTGCCACCGCAGGTGGTGCGACAGTTGAGCAATGGTAGGAGGGCTTTTAGGGCTGTAGCGCTTGCGAGGCCCGGCCCACACCTCTCCCATCGGAGCCTAATCTTGACCTAACGCTGTTTTCCTTCACAGAATCCGTGGAAGAAGCAACAGAGACAATCCAGCGTTCCGTTTAATCAAGGGAAATATGCTTCGATACCCAGGTGGCACAGACCATGGAATTGTTGTGTGTTGTGAGCATTTTAATTTTGGTTGAAACAAAAATAATCACTCGATCAGTCATATCTGCATTACGCTAGTCGTATCCCCACCATAGCGTCGCTAAAACCACTCCCACACCTCGCCACTGGCCCTCGCCACGGTGGCGGCGGGAGCTAAGCTACCAAAGATGGCTTCGGGTTTTGGTAGCATTAGCGACTTGTCGAAGTGGCTGCGACATTGATATCATGCTTGTCGGGAGCGATGACCAGTGTGACGACTCTCCTCTACAAGGTAGAGCATCCAAGGCGCAAAGGTCTTATGCACTAGACCACGGGCCCTCCCATGATTAGGCAGCGCGGGATGTGGGGCCTCTCGATGGTTCGGTGTGGGGCACACACAACATCAACGGGATAAAATAACTTCTATGGTGTAGATTTGCAATCACCTCACACCAGATAGTCGTTCATCGTGGCTCTTGGTGTTAAGGAAAGCAACTTTACCGGCAATTTTACAGGTACCAAGACGTGTGTAGCAGTTGGAAGAGAAATTCCACGGGATCTTAAAAGAAACGTCCCCTTTAGATCCATCAACGACAGTTGTTGCTGTTCGCCAACGCGTTCATTGGAGCAAGGTTACCAATTGTGTTGTAATGCTCGCATCAAAACTCTCGCTATGGTTTATGTGTAGACTAGAGAACTATTTAGACTGAACATTCACACTATGACCTTCCATGAAGACGCTTGGACGTGTATCTTAAATCTCGTGCACAGAGCTAATCCTTAGTCATTCTCAGTGTTCCAAGGTGCGATGAGCATATAGATAGTTGGTTTCAGTTTAACATTGTTAAAGGCTAAAAACGATGAAGGAGGCTTGGCAAGCGGAGGCGATATCATTGGGTGCCTAAGAGAAACTCCAATAGCTTACCCATATATGATAGGGAGTGCCTAGATCTCAGGCGTCTGAGAATTAGTTATGTCTAAGTCGCTGATGTCATCTTAATATTGTGCTAATTCTCAGTTGCAACCTAGTTGCAACTCATAAGATTTATACTAGTTCTCAGTTACAACCTAGTTGCAACTTATTAAATTCTCAGTTACACCCAAGTTGCAACTCATGTATAACACGAATCACGAGGTAAATCAAATGGTGAAAGAGGCGACTGAGACTTAAGTTCTCGGTACCGAGAACTAGCAAATCCAGATATGGTAAGGAGTGCCTAGATCTCGGCTCGAGAATTAGTTATGCAAGTCATGATGTCATCTTAATATTTGTGCATTCTCAACTGAAAGTTGCAACTCATAAGATTTATACTAGTTCTCAGTTACAACCTAGTTGCAACTCATTAAATTCTCAGTTACACCCAAGTTGCAACTCATGTATAACACGAATCACGAGGTAAATCAAATGGTGAAAGAGGCGACTGAGACTTAAGAAGTTTTCAGGCGCCTGAGAACTAGCAATCCGTATATGGTAAGAGATGCAAAAACTGCTTTTATAGGTAAGATGCATAATTTTTTTCTCCAACAGCTTACCTATGCGTGGTTCCAGTTATTTTTTTAGGGTGATCACCCATATTTTGACACCTTCTACCCATATATGGGTAGATGGACAAAATTTGAGTAAGAGGAAACTCCATTTCTTGCCACGTCAGCGAAAATCCATGCGGGAGTCCTCCAACCACTCGCACGGAATTTCCCCCGGTCTCGCACGATGCTGTCGCGGGTTGCTGCCACCCCTCCACTCGCCGGAGACCGGCTCGCGCGCCCCATTCGCTTGCTTCCTCCTCCCCGGCACCCGCCAGCCTCCTCTGCTTGTGCGTGCAACAGTTAATTTGGCCGGGAACGAGCCACAGCAACCGCCCGCATTGGCGCGCCGTCGGGGCCGATTCACCGTGGTGGGGCCCTTCCAGACCAGCGCGCAGCTCCGCCGCCAACCCACATGCGAGCTCCGCCACCCGTAGCCCACCGGCGAGCACCACGACCCCTCCAGCGCCTCTCACATGTGAGCTCCTGAACCGAGCTTCGGCCTTGTTCCTCGTCGATTGTCGGCCATGATTCCAGTCTCCGTGCCTAGGCGGCGGTGCGGGCGAGTACTAGGCATGCGACGAGCGTGCGACGACTCGACAGGAAGCGCCTCTGGCGAGGCCCAGGCGTGGCATGCGTGCAGCTCCGGCCAAGGACGAGATGTCCCTGATTGCGTTTTAATATTTATGTGCAAGGTTCTTCGTGTAAAAATAGGGACCTAAGTGTAATTTGTAATTTTTGAGGACCTGACTGTGTTCTGGGAAGCTAAAAATGGGTAAGCTGTTGGAATAAAACTTTTTTTGGGTAAGATGTGTCTTCTCTCTCCCTTACCCATACCACTTTGCTTACCCAAAATATGAGTAAGTTGTTGAAGTTGCTCTAAGACTTTGTGGTTCTCTCTGAGTACCGATATTTTAGCTTCTGGTTTAAAACTCTTTGTCTGACCTTTCTTGGTAGAACCTAGCAATGACAGTGTTTATCCATAGTTAGAGCAACTCTAAAACGCGTACATGGTAAAGCTCAAAATGTTTTTTCAGCTAAAAAGTGGCACCGTAGACTAGACCCTGCATAGTTCTACCATGGTTTTGTGGTACCACTATGCGGGATCTGGTATGTGCCAATGCCAGATATTGCAAATCGTATTTTCAGTATTATGTGGGTTTAAGGATGAATAAGTTGAAAACTAAACATTACAAATTCAATTAACAACACTGTTTTGTTAAAAAGCAGCGGCTACACAAAGTACTGACCAAAGTTTCACAAAAGTATCAATGCAAATCCAATCATAAAACCTAATCAAGAAATACCCAAGCCCTAGGAAAGACCATCCCCACCTCCACCTCCACCAGTAGCTGGAGCACCACTGCCATGACCAGCAGATGTAGCAGTTGTGCTCTTCTTTCTTGCATGATCTCCCCCTTCTCATCTCCTACCACACTTTTTAGAGGATCCATTGTACTTGGATCCATATTCATCACTCAGGTCTCCTCGACAATGATGCACTCCCTCATCTTGACCTCCTTAAGACAGATCATGTGTTCCTTGAACTCCACCTTGCACTACTCATCTATAATTTGAAGCTACCTTATCATCTTCTCTTCTTGCTTCTTCTCACCCATTACATTTTTCCTTGCAATTGTTGAGCCGCATATGATTGCTTAGAATTCTCATCAATCTGCTTCCTCAACCTTCTCGCTCCACCCTCCTCTTAAATTTCACATACAATTTCTTTGCTCCATCTAGTAAAACTTTCTCGATGGCTACCAGATCTTCATCATTGTCGTCATCATCATCATCCAAGGAGATTGCATTTCCCTTCTTGATAGAGTGTAGCATCCCAGTTGTCTAACACCTGTAATGCTACTTGTTATAATAATAAAAAGGGCCACTTCCAACATATAATTGTTGCATCATCACCATGTCATGCTCATGTCATCATGCCACCTTGCATTTGAGCATCATACAAAACCTGTTCTTGTTTGGCTCTTATCTCATATGCATGTAACACCCTCAGAATCGGACCTATGCAAGTTTGGGCAAAATTCACCAAACCCGCATAGAAACGATTCAAAGGTGCCCACCAGGCACTTTCGTGCGGGTGGAAAACGAAGTAATAACATCACACAACAGTCCTCGATGGGACCCACAGCACAGATATATATAACAGCGACTCAAGGAGTCAAGAATACAGATATAATATACAAGATCCAAATCACCTTGAAAACGGTAGAGCGTCCGACTACGGACAAGAAGCAAATGGGCTAAGAGCCACGAAGAATAACCAATGGCGTCCATAACCCTGCGAGCCAAGCGGAAGGTAACCACTAACGGCGATCTCAAACCTGCTTAAACAAAAGTGCCGAAAAGGGCAAAGCAGAAAACAAAGAAGGAGCGCTGCGGTGGAAGAAGAACAGTGAGGAGAGGCTCACAGCGTGGTGTGGTTCCGCCACGCTGGGGTCCCGGGCGATGGGACCAGGGGTTGGTTGTGTGCGTGTGGGCCTGGGGAGGGAGGAAAAGAGAGAGAGCTAAGAGGAGGGAGGGCTAGGTGGCGCTAGGTGATAAGCCGAGAGGTGAGGCTTGATGAGGTGGCGCAGCCTATAGGGGTGATGTGGAGGAGGTGGGGTAGATTAGTGGGTATCTCTAGGGATTAGATGGGGTAGGCGGTGGACCGATTCGAAAAACTGGGGCGGTCGTTCGGGTCGTTCTGGCCCGTTCGACTGCCCCAACTAAAATAAAATAAAACTTTATTTATTTAATTGGACCGTTTGCAAACCGCTCGCGGCCAAAACAAAACAATCCGGCGAACCGGGGTTTGCGTTTTAATAAAAGATGGGGCGTTTGGAAAACAAAACGGGGTTTGTAAAAATAGTTTTTGACAAACAACATGCGACGATGACGATGCAATGCACAAATTCAACGCGATTTTCTAGTAGTGGTTTTGCGGGATGCCACAATTCGACACCACTAACAAGGGATCTCGCCCTCGAGATCCGCCTTATGGTACCGGAAGGAAGGTCGGCGGTCTGATACTTCTCGCTTCGTGTAGATCCTCGCGACACCACTAACAAGAGGTCGTTGTCCCTGATCGTCGAGAGAGCACTCCGGATAAACAACGGACGAAGTGGAGGGTAAGGCCACCTCTACTTCAGCGGAAGGAGTAAAATTGCATCGATCCACCATTCAATGTACAAAAGCGAATGACAAGAGTAGTGGTATGGTCGCGACTCCATCCCGCACTCAAATCATTACCCTGTACACGAATAGGCAGGTTATGCAACCAACTCTCAAGATTCAGACTGAAGATCTCGACAAGCGAGGTTCGGATCAAAGGAGTGATGCACTCAGATCGGATCCGCATAGAGGATGATGTCGTCGCACGAAAACACCTAAGGATCAAACAAGGAACAAAGATTGGTAACACGAGACGGATTCGGCAATGCTTGAACACGGATGGTAGGACACCGTTACCAAAGGAGGAAAGCGAAACCTAAAGGTACGATTTAAACCCAACCTCGAGAATTCACGGACTCAAGAAAGAGAGGAGGCGATTCAAAACACGTCGAGGTAAGAGGAGAACAGCAGAGGGTAAGGAGTAAAATCAGACCTAATCGTAACTATCCAACCGATTTTGCAAAATAGTTTTGACACTCTACTTCGCCGTTAGCTAGGTTATCCTACAATGCTGGACTTGTGGTGTATCGCAATCCGAGCTCGATACCACTCATAACACCCTCGAATCGGACCTATGCAAGTTTGGGCAAAATTCACCAAACCCGCATAGAAACGATTCAAAGGTGCCCACCAGCACTTTCGCAAGGTGGAAAACGAAGTAATAACATCACAACCCCTCGATGGGACCCACACAGATATATATATAACACTCAAGGAGTCAAGAATACAGATATAATATACAAGATCCAAATCACCTTGAAAGCGGTAGAGTCCGACTACGGACAAGAAGCAAATGGGGCTAAGAGCCCGAAGAATAACCAATGGCGTCCATAACTCCCAAGCCGGAAGGGTAACCTCGCTAACGGTCGATCTCAAAACCGCTTAAACAAAAGGGTGCCGACAAAGGGCAAAGGTAAAACAAAGAAGGAGCTGCGGTGGAAGAAGAATGGGAGGGAGAGGCTCAAGGCGTGCGTGGTCTGCGCCACGTGGGTCCTGGGGCGATGGGACCGGGGGGGTTGGTTGTTTGTGTGCGTGTGGGCCTGGGGAGGGGGAGGGAAAAGAGAGAGAGAGCTAAGAGGAGGGAGGGGCTAGGTGGCGCTAGGTGATAGGCCGAGAGGGTGAGGCTTGATGAGGTGGCGCAGGCCTATAGGTCAGGTGATGTGGAGGAGGGTGTGGGGTAGATTAGTGGGTATCTCTAGGGATTAGATGGGGTGGCGGTGGACCGATTCAAAACTGGGCGGTCGGTCGTTTCGCCTGCTCGACGCCCAACTAAAATAAAATAAAACTTTATTTATTTAATTGGACTGCTTGCAAACCGTCACCAAAACAAAACAATCCGGCGAACCGGGGTTTGCGTTTTAATAAAAGATGGGGCGTTTGGAAAACAAAACGGGGTTTGTAAAAATAGTTTTTGACAAACAACATGCGACGATGACGATGCAATGCACAAATTCAACGCGATTTTCTAGTAGTGGTTTTGCGGGATGCCACAATGCACTATTAATTGTATTTGCCTCTTGATATTGTATTTGGCTCTTGATATATTGTTAATTGCCCAAGTTGAGTTGGGGGCATATCTCTTTTGAACTCCACCACCTTTCTTTCACCACCTTATAATTCCACCATCCAATTAATATGAGCTTGGCATTTTATTTGAGTTATCTCTAGCTCATGTTGGTTGGTTGGATTCCACCCATAATCTTATGCTTGGCCTTTGCCCACCTTTTGGGAATGCAAGGAATAGTGCCACATGAATTAATGTTGTTTTCACAATATAACTACATGGCAAATATTGTTTGCATGGGCCATGCAAGTGCCACCTTTTCTTGGCTTTGGAATGTTTTTGGCTTTGCTTGCATGGATCATCTCTCCTTTGTTTAAATCTTGTTTTGGCTTGTAGTTGTCTTCACCATATCATCTATCTCTATCCCCTATAGCTAAACCTCTATCCCCATACTCCTTGCATACACATGTGATCATGTGTGAGCAAAAGCCTAAACTCCATCCCTCTCCCTACCTCACTTCTTGTTGTTCTTGCTCAATTCTACCATCATCACCTCTCCCTCTCTCTCTTCCTTGTCTTGTTTTAGATAGAGCTTGTCTAGTGCATGGTTTGGTCTTGCCCTAAGAACCCTATTAGCTATCCTCTCCCTCTCAAAACCAACCCTAAGCCACCCCATACCCAATCTAGCTAAACCTAAACCCCATCTATCTACCCTCCTAATAACCCTAGCTAACATGCTCTCATCCACCCCCCCAAACCTAAACCTAGGCCGAGCACATCCCTCTCCCTCTCTCTCTCCGCCAGTGTCCCCACCCTAGCTCCTTCCCGCCCACCTGCGCTACCTGGCCCCACTGGCCACCTGCCACCGCTGCCGCCCATGCACGTGATGGACAAGGTGGCACCAAGGCCACCTTTCCATCAACCCCTCCCACGCTAGCCCCACGCCTACACCCGCCTCCGATCTTATCTTTCCCCTCACCTTAGCCTCCCTGATCCCCCCAGCCTCCTTCTTCCCCCCCAGCCGCCTCCACCATGCCATCTAAACCCTAGATTGGACCCTCTGCCTTCAACAGAGCACCCGAGGCGAGCCAGAGCGCTGCTGAGCCTCTGCCTCACTTCGACGCCGGAGCCCGCTGAACTCATGGAGAAGCCCGTCGCTGCGCCCATGAAAGCGGCAGGAGTGCCCCACCTCTGCGACCGACGATCGACGCGACCGAGCCCGCATAGCTGCATGGTCGTGGTGAGCTCCCTTCCCTAGACATCGCCTCCTCCTCTCGCCGCATCGCCGCTTTCCGTCGGCGCTCTGCTGCCGCTGCCTCGGGCGACAAGATCCGCCGCAGCAGTTTCGCCTGCTCGCCGACCGCTGCGTTGCCCCTCCGCGCTAGCTTGTGAACGAGAAGTGTAGCCGCCACGATCCTCTGATTTCCTTTTGCGCCTAGTCGAAGTTACGCCGTTTGGTCGCCATCGACGCGGAAGACTACCGGCACTGGCGTCGACAAGACCTTTTCCGTCGAATACAATGCAGCCGTGGTCGTTTCTGATTCAAAAGTGACCCCACCTGTCATCCTCTAGTGCGGTTTTCTGCTGAGTAACAAAAGTCCATGGCTTACTGATTCAAAATTTTCAAACAGTTTCAAATAAATTCAAACCTGATCCAAATTTAATTGAATTCATAACTTATTCCTGGTTTGGAATTTGAATTCAAACCTTATATGAAAAATGTTTAGTTTTTGAATTACAATTCAAATCCTTATTCAATTTTTTTTTCAGAATTATTTTGTTTAGTCAACCTTTGACTTTGACCCTAATTAATTAATTTGACTTAAAATAAATTTAACATTCATATTTCCAAATAATACAAATAATATATGTTTTTGAATCAGAAAAATGTGAGGAATTCAAATATGCCATTCAAAATATTATTTGAACATTTTAAAATTCCAAGTTGAGTTAATTTACACAAATGCCACTGGAACTACATAATTTCACAACTTTTGATTTATAATTCCAAATTTAACAAATGATATGTCTAAAATGATCAGCTCGACGAGACCTTTCTGTTTATGCTATCCATAACTTCAATTGCAGCATGCATCATATAAATATATAGTGAACAGCAATTGTTATGACAACAAAATGTGATCCAAAACCCCATTAAAATGTTATTACTTGTCTTCCACACCTCACCATGCCATGCTACCTTATTGCCATGTAAATTGTGCATCATTCATCATGGCATGATTGTTTGCTTGACGCATCTTATTCATATGCTTGTGCTCTATATTCATGTTGGCCTTGTTTGTTTGGTTTTTCCGGATGAACCTTTGAGCGGGTTATATCAAGAGAACCGAGAGCACTACCGGATCCGCCCTCGCTTCAACTGAGTCGTGCAAGCACTTCCACATGCTTGCATACATAGACTCCTATTGCCTCTATCTTGTTCTTGCATCATTGAGTCGCGATTGCATTAAATTGAATCCCAAGTATGCATAGCCTTTACTTTTAAACCACCAAGCTTGTTCCTCCATCCCATGAGCCATTACTATAGGAGTTGTTTGAGCCATGCGAGTCGTAGAACAAACATGTGTAGGGTTTGTGAGTGTCCGATGGATAACGAGGTACCTAAACAACTTAACTCGAGTAGTGATGGGATAACTAATGAAAGTGGCACCGTGAGCAACATCTGCTATTTGGTTTTTCCGCTCACTTGTGTCCCGTAAGACCCCGAGTACTTGATTCATGTTCCTTGATTTATCGCTATCCACATCCGGAGGTATATGGGACCCCCAGCGAGCTTGATTCCGTCTTATTTCATGGGGCCACAAACTAGTTTGAGGTTTTATTTACTATCCCTGTACTTATGCCATGCTACTACAGATTTACTTTTGTGCGAGGAGCACCTGTCTTGCTTAGGTAAGCGTAATGTTTTCGCGGTATCGATCCCGATTGGGGATCTGGCTGCCATCTGACCATTGCAAACCTCGGGTCCGAAGTCGGTCTAACTTCGTTGCGGTGTACTCCAAGGGTGGCCCCTAAATATTTCTCAATCTGTGATTGTTTAGTCGTGAAAGCCTCGTTTTTGATTTGGTTTTTCCGAGGTTGATCGAGCGTGTGTTGCTATTGGTGCACCCCGCCGGTAAAACTTTCAAAGCCGTGTCCATGGATATGGACGACTTGGAGCCTGATTTCGATCATAGACAAGCATAACTAAAGTACCGCTTTAATCGACTAAGTAATTTGACTAGTAAATAGTGCAATACTCATGGAATGGTTAATAAAATTGCCAGCGGATGGGGTTGTTCGTCCGCCTCGTTGGTAGCGAGGAGGAGGATGGATCGATGAAATTACTATTATAATCGGTTGCCCTTAATTCACGGACATCCGCTATCATTGGTTAGGCGGATGGTTAGCTATCTCAGAGAATTGCTAGGGTTTATCTTTCGATGCAATTCGTCACCCCAGTTGTGTCCCTTTAGAGGCATTAAGTCTTCCGAGTACCCTTAGGGTCTCACACGATAAATTATTGGTTCGGATGGATGTACCCGCAGACGGATCTTTGGGTGGAAGAAGGCGATGATGTGGGCAACGATCGCTCGTGTAGAGATTCGAACGGGATCCGTGAGATCTTTGGTTGGGATGTGCTTATTTCTATGGCATCTTATGACGATTTGCTTCTTATCCGTACTCGGACTTGTTTGCCGCCGCATGATACTCGATGTGTGTTGTATGAGGAAGTATCCTAAAATATTAGATCTATCTAGGTCATTTGAATCTTGCCGTATGGCGTTTGTATTCCTTTCTTTCTAGATGGTATGGCTCGATGTACTCTTGTATGGTGGCTTGCATACATAACCACTTGTGTATGTAGTTGATCCTTCCTTACTGCCGACACACGCCAGACAGTCCCGTTGAGATGGTAGTGGTTGGGACGGCCGAAAGGTCTACCCGTGAGTGGCTTTTGGGGCCCCACCGTACTATTTCAACCACTACCGCTCATCCAGGCTTATATCTAGGAGCGTAATTCACCGAGGTAGTTACATAGAGGTGTCTCATGATCGCTCAACTTTCACTTCTCACTATATTTAAGCAACTTCCAACAGCGAAAACTCTCTTCTTGGATGCGGCCATATCCTTGTACCTCTCTTATGCTATGCGATCCCAAATTAACAAAGAAGCAAACCATGTGAAAAACAAGTAAAACAAATGTGAACAAACTCACATAGTCATCAATATGCATCCACTTGGAGGTGCATTCTTCACTTGCTCCAAACAAGGACTCCATCTGCTACAACACGACTTGATCACATCATACCGGCTTTGGAGAGATCTCATTGTGCATGTTGATTTTGGTGAAATGATCTGATGAAATCTATCCTCAATTCTTTGCCCATAGTTCTTTTCAACCTCGGTGTAGTTAGCGGTGACATGGTTATACCCTACGTGTACGTAACTTCAGCATACCTAGTCCAGCCCAAGGAAGGCCCACTGCAGGCATACGCTGGCCAATGAAGATTTTCGGGTGACCAAGGCTCAAGACATCTTCGGATCCTTGGGGAACAAGACTAGTTTAGATAGGAAACTCAAAAGGGCAAACGCCCTAGAACTTGTAACCGACTAGGACTATGCCCGGGACCTGCCTAAGTCTATATAAAGGCCAGGAGGGCACGTCCTAGGGCAACTCAACCAGCCTCGACTCATACTTTCGCACACGCATCCACACCAGATCGAATCTGACCTCAGAACCTTCGGTTCCAGTAATCAAAGAGCGGACAAGGTGAGTAGGGTTTTCCCTCCGGGCCCGAACTGGGTAAATCTTGTGTCCCCGTTGCTTGTCCATTAACCGCCACGATCTCCAGCATCCCCATCTTTCCAAAACCCAAGTCCATAACAATGGGCATTGACAGATTAAACCTCGTCAATTGGCGCCGTCTGTGGAATTGGGCTGCCGATTGTGTCGTGACGGTTCGACCGATCGATCTACAACTCTGCGGCAACGGAGAATCACCTCCTCTTGGCACTTTCGACTTCACCGCCCACTTTCGGCCACCATGAAGGATTTCGAGCCCGTGGCGACGGACTCGAGATTTTGTTCGGGAGCTTACGCCAGTGGGACAAACCGGTACCCTCCTCCTCGAAGGGTGCCCGTGCCGTCAATCGTGCCCGCTTCATGGGCTCACGCACCCGTGCACGTCACCACCAACAGATGAGTTCTACAAGCAGAATGCAACTCCGATCTGTGCGATCCACCTTCGGATGAAGGGACCTACGATTCGGATCCAAAGCGCAGAACAACCAATCTGCAGCGCTATCTGCGTAGCCATGGTCATCCAAGCCGACGAGGAACGCCTAACCCGCCGCCAACCCCAACCCGCAGGACGGAAACGTAAAACGGGAAAATAGAGGCCACCTCATCCAACTTAGCAAAGAAGGATGGGTCGAAGCACGCCGCCGCCGCAGCGAAATAGTCCTACTGGACTCCCCACGTGATCTGCCGAGGGCATACCACTACCTCCTCATCGAGGAGCACAAGAAACAAGTTGAGATGCGTAAGACGCCGACAAACGCAAGCAAGCAACTGAGTCCACATGGTAGCTGCGCTCTCCGCCATGGAACCCGGATCTAGCACAAACAGAAATCAAGGAAACAAGCACCATTCTCGGATGGAAAACATGGACCCCAAGGAGCGGCGCGACGTGACCTGAACTCTCCACACATCATTCATGGATATGGACGCTGACGGCAACATCACCCCAAAGACGCCACAAGCAGCGATCATGGCAGCCACTACGTATCTCGCAGCTCACCCACCTCCGGAGGGGGACTCGAAAAGGGCCATGCATAAGTCTGCACTCACCGGACTAGGACTAATCGGAGCTGCGCTCCACGAGGACGCTCCTGCGGAGCCGAAGAAAAAAGCTCCGGCCAGGCGCGACCGGAGGCCCACACCCTCATCCGAAGAGGAAGGGGAGCACGATCTTCCTCGAAGGAAGAAGAGCTCCAACCGCCACAAACGCGACTACGACGCCAGAGACAAGCTTACACAGCGCAAGATCGACAAAGCACGCGCCAAACGCGCATGCTCTCGAATCGAGATGGACGAAGACGAAGGAGAACTTCTGCGGGGCTCGATGCAAAGATATCTGTCCGAACGCGGATGCCACGCACTTCAAGCTTCCTTCGATACTCAAGTTCAACGCACACAAGATCCAAAGTCTGGCTCGGTGACCATCACATCCGTCAAGCTTCATGGAGGCAACAAAGAAACCGCCATGCAATGCCTTCACCGCAGCCTAACAGTACGCGAGTCCGCTCTGAGCCTATCATCGATCCATCCGTTGGGAGGAGCTCGCTTACAGCTTCATCCGAAACTTCAAAGGCACCAGCAAGAGGCCCGCCTCAATCGAAGAATTGCGAGCCTGCACTCAAAGAACGGGTGAATCTATTCGCTCATACATACTACGCTGGTCTACGACCAAGAACTCCGCAGCACACATCTCCGAAGAGAGGGCCATCGACGCCTTCAGGGACGGCGTCAAACGCCCAGACTTCAAGGAGGAACTTGGGCGTGTAAAGCCCAAGACACTCGACCACCTCATGGAAATCGCCAACAGTTGGGCAGACGGCGAAGATTGCATCCAGCGACCACAATCAGATGAAGAGGACGACTACGGCCGAAGACGCGAACGCCGCAGCAAGAGGAGATCGCGTCTCGAGGACCGCGACGGACCCGACATGGTCGCTACGCCCGACCGCAATGACAACAACGCGGCATGAGGATATCGCAGCGAAACTTCCGCGACAACGGACGACCAACGCGATGCGGTAACGCCGATCATGACAACGGACCCTCGGATTCGACAAACTTTCGGGTCCATGCACCATCCACTTCTACATCGACAAGCAGGATGGCAAAAGAAAGCCAGCCACATGCTCAAGGATTGTCGCGAGTTCCAAAACTTCGGCGAAGGCATGATGCGATGAGGCAACAAGGTCCAATCCTGCGTTGAAACACACTGCGCCAGTGAAGTAGCACGAGCTCCTCCACCGCCACCTATTGGAGGCCAAAGTCAACCGGTCGCACTAGCACAAAACAACGCCGGGGTCCCATACCCCCATCAAAAGGAGCACTCAATATGATACAAAAGGGACGCCCAACAAATAGAGTGCAGAAGAAAATCACCCTACAAATCAACTTGGCAACTCACCGCAATCGAGTACCTCAGGATCGGAGTCCTGCATCACATTCACTCGCGGATCACCCTTGCCATATCCTCGCCAGGCCATGCTGCCTTGGTGCCGAGGCGCAGATCGAGGCTTGAGATGAGTCGCGTCTTCATGGACGGCGCAGCGCATCAACCTAATGTTCGCAAGCACTCTAGCACTATGCGGATCCCATAATGCAGCTGGAACAATCGGACACAACGTTCCATGGCATTGTCCCGTGAAAGGCATCTTCCCAGGCAAAATAGGGCTCGACGTCATCTTGAAGCCGGACAACTTTCGGCAGAGCGCCTAGAATTGGTAGTGGATCGACCGTCGCAATACCACGCCATCCCGACGTGTAGCATTCGCGGTTCTGGCCGTCCCACACCACGCATACTTGCTACTCAAGATGCCAGGACCAAGGGCGCCATCACAATCCACGGAGTTTCACCCGATCGACCAATCTGACAGGATTTCAACAAAATCTCCCGATCCTTGGCATGCAAGATTTAGCTCGTAAGGCTCGAGGAGACGGACAATGGCTACCCCTCACAAGGCGTAACACACCCGACATGTCCTTCGACTCCACCGTCAACACCAAGAAAGTGAAAGTCCATCCGACAGACGCCTCCAAGACGGCGCTGATCGCAACGACCTCGGATCAAGATAGGAAGGCGCGTCGAATTCCTCCGTGAGCGCTGAAATATTTGCCCAGTGTCCTGCGGACATGCCAGAGTTCGTGGAATTCGCCGAGCACGCACTCAATGTCTTCCTGCACACCAAGCCGTCAGCGGTCTATCCGAAGATTGTCGGAGCCACGAGCCGAAGCTATCGGCAAGGAGATCAACAGATTACTTGCAGCAAACTTCATCCGGGAAATCAAGGAAAGCGAGTGGCTAGCAAATACGGTGATGGTCCCGAAGAAGGACACGGATATCCTGCGGATGTGCGTAGACTTCACGTCACTAAATAAACACTTCCCTAAGGACCACTTCCCTCTTCATCGGATCGACCAGATCATCGATTTTACTGCAGGTTGTGAGAAACTCTCCTTCCTCGACACCTACTCAGGCTATAACCAGATTCGACTCAAGGTCGAAGATCAAGAGAAAACGGCATTCATCACACCGTTCGGAGTATACTGCTACAACACAATGCCTTTCAGGCTAAAGAAAACGGGTGCCACGTACCAGCGATGCATGCAGGCCTGCCTCAAGGACCAGATCGGTCGCAACGTCCAAGTCTATGTTGACGACATAGTCATAAAAACCAAGGAGGCAAGCACACTTATCGACGATCTCCGCGAGACGTTCGACAACCTCGATCGCTACGGATCAAGCTCAATCCAGAAAGTGCGCCTTCGTGTCCCTCAGTCGCTGCTCAGTACTTCATCGCTCAACGAGGATCGCGAACAAGAAAATCAAAGCTATCATGACAATGGAAAGCCGAAAACCTCAAGGGCATTCAAGCTGCAGGCGAGTAGCGGCACTAAGGTGTTCATCACCGCATGGGCTAAAAGGCCCTACCATTCTACCACTGCTACGCAAGGCATAAGTTCGAGTGGACACCAAGCAAACGATGCATTCGAAAGCCTCAGCGGCTCCTATCTACCTCGCTGTTTTGGTCACACCAAAAGAGCGCGAGCCTCTGTTATACATAGCCACACACCGTGGTCAAGATAAGACTCGTGGTCGAACGACCAAGAAGGCAAGACCCACGGGTACAACGCCCAATTTACTACCTCAATGAGGTTCTCACTCCAACAAAACAGCGGTACCCGCTACGTAAGCCTATGGCGTGTTCATGACGACTGACGATCGAGCCACTACTTCCGTGGAGCATCGGTGATGGTCGTCAACGAGGCGCCTCAACATCATCCCCGAATAACCTGCAGGCCACAGACGTGTGGCCTGTGGGGCATCGAACTATCACCCTTGGACATCGTCTATGAGAAGCGACACGCAATCAAATCTCAAGTCCTTCCGGATTTCCTGGTGCACTGTATGGAGCTGCAGCTGCCGGACACCCCAGACATGTTGCAGTCCTGGACAATGCATTTCGACGGCTCCAAACGCGAAGCCGGAGCAGGGGCAGGAGTTATACTGACCTCCCCGCAAGGTGACAATATGAAGTACGTCCTTCGGATGAAATTCAGAGCCTCCAACAACGAGGCCGAATATGAAGCCCTGATCCATGGCATGAAGATGGCAAAAATATGCGGCACAACGCGCCTGGTCATCTACGGTGACTCCAATCTTGTTGTACAGCAAACGATGAACGAGTGCGACGCACACGCCGAAAACATGATCGCGTACCGGGCGCTATACAACGCACTCGAAGGAGAATTCGACGGCTGCGAACTTCGGCACGTTGGAAGAGAGAGCAACGAGGAGGCCGATAGACTCGCCAACATCGGCTCCACTTGCACAAAGGTGCCACCAGGTGTGTTCCTCGAGCAGATCTGCGTGCCATCTATCAAGCGGAAATTCCCCAAAGGATCACCAAGAAGGTAACACACTGGGGCTACGCTACCCAAGGTCGAAGGACCCAAAAGTTGGATACCGGTTGCCATGGTGAACCTGATGCAGGTCATGGCGATCAAGAAACTTGACACAGCCATACCTCCGCCTCGATAAACGGAGAATTGCCGATAGCGACAGATGCCCGACGCATATATCGTCGATCAAAAGCCTTCACCATCATCAACGGCGGTAGTAAAAACGCAACATCACGGTGTACTACAACGGCGTCACCATCGGCGACGGCAAGGCCATACTCAAGATATACATGAAGGCATATGCGTCCACCACGCAAGCCGCCTCCTTGTCGCCAAAGCTCTGCGAGCAGGATTCTATCGCCAACGGCCATGAGTGATGCGGCGACATCGTCCGCAGATGTAACGGGTGCCAGCGGTTCGCCGACAAACCGCACGCACTGGTCCGAACTTCACCCATACCCATAGCTCGCCTTTTGCCCAATGGGGCTCGACATGATCGGCAAACCGCCAAAATCCTCAAAGGAGGACACGCTTCCTCCGGTAGCAATGACAAATTCACCAAGTGGATCGAAGCCATGCCAAGAACCAACCGTAAGGGCACAACCGCCAAAGTTCTTGAATCCATTGTCTCTGATTTGGCGCATCGCAGATCATCACCGACAATGGATCGAACTTCATCTCCGAAGAATTCCGGGACTTCGCGAACGCCTCGGGATCAATATCACGTATGCCTCAGGGCACACCCGCAAACAAACGGGCAGTGGAAAGGCCAACGGCCTAATCCGCCGCATCAAGAAGCGCCTCATGAGCTCACTCGAGCACAAAGCGGAAACCGACGAAGAGCTACCGTCCCGTGGAGCTTACGCACACGCCAAACTGCTCCACCGCTACACACCGCTCTTCATGGTTCACGAGCCGAGGCAAGCTACCGGCACGCCATCGCTCCACGAGTCGTAGCGCATACAAGCCGAGTCCACGCAGCTCGAAGATGCCGACACACTCGACGAGCCGGATATAGCAGCTAGATCGGTGTACCAGAAAGTCTCCGAACTACTACATACCGGTTGCGCCCAAGGTCCTTCGTCAAGGAAACCTCATCTTGCGACTCAAGCAAAAGCGCCGAACAAACTCGATTCACCATGGGAAGGACCCTCGCCATCACCGAGGTCATCCTGTGGCGCCTATCGCCTCAAGCACGTGGAGTCTGGAGTCGCATACTCCAACCCATGGAACGTCTCGCACATGCGACGATTCTACCCGTAGCAATCTACCCCCCTTTTTTTACTTTCAATAAGGCTTTCAGCCAAGGTTATTCAGCCGGACCATGTACCTCCTCCATTACGATATAAATAAAGCTAAGTGTCTCGCCCCCAACCTTCGGTTGACTATTTTTTTGCAACTTTACTACACGCTACAATCGCACTCGGGGGCTCCCCCCATCTCACGATTTCATCGGCTAAGGACCAAACGTGTACACCTGAGTAGCTGACTACGTCAGGCAAACGAAAAGGGCACGTACTCAATCAAAACACTGCGTGCTCACAAACAAGCAAACATTTACAAAGGGCACATATACGCCCAGCCGCAATATACAAATTTTACATCTATCTATTTATTTTCAGGTCCTATCTACTCTGAAGAATAACCTGCGCACGCTGCTCAAACAAGTCTACAATTTTTCTCGATATCGCCTTCTACCGCGTAATGCGACGCATGTTCCACTCGCCACCATCCGGTCGAGGAGGTGGCGCCACACAGCCAAATCTATGTCGGCGGTGCACCCTCACAAGAGACAAGGCAGCCTTCACCGCGACGAGCTGCCGCACCAGCTCCTTGACATTTCCGATTCAAACTTCGCCGAAGACCAAGTGTCGCTGACATGGCATCCAACGGAAACATGACGTGCAAGATCAAGAAAGTGATGTTCGCACCGCGGAGCACCCGCGAAACACGGTAGACGCGATCTGCACCGCTGCGTAACCATGGTGCGATCACGGTCCATACGTATAGCCGCCTCCATGTCTGTTGAGTCAAACAATTGACTCAACAGAATACGCCCTTTTCTTCCCTCGAGCAATATTGGCCCCGCGACAAACGCACAAAACAAGAGTAAGGCCAGGCTCACCAAGAATCGGGCTACAACCGAAGAAGGATCAACTTACATTGCAATGCCGGACAACCGACCCATCTCCGCCATCAAATACTCCTCTCTGCTGCACCACGGTGCCGCTTTGGATTTCCAAACGCCACGACGACAAGAACCCAAGCAAATCCCTCTCCAAGCTACGCACGCGATCCCGAAGAAAAGCAAGCTGCGAGGAATCATCCAATGATGCTCGCAAGGGCCTTTCAGATGAAGTGTCAACTGGGTCAACACCCGAAGGAACCTATAGCAGCAGAAAGGCACACAGACATTCAACCAAGGATAAAAGCACAACACGGAGGAATTCATTAAAATAAGGCCACCACGTGGCACAAGGATGGTACTACAAAAGATATTTACAATAGAAGCAGACTACAACCTACTTTACGCCTACTATGCCTATGGTGCAGGACACTGAGTCGCCTCAGAGCTGCATCGCCTAGTTTAGCCTCGCCTCAGTCGCAGCGCATCGCATAACAAGTCAATAAGCTTGGGCCCGTGATCGCACAAAGCGGAGTAGGCGAAGGCTACCGGATCCATCCGCGCCGCCGGATCCGAGAGGTAACTGGGCAGGTCCAGCTCGCCCGGCCGCCATGGCCATTTCCAGCCGACGGACGCCGATGCCTTTACTTCGCTTATGCCAAGCAGCGCTTAACGGCAGAGCCTCCGCCAGGGCATCCACATCTTCAAGAGACGCACCCTTCAGGAAGAGCTCCTGGTAGAAGCGACCAAGGACTTCTTTCGCATTGGCGAGGGAGTTGACGATGGTGCTGCAGCGGTCTTCGACCGCCATGAGGGCATCATCCAGAGCACTCCCTGCTCCGGAGCACCGCTGTCGAACTCAATGCCTGCATCTGCGACAAAAGAAGAAAACATGAAAGAAGGAGAAGAAGATCCAAGGAAAAGAAGCAAGTACAAAAGCTAAAGCTCACCCGAGATAGCCTTGGCAGAGCCATGAGCTCACACCCTTTTTCACGAGCAGCAACGGTGGCCTGCTCCTCACGATCGGCCGGCCTCCTGCAGAAGCTCTTTTGCCTTCGCTCGCTACCCACTCAGGCGCTCTTGCACTGTAGCAGCCGGCCTTTTTCCGCTGGCCAAGGCTCTTCTTCAGAGCATCAACCTCATGGAGAGAGTCATGTTCCTCTGCATTTACAACAAGCAAGTGTCAAAGAAAAGGACCAGATACGCAAGAAAAATACTACAAGGCGAGATACGAATTGCGGTTGCAGCTGCTTTTGCCTCCAGCACAGCGCCTCCACCAACCCTTGGCCTCTTGGACAAAAGGTCACAGAAAAGGCAGCAAGAAGAACATGACTTGGGGCTATGCCCCACACAAAGAAGCAACAACAACATCAAGACTGAAGACACTCGGGGCTTCCCCATAACATCAAGAAGGACAACTTACGTGCTCAAGGCGAACCCAGCCCGCCTCGAATTCGAGGCGCAACCACCAGCCTCTCACACAGAGGAACTGCGGCGTCACGGAAGTCGCCACCGTCTGAGGAGGAGGCGACGCAATGTCCGACTCCCCCATCATCTCGTGCGCTCCATCACTAGAGCCGTCGGAAGATTTCTTGCACACAAACCAATCAACACAGGTGCAAAAAAGAACAAGGGAACAAAGGAAAACAGTGGCAACAAGAAAACTTACGAGCCCAACGCGCTCAGGTTGAAGATAGGAGAAGCCCTTCGGGCCCTCTTCTCTTCCTTATGTTCTTCCTTCTTCTCCTCCTTCTTTTCTTCCTTCTTCCGCTTTGTTGGCGGGTGCGGAGCAACAGCTCGCACAGGAATGGCAGGAAGAGGAGAGGAAGAACCCTCATGAACATCACCCTGACGCTCAAGGCCCAGAGGATCACGGAGTCTGAGGAGTCGAGGCATCCAAGACTCGCTGGAGCTCGTGATCGCCATGCGAATGGTCCTCACTCGACTCGTCGGCATCCTCCGCTGGAGATCTCGCTGATGGTAGCTCGGACACGGAGTCCACGACTTCATTATCCGGGGCATTCGGATACCTTTCGGGCAATGGTGGTGCCATTCCCGGAACTTTGAAGCTCTACAAAAGGAGACGGAACTTTGTTAAGCAAACAAAGGGAAAAAGTACAGAGCTGACAAAACAAAAGGGGAGCACTACGTGCGCTAATCTACACCTTCGGTACGGCCAACGTCGAAGAAAAGGGTGTTGGAGATATGCCCTAGAGGCAATAATAAATGTAGTTATTATTATATCTTTGTGTTTATGATAAATGTTTACATTCATGCTATAATAGTATTAACAAGGAAACATTGATACTTGCGTGATTTGTAAACTTAAATTGAAGTCCCTAGTATAGCCTCTATACTTCACTAGCTTGTTGGTTGATTAATGATTGTGGTTTCCCTATCATGAACATTGAGATGTTATCAACAACAAGATCATATCGTTAGGAGAATGATATGGTGGACACACTCCTATAGATAAGCGTAGCATAAAGATCAAGTCATTTCAATAGTTCAATTGCTATATGCTTTCTGATACATAGTAACCTAATTCCTTCGACCATGAGATCATGCATATCACCTTTACCGGATGGATGCTTTGATGACATCAAACACCACACCGTAACTGGGTGGCTATAAAGGTGGCATTGAGTGTTCGGAAAGTATTGGTTGAAACACATGGATCAAGAGTGGATTTGTCCATCCATATGACGGATAGATATACTCGGCCCTCTCGGAATGTCATCCAATTAGCTTGCAAGCATGTGACCGCTCACAAGGGATCACATATCACGGAACGAGAAAGAGTACTTATCCAACGAGGTTGAACTAGGTATGCAGATACCGACGATCATAACCTCGGATAAGTAAACTATCGTGAGACAAAGGGAAATTGGTATCGTATGTAAGTGGTTCATTCGATCGCAAAGTAATCGTGAAATATGTGGGAGCCATATGAATTTCCAGATTCCTCTATTGGTTATTGTTCGAGAAGTGTCTCGATCATGTCCGCATAATTCACGAACCGTAGGGAGACACACTTAAGGATTCGACGTTGTTTTGAGTAGTTATGGTATTATGAGAAAGAGACCGAATGTTGTTCGAGTCTCGGATGGGATCCGGGATATCACGAGGTGATCCGAATGGTCCGAAGAATAAGATTCATATAAGGAAAGTCCCGCTGGAGTTCGGGAATGATTCCGTGTTTTCATCGGGAATGTTCTAGAAGGTTCGAATATCCAGACTGGGGGCAAGGGGTACATGAATGTGTCATTACATATTGGAATGATTGCATCATGTACTAAGTGTTCTCATGTTCCAAATAAAGGATTAAATTGAATCCTAAAACTGAAAAGTCAAATGGCCATTTGAAAGTCAAACGGCTAAAACAGAAAGAGGGAAACAAGCAAGAGGAGGTGAAACCGACTTGGGAGGAGTTCCTCCTTCCAAGCTTTGCCAGCCACCAGGCCGACTTGGGAGGACTCCTCCCTTGGCCGCCCTCCCACCTATAAAAGGAGGGCAGGGCCTCCTCCTCCTCTAGACACAAGTTCCTATCCTCTAATCTAAATCCAAGCCCTAGACTCCGGTTTAGAGCCGCTTTGGTTTAGAGCTTCTAATTGCCCTAGCCTTGGTTAGAGCCTTCTAATTGGTGTGTCTAAACCCTAGACCACTAATAGCTCTCTCTCATACTCCACCATACTCGCCTCCGGCTTAAGGCGAGCCTCATGATCTCCCTCTACTCCGCACACGCCAGTCAGTCTTTGAATCGCGAGGAGAGTGCTACAACCTCCGCCGCTTGGAACAAGCGAGAGGAAGGTCTTCGTCGAGTCAACGCAGACCGATCATGAAGCGCCGAACGCAGTCCGAAGGATCGCTCACACGATCTTGAGATCGGAAGAGTACGACTACATCACCCACGAGAATCCGCTCTCGTTAAACACTTTGGAATCTTCGAGGGTAAGTTATTCCATCGAATCGTTGCTACAATCTAGTAGATAGATCTTGGCTTGTTTGTTTGTATGCGATAGAAATTTTTTGTTTTCCATGCTACGAAACCCTATAGTGGTATCAGAGCCGTGTCTATATGTAGATCTGTTGAACGAGTAGAACACAATGGTCATTATGGGCGTTGATGCTTTTATTGTCGATTGCTTCTTGTGTACTTTGCATCTTGCGGTATGTTGGTATGAAGCGGCCCGGGCTAACCTTACATGACATCGTTCATGAGACTTGCTCCACGCTTGACATGCAACTTGTATTGCATAAGTGGCTTTGCGGGTGCGTTTTTCTCCTAGCATAGTTAAGATCCAATTTACAACGGGTGATCAACAATGCTAGTATCAATGTTGTGGTTCTTGTTCGTAAGTTAGAACGACACTTATTGAAATCCCCAAACCACGTAAAACATGCAAAGAAAGTAGAGGCGTCTAACTTTGTTTTGCAGGGGTGTGCAGTGATGTGATATGGCCATGATTGTGATTATATTTGATGTATGCAATGTTCCTTATTGTAAGTTGGCAACCGGCTGGAGCCATATGGTTGTCTTTAATTTATGTTAAGACCCGTGTCTATTCAAAGTAGTTGTAATAGTTGAAGCTTGGGCGACAACCATGGAGAAGCCGCCATTGACCTTGATGCAATGCCGGTGATGATGGAGATCATGTTCGTGCTTGAAGATGGAGATCGAAGCACAAAGAAGAAAGGCCATATCATATCACATATTATGAATTGCATGTGATGTTAATCCTTTATGCATCTTGTATTGCTTAGTAGACACGGTAGCATTATAAGATGATCCTCATGCACATGAATTTCAAGTCATAATATGTTCACCCTTAGTTAGCACCGCTACTAAAGCTTGTTGTTTCAAGCACCACGTGATGATCGGGTGTTAGATTCTGCAAGTGTATACAACGTGAGCAAGCGATTTGCTCATGCGGAAACTAAGGTTTGATCTTGACTAGCCTAGCATGTACACATGGTCTCGAACACGGATCACCGAAAGGTAAAGCATGAATCATATAGTAGATATGATGAACATGACGATTGTTCGCCATTGAAACCGTATCAACTCTCGTGATGATCGGTGTTGATGTAGTGGATTTGGTTCTGTGATCACTAAAACAATGTGAGGGATGTTGTTTTGAGTGGAGTTCACCTAGTTTAATTTCTTAATTAATTTGAACTCAATTTGTCATAAACTTAGTCTAAACTATTGCAAATATGTTGTAGATCAATGGCAGCCCCTACCATCAATTTTAATGCTCCTAGAGAAAGAAAAGTTGAAAACAATGGAAGCAACTTGGATTGGTTCCGCAATTTGAGGATTGTCCTCACAGTGGTAATTTGACCTATGTGCCGGATGCACCTGGTGACCCACCTGCAATGATGCTCCGATGAAGTAAAGAATGTTTACCTCGCCTAAGAATCAAGACTCCATAGTTCAAGGTGCTATCTTGTATGGTTTGGAATCGAGCTTGTAAAAGGTTTGAAGAGTCGACCCATATGATATTGTCGAGGATCTCAAATTGATTTTTGAGACTCATGCGGCAATTGAAAGCTATGAGGCTTCCGAAAAGTTCTTTAACCGCAAGATGGAAGAAGGCAGCTCCATCGAGCATGTGCTTAAGATGTCCGGGCACGCAAACAAACTTCAAAGCTTGGGTATAGTGATTCCTAATGCTTTGGGATTTACCGTGTCCTCCAATCACTACCACCAAGTTACAAGAACTTTGTGATGAACTACAACATGCGAATATGAACAAGACGTTGCTTAACTTTGCCATGTTGAAATCTGCAGAAGTGGAGATCAAGAAAGAGCACCAAGTGTTGTTGGTCAATAAGACCACCAAATTCAAGAAAGGCAAGTCTAAGCAAAGGGACACTTCAAGAAGGGTGGTAAGAAAGTTACCACGCCGTAAGAAGACCAAGGCTGGACCCAAGCCCGATACTAAGTGCTTTACAAGGAGAAGGTCATCGAAGCGGAATTGCCCAAAGTACTTGGCGGATCTCAAGAACGGCAACATCAAGAAGAAAGGTATATCCGATATACATGTTATTGATGTGTATCTCACTAGTACTGTAGTAGTGCGGTATTTGATAACGTCTGTTGCTCATATTTGTAACTCAAACAAAATTGCGTATCAAACGGAAGCTAGCGAAGAACGAGGTGACGGCGCGCGTGGGAAACGGATCAAAGGTTGATGTGGTCGCTCGGCATGCTACCCCTTCATCTACCATCGGGATTAGTTTTATACTTAAATAATTGTTATTTAGTGCCCGTTGAGCATGAACATTATATCGGGATCTTGTTTATTAAGTAGACTAATTACTTGTTTAAGTCAGAGAATAATGGTTGTTCGATTTACATGAGTAATATGTTTTATGCACATGCACCTTTGATAGATGGTCTATTCTTATTGAATCTCGATAGTGGAAATACACATATCAACAACATTGAGGCTAAACGTTTGAAATCAAGCGATAATTCGACCTATATGTGGCACTATCGTCTTGGTCACATTGGAGTGAAGCGTATGAAGAAATTCCATTCCGATGGACTTCTTGAATCACTTGATTTTGAATCACTTGAAAGATGCGAAGCATGTCTGATGGTAAAAATGACTAAGACTCCATTTTCTGGTATGATGGAGCGAGCTACGGACTTATTGGAAATCATACATACCGATGTGTGTGGTCCAATGAATGTAGCATCGCGCGGTGGTTATCGTTATGTTCTTACCTTCTCGGATGACTTGAGTAGATATGGGTATATCTATTTCATGAAACATAAGTCCGAAACTTTCAAGAAGTTTAAGGAGTTTCAAAGTGAGGTAGAGAATCAACGTAACAAGAGGATTAAATTTCTACGTTCTGATCGTGGAGGTGAATATCTAAGTTACGAGTTTGGCGAGCATTTGAAGAAATGCGGAATACTTTCACATTGACACCGCCGGAACACCACAGTAATGGTGTGTCCGAACGTCGAATCAAACTCTCTTAGATATGGTTCGCTCTATGATGTCACTGCAGATTTACCGCTATCATTTTGGGGTTATGCATTAGAAACAAATCGCATTCACTTTAAATAGGGCACCGCCTAAACCGCTGAAACGACACCGTATGAATTATGGTTTGGGAAGAAACCTAAATTGTCGCTCCTTAAAGTTTGGGGATGCAAGCCTATGTAAAGAAGTTACAGTTGACAAGCTTGAACCCAAAGCGGAAAAATGCGTCTTCATAGGATACAAGGAAACTATTGGGTATACCTTCTATCATAGATCCAAGGCAAAATCTTCGTTAAGAATGGATCCTTTCTAGAGAAGGAATTTCTCGAAGAAGTGACCAAGGAAAGTAGAACTCGACGAGGTTGTTGAACCTTCTCTCGAATTTGAAAGTAGCGCAAAGACCGAAGAAGTTCTGTGGTGCCTGCACCAATAAGAGAGGAAGCTAATGATGGTGATCATGAAACTTCGTTGAAGTTGCTCAGAGCTCCTGAGGTCAACGAGAACTCGTACCACCTGCATTGGTATGATCCCGTTATGAGTGTCATGTTGGTGGACAACACCGATGACCCCGAGACATATGAGGAAGCGATGATGAGCCCAGATTCCAATAAATGGCATGAAGCCATGAAATCCGAGATTGGATCCATGTACGAAAACCAAGTATGGACTTTGGTGGACTTACCGGATGGCAAGGTCAGCCGAGAACAAATGGATTTTCAAGAAGAAAACAGATGCTGATGGTAATGTTACTGTCTATAAAGCTCGACTTGTCGCAAAAGGGTTTCGACAAATTCAAGGAGTTGACTACGATGAGACTTTCTCACCAGTAGCGAAGATAGAGAAAGGATGAGTAAGACTCCCTATGCCTCAGCCATAGGATCTCTAATATATGCCATGCTATGTACTAGACCCGACATTGCATATGTTGTTAGTTTAACTAGCAGATATCAAAGTGATCCAGGAGTGGATCATTGGACAGCGGTCAAAAACAGCCTTAAGTACTTGAGAAGAACTAAGGATATGGTTCTTTCTTATGGAGGTGATGAACAACTCGTTGTTAATGGTTACACCGATGCTAGTTGGAACACCGATCCGAATGATTCTAAATCACAACTGGATAATATTTATTTTGAATGGTGCAAAGAAGCTATGGAGGAGTGCAAAGCAAAGCGTTGTGGCGAGATCTTCAACAATCGAATACATGGTCGCTTCCGAGGCTTCACAAGAAGCGATATGGATGAAAGAGTTCATTACAGAGCGGGTGTGGTTCCTAGTGCTGGACCCAATGTCTATCTTGTGTGATAACATGGGCGCCATAGCCAATGCGCAAGAACCAAGGTCACACAAGAAGTCAAGATATCAAGCTGCGTTCACGCTATTCGAGAACATATCCGTGATGGGGATATAAAGATTTGCAAAGTAAAGTACACAGATCAATGTGGCGGATCCGCTGACTAAACCTCTCCCGAGGGCAAAACATGACCAACACCAAACTGCCATGGGTGTTCTAAGATATTACCATGTAATCTAGATTAGATGACTCTAGTGCAAGTGGGAGATCATGGAGATATGCCCTAGAGGCAATAATAAATGTAGTTATTATTATATCTTTGTGTTTATGATAAATGTTTACATTCATGCTATAATAGTATTAACAAGGAAACATTGATACTTGTGATTTGTAAACTTAAATTGAAGTCCCTAGTATAGCCTCTATACTTCACTAGCTTGTTGGTTGATTAATGCTTGTGGTTTCCACATCATGAACATTGCGACGTTATCCACAACAAGATCATATCGTTCGGAGAATGCTATGGTGGACACACTCCTATAGATAAGCGTAGCATAAAGATCAAGTCATTTCAATAGTTCAATTGCTATATGCTTTCTCGATACATAGTAACCTAATTCCTTCGACCATGAGATCATGCATATCACCTTTACCGATGGATGCTTTGATGACATCAAACACCACACCGTGAATCGGGTGGCTATAAAGGTGGCATTGAGTGTTCTAAAGTATTGGTTGAAACACATGGATCAAGAGTGGGATTTGTCCATCCATATGACGGATAGATATACTCGGCCCTCTCGGTGGAATGTCATCCAATTAGCTTGCAAGCATGTGACATCACAAGGATCACATATCACGGAACGAGAAAAGAGTACTTATTTAACGAGGTTGAACTAGGTATGCGAGATACCGACGATCATAACCTCGGATAAGTAAACTATCGTGAGACAAAGGGAAATTGGTATCGTATGTAAGTGGTTCATTCGATCGCAAAGTAATCGAGAAATATGTGGGAGCCATGAATTTCCAGATCTCTATTGGTTATTGTTCGAGAAGTGTCTCGATCATGTCCATAATTCACGAACCGTAGGGAGACACACTTAAGGATTCGACGTTGTTTTGAGTAGTTATGGTATTATGAGAAAGAGACCGAATGTTGTTCGAGTCTCGGATGGGATCCGGATATCACGAGGTGATCCGAATGGTCCGGAGAATAAGATTCATATAAGGAAAGTCCCGCTGAGTTCGGGAATGATTCCTTTCACGGGAATGTTCTAGAAGGTTCCTAATGTAAGACTCAGGGGAAGGGGTACATGAATGTGTCATTACATATTGGAATGATTGCATCATGTACTAAGTGTTCTCGCTGTTCCAAATAAAGAATTAAATTGAATCCTAAAACTGAAAAGTCAAATGGCCGCTTGAAAGTCAAACTAAAACAGAACCGAGGGAAACAAGCAAGAGGAGGTCGAAATGACTTGGGAGGAGTTCCTCCTCTCCAAGCCGCGCCACCAAGGCCGACTTGGGAGGGACTCTCCCTTGGCCGCCCTCCCACCTATAAAAGGAGGCGGGGCCTCCTCCTCTGACACACAAGTTCCTATCCTCTAATCTAAATCCAAGCCCTAGACTCCGGTTTAGAGCCGCTTTGGTTTAGAGCTTTAATTGCCCTAGCCTTCGGATTATAGACTTCTAATTGGTGTCTAAACAGACCACTAATAGATTTCTCATACTCCACCATACTCGCTCCGCCATAAGGCCTCATGATCTCCCTCTACTTCCAGACCACGCCAGTCCGGAATCGCGAGAGAGTGCTACAACCTCCGCTCGCCGGAACAAGGAGAGGAAGGTCTTCACGAATTTAACGTGGATCGATCGCGAAGCGCTTTAACGCATACCGAAGGATCGCTCACACGATCTTGAGATCGGGAAGAGTACGACTACATCACCCACGAGAATCCGCTCTCGTTAAACACTTTGGAATCTTCGAGGGTAAGTTATTCCATCGACTCGTTGCTACAATCTAGTAGATAGATCTTGGCTTGTTTGTTTGTATGTGATAGAAAATTTTTGTTTTCCATGCTACGAAACCCTACAAAGGGAGGAGTCTGCGACTTCCCCGGAATTTCTTCGTCTGCCTTGAACTTCAACAGCGCGCGAAGAGTCTTGTCAAGTTCCGCCTCGGAGATTTTCTCACTAGAAACCATCGTCGGATCACGGCGCCCAGAGTAAAGAAACATCGGATGCGCCCTCGCTTGGAGAGGTTGTGCAGACGCCAAGAAACGTTCGGATGACGCCGACACCGCTCACCTCCTTCTCGTGAATCGCTTGAGATCCTCCACCCGATCTGTGGCCTCTATCTCCGCCACCTCACCGCCTAAGATTTGGTTTTTCCAGGATCTTTTCTTCTCAATCAACCGGGAGGGGTCAAAGGAACGAGACCAAAATCTTGCCCAGCAAGACGGAGTCACGGATGTAAAACCATTTCCTCCGCCAAGATCTTGGATGATTCGGACATGGAAAAGGAAAAGAATTGGACATTGGGACTGAGAGAGATGATGAAACCCCCAATGGGATACACACCATCCAAACCAGATTGCCTCTTCACGGAATAAAGCTTCCGGAAGAGGCCAAAGTGTGGCTCAATGCCAAGCCAACACTCACAAAGCATGGTAAAACACGCAATGTGGAGAAGGGAGTTGGGAGACAGATGATGCAACTGAACCCCATAGAAGAAGAGCAGTCCACGAAGGAAGTCATGGACTGGATACGAGAACCCACGCAAGACAAAGGCAAGAAACATAACCCGGTACTCACTGGGGACGGGGATTACCTCATTGGGGGTCTCACGGCCGTTGCATCTTCGGGATCGAGCTCATAGCTTCGGAGATCGCTCTCCGCGTCTCCGATCGCCCGACCACCATCGGTGACGCGAGCGGCGGCGGTGCCCTTCTTGCCTCTGGCGCTGGTCCCAATCATGACGAGGATTTCTTCGTCTTCCCCATGACGCTGCGGTGGTGGCGTTAACGACAAAGAACAAAAGTGTGGAAGAAAAGCTCGGTAGCAAGAATCGCTCAAGAACAAGAAGGCAGCGAACAGATGAACTGGTGCGGTGAAAAACAAAACATGATTTCACCCAGGATTATAACAGCAAAGACGATGCACACCAGCCGTCCATC
The DNA here is from genome assembly GCA_030063025.1 of Avena longiglumis. Lineage (NCBI taxonomy): Eukaryota > Viridiplantae > Streptophyta > Magnoliopsida > Poales > Poaceae > Avena > Avena longiglumis. The sequence continues at coordinate 53,461,974 of CP125976.1, forward strand.
GAGAAGACCTAACGCCAACGGTAGATCTGACCGTACACGTGTTAACACCACAACGAACCGTCGTTACCACGCCGTCCACTACACGCGGAAATCGAGGAGGCGCCGTAATCATCTCCATGCCCCACGTGACCGGTCAATTCAAAGTCAGCAAGTGGGACCCACGCTTCGTCCCGTCAAGTCATCTCTGGCGCAGCAGACGCTTGAGGTCATTAATCGTAAGCACTGACGTCATCAAAAGCTATACTAGCACCACTTCGGCTCCACAAGTTAAAAGTACTCACTCAAATCTACGATTCGACTAAATACTTGGGGACTACTCCTATCGAGCGCCGCCGCACCCGCTGCACAAATGAGGACAAAATTACTTCTACGAGTCCCACGCCGAGTCTCGACTCCACTACGGACTCGGGGCTACTCCCATAGGGAGGATGGATTTAAGCATCCGAAAATTTTCGAGTCCTGGACCTAAGGACTGAAACAATACTTGAACTAAAGTCTCCGCTCGATTCTCGACTCGAGCAGACTTGGGGTTACTCCCATAGGGAGCTGGTCGCGCACCCTATGAAGTCTTCGATCGCGATCTTTCGGATCAAGACGCAAAAACTTTTTGGCAACTCGCCTATGTAACGCTAAGTGAGCAACAATCTCCTTGGCCAAGCACCTCCGAGGTGATAAATGTTCGATGTGCGTCTGCGACGCAAAGATAAGACCTACAGATATCATCGATGGCTTGGCACGACTGCAAGGCTCGCTAGCATGAACTGCATCAGCAGTGCGATGAAAAATCCTGACGGACGCGTTGGGTACACCAATTAAAATCACTGGAATTCATCTCCTGTAAGTCCTCCGCGGCCTGAGCTGAATTACGCCAGCATATGTTCCAGGCCGGGGTTAAGGGACCCGAATCTGAAGAAGATCGTGTTGTTTCGTCCTAAGACAGTTAACTGACCCTGATCCATCGGGTGAGTCAGGCACACGTATCAAGAATCCCTACATATTCTCTTGAAAGACAGAGTTGCACCCAAAGGATTGAAGATTCCTTAGCCGAATCTACGATTCGACTGATCACTCGGGGGCTACTGACATGGTTATACCCTATGGGTACGTAACTTCAGCATACCTAGTCCAGCCCAAGGAAGGCCCACTGCAGGCATACGCTGGCCCATGAAGATTTTCGGGTGACCAAGGCCCAAGACATCTTCGGATCCTTGGGGAACAAGACTAGTTTAGATAGGAAACTCAAAAGGGCAAACGCCCTAGAACTTGTAACCAACTAGGACTATGCCCGGGACCTGCCTAAGTCTATATAAAGTCCAGGAGGGCACGTCCTAGGGCAACTCAACCAGCCTCGACTCATACTTTCGCACACGCATCCACGCCAGATCGAATCTGCGCACCCTGTAACCTTCGGTTCCGCCGTAATCAAAGAGCAGACAAGCAGGAGTAGGGTTTTCCCTCCGGGGGCCTGAACCTAGGTAAATATTGTGTCCCCTGGTTGCTTGTCTGTTAACCGTGCCACGTTCTCCAGCATCCCCATCTTCTCCAAAACCCAAGTCCATAACAATGGGCATTGACGAGATTAAACCTCGTCAAGCAGTTCTGTTTGATTTACCATTTACGGTTGAAGCATCAAAAGTTTCGTCATCAGCCTCTTCCAAATCGCCAGCATCAAACTCTTGTTCAAAATTGTTGAGTGTCTATAACATCCCAGCATTAGAGCTTAGAAATAAGCTAAACCCAGATCTGTGCATTGCATTCATGCATAGAAAATCCGAATAATTTCCGCGCTTTCAAAACAGAACTTGTAAAATTGATTGAAGCTTCTCTTAACTTGATGGAATTGAAGTAGATCATCAAGTTAACTGCGATAAGTTTCAATATGACCTTTGCTAAAACCTTATTTGGTTAAACATGATTTGGTCTAAGGGTAGACCATATATAATAAAATGTCACCCATAATACATTGCCTAAATGATTCATATATGATCCTTAAGGGATCATATCATACTATTCATCATATCAACCTATGAATACTAAGTTAATATTACCACTAAAATAATAAAAATGTAATGATTAATGCTGACCTATCTTATTCTTATCTATTCTTACTATGAGTATCATAGTAATACCTAACCTTAAACTCTTTAATGAGTTGGAGTTGGAAAGAGACTAAGTCAAGATCATCCACTATATATCTTTCTTTCTATAGCAATCTTTATGGAACTTATCTTAATATCTGTTGTTCATCAATGTTGGATAATTCCCCATTGATTCACAAATTCTTTAACTATCAATCCTTGATCTACTATTTCTTGATCTTATCATAACATCTACTTAAATCTTTTAAAGAGGGCATAGTCCATTAATAACTTTAATCCAATATGAGATAATAAGAAGATAATTTCAAGACAATGGAAAAGTAGGATTGATAAATCCTTGCTTAGACAACTAAGAACTTAAGCAATAATTGATTAAAGGATTATAATGGTGATGCTTTAGCCACCAATATTGAATGCTTATATTTAGTATAAGTAATACTGGTGTGTAGGACATGATTGGAACCTTAGTAGAGATAAGTTATCCTAGAGTAGTCATTGCAAGCCACATAAATATAAATTAGGGTTGGAGTAAAGTGAATATAGGATGATATTATTCAATTAAAGCTAGTATAGCATAGAGTTATAGAAGTGGTGTTATTCATCTTAAAGGATAGTCAACTTTAGAGAAAAGTAGTTGGATGCATACAACCAATAGAGATACATTAGTAGTGAATGATTAAGGAAGATTATAAGTAGAGTTTGAGGGAACTATTTGTTGGATGGAAGGCTATCAACAGTAGAGTAGTAAATACAACCAAGCAAGGATATGAGGAAGTTATGAAATACTTTAGTATCAAACTCATTTGATTCATCCATGAGTTTATAAGGTTAATCGGTGAATGAGAATAGTACTATGAAGTAAAACTCATCATGTTAATCATGATGATAGATAGAAAAAGGTGGTATATCTAGGAAAGGAATTCCTTAATAAGAAGTCTAGAGTTATGAATTATGGAAGATAGTAATTCTTGGTAAACAATCAACTCTAAATCTTAAAACCAAGTATAATATCCATTTCATATTAAGAATTCCTCATCTTATGTCTATATCACTTGATAGGAACATTTCCCTACAACAAATCACATAAACACATCTCTGACAATTCCAACCATCATAATTAAATGTGCTTAGGAGTATCTTTATCAATTCCTTTCTATAAAACATTCAAGATATAACTTTCAAGTACTAAAGGTGATGTCATCAAATATCCCAAACAGAAAACAATATGCTTAGTTATTGAATCTTTAACCACATCCATAAAGGAGTCTAAGTATATTTAAAAAAACTAAACCCTAGGGTAAATAATCATAATCCAAAATCCTAAAACTCTTTGTTTATCATAATATAATATATGCATTGTCATTTTCCAAATTAATGGAAGTAGTAAGAATCATATTAATTTCTTTCATATTTCATGCATTAAATAATGATATAGGATCATTATACATATAAAAATTTATATTCAAACTCTCAGCCAACTAGAGTTAAGTCTTATAAACAAATAAGAATACATCATTCAAGAAATTCATGATTAAAAGTGGAGATAAAAATAATAATAATAAACTTTGACAAAATTATAAAAGGGGTTCATATTGAGAAAAGAAATATAAAAGAATTATATAATAAAAGTTTACAAATGATACTAAATATATTTTAGTATTATTGCAAATATCCAGCAAATAAAGTTCTACAAGGAAAAGTTCAATAATCTAGATCAAATTCAAATCTGAAAAGGAAAACAGAAAATATAAAAATAGAAAACAAATAAAAAAACATCTGGTGGTCAACACCTCCAGACTTATCTCGACGCCCATGTGCAGCCCACAATGTACCAGCCCAACTCTTTCTCATCTGTGACTGACGAGTGGGGCCAGGAAAGGACTGCGGGTTGAGAGGAAAGAAACATCAGGGGGTTATCCGCAAAACAACACGTCGCCGTCATCCTCACGCACACAGACAACTCGCTGGAGGAGCTCGCTGCCGCTCGATGTCGTCATCGTCGTCCTTGCGCCAAGATCAACGCCGCTGTCGCCAAGAGAGGATAAGGAGGACACCACGACGTCCTTGCTCGTCCTCATCCTCAATTTCCCCCTCTGCAGCTCTGAAAGGATAGAGATGTCGCCTAGAGGGGGTGAATAGGCAATTTCAAAACTATTACAGTTTTGGCTTGATAGAATGCGGAATTAAACTAATGTTTATTTTATAAGCACAAAACCTAAATACACTAGGCTCAACTAAGTGCACCAACAACAAATTAAGCTAAGCAAGATAGCACAAGATAAATATACCACAAGTGATAAGCAAGATATAAGTACTTCAATCTCGATGTCTATCACAAGGAAAGTAAGCTCGGATATAGAGATAACCGAGGCACGCGGAGACGAAGATGTATTCCTGTGTTCACCACCTTTGGGAAGGGGGCTACGTCACGTTGGAGAGGTGTGAGGTTCCAAGAAGGATTCCTCACGCGCCACAAAGGCTCACCTTCTTCTCCGAGTGTATCCCACGAAGGAATAGGCCCTTTCCTTATGGCTAGCTTTTCCTCCACTCCGGAGATGGCAAGCTCCACAACCACTTCACAAGCTCCACGAAGGAGAAGCCCGGGTATCTTCACAATCTTCCACGAAGAGAACACCGCGGCACCAACCGCCAAGCCAACTAGGAGGTCACCCTCCAAGAGTAACAAGCTCACGGTCTCTCACTCGAACAAATCATAATGGAGAGCTCAACACTTATGCAAGAATGCAAAGCAAGAACACCAAGGGTGCTCAAATCCTTCACTCTCAAATCCCACCAAAGCAACAAGTTCTAGGGAGGAATTAGAGAGTAAGAACAATGGTGGGAACCAAAAAATGACTCCAAGATCTAGATCCAATGGGTTCCCCTCACTTAGAGGAGGATTTTGATTGGTGGGGATTGTAGATCTAGATCTCCTCTTCCAAAGCCCTCAAAAAGATGCAAGAATCATAGGAGGGAAGGGAGAGGAACAAAGCTCAAAGGGGTCAACAATGGAGGTCAAAAACGTGCTCAAGAGCCTTAGAACTTTGGGGAAGAAGCCCCCTTTTATACCCCTTCAAGGGGGAAGACCGTTGGAGGCAAAACATGCTGGACTGACACGTTCCGGCGGCGAAACCGGCGCCGCCGGATCAGCCGCCGGAATTTCCGATCAAAACCGGAAGTTCCGGCAAAAACTGAAACAGCATACTGGACCGTTTTTTGGCGATTTGCCGGAAATTTCCGGCCACAGGCCCGGTCCCGCCGGAACAAAACAGGGCACATGAAAATGGCGATAGCTTTTGCGTCCGGACTCCGATTTCGATGATCTTGGGCTTGTTTTGACAAGGAAAACAAGCCCTACAAGATTGTGCAGAGAAACATCATAGTCTAGAAAAGAATTATAGAACCAAATAAATAAAGTTAAGAAGCCTCCCTACACAAAGAACCGATAAAACCTTCAAAGTCGAAAACGCCATAGAAGATGCATACAAATTCTGTTTTCGATGAACTTGGGCTTGTTGAAGAGCTAGAAACAATCTCAAGAACCTCACATGGAGAAACACCAAGAAGCAACAAAATAGGAAGATGCAAAGTATGCAAAGTATTGAGCTCCCTATGACGATGTGATCAAGTTACCTAACCGAAAGCCCCTCTTAATAGTGCGGCTATGTATCCTATAACCCGGTCTCCCAACAAACACCTTGAGACCGGTAAAAGGAAAACCTAGCAAGGCCATAACTTTGCCTTGCGCATCCCGCTTGATCTTGATGACAACACTTCAATCTCCATCCAAGCCGAAATGCACCACTTGATTATTGTTGCTTCGTGAAGGCTCCTAATTTGCTCTCCCATACACCATTATTGAATAGATTCATTAATACATGTCTTCACATGTACATTATCACCAATATGGACGGCAAGCTTCAAGCAAATGATCTTCTCGAGATGCTTATCTTGAACTTGCCCTTCTCAACCTTGATGACGATCACCACTTGATGTCATCCTCTCATGTGCTATATAAGATCTTCACTTTTGAAGCATGCCCATGGAAATATACCTATCCCATATAGAAAATGCAAAGTCACATATATAATGGGTTAGTTCATGATGCATAATTGACAAGGCTTACCATACCACAAGATCCATGTGGTACATTCTTTATGCTTCATGTGTTGACCAACTTGAAATCACTCTTCACTCTTTGTATAGGTCAACCATGTATCTTCTCATGATCCATCTCAATATCTTGAGATACATAAAGAAACCTTAATTTGATTACATGCTCTAAATCTTAGTCAATCATAGGTAAACTAATGAGGCTATCATGACACCGTCTTAGAGCCGTATCTCGAATTCTTCTATTGAGATCACACTCTCAAGATATTGATCATATCATATTCTTCTCTTCAACTCGATGATCTTGATGCCAATACTCAAGGTATATCTTTATCTTCATGGCATCAATACTTGAATCCAACACATAGACTACAAGCATGACCTATGGAATATTCCTTCATATAAAACTCAGTGAAAACATTAGTTCATAGGGATTGTCATTAATCACCAAAACCACACATAGGGGCAAGTACTCTTCCAATCTCCCCCATTTTGGTAATTGATGACAATCACAACAAGAGGGTTTATATAGTGAATATTAGAAACAAGTATGCATCTTATCCGAGAATAAGTTGTGTACAAGAGGTTGCATTTGATATGGTCAAGTAACACAAAGCTACTAGCACATATCAAAACCAATTCTACTTACACAAACTACAACTAATGTAAGTGATCTGAGTAGAACCAACATATATAGAGCAAACTCCCCCACAATATATGCATGTGTGAGGAACTTGAATTTCATTGCATACATTGTCAAGAATAAATTTTGGGAGAGTTTAAACTATATATACAACCATGCAAAACATAATAAAGATGAAATGCATGAAAGGCAAACACTTAAGAACAAACCAATCTTAAGTATAAAACCATTTCCCTTAAACCCTCTAAACTTCTCCCCCATTGACAACAAGTGCCAAAATGGATGACAAAGATAGAAGGCCAATATAGTATGAGTTCTTCCCCAAGGTGTGCATTTCTAATATTTTGAGTGAAATCAAATGCACATACCCAATGACAAATATTTGGAGGAAATCAAGCTATATTGAGGATCAAAGATTGCTACAATGATAAAACAATGAAGAAACTTCAACGGATGAAGCAAGCAATCCAATGGTCCAAAAAATAAAATGGACAAATAGGGCTCTAAATGAAATAAGGAAGCTCCCCAAGGTTCGTGCATAAATTTTAATTATTGTATTTGAATACAATATCCACAAACATGGAATCCTCACTCCCTCTGTATTATTTAGAACGCAAACAAGATACAAGGAGTAGATATAAATAAATACACTTATTAAGACAAGCTTACGTGCATATATAGCCCATGGATCTATTTTCTCTTATGGTATATCAATGAACTTCACCAAAGAAAAAATAAAAACATCAAAAACATCACAACTAACACTAAGGGAACAAATGCTAGTTGGGATACTTTGAGAAAGGCAATAAGTAGCAAAAGGAAGGATTCAAAGAAATTTCAACAATATTGCACATGAGAGTACCTTGAGGAATTGATATGCAATAAATTTCTAGAAGGCATATTTGGAATTGGTGAATCATGAACATGATTTTATATACTCCCCATTATATGCATCATCTCAAATTACTCACATAAGCAATAAGGATAAAGAAGTCTTTCAAAGATCCTTGCAAGAAACGCAACATTTACAAACAGATAAATTCATGCCAAGATGCAACCTACAAGAGATTGAATGAAAGAATAGTATGCATGAATAAGATACTTGTTACCGAGATAGCAATGGTATGATGTAGTAGATCAGAATTCTTTGATCATCCTAGCTTGGCTCCAATTATCATGTGGTGACAACACTTTTCTTATAGACAAGACAAGCATCCATTGCATCTCCAATGTACCTAAAACAACATTCAAGTACATCTTGGTCCCCAAACTTATTGGGTCCAAAGTGGTTAGACTAACCACAACACGTAGGACACACTCATAAAAATATGTGCATATTTAGAGATGAAATTTTAATTTCATGCACAACTTAGCTGTTTAAGGATTTGATGGAGTATGCCCTATATATTGGATCAAAGAAAGCAAAAATGATATGAGATATACATTTAGTAAGCATGCATGCGCAAGACTTTCAAGATCCAACAAAGATATAATTTGGAAAAATCACCCAAATATTCAATAAGGCATACAAGGTGTGACCAAACTCATTTGTTGCCCAAACTATATCAAAGAATCAAATCAACACACGATGAAATAAGCAAAAATTATTGAGCAAAAAGATGAAATAAAAACACAAATACTCAAAGATTTATCTCATTCAAGCAAATAAAATAGAGAAGAAAGAATGAGATAACAAACTCCCAAAAGAGCAAGGTTTCAACAAATAAACCAAACCCTTAATACTTTTCACAATGGCACAAGGTTCTGAGAAGAACAGGTTTGCCTTCCACTAAAACACATTTGATAATAATCAAAAACATCATCAAAGAGATGTTCAAAAGCCAAGGAAGAAAATGGGAGCCACACCAAAATTTTGGAAAATAAAATAAGTCAAGAATAGGTGAAATACAAGGTGAAGATGATCCATAAATGCTACCACACACAAGTATCTCAATTATCGAAGACAATGAGTGTATTGGAGATGATTTCTGGTGGTATATTGCACGGGTATTAAAGATAAATCTTCACAATAAAAAGCATATGATAGGAATAAAAAGATTAAGCACTATGCAAAGATAGATATTCTTGATAGCTTCAACTAGTCACACAATCATGCAATGCAACAATTAGAATAACTTGAAGCAAATGGTCTCCCAAACAAGATATAGAGATATGTATTTGAGGAAGACCACACCAAGAATTTCTTACTCAAACAAGGACTAAAAATACGAGCAATAAAAGCTTCTAACAAAAATAGGACCTTGTTTGAGTCAACATGCCAGCTAGAAACAAGATAATCAACAATATCAACTCTAAGTGGCACTACCTCATATGTTCACATTTCCTAGGATTGTGATATGCAAAAGAAGCATATTACTTCCCCATAATGTGATATTCAATTTTTCTTAATAAGAGGCAAAGCAACCTCAACTAGAGAGAATTAATGGACATTTAGAATTTGAATTTCTCATGAGTATGACACACCACATAGTGACTAGATAAGCTTGCAATATCAATACTAAGTGGTAGTACTCACATACACACATTTTAAGGTTTGAGAGATGCGCAAGGCATATTACTCCCCCAAGATGGGATGTTCCATTAACCACTCAAAAAGAGCCAAATAAGATGTCATCAAGGTGCATTAGAGGCTCAAAACGAGACACACGGGTAAATGATGTGCCAAACACCTAGACATACTTTAATACACAAAATAAACAAGCATGAGGAACACCAAATACAAACACATACTTGGTACAAAACCAAAACATGTAAAGGGGCAAGTGACTTACAATATAAATGAGTTAAGTACAAGTTACCGCGAAGAGACCATTGGATATGAGATATGGATAAGATAATCCTAATGACTTGGCTTGATCAAATATAATATATGAAGATCCCTTAATTCTTCATGAGTTAGCCAAGTCTCCAATGCCCTCCATAAACACCTATTGATCAAGTTTGAGCTTGTTGGTACCCAACCAAGTTGGGTCCTAAGAGGTTAGTCACAATAGGCCTGGCAACCCAAATGGTTCTTTTCTTGACACCACTTTGAGTTCCAACAAACTTGGCAAACACATTGCCATCCTTATCCTTCCTAAGAGAATAATCATCATCAATAATGATAGGGTTAGATAAGGTACCGTTTGAACATGAAGAGGCAAAGTGCCCCTTCACACGACATATGTAGCAATAAGTGCTCCCCTTTATCTTCTTCCTTGCTTTCTTGGCTTGGGGAACATTATCTTGATTCTTCTTCGGAAGTGGCCTAACTTCAACTTGGCCTTGACCTTGACCTTGAACTTGTGGCCGCTTCCCTTGTTGCTTCTCACTCAAGTGCTTTTTCTTCAATGGACAAAATCTTAAATGATGTCCTTCAACCTTGCACTTGAAGCAAATAATCTTGGCCAAATTCTTGACTTGGTTTTGGCCCTTCTTATTGTTTCTCTTGGAATTGTTCTTGTTATTGGATTTGAATCCAAGTCCATATTTATCATTAGGGGATTTTTGCACACTCAAAATATTATCGAGTGTGGATTTCCCTTCCTGACTCTTTTCCAAGTCATTCCTCAAGGAAGTGACTTGGGCCTTGAGCTCTTTGATTTCCTCTACATGGTTAGTAGAAATACAAGTACTAGAGTAAGTAGAAGCTTCATTGTTAGAGCAACAAGGCAAAGCAAGTAATCCAACACAAGGTTTATCAATAGTATGGCTAGATGGATTACTAGGACTAGCACATGGCAAAATAGCATTTTGAGTAGAAGTTGTGCTAATGTCCAAAAGAGGCTCACAAGATGTTACCTTGGTAATACTTGCCTCACGATCTAACATTAGCCCATCATGGGAGATTAGAAGATCATTATGAGAGCCCGAGAGCTTTTCATGACTTTCTTTCAATTTCTTATACTTGCTAGTTAGCAACTCAAGTTGAGCCCTCAGCTCAACGTTCTCCTTTAGGGTAGAAGCTTCATCAGAAGTAGAGTTAGTACACAAGCATCATTAATGGAATTTTTATTTTCAAGCTCATAAGATTCAATTTTTTGTGTGAGGAGACAATTAGTGTGCTTCTCCTCGGCAAGCTCTTGCTTAAGGAGATTAAATCTCCGACTCCCATCATCAAGTTGAAAATTCAACTCCTCTATGGTTCCCATTTGTTTAGTTATGGTGTCCATAACGTGTTTGAGACAATTAACAGCATTATTATTACCACGAAGAGAGGTACACAAAAAAGTCAACTCAAGCAAGAGAGCACTAGTATCCTCATCAATGTCATCATCACTATCATCATTATCATTGCTATTATCTTTAGAATATATATTGGGATCCAAAGTAGGAGATACATTTGATCCTCTTGCCATAAGGCACATGTGAGCACGGGAGGATGAAGATAAGGATATTATTGAATCTTCATTCATGATCATGTATTCCTCCATAGAATGTTTGATTTCCTCTACATTGTTAGATAAACAACTAGAGGAAATAGAAGCATTTTGTTCATGGAAACAAGGCAAATCAAGCATATCATCTACACTAGTACTCAAATAATTTCTAGATGATATACAAGGACTAGCAACAAAAGGGGATATAGCATTACTGTTGCAAGAAGTGCTTAAGTCCAAAGAAGAAACATTGCAATGGGATAGAGATGAAGGATCATCATTAGCAAGCACAATATCAACATTGGAATTCCCAACACGACTCGCCATATATTTACCTTGTGTATTGCCACACGTTGGTGAAGTGGATGAGGATGAGAACTCATCGCGGTCGAAGGCGGAAGCAACTTGGAGCTCTTCATGATGTGAAGGAAAAGATATCTCCTCGGAGAAACCACCAACAATATTAGAAATGGAACCACCAAATATTTCTTTAAGCTTGGTCCACTTCTCATGAGACGACTTGCGCTTTACAATCGTCAAGAAAAAATTAACTGTGGGGCTCAAAGAGAAAATAATCTTATTAGATACTTGAGCTTCGAGATGTAAATTTCTCTCATCCGCTAAAGATAGATTTTGAGGATCCATCGGAGGAGAAAAACCTACATCTAGAAATCTCTCAGTATTTGGACACAAGGTCCGAAGATTATAAAGCAAGCAATTTCTCCACAAAGTATAATTTGTGCCATCAAAGATAATTGTGTCATTGTGCACTATACTACTAGCCGACATCTTTACACTCTAGGCGGTGAAGCCTAAACAAGGAGAGACCTTGCTCTGATACCAATTGAAAGGATAGAGATGTCGCCTAAAGGGGGGTGAATAGGCAATTTCAAAACTATTATGGTTTTGACTTGATAGAATGCGGAATTAAACTAACATTTATTTTACAAGCACAAAACCTAAATACACTAGGCTCAACTAAGTGCACCAACAACAAATTAAGCTAAGCAAGATAGCACAAGATAAATATACCACAAGTGATAAGCAAGATATAAGTACTTCAAGCTCGATGTCTATCACAAGGAAAGTAAGCTTGGATATAGAGATAACCGAGGCACGCGGAGACGAAGATGTATTCCTGTGTTCACCACCTTTGGGAAGGGGGCTACGTCACGTTGGAGAGGTGTGAGGTTCCAAGAAGGATTCCTCACGCGCCACAAAGGCTCACCTTCTTCTCCGAGTCTATCCCACGAAGGAATAGGCCCTTTCCTTATGGCTAGCTTTTCCTCCACTCCGGAGATGGCAAGCTCCACAACCACTTCACAAGCTCCACGAAGGCGAAGCCCGGGTCTCTTCACAATCTTCCACGAAGAGAACACCGCGACACCAATCGCCAAGCCAACTAGGAGGTCACCCTCCAAGTGTAACAAGCTCACGGTCTCTCACTCGAACAAATCATAATGGAGAGCTCAACACTTATGCAAGAATGCAAAGCAAGAACACCAAGAATGCTCAAATCCTTCACTCTCAAATCTCACCAAAGCAACAAGTTCTAGGAAGGAATTAGAGAGGAAGAACAATGGTGGAAACCAACAAATGACTCCAATATCTAGATCCAATAGGTTCCCCTCACTTAGAGGAGGATTTGATGGGTGGGGTTTGAAGATCTAGATCTCCTCTTCCAAAGCCCTAAAAAAGATGCAAGAATCATAGGAGGGAAGGGAGAGGAAGAAAGCTCAAAGGGGTCAGCAATGGAGGTCAAAAACGTGCTCAAGAGCCTTAGAACTTTGGAGAAGAAGCCCCCTTTTATACCCCTTCAAGGGGGAAGACCGTTGGAGGCAAAACATGCTGGACGGACACGTTCCGGCGGCGAAACCGGTGCCACCGGATCAGCCGCCGGAATTTTCGGTTAAAACCGGAAGTTTCGGCAAAAACCGAACCAGCATACTGAACCGTTTTTCGGCGATTTGCCAGAAATTTCCGGCCACAGGCCTAGTCCCGCCGGAACAAAACATGGCACACGAAAACGGCGATAACTTTTGCGTCCGGACTCCGATTTCGATGATCTTGGGCTTGTTTTGACGAGGACAACAAGCCCTACAAGATGGTGCAGAGAAAAATCATAGTCCAGAAAATAAGGATAGAACCAAATAAAGAAAGGTAAGAAGCCTCCCTACACAAAGAACCGATAAAACCTTCAAACTCGAAAACGCCATAGAAGATGCATACAAATTCTGTTTTCGATGAACTTGGGCTTGTTGAAGAGCTAGAAACAAGCTCAAGAACATCAAATGGAGAAAAACCAAGAAGCAATTGTTGCCTGTCAAAACCCACCGGCGAGCAGCGACGAGCAACACGAAGAGCCGGGAGGCTCCCAGAACTGCTGGTGGGCCCTGGTCCCTCGGGCAACGGCACGCAAAACTCCGGCACACGTCCTGGCTTGGTTGAAGGGCGTGCCACCTAACCTATACCTGGTCAGGAAGGTGATGGATTGCTTCGATCAGTTTCCTGCATGGTAAACAAGTATACGTAAAATTCGAGCCGTGACTCCCTAGGTTTCCACGTGAATCGGCTCGAGCCGATTGTCCCATGGTTCGCATTAGATCTATGATAACATGGGGTTTTGCTTCATCAATACTAGTTAAATCGATCTCTGACGGTTTAACGTTTCACCATGTAATTGGAACGTCCTACACGTAATTGAGCCAGTAGATACAAAAGATAATGGAAAACTAACCCTAGAGAAGGCCTAAGCCGACGTAAAGTCAATTCCGGAATAACTCCTCTCGAATTGGCAAACCATATCCTCACGTACTCTTGGATCGCTCAACCCGTTTGCAAGGCCCGACCACGGATATCAAACTAAACCTTGAAAAACAAGGCATAACTATAACAGATCAAATCAATCAATAAAGATCAAGCAAGATGCTACCCTTACACCGGAAACGGCAAAGGTATCGAGGTAACTAGAGGTAGCATAACTAAACAATCATAGCGAAAAGTACCGATGCTAACCTAAACAAATCTATGATAATAGTATTACTCGCCATCAACAAGGCTTCAAGAAGTAACACCAAATAACGATAGCGATATCGCCTAGATCGCAAGATGCGATCTAGGCAGCAAAGATGACACTTACCGAAAGAAACCCTAGAAACAAGGGGTATGGCGTCGCCGAGATTGTGTTTGTTGTGAACGTGATTGTCCTCCTTTTCTCAATAACCTTAGGTACATATTTATAGTCCGGAGACTTTCTATCTTTGGAATAACTCTAACAACTCTATCTCTTACCTAAACCAAACGTAACCTACTACAATATACAGATACGGGCAATTTAGCCCAAATCCACGTCAAGGCCGATTCAACAACACGTTGCATATATGTATCTTCCAAGCCCATCTTGATTACGCCCATCTCCTCCTTTGGCCAAAATATGGCGATAACACATGCCCTGGTTTTGGCAATAATAATTCCAAAACCACTCTGTTGATGTTTTTCTTCCCCTTTTTTATATCGGTTACGCGTTGCGAGCGTAATCGCCACGCCACCCCTCATCATGATGCCTGTCACGCAGAAAGAACACATGCCTTTCTCAACTTCTGGAACATTTCATATTCTGTGGCCCTTCCCTTGCTCCAACTAAGAATTATCTCTCCTTAGCCACGAGCTTGCCAAAGGCACTCAACTTGGCATCGAAGAAACTGTTCCTTGGAGGTCTATCGATATCTCCGGTTGATGTATGTCAAACTATTCTCGCATAGCAGTCAAACAGGAGGTCCTTGGTGGTTCATTCAGCTATGGGCTCAGCTGTATTTTCAAAACCACGTCCCAAACTTCCCCTTTTGGAGTTGCACCTTTCCAGATGTCAAAGGGAAGCGGATCCGATGCACCAGCTGGCCAAGCTTTGTATAGACCCGGGTAGTAAACTGATCCTCAGAAGCATCCAAGTGGTTCAGCACTTTCTTTCAAGGCCTGGACAATCCTATCTTCTTTCCTTACATGGAAGAATCGGAACATTTTGAAAATCCAATCTCCTTCAGGCTAGACAACTTTGCCGATGACACCAGCACTCGGCAGCTCTTTTCCACTGTGATCCGTCCCTTTTTCCTGCCATTTGGCATGAGTACATCCAACAGAATGATCAAGCCTGGGTATGAATTCTACCAGCCGGTCGTAGTGGCTCGGCAATTTGGCCTTGGACAAGTACCTCCCCATTTCTTTCTCCACCATCTTACAGAGAGCAGAGCCGACCTGCCCGATCCTCTCACCAGTCAAAGGTGTTATTCCTTCTTCGATGCTCTGACCATCCCAATTCCTAACGACCTCACCTTCGCTTCATCAACCGATGGCTTTGAAAACTGGTGGTCGATGTGGAAGACTCATGCCTTCGGAGAGCTCGGGACCGTTCTTTGAAAGCTTGATCTTGAATATGATATCCCGTGAGAACAGTACCATTACTTGTAAAAGTTCTTGAGGCATCTCACAAATGATTCTTCTAATAACCCGCTCTGTCTCCTTGCAGCAACAAGATGGTCTTGAACCTACACACGGTGATGGCTCCCCCTTCGAATTCTTCCCACCACTCAGTGGTCCTTTTGCAAAAACTCGCCACCTTTGAAAAGGTCGTGATGCAAAACCAGCCGATATCACCACAATCGGCTTCTAAGAACCAAGTAACTTCAAGGTCACCGCCCTCGAGTTCCAACTAAAACAAGAACGGTGGTGAAGAAGGCAAATGCCAGAAGACTTTGAGGCGCCGAGCCCTTCTCCGTGAAGTTCGCATGTATCTGAACCATGCCTTGGTTGATCTCTCTCATTCTTTCATTCTTGCAGACATGCTCGTGCTTACTAGCTCTCCTTCTCTTGCGTGCTTCCGTCAAGACACCTCCCCCGAGGACACACAACCCAATCGAGGAGAATCGAGCCCAACAGACTCTGAGAGGACCATCACACCAAACCAGCCAGATTTGCCACCATCGGCTCCCAGGAAAAGGCCGGTTCCTGAACCTACTGCCCCCCGAGCATTAGTCGAGGCGGGGCCACCTGTGAGCCCCAAGCGGGCTCGCAAGGGACTGCAAACTTCTTCGTCGAACCAAGAGGTTTCGAAAGTCATCACCCTTCATGCTCTTACCACTTGTTTCTTCATCTGCCGATTCATCACCATTTGCATCGGCTAAGCACCTTTCATGCATTTAACGACGCTTCTAGTGGGAAGGCCGGGGCCGTGCCGATGCCTTTAGCCAAGCCGGACCTAGCAATCCCCGAAGGTGCAGATGAAACGGCTACCACTTTGGCCAAGCCCCCAGCAATCACACACAAGCCGATTGTCTCGTCATCTGCTATCCCCTCGATCTTAGGAGAGGTACGTTAGCTTCTTTCGGCTCATCCTCACATGTTGGACGCATACTGACGCCTTTTCGGGCTGCCAGGGTTGTGATATTTCAGGCTTGCTGACGTTCGACCCTGAATCCATCGAACCAACTCCCTCTGTTGCCAACGATGAACCACGAGCCAGGGCTGTTCTACCTCAATTCCAGCGTCTTAAAGCCTTGCTGTCCTCCCCGATCGAGGAGTTGATCGAGGGTTCTGAGGAGGTGAAGAGCGTTCTTGCCGAAATCAAGGACCAACTCCCAGTAGCATTGCAGGTGAAGCTTTGGCCAGTTGTAACTCGCCTTTCTACGGGTCAAGGTGAAGTTAGCTCGTGAAAGGATCAATCTGCGCGCCCAACTTCCGCGAAGGCCAATATTGCGGTGATGTCAACAACTCAACGAAAAAGGCGTCTCGATGCCAAACGACACCTCACAAGCGTCGAGATCGCATCCTTAAAAAGGGAGTTGGAAGATCTTGAAGAGAAGGTCCGGGCGACTAAACAGCTCATTCGCGACAAGGAAGCATCCATCGCCCGCTCCCAAGACGAAGCAGAAGGCCTCAAAGCTCAACTGAAGACCGATCTGGCAGAAATACGTGCCCTGAACAAGCAGCTAGTGACGGGCAAGGACGAAGATGATGAAGCCGAGATCGCCGAGGTGGATCGTGTCCGTGCTGACGCCCTCCACGCCTTCGAGGCATTCCTTCAGTAGCTCGTTCATGTAAACTGGCACCTGCTTGTAACAGTTTGAACCTCTAGAGTCGATATGACCGCATCGGCTATATATTTTGTTTTTATTTGGCCGATTTCATGTATCGCCCCCACATTTCACTGTCCATCATCCCACATGCTTGGGAAATATTTCTTGAGATGTTGACGTTGATACCACTGGAATTTCGCGTCCGCTCCTCAAGCATGTACGTTCCTCTTAAAACTTGATCGACCTGTGGCCCGTGCCAATTTGGAGACCATTTACCATATGTTGCATCCTTAGTCCCCAATGGCAATGACTTCCCATACCGGATCGCCACGTGGAACTCCTTTGGTCTCACCTTCTTATTATATGCACGAGCTACCTTGGCCTTGTTCTCTTTGATTTTCTCGGCGACCACACCTAAGCTCGCTTAAATCCTCAACACCGCCACTCATTAAAGCCGCATATTCTTCAGTTGTTAGATCGTTCTGAAAAGTGAAACGTCTCGATCGAGCCGTAATCTCCCAGGGCAATACGGCTTCTTGTCCATAGACTAGATGGTATGGCGAGGTTTTTATCGCTCCATAGCATGACATGCGATAAGCCCATAAAGCCTCTGACAAAACCTCGTGCCAACGCCTAGGGTGCTCATCGACTTTCCTCTTGATCAGCTTGATAATGCTCGTTGGGCTTGACTTGCCCATTTGCTTGAGCATAGTATGGAGATGATTGAATCGACAATCCGTGTCCTCACGTAACTTTCTAAACTCGTGAGAAATGAAGACCGAACCTCCATCGGTCGTGATAGTTTGGGAATCCGAATCTATGAATGACATGTTCTTTCACAAAATTGATAACATCCTTTGAGTTCACCGACTTCATAGGGACAGCTTCCACCCATTTAGTGAAATAATCGATGGCCAAAATCCACATGTGGCCTTTGCTTGATGGAGGATTGATCTTGCCAATCATATCCATGCCCCAACCTCGGAATGGCCAAGGCTTGATGATGGGGTTCATTGCTTGTGTGGTACCATCTGAATTTTCCCAAATTTCGACATGCTTGACACCCTTTGTAGTACTTGAAAGCAGTCCTCAAGCATGGTGGGCCAATAAAACCCCGATCGCTGATCAACCATTTCATCTTGTGAGCGATTGGTGAGTTCCACAGCGCCTGTACCTCGTGTAGGAGCCGATTGGCCTCGGTTGGCCCCAGACATTTGAGCAAGAACCCTCCGAGTCCTGTAAAACATGTCGTCGCCAATAAGCACATACTTCATGGCCTTGTACCTTATCCATTTAGGTGCCCCCCGAGCCGAATCCTTCAAGTAATTGAAGATATCGGCTCTCCAGTCGTTGGCCTCCGTGAACTGCACGAACATCGCCTCCTGCTACGTCCTTGTAGCCCCAAGCCATTGTGCAAGATCATTCGCCTCGGTATTCGTGATCGCGGGATCCGTGTGAAGTTTATGTACCGAACTGCCATCACTCACGGCATTGCAGCCATAATGGGAAGCGACTCGCTCACACTTGTATTTCTCCGTGAGTTGGGAAATCACCAATTTGGAGTCTCCAAAATTTCCACTTTTCGCTCGGCTTGATGAGCAACTCCATTCCCTTGCGTACGCCTCATACTCGGACGTTGTTGGTGCGAGGGTAGATAACGATGGAGAAGGAAAATGTTGCCCTCGGCGACGAGTAGAATGCCGATGCCGCAACCATCGTCACAAACCGATCCATCGAAAAACATATCCGCTCGTATAGGTGGCCGCTATATCGGTGTTGATTCTTTTGCAATAAGGTCGCCAACGCGACCCTTAACGCTTTCGCGGGTTGATACGGATGTCAAATTCGATAATGCAAACATCCATTTGCCCGATCGGCCTTTCAACATAGGAGCCGACGGATGTGTTTATGACATCGACTTGCAGATAATGATAATCTCCGTGAGAGCAAGATGTGGCGCTTAGTGCGAGTAAAAAAGCAGAGGCACAACTTATCGATCTCGGGATACCTTGTCTCGCATCCGGCATCCTTCTGATGTAAAATACAACTTCTCGCACCATCATAAACTTGCACCACCATCGAGGCGATGGACGTGTCGACTCGACAAGTAAATGTAGAAACGCCTATCCGGTTTGGCGGAACTAACATCGGCGGCGTTAGATATTCTTTAATCTCGTCAAAGGCTCGTTGTTGTTCTGTCCCCCAGCGGAACTCCTCATCAGATTTAATTTTCACCAGTCCCATGAATGGCTCTATTCTTCCTGACAGATTGGAGATGAATCTTCTGACGAAGTTGATCTTGCCAATGAGAGACTGCAGTTCTTTCTTCGTGGTAGGTGGCTTCATAGTTCGCACTGCCTCCTGACTTTTCAGGCCAATCTCAATTCCGCGTTTGTGGACCAAGAAACCCAGGAACTGACCGGCCGTCACACCGAAGGCACACTTCTTTGGATTCATCCGTAGCCCGAATTTCCTTGTTCGGTCCAGGACTTTTTGTAGATCGTCCAAGTGTCCTTGTACTGAAGCAGACTTGACCACCACGTCATCGATATAAATTTCAACCAGCTTGCCGATCAGATCATGGAAAATGTAATTCATGGCTCTTTGGTATGTGGCGCCGGCATTCTTCAGTCCAAACGTCATGACTACATATTCAAACAACCCCACGAACACAGGACTCAATGCGCCTTGTGTATATCTTCCGAGCCATAAAATTTGGTTGTAAGCATTGCCATCCATGAAGCTCAAGATCTTATGACCAGCCGCTAACGTTGATTAACGTCTCTGCTACCGGCATCGGATACTCATCCTTTGGAGTAGCTCTATTGAGATCCCAAAAATCTATGGCAACACGCCAGCAGCCATCCTTTTTCTCTCTGTGCGATACTAGAAATCCACTCAAGATACCGCATGGCTGATTAACTTGGTGTCAACATTTTCTCGACCTCTTTCTTGACTTCTTCCAAAATTTTGGCCTTCATCCGTCGTGCTCTTTGGAATGGCGAAATCCTTTTTAAGCGAGTCGATGCTCAATGATGCTCTGTCTAACCCGGCATCTCTGTATAGTCCTGTAGCAAAGATGGATATTCTTTCAACAGAGCTATCATCGGACCCCGCAGATTCGGATCTAACTTCTTGCTGATAAATGTTGGTCGTGGCTTATCCCTAGGACCGATATCGATCTCCTCTAGCTCATCAGCGGATGTAAACCCATACCCTAGCTTTCCGTCACCTGCTAAATCGATGCCAAACACGGGGCAAACAGTTGGTGAGGATAACAAAAATAATTTGGGCCGATTGCCGGAATCGGCCCCCTTTTCGATTGCATTAGTCAAGGACGGTTTACACCTTATTGGTGCTCTACAATGGCAGGGAATCTCCCTACTATGACTGCATGACCTGCTTGTCGTAAGATTACTGCTTTTTATTTTTTGTGGCCGATCGCAGGGATCGGCCATACCATGCACGATCGTGGACTTTTCTACTCTGTCAGGCCAGTGGATAAGACCAGCCTCACCCCGTTTTTTGTAGCTTCAATGCGCTCACAGCCGTCTAGACTGATTCCAGAGATCGGCTCTTGGTCTTCTGCTTCCCAGATGTTCATGCCAGCTATGGAGACCTTGATCGAATCATCTGCATGGATGACCTCCACTTCATCTCCATCCCATCGTATTAGACAGGTGCATCGTGGATGGAATGCAGCGATTGGCGTGAATCAATCTCTCCCAGAAGGCAGCGTAGGTGCTTTTCTTTGTCCACGAAGAATGACGTAGGATGGTTTTTCTGCCCAGTCGGATCCACGTTCGACGCCTTGCGTTTTCAAGTTTGGCCGTTGAAGCCGCTTAACGTGACGTTGGTTTTGATTAGATCTGCAGTGGGCGTCCCAAACGCCGTAGCATGGAGTATGGCATTATATTGACCGCTCGGTGTCAACCAACATCTTCTTGTGGCTGCCCATTGATGTAACCTCGCAGGCTGTGGCTTTCGGATGTTTGTAGCCCTTCCCACGTGGCTTTTCAAAGATAACCGCCGTGGGCGCGATCAAAGCGTACCCTTTGGTAGCTCGTTGGTTCTTGGGCGCAAAACTCGGCGAGTATGAACACCATGTTTGTGCCGGCCGATGTCTTCGCATCGGCTTTTTAACTTGGGGCGCCACTCTTTCTTTTCGGAAGATCCTCCGTTTCCAAGGTCTGCCGGATTTTCACGGCCGGTCGGGCGTGCTTTCCTTAAAGCGTGGAATCTGCGCTTGGCTTCCTCCAAGTTCTGCCGCTGAACTCGACGCTTTTGGGTGTGCTCGAGTCCATCGGGCACCACCTTGGCGTGATATCTGCTTCGTCTTCTCCACCCATTGGCTCCTCGAGGTCTTTCGCTCGAGGAGGAGGCCTAGACGCTTGAATACCGAGATCGGACTGTGTCATCCTTACTGTCCACATTCAGGCAGTTGTCGATTAGGCAACCGCTCATTCCGCATCCCAAAGAATACTTGAATAAGGGACAATCCCAATGTTTGTCCATGCCTTCCTTTTCCTTTGACTTTCCCTAGCGAGGTGCTCATATCTTTCATCACCCTATCGCGCGCGGCGTCGGTCATCTTGACGCTCATACTTGTTAAGGAGATGCGTGGAGTGTGGCTTCGATATCACGCCTCTCACCTCCTCGGTTAAATACCGCTTTGTCATCGTCTGGGGCCATCCGTGGACCGGCCTCCTCTCTTTCTTTGGCCCGAGAGCGACTGCCTTCCTCCTTATATGTGCCATGGTGGTACATAGGCCCTGCCATGTTGACATCGAACGAGAAATCTAACTGACGCCTCGTGGAGTGGCTGTGTTCTACCATGTTGACACCGGGGAACGGGTTTGTGTCTACTTTCATAGCGAATTGCCCCAGGATTAGATGGCCCTGTTCTATCGCCGTTTGGATCTGGCGACGTAGCTCTTTGCAGTCATTGGTGGTGTGGGTGAACGAGTGATGCCACTTGCAGTATGGTCTCCCGTTCATCTCTTGAGCCGTAGGGATTTTATGGCCTTGTAACTTCTGCTTTTCCTTCAAAGAAATCGAATATCTGCCGGCTTTGCTCACATCAAGTCGAACCCTTTTGCGTGCCCTTTGTTTCACCCATTTGCAGACACAGGATCGCCCCGAGCCCATTCAGCACGGCCACCTCCTGGTCTTGTGTGGATCCTCTTCTTCAGTCGACCAGGCCTATCGGACGCTTGAACTTGTCTTGGTACAACTCGTGGTGGCGTTGTTCATACATTGTCGCTTCGGGCCATGTCGCCAATGAGTTATACTCTACTTGGAAAGCAGTCTTTGATAGGTGCCGAGAGACCCAACACCGCCATTTACTTCTTTTCGCTTAAGCGAGTAACATCGGTTCTTAGATCTGAAAGCTGAATGTACTCGGCTACCGTTTCTCCCGCTTTTATGCACTTTGTGCGGATCGCAATGCCGACCTCGGTAGCTTCTGAATGATCTTGAATGTGGAACTTCTCTTCCGGTTGCTTCAGTCCGGATCGAATCAGTGGCGTGAGGTGTACCACCCAAAAGCTGGTCTGTCGGAGATTGCGCAAAGAACCTTACGCGTCGATCCGATCTGAAATCATGCCTAATCATGCGGTATCGGCTCATGTGCTCGATCGAGCTCGACCCTTCGATCCACTAAACCTTGAGAACTTCGAGGCCGATACTTGGGGCGGCGGAATCAGATCAAACTTCGTTGAAGTACGGCTTGAATAGCCGATTGTCCTTCTCTTGACCGGAAGCGGGGTCTCTCAGATGGTGCGGATTTGCTCCACCGCTTGAGCTGCAGGGCTAAATTCTCATGACGTTCGGTGGCATACTTGGCCAGCCACGCTGTTTATCGGCGTCCATGCGGACATCCTGCTCGAAACACCGCCTCCCAAGCCCTGCTCGGAACTCTGCCCGTAAATACTGCGGTTGCAATCTGGTTCGTCGTGTCGTTATTGCGATCCGACGTAGGTGCACACATATCCATGTGGGATTTCTTTAGGTGGTTCAAACAGAACCGCAATCGCTGGGTCACCTCCGACATTGTAGGACGACGCCGCTGCCCGGTGGCTCGGCTGCAAGTGTGAATGGCATTGTGGCACAGTGCAGGCGGTCTTTCTCCTGGTGAGTCCCTAGAGTAGGCCCCGGAGAATCGATGTTTCATGATCTCTGAACTACGCGAATGCGATCCGCCAAAGCGTTCACAGCTCTCGAATGGCGGTGAAGAGAATGAGCCACCATGTAGTTGACTTCTGTCGCGAGCCTGCAGTGCGCTCCTCCGAAGGAACAGACAGATCCACCTCATCAAGAGCACCCTCGGGGGAGAACCCCTTCCACTTGATGCCATGCTTACTAGTCCTCTCAAAAGAGCCGATGAGATCGGCTTCAAAGAGAGCTTTGATATCATCATACCGCCTTGTGCTCCTCGTGCAGATCGTCAGACGCGTGGGTCTGTCCCCATCTCAGCGTCGGATGTTGATGCAGATCTTGTTGAAGGTCCCACCGGGCGTGTCCCCACGGGCGCAGAATGTGTTGCTGTCAAAACCCACGGCGTGACGAGCAACACGAAGAGCCGGAGGCTCCGGAACTGGTGGGCCTGGTCCCTCGAACGGCTCGCAAAACTCCCGACACGCCCGGCTTGGTTCAAGGCGTGCCACACCTATACCTGGTCGAAGGTGATGGATTGCTTCGATCAGTTTCTGCATGGTAAACAAGTATCGTAAAATTGAGCCGTGGCTCCCGGGTTTCGTGAATCGGCTCCTAGAGCCGATTGTCCCATGGTTGCATTAGATCTATGATAACATGGGGTTTTGCTTCATCAATACCAGTTAAATCGATCTCTGACGGTTTAACGTTTTCACCACGTAATTGGAACGTCCTACACGTAATTGAGCCGTAGATACAAAAGATAATGGAAAACTAACCCTAGAGAAGGCCTAAAAACCGGCGTAAAGTCAATTCGGAACAACTCCTCTCGAATTGGCAAACCATATCCTCACGTACTCATGGATCGTTCAACCCGCTTGCAAGGCCCGACCACGTGGATATCAAACTA
The DNA here is from genome assembly GCA_030063025.1 of Avena longiglumis. Classification (NCBI taxonomy): domain Eukaryota; kingdom Viridiplantae; phylum Streptophyta; class Magnoliopsida; order Poales; family Poaceae; genus Avena; species Avena longiglumis. Next base: position 53,486,339 of record CP125976.1, read on the forward strand.
AACCTTGGAAAACAAGGCATAACTATAATGCATCAAATCAATCAATAAAGATCAAGCAAGATGCTACCCTTACACCCGGAAACGGTGCAAAGGTAGCGAGGTAACTAGAGGTAGCATAACTAAACAATCATAGCGAAAATCCGATGCTAACCTAAACAAATCTATGATAATAATATTACTCGCCATCAACAAGGCTTCGACGAGTAACACCAAATAACGATAGCAGAATCGCCTAGATCGCAAGATGCGATCTAGGCAAGATGACATATTCTACGAAAGAAACCCTAGAAACAAGGGGTGGCGATGCGCCGAGATTGTGTTTGTTGTGAACGTGATTGTCCTCCTTTTCTCAATAACCTTAGGTACATATTTATAGTCCGGAGACTTTCTATCTTTGGAATAACTTTAACAACTCTATCTCTTACCTAAACCGAAACGTAACCTACTACAATATACAGATACACGGGCAATTTAGCCCAAATCCACGTACAAGGCCGATTCAACAACACGTTGAATATATGTATCTTCCAAGCCCATCTTGATTACGGCCCATCTCCTCCTTTGGCCAAAATATGGCGATAACAACAATAAAATAGGAAGATGCAAAGTATGCAAAGGATTGATCTCCCTATGACGATGTGATCAAGTTACCCAACCAAAAGCCCCTCTTAATAGTGTGGCTATGTATCCTATAACCCGGTCTCCCAACAACCACCTTGAGACCGGTAAAAGGAAAACCTAGCAAGGCCATACCTTTGCCTTGCGCATCCCGCTTGATCTTGATGACAACACTTCAATCTCCATCCAAGCCAGAATGCATCACTTGATCATTGTTGCTTCGTGAAGGCTCCTAATTTGCTCGCCCATACACCATTATTGGATAGCTTCATTAATACATGTCTTCACATGTCCATTATCACCAATATGGACAGCAAGCTTCAAGCAAATGGTATTCTCGAGATGCTTATCTTGAACTTCCCTTCTCAACCTTGATGACGATCACCACTTGATGTCATCCTCTCATGTGCTATATAAGATCTTCACTTTTGAAGTATGCCCATGGGAAGATACCTATCCCATATAGAAAATGCAAAGTCACATATATAATGGGTTAGTTCATGATGCATAATTGACAAGGCTTACCATACCACAAGATCCATGTGATACATTCTTTATGCTTCATGTGTTGACCAACTTGAAATAACTCTTCACTCTTTGTATAGGTCAACCATGTATATTCTCATGCTCCATATCAATATCTTGAGATACATAAAGAAACCTTAATTTGATTACATGCTCTAAATCTTAGTCAATCATAGCTCAACTAATGAGGCTATCATGACACCGTCTTAGAGCCGTATCTCGAATTATTCTATTGAGATCACACTCTCAAGATATTGATCATATCATATTCTTCTCTTCAACTCGATGATCTTGATGCAATACTCAAGGTATATCTTTATCTTCATGGCATCAATACTTGAATCCAACACATAGACTACAAGCATGACCTATGTAATATTCCTTCATATAAAACTCAGTGAAAACATTAGTCCATAGGGATTGTCATTAATCACCAAAACCACACATAGGGGAAAATACTCTTTCAAGCTCTCTCTCTCAATTTCTTCTTCTGACCCAAGAACCCTAGCTCGGAGGTGAGCTGGAGCCGGTGATTCCGTGCTCGCCTCGGCCATGTAAGACCACGGTGGAGACCGTCGTGCTCTTCTCGTCCGTTTGCCCCAACTCGCACTAGCGGAGAAGGCGTGAATCAACCTAATCGAACCCTCGTTCCCGACGTTGTTCGTCGACCTCGCCGGCGTCTCCGACCGCGCCTCGCCAAACTAAGAACACCATCGTGTTCTGGTGACTCACTAAATCTCCTAGTATGCGTAGATCTTTCGTTTGCTTCCTAAATCCACGCCACCATGATTGACCGCAAGCACCACTGCATGGGCTCATCGCCGGTTGACCTCCGGTGACCAAAAAAGGGCAGCGCCACTACCAATAGGTTCGCCTTGATCTCCTCTGTCCAACGAACCTAACCACAGCCCCGCGCGCCCCCCAGATCGATCGATCGATCCTCAACCAGTGAGGATCAGACCAGGTAATGTCATGCTCACCTCAGGATCGAACCACGTTAGGAAGTTTGACCAGTCTTTGTCTCGCGTGGCTGATCACATGGACTTGGGCCAATATGTCATTGACTCAGGATAGAGAAAGGGTGAGTGACAAATGCATTTTCTAAACCTGAGAGCTGATGTGGACCTAGGCCCACTGGTCATTGACTCAGGCTAAGTGTAGATAGAATGTAAAAAGTATTTCCTGTTTAAGAAATAAATAAAATGTTATAACTCAATTAATAATATTCCAGAAATCAAATAAATGATTAAGTCTTGTTTAATTAATAACTTTTGATTTATAATTCAGAAAAATGTGTATAATATATGAAAATTTGTAGAAAAATAGAATCTACAACTTAAAATTATTATCAAATATTATTATGATGATTATTTAAATAATATTATTTAATAAAGGTTTTATAAGTAATAAAACTTTGATAATTTATATTTTTAATAATGGTAAATGTTAAGAATATAAATAAATACCAAAAATATTGGAAAAGTAAAAACAATATTTTAAAACTATAATCTTGTATTATTATTTCACTTAATTAATTATTTATTATTTATTAAGTAATTATAAAGTAAATTTTTTTGTAAAAAGCATATCTTATTATTTATAAACCACAAAAATAAATGTAATATACCAAAATGATCACAAAAATAACATTTACATATTAAAAATATAATATTCCACTTTTGAGTTAAATAAAAATTCAATTACATTTATGACTCAAATTTAAACTTATTTACTAAATAGTATTAGTCTTAAATATTAGTCTTAAATATTAATAAATAATATTAGTCTTAAATATTAGTCTAAAATGAATAAATTAAGTTTAATAAATAGTATTAGTCTTAAATATTAATAATATGAAGCCATAATGGTTTAAAACATTATAAATACCTTTTTATTAAATTATATTCTAAAAAGATTCCCATTTATAATAAAAACCTTAAAGAACAATTTATGAATACACCAAACCCTTTCTATCTATGTTAACCACCAAATTACAAAAACTACCACAACACTTTAGAAAGTTCATAAGTAGTTAAGTAATAATATATCTTGGTTTATAAACTATAACCACTCATCGATAAAAGGTAAATGATACTACTCCATTATAAAATCAAGAAACCACTACACCAAGTAAAATAATAACCATTCTTAAGTAACCTTAAGGAAACATTACCAGGTACACAAGATACAAATATCATAAGCATTATACTTTCAAACTATCCTTATTTTAAAGTTAACTTTAGTCTACAAGAATCTAAATATAACACTATAAACATTATTATATGTTTTATAGTTAACTTTGGTCTGAACTAGTTAAGTTATAAAGCATTTCAAGCTAAAACTATTCAAGCAAACACAAATGACATCGAACACCACTAACTAACCACAAAAATTGTTTAAACCTTAGAAAAGGAATTTATTCTCCAAAAGTTATTCGTTTTGCCACTTCAGACAATTAATGACAAATAATCAAGATCACCTTACTTCATACTTTACTTGTATACCTAGGAGCGATAACACTTAAGCTATTTATAAATGACTATACTTATAAAGTCAAGTTTGAAGATAAACAATTAAAGTATAAACAATCTTGAAGAGCATTTCATAGGTGTATATTTTATTGCTACATAAATATGTGTTGTTCACACACACTCACAACCCTAATAAGAAGCACAATTGTGAAACTTATCTAAAAGGACAACACATTCTAAAGTAACCATTTCCGGAATCCAAACCCTAGAACAACATTATTTCTGATATTCACGTTTATACCGTGAATCACATTACTTATGCATAAAAGCATATTGCTTCTTTAAACATTAGTCCTTACCGGACCAATGATGCTGATTTCAGATTTTGGATCTTATACTAACCCGAAGACCGTGAGTGCATAGTCTTGCAATCACAAAAGTCAAGTTCACACTTGCTCATGTCCTTTGTTTATTTTCTGTAAAGTATTTTACAAATCCAGTGTTGTTATCACCTGCATTTGAAAAAGGTCTAAAAACACAATTTTCGATAATAATGTGAACTATTGATTACTAATCCAGGGTGATCAGCTAATATATTAAATCTGACAGTTGGAATACCACTGTTCAGAACTATATCACCTAGGACTTAACAACCAATGTCGTCAGTGATTCTTGCGCCGTATATTACGCGTTGACCATGAGATTTGGAATGGGATGGAGAAGTCAGCTGTATCTTCTTCCTCTCGCATGAAGTCGGATGTGCAGGTCGTGGTTGTTATCCTTGAAGCATGCATATTAATTGGTAATTCGTAGAGGATATGCAGCATATGGGTGGGAACCCTCATCATCCCACGATAGTTCTGGCATCTAACTGAACGGAATATGCCCGAGAGGCAATAATAAAGTGGTTATTATCGTATTCCTTGTTTATGATAAATGTTTATTTTACATGCTATAATTGTATTAATACGAAAACGTTAATACATGTGTGTTTAATAAACAAAAAGGAAGTTCCTAGTTATGCCTCTCTTATAAACTAGCTTGTTGATTAACAAGATGATCAAAGGTTTCCTGATCATGGACATTAGATGTTGTTAATAACGAGATTACAACATTAGTGTAATGGTGTGATGAACATTCATCCGAAATATAGCATTACGATCAAGGTCATTGTGTTTATATTTCTATAACATCATACAAAGTAATCTTAGTCCTTAGACCATGAGATCATGTCAATCACTAACACCGGAAGAGTATCTTGATAACATCAAACGTCACACCGTAACATGGTGATTATAAAGATGGGTTCAGTTCTATGAAGGTGTTATGTTGAGGCTCATGGATCAAGAGTGGAATTTGTCCATCCTGATGACGGAGAGATATACTCTGGTCCCTCTCGGTGATATCACATTGGTTAGCTTGCAAGAAAGTGATTTGATCACTAGAATGTTATATCACGGGAACGAGAAAAGAGTACATGTCGGTAACGAGATCAAACTAGGTATGGAGATACCGATGATCGAATCTCGGACATGTAATATATCGCGATACAAAGGGATTGAGTTACATGTGTATAAGGTTCACACGATCACAGAAGTCATCATTGAATATGTGGGAGTCAGTACGGATCTCCAGGTCCCGCTGCTAATTATTGATCGGAGAGGGGTCTAGATCATGTCTACATTATTCGTGAACCTTAGGGTGACACACTTAAGGGACACCGACACCTTTTGGAGCAAATAATATGCCAGAGAAAGAAAAAAAGGAAAGCGCAGGAATTTATTTCACTAGACACCAAAACTGTTTGAAATTGCTGAAACTGGTTCTGCATGTGAAATTGAATACTAGCAAGGGGTTTTATGTGAATGTTTGTTAATTAAAGTAATTAACAAAATTCTGAATAAATAAATAAAATAGTTTTATTTAATGAGATATTACATTAAATTTGGTTGAAATTTAATGGAGGTGAGTGGAATTTTGAGTGGGTGGCCATTTATGTGAGTGGGAGCTCCACCCACATGAATGTGGAAGAGGTGGGGGCACCTCCATGGCTGCCACGCCATGGGAATGGGCTGCCCCCCTCTCCCTATAAAAGGCACCCCACTCCCTCCTCGCATCTCACACCTCCTCGCGAAGGATCTCTCTCCCCCTTTAAAATTCCCCCATGGTCTCGGATCAGCGAGATACATGTTCCCGGTGGCTTTTTCTGGAAGGATTTGTTGCTTCCGCTGCTTCGCTGGAGCGAGGACGTGGATGTTGTCGGGGTACCCGGATGTGTGTGCAATCACGGATGCACCACTGCTTTGCGGTGCTGGACGTGATGGTGCTGGACCGGTGCTGGACGTGATGGTGCTGGACCGGCTGGACCAGATGGACTTCATCACGATCTTGAGATAGGCAAGCGTTCGACTACATCATCCACGATTACAACCTCGTTAACACTATACGGTCTTCGAGGGTTTGTATTCTATGGATGTATATCCACCCGTTGCTTGTATCTAGTAGATAGATCTTGGTACTTAGTTCCCATCGTAGGAAATTTTTTGTTTTGTATGCTGCGAACCCTACAGTGGTATCATAGCCGGATCTATGCGTAGATGCTTTGCACGGGTAGTACAGATATGAGTATGTGGGCGATGATGATCATTTTATTGCTTCTTAGTTGTACTTTGGATATTGGTGGCATAGTGGGATGAAGCGGCCCGGACAAACTTTACATGTCCTCGCACATGAGACCTGTTCCACGCTTGACATGCAACTAGTTTGCATAAGTGGCTAGCGGGTGTCTGTCTTTCCTACTATAGTCAATATCTAATTTGCAATGAGTTGTCAACAATTTGGTTATCCTTGTTGTGGTTCATGTTCGTAGGTATGAACGGTTCTATCTTTGAAAGCCCTAAGCCACGTAAAACTTGCAATGGATAAATTAGAGGCGTCTAGTTTAGATTGTTGCTAGGCTAGTGTCATGATATGGTGATGTTGTAAGTAGAAGTATAAGAACATACTCTTACAATATACATAACGTGTAAGTTCCATAGACCTTGGCCTTACACATAAAGGTATGATAGTGATCATACCACGATGCACATGATAGAGATCATATGCGGGAACCATATCATTTCACTAATAAACATGTGATGTTTGATTGCATCTTATATTGCTTGTTTGGCATTTTATTAGCATAATAAGATGATCCCTCATTTAGATATTAAGATAAAAATGTGTTCTTCCTTAAGTATGCACCGACAATGTTTCATCTCTTCAAGACATCACGTGATGATCGGGTGTACTTGAATCCACGAGCATATCTCGGGTGTAAGACAGTTACACACGCGAATACTAAGGTTCTTACTTGGCGAGCCTAGCATGTACATACATGGCCTCGGAACACGAACCGAAAGGTTAAACATGAGTCATATGTTTTGATATGATGACCATATGGATGCTCGCCTTTGAAGCTACACCGACTCACCTGATGATCGGACTTGGTGTAGTGGATTTGGTTCATGTAATCACCAAAACGGCACGAGGGATGTCGTTTTTGAGTGGGAGTTCATTTCTAATTTGGATTAGTAGAACTCAATTTATCATAAACTAAATCAAAGTGAATTTGCATAATTTGTTATGGTCATTGGCATTCGTTCACCACCTTATGCTTAGTTGTAATTGAGATAATAGAACTATAGAATTCTGGATATATACTTTACGAACTGGTATCGTATTGTGTTGAGTGTCAATCAAAGTTTAAAGTCCTATTGCAAACTTTCAGCAAACTCTGTTTACTCCATGAAATTTGATAATTAGTATTAAATCGAGAGTAACAATTCCAGTGTTAGTATCTTAAGTATCATGTTTGCCTCCATGATTCTTGATTGTTTTAATATCAAGTTTATCTAGGAGCTGAAAGAATTGTTTCAGAAACCATCATGTGTGGCAGATATAACGATATCTGAAACAATGTTTTGGTTGTAATATGATAGAGTATAATATATGTTCTCATATTGGATGAGAATTTGCGAAGGTTGGAGATGCTAGACATCCTAATCATCCAAAAAGGTTTTGGAAAGTAACATTATACTCACGATTCTCCTTTATAAGATACATTAGCTTGATCATGAAATTCGTCATGATAAGGGTGAATAGAAGATGTATGTAAAGTGTTTACTACACTAAAATATTACTAAAGAAGGGATTTTGAAAGAATACCGATCATTTGATGATGGTGATCTACTTCAAAGTGCAAGTCCAAAGGTATTATTATTTGAATATACACGCTTTGGACTATGTATCATGTATATGGTGCCACTTTGATGTTGATAGATTCTTTTAAAAGGAAAAAATAAATGCTGAAAGAGAATCTATAAAATATATTTGGCAGAAAAGAAAATATTGGAAATATCCAATTTAGGTATATGGATGATATACATGTTATGGTTGTATTATTTGCTTGTTAAACAATGTGGTTCTTGGGTATTGGATACAGAATTGGTTGGTATGAAATTTCATACAGAACAACGCAATTCATGAACCACAATGGCCTAAGTAACTAGCAAGAAAATATATGATGATGTTCATCAAAAACAAACAAACCGTTGTTTGTATTTCTCATTGACATCAAAGCTTGACTTCAAGATTTGTTTTAATAATTTTTATTTAAATCAGGTATTATGAGAACAAAGGTTATTCAAATAATTACCGTATTCCATATAAGATGGATGATTTACAAATCTAGTTGGAGAAATCACGTCCATAAAACCTAATGCTAAATGTCGCAAGACAAATGATTGAAAGATCACTTACGAAGTGACATCGCCGTTTAAATTATATTGGAAATAAAACATGAAGAAATTCCATTTCATGGATTTTTGGAGTCTTTGACTTTATCAAGTGACGCTTGTGAGACTTTCCTCAGGATAATTAAAACTTCGTTCAAAGGCCAAAGAAGAACGAACGACTAAAATTTTGGAATTTATACATATCGATGTATGTAGTCCATTATGTATAGTCATAAGCGATGGATTTCAACGTCATATGCTTTCTCCGGAAATTTGAGTGAATGTTCACTTAATGATAAAGAAGTGTGAAATATTTGAAAATGTTCAAAGACTTCCAAGATGAAGTGAAAAATCATTGTAACTAGAAAATAAATGGTTTATGATTTTATCATAAGGGATTTATTTGAGTTGCAAGTGTGACAAGAAAATAAATAATTTATGATTTTATCATAAAGGGATTTATTTGAGTTACAAGTTTAACAAAACACCTAGATTTACATCTCCCGAAACACCATAGGAGTATGGAGTGTTTGATATTTATAATAAAACCTTGTTTGACATGGTTGGATCAAAGGTGTTATTTATAAAACTATCATTATGTTTTAAAAATATTAAAGCTTTAGAGACTACAACTTGTACACTGAAAAAGGTTCCATCTTGATCCGTTGAAATGACACCATATGAGTTATGGTTTGGGGTAAAACCCAAGTTGTCATTTCTTAAATTTTGATGTGCTAAGCATAAGTAATATGTTTACAACCAAAGTCAGATGAGCATGTCTTTGTAGGTTATTTCGAATAACAATTGGTTATTCCTCCATAACACCAAGGACAAAAGGGTTTGTCGCTTGAAACGTGAAGTTTCTTGAAAAAGGAATTTTTCATAAAAGTTAAGTGGGATGACAATAGAACTTTGATAAGGTTAACGAACCTTAGCTAAATGTGCTGAGTTGCACAGCACCGGAAAATGTTCCGGAGGCAACCATAATGCTCATAGCTTATGTGCCTCAAAGGTTGTGGTCACGGAGATCTAAGTTCTTATTGAACCAAGTCAGTAGGATAAACAATCAAATGGTGAGATTTGAGAGTAAATCATTATTGTTTGACAATGATGAACCAACTACATGCAAAGAAGCGATGATGGGCCCTGACTCCGTCAAATGGCTTGAAGCCATAAAATCCATGATAGTTCCATACATGAGAAATCAAGTTTTGAACTTGGAAGACCCTCCGGAAAGGTGTAAAAACCTATCGGTCATACTTGGATCTATAAAGAAACAGACATGGATGTTTCACATCTATGAAATAGTCGACATGTTGTAAAGTATTTTATGACAAAGTTCAAGGAGTTGACTATGACAAGATTTGATCTTTCATAGCAATATTTAGTCTGGACGGATTAAAGTAGCAACTGCTACATATAATTTGGTATATGGTAGATGAATAAACAAAACAAAGTTCTTCTAATAGAATGGTTACCTAGGACGTGTACATGACACGATCCAAAAGGTTGTGTTGAAGGGTTTCGCGGCATAGTAGATCAAAATTTTCTACGGATGTGAACAGAGGGAAAGCCAAGATCTAATCTAGGATATGCAAACAACGAGAGAGATTGTATTAGATATTCATACCCTTAAAGATTCGCACATCGAAACGTTCGTCGGAACGTGGGTGATGTATTCGTACTCGCTTCTCCTCCTCGCGATCCGATCCGATCTAGCACCACAAGTGGCGGTGCCTCCGTGAGATGCACACGTGCAGCACCTCGACGTCTCCTCCTTCCTCGGACCAGCAAGTATGGTGGAGAGACGGATTGGATCTACAACACGACGGCGTGGTGTATATGGTGGAGAATTTCTGAGGCTTCGCCTACAAGCAATCGGGAGGAGAGAGGGAGGCGCAGGCGGCTAGGGTTGGAGCGGAAGGTGTAGGGGTGGTGCGCCTGCCCTCTTATATAGAGGGTGGGCGGCAACCTAGTCCCCTCCCAAGCCAAGGCGGCCAAGGAGGAGTGGGGGCAAGGAACCCCTTCTAGAAGCTCTATCTAGGTTTAAACCCTCTTTGGCGGCTGGGCCCTATGGGGCCTTGTGCCCCTGCCCAATGCGCCAGGCACTCCTCATAGGCCCATGCCCCTCCCGGAAGGTGGGGCCACGTTGGTCCCCTTCTGGAAGGTTCTAGAAGCTTAGGTACAATACCGATTAATCCTAACAATTCCGAACTCCAAAAACTGCACTGCCTTATATGAATCTTATTCTCCGGACCACTCCGGAACCTCTCGTGATGTCCCGGATCCCATCCGAGACTCCGAACAAAAACTCATAAACCAATTATCTAATCTATCCTAGCGTCGAGACACGTTAAGTGTGTGACCTGCGGTTCGAGAATATGCACATGATCTTCTATCAATAATCAGCGGGTGCGGACACCCATATTGACTCCACACATTCATAGATGATCATATCGGATGAACCACGATGCCGTGATTCAATCAATCCCATATATATATTCCCTTCGTCTCGCGATATTTTACTTGCGAGATTTATCGTCGAATCATCATACCTAGTTCAATCTCGTTCACAGCAAGTACTTTACTCGTTCCGTAATCCGATATCACTTTGTGATTAACTCCTTAACCACATGCTTGCAAGCGGTGTTGATATCGATTACCGAGTGGGCCCGAAGTATATCTCTCCGACTTGGGAGGGACAAATCCCATCTCGATACATACAACCCAACAGATACTTTCCGATCACCTGAGAGACACCTTTATGATCACCCTCTCATAGGATGACGTTTGATGACCTCAAAGCTTTCTTCCGATATCAGAGAGTTGTATTATCTCATGGTCTAAGGAATACAATATTTGACATAAGAAAAGCTTCGCAAAGACGAACACGATGACATGATCTAATTGCTTCGCTTAGTTTGGGTATGTCCACCATATCATTCTCCCAATGATATGATCTCATTATTAATTGACAACTCATGTCCATGGTTAGGAAACCTTAACCATCATTAATCAATGAGCTAGTACATAGAGGCGTACTAGGGACACGGTGTTGTTCACAAACCACACAAGTATTAAAGTTTCCGCTTAATACAATTCTAGCATGGAATATAAACATTATCATGAACAAGAATTATAATAATAACATCTTTATTATTGCCTCTAGGGCATAATTCCAACATTTGTTAATCAAATTATGCTAAAAGGGGCATGCAAACTTCAATGGTTGAAGTAAGCATCGCGGAGTTGGAATCTTCACCATGATGAAAAAGGAGTTTTCATCAGGAGACGATGAAGATGCTTGCATTTGCAAGAAATTAAGTGGGGGCGCTGAGACATCTTGTTGATTGGAAATGATGTTTCTTTTATTGATAAAGGTTAAGAATTTCATTTCGATGAAAGACTTAGGCAAAACCCGAATATTTAGCATGAATGTCTATAGTGGATAGACTGTGATGCTAATATGGTTGTGTCAAACGTACATATATGAGATATTGAAGGATTTCAATATAGAAACGATAAGAAACTGTTCTTGTCGCATGGAAAGGAATTGGATCAAGATTCAAGTGTATCGACACTTGATAAGTGAAACAAGATTCAAGTGTTTTGACACTTGATGAGTGTAATCACAAGAATGTCTTTGATCAATCATACCATGATATGTACACATCCAGATATGTCCTATGCTCTAAGTGTTATGAGCATATACTAGAATGAATCATAAAATGATCATTGGACGATAGTGAGGATATTCTTATGATCTTTTGGAAGAACTAAGAATATATTTGTGTACAGGTGACAAACAATTACAAATAGTTTATTGTAAAGTGTTACATTGATACTAGTTTTGTCACAAGATACAAATTAAATTTATCTCAATTTAAACTATGGGTGGCACAATGTAATGGAAAGGATATTCCATGATGGATTTGTATGAAATCCATAGTTAAGACATTGTGAAGAATACTACAACAAAAGGCTAAGTATATGACTGCTATAGTAGCAGCAAATGAGGGAATTTGTGTCAAGTAGTTTGTTATCAAACTAAGGTGTGGTTCGCAACGGGCTAACACTAAAGATATATTGTATGACAATAGTATCGACGTGATTTAACCCCAAGGAACTAAAGGTCTCACCAAAAGACCAAATTTATACAATGCCATCTCATTGGAGAATGAGTGATGCATGGAGACGCAAAGACATGCAAATACACACGGACCTGAAAGCATCAGATCCGTAGATCATGTTAACCACTTGCAGTTGCGTATATGGAACACCAGAAAGCCATAGGTGTTCAATACACAAAGTTTTCAAACTAGATTATTGTCTCTAGTGCAAGTCGGAGACTGAAGGTAATATGCGCGAGAGGCAATAATAAAGTGGTTATTATAGTATTCCTTGTTTATGATAAATGTTTATTTTACATGCTATAATTTTATTAATACGGAAACGTTAATACATGTGTGTTTAATAAACAAAAAGGAAGTTCCTAGTTATGCCTCTCTTATAAACTAGCTCGTTGATTAACAAGATGATCAAAGGTTTCCTGATCATGGACATTGGATGTTGTTAATAATAAGGTCACAACATTAGTGTAATGGTGTGATGAACATTCATCCAAAGTATAGCATTATGATCAAGGTCATTGTGTTTATATTGCTATAACATCATACGAAGTAATCTTAGTCCTTAGACCATGAGATCATGTCAATCACTAACACCGGAAGAGTATCCTGATAACATCAAACGTCACACCGTAACAGGGTGATTATAAAGATGGGTTAAGTTCTATGAAGGTGTTATGTTGAGGCTCATGGATCAAGAGTGGAATTTGTCCATCCCGATGATGGAGAGATATACTCTGGTCCCTCTCGGTGATATCACATTGGTTAGCTTGCAAGCAAGTGATTTGATCACTAGAATGTTATATCACGGGAACAAGAAAAGAGTAAATGTCGGTAACGAGATCAAACTAGGTATGGAGATACCGATGATCGAATCTCGGACATGTAATATATCGCGAGACAAAGGGATTGAGTTACATGTGTATAAGGTTCACACGATCACATAAGTCATCGTTGAATATGTGGGAGTCAGTACGGATCTCCAGGTCCCGCTGCTGATTATTGATCAAAGAGGGGTATAGATCATGTCTACATTATTCGCGAACCCTAGGGTGACGCACTTAAGGGATACCGACACCTTTTGGAGCAAATAATATGCCAGAGAAAGAAAAAAAGGAAAGCGCAGGAATTTATTTCACTAGACACCGAAACTGTTTCAGTTGAAATTGCTAAAACTGATTTTGCATGTGAAATTGAATACTAGCAAGGGGTTTTATGTGAATGTTTGTTAATTAAAGTAATTAACAAAATTCTAAATAAATAAATAAAAGAGTTTTATTTAATGAGAGATTACACTAAATTTGGTGGAAATTTAATGGAGGTGAGTGGAATTTTTAGTGGGTGGCTATTTATGTGAGTGGGAGCTCCACCCACATAAATGTGGAAGAGGTGGGGGCACCTCCATAGCTGCCACTCCATGGGAAGGGGCTGCCCCCCTCTCCCTATAAAAGGCACCCACTCCCTCCTCTCATCTCACACCTCCTCGCGAAGGATCTCTCTCCCTCCTTTAGAATTCCCCCATGGTCTCGGATTAGCGAGATACATGTTCCCGGTGGTTTTTTCTCGAAGGATTTGTTGCTTCCGCTGCTTCGCTGGAGCGAGGGCATGGAGGTTGTCGAGGTACCCGGATGTGTGTGCGATCACGGATGCACCACTGCTTTGCGGTGCTAGACGTGATGGTGTTGGACCGGTGCTGGACGTGATGGTGCTGGACCGGCTGGACCAGATGGACTTCATCACGATCTTGAGATCGGAAGCGTTCGACTACATCATCCACGAGTACAACTTCGTTAACGCTATACGGTCTTCGAGGGTATGTATTCTATGGATGTATATCCACATGTTACTTGTATCTAGTAGATAGATCTTGGTACTTAGTTCCCATCATAGGAATTTTTTTGTTTCTATGCTGCGAACCCTACACTAATGGTTTGTACAAAACATTGCCGTAATTGTTTATGTGGGCATGGTGTACACCAAGGAGGCATACGAGGTCGCGAAGGGGGCAGTGATTGGCTTGGATCATCTTCTGGGCCCCACGTCATGGAATTGTGGACGGAAATAAGCTGTCCGGTTGTGCAACAAAGAGTTGATCTCATGGGTAAAGTAACGCACCTCTGCAGAGTGTAAGAACTGTAACTTGTTACTCCCTGTTCTGGGAAGGAGCTGCGAATGCGGCGGGAAAGGAACTCCATGAAAGTTCTGGTAACCCGTGAAGGATGACGGACATAGCTTTTCAGAATAAAAGCAATCTTTCAAGAAATGTTTATGAAAACTTGCATTGCCTACGACCTATGGTCTGTGGCTGTAGTTATAGTGCATTAAACACTTTTTCTAGTGAATTTGCTGAATACGCTCGTACTCAAAGTATCTTCTTAACTCTTGCTAGATTCTGAAGCCGAAATAGACAACAACCACATCAAGTTATGCTCCAGGACTTATCATGCAAAGTTAAAGCTCTTCAATGAAGACAAGGAAGTCAACATATACCTCAACTCAAATGAAGACGAAGTTACTAATTAGATAGGAATATAATCTCTAGCCAAAGAAACTAATTCTATAGTGCATTGCAATAGCAGCAATGCCAATCCCTTAGTTAAAATACTAGTTTTAATAGTGTAATAATTCTTGCGTTGTTTATCTTTGATTCTTCTCCGTAAGAAGTTCTTTCTCTCTCTTTAACCTAGAGTGTTCTCTGGATCTTGTGTAAAGAGTGAGTTATAACCTCTAGCCATGTATTGGACCCGTTGTGTTTCTGTTGTGCCATTCTAAGGGATGTAATACTAGTGAACGGTGTTTTATTGGTGTTATGTCAACGACTATAGTATACTACATCATGCAGTGGTATGCTGGGTCAACGCAGTGTCTTACTCCCTATGTCTATCGTTTTTTCCTGCAGCATATCCATATATGAAGTAGGAACCAAGTGCAAATCGAAGCTACAATTATAGCACAAAAATCTAACCATTCACAACAAATTTGGCCAAGCACATGTGGAAGGGAGGGAAAAGATTCATATCTTTCGAGAAATATTGGTCGAGCACAGGCGACAATGGCGGCGGTGGAGTAGCCATCTAGGCCACTAGAGGGGCAAAGTTCGTCGATGGATTGAGCACTAGTGGAGAAGGATTGTAGCGATGACCTATCGATTGCTTTGACTTCTTGCTTGTCTTCTCTTCTCGAGCCTACGGCGGCGGAAGGCCGGAGGTCGCAGCCGCAAGAAGATTGCTCGATTAACGATGTGGTTGCCCTGCTTGCTTTTTGTCATGCCAACACCTCTACATCGGAGGCGCATCGATGTTATCGATGATGGGAGAAACAAGATTGACAGTGACACCGATTAGGGTTGCGCGATTTGTGGAACGATAAGAGGAAGCTAAGTTTCCATGGCAACAACGACGCAACAGAAAACAACTGACGACTTTAGGTTGAGGAGGTCGACAACTACGTCGGCACGCGAGTGGTAAACAAGGTGTTGAAATATCCTTCGCGCCACGTATATGCGTGTATGCGGGCTTGGGAAGGAAATATGCAGTTTACTGCAAAAAATGGAAATTGTGGGTTACTCGATATTACGATGGGACATTTCTTGCCGCAAAACCTCACTTATTTTATTTCAAAAAACCTCAATTATTTGACATATTTATTATCTGCTAGAGTAGCAATTACTCTAGGATAAGTCTTTTATGATTGGAGAAACGACAACGAGCCTAGCCCTAGGCAGTGCGTGGAACGTTTTGACCCAACTCCTTCCACGCCGCTTGCTTCTGTGATTCACGCAGTGTCCGCTGGTACGCCTTCTCCTCGTTGAGGTCATGTGACATGATGGGGATGGCCTGCTCCTCCCGCTACTTGACACCGGGCGGCGGCAACCTCCTACTCCGACGACCATGACATGTCGACAGCGTCCTCCTCCGGTACCGGCCTGCGGATATAGCACAAGCCAAAAGTAGAACTCGTGAGCCCTGCTTGGCGGCTGGACCTGCGACGCATGTGAAGGTAAAAGGCCACAAAGGCGCCTGGCAACACGGTGGAGATGGTTCCACTATCGTCGAGCGGTGCAGCATGTAGAAGGCGTGGCGGCGCGACTCAAACATCGAGACCATGGGCGGTAGCCACACTCGTTCAAGTCGGTGTCAACGTCAAGGCCATGCTAGTAGGCTCAATTCCATGGCCAGTCATAGTGGACGGCCCAATGTACCACCGCATCGTCGCGCTCCCGGTGCAGAAGCGTCGCCCACAACCAAACATTGTCCTAGGCTATGTCCGTCTACACAGTCGGCAGGAGCAACAACCTGCGACAAACGAGGACCTCATCGAGGTATTCGTCTCATATAGGAGCAGCAAAGTCTTTTTTTAGGAAAAAGTACAAAACAAACCCTAAAATCGTAGTAGTTCGGCAATTTAAACCCTCATGTCGAAATCCATGTCCTTTGTACCCTAAATTATGTAATCCTGGTATAAATTGAACCCTAGAGTTCTTTGACCAAAGAGACTGACGCCATGTAGGCAAACTTTTACAAAAAGCCCCTACATAAATTGTCTATTCCAATCTCTTAGTCCCTCTTACCTTTCCCAGACCCCCTCGTCTCCAACCACTTTAGAGCCTTCTCTGTCCTCGCCTCCTTCTGTCGCTCGAGCCAAGGCCTGCGCGCGCCCTCTACCGTACGTGAAGACCTCCTCCTCGTTCCCACCCGTGACCCTCCACATTATCCATTCCTTGGCAGCACGCCCCTTTAGCTCCCCACCGCCGCCGACAGGAGGTTGCCCCAAAGGTAGGAGCTTGCCTGGACGTGCACTTGGTCAAGCCCGCCCCCCTTGGTAACGCTTGTTCGAATCTTCTAGGCAACATCGGTCTCACTTTCCTCGCGGAGAGGTCCACACTTTTCCTCTGGCTAGAGCAGCCTGCCGCCGACGCCATGTCCCACAAGTCCTGAACCCTAAAGCCATGGCGACCACCTACTGCATCCCACGAATCGGGCGACATTCAGGTGCGGGGAAGAGAGGTGCACGCGGACGGGGGAGATGCACCGACGATGATGTGCTGGTGCCGCCGTGGTGAGGCGTCGCCATGACCAGGCCTTGCCTCGAGCCGCCGCTGTCAAGCACGAGTAGCGCACATGATCTTGGCCTCTGCCATATACGAGCAACAGAGCAGATCAACAACGTAGCGGCGTCCAACCAAAGCGAAGGAAGACGAAGGAGGTACCAATGATTAAGAGGCTCCGAAGTCGATTTCTTCGATGGGGATCGATGCACAAAAAAAGAAAATGGGGATGAAGGCTCTTACAAGTGGGGTCGAGATGTCAGCGAGAGTAACTTGTAATCCCGGCCAAGATTTCCGATTTCTCGGTGTACCAAACAGCTCAAGGGTTCAATTTAGACCGAAATTATATAGTTCAGGGTAGGAACGACAAGGTTTTCGACTTGAGGGTTTAAATCGCCTGACCAATACAAGCACTGGTTTGGGAGTGCTGGTGCAAGCCCTTCCCTTTTTTCGAGGGGCAAGTCTAGGGTCAGTAGTGGAGACAACACAACCAATCAGAAGGAGAAATTATGGTTACTATAGTCGCCATGTGTTATCTTTTTCATATTCTCATAATTATTCAACTCATCCATTTTTTTCTGATGATTTTACATAACAGGCGTGGCAGTCCAAAGATAAACCAGTAGTGGCTCAGGTTTTCAAGATACAGAAGCACTGAGCTTGGTCAGATCCGTTGTGTTTTCTGGCCACGAATGACAGTTACACTGTTACTAACGATGGTAGCCATTGCTCAGTCGTAGTTACGTATTTCTCATGGATGCCAGAAACATCTCCGAAGTCTGGACATGCGAAAATTCATAACTCATCACGGCGATGACAAACTAAGGAAAAAAACTAGCAAAAAGACTACAAAGTTTCTTGCAGGGAGGATCAGAATTATATTGAAGATTGGTTATCAGTCACTGGACATCAGAAACACGGACCAACTTTTCTTCATCACATCCAAGAGAAAATAAGCTTCAGAAACGGTAAAAGAAGACGTCCGAAGAAGATTGCCATGGCAAAGGAATCATCAGAGACTTAAATACTAAGAATCAGATCATGGATCATATTGTAGCAGTATTCTCTCATCCTTTGATGAGTATAGAATACAACCAATACAAAGGAAAAATGCTTGGAATTTCCCATAATCTCTCTGGCAGTTCAAACAGAGAATTTACTTAAGAGAAATTATAGTAGTTACTAAAGTAGTCATGTGATATTTTCCTCATTTTCTCATAATTACTCGTAGTAGCCAAACTCTTTTTTTCCGATGATTTTACATGACACACATGACAGTCCAAAGATAATCGGCAGTTGGCTCAGCTATTGAAGCTACAAATACATTGAGCTTGGTAAGATGTTCTGTAATAGCACCAAATCAAGACTATTTGTTGTTATATTTGAGTTATTCATAATGATGGAACTTTAAAAACGAGCAATACACTGCAATAAAATATGGTAGTCATTGCTCAGTCGTATGATATTGCTTCTCATTGATGCCAGAAGCATCTCTGAAGTCTGACATGCGAAAATTCATAACTCATCACCGCAATGACAAAGAACTGAGAAAAACGAAAGCCAAAATAAAAAGAATGAATACAAAGTTTCTTGCAGGAAGGATCAGAAGTATATTGAAGATTGGTTATCTGTCACTGTTCATCAGAAACACGGACCAACTTTTCTTCATCACATCCAGCAGAAGATGAGCTTCAGAAACGATATAAGACAAGAACGTCCGAAGAAGATTGCAATGGCACATATATCATCAGAGACTTAAATACTAAGAATCAGATCATGGATCATATTGTTGCAGTATTCTCTCATCCTCTGATACATATAGCCATGGCAACCAGGATGAAAGGACAGAGAAAACAGAACAGCAGCACGAGAACGAGAAACAGCAGTACGAGATCGACAAGCAATCATGAATTTACGCGAGGAGCTGGGAGTCTGGTCGAGGCGGCTGCTATTGCAATCGGCGGCGCGAGGTACAATGGACCCTCCCCCTCTGCTTATCGCTCTTTATAAAGGCGTGCAGGTAAGAAACCCTAGAAGGCCTGGATCGTGTAATATGGGCCGGGCCCGTTTACAGGATCTGTTGAGGCCTAAAGTTTCAAGAACGAGAGTGTTCTAAGAAAAAAAAAAGTAAAATCGACGTCGATAGAGAATAGCATCTGAAAGAACGTTGACACAATTACCGTGATAGACCTGTTTGATCATTCAGAACTCTGTCGATCCCATTTGATCTTTCTATGTACTCACTGTTACAATGTTCAGAGTAAATCTCATTTGCACAGAGCGCTCCTAATAGTTCAGGACCTGGACCTCCGTACGCCAAGCCAGCTACTATACAAACAAACCTGTCACGCCCCTCCCTCCTAACGCCACATCAACGCTACGGTACTATCTTGAGGCCCGTTTTTAGCGTTTCTCCCATGCCCATCTGCTGGGCCTGAAGATCTGCCGCAGGAGTGCCATCTTGGGGACATTCCAGTTCTCGACGTGCCTGAACAACACATGTGTCTGTCAATCACCAGGCTCACAACACATGGTTCTCGTTTGCATGATTAATTAATTAAGCTCTACCTGCACACCTTCCCCGACTCAGCGTCGAAGTAGTATTCCGTGTACCCGGTTGCTGAAAAATACATCAACAAGTCGTCAGATCGTGAACCAGTTTTCAGTTTAGCACCAGACGAACAAGCTGCCTATCTGCGCATACAGAGGCGGCGTCGTCCTGAACTCACCGGAGAGGATGGGTCTCCACGGGAACGACATGACGCAGCTGAAACGCCAGTGCCCGATCGATTTGTCCTGCAACCCAAGCAGCAATGGATGTACTAAGACTGATGGACTGATTGGCACTGGAACAGTGCAGGTGTCGAAGTTGTCCGCACCTGGAGGTCCTCCCATTTGGTGAGCTTCATGTCGGACTTCTCCAGCAGGGAGCCGAAGTTGGTGCAGTTGCGCTTGAACCGCTGCAGGCCTCTGAAGGAGCCCGCCGGGTCCGCGAACTCGCACTCCTCCTCGTACGCCCGGAGCGTCAGATTCCCTGTTGTCGTCAGAAAGACGTGTACTCCAGTGATTAGGCCTGAACGCTCGAGCGAAACGGTGCTAATTGCTAGTAGGTGTATGGCTGTGCGTAGTTCCAGACCTGTGACGAAGTACGACCGCGCGAAGTCGTCCTTGATGGCCTCGGCGACCTGCGCGCGGCCAAGGGTCGAGACGGACCCCGACGACGCGCCGTCGTCGTCCGCAGCTACGGCGTCCCCCTCCGGAGACGGCGGCCGGAAGAAGGACGCGGCGACGCCGAGGGCCTCGGAGGCGTACCACGCGGCCTTGAGGACCACGTTGTCCGACTCCGAGCCGGAGGGCGTGCCGGTGCCCGGGCCCTTCTGCGCGTGCGGTCGGACACGACGCCGGGACTGGAGACTGACTAGCAGGGCAGGTCGCCGTACGAGTTCGCCGGTGCTCTGGCGGTGATGGCCGGTGGGGAGGGGGGAAGGGGGAGGTGGGTGCAGCAAGGCCATTATTTCTCTTGCCGGGGATCTCGTGGTGGCGCCAACAACACGCGAGCGAGGGACAGAGAGTGGCAGAGCCACTTGTTTGGCTTTGGCATCTACTGTGCGTGCCTGCTAGCGTACCAGGGTCTGCGTTGGAGTATGAGGTTGGGATTAAACGCTAAGACATGGATTTTTCTTTCAGATCTCTGAAACTGTGTGGTTACAGCATGGAAGATGTGGACGAGTAACAAATCGACAGAGTTTTTAAACTGCGATTTATGCGCAGAAAGCTTAACCAAAAGAGCATGCGACTCCTCTGAATCTCCACACAGAAATGAGCAGTTCGATCACAACCTTTTCTTGGGCCTCCCATTCGATTTCTTTTAAGAGAAACCGGGTCGATCACAGCCTAGACCCATTCGTTTCCTGAAGACCTGAACATTTTCCTACTCGAATACGGCCAATGCTATTTATCGCTAAACGCGGGCGTTTATAGTCTACGCTCACACGGGCGCCCGCGTTGGGCCGGCCCAATTACCATTCTCCCTTTTTCCTGTTTCTTTTTCTGTGTTTCTTTTCTTTATTTCCTGGTTTTTCTTTTCTATTTCTTTTGTTTTTTTCTGTTTTCTGAACATTTTTAAAATATGAACATTTTTTAAATTGGAACAATTTTAATTTGAATTTGAATTAGAACCATTTTTGAATTTGAACACTTTTAAGTATGAACAAATTCGAATCTGAACACTTTTTTAATATGAACAGTTTGGAATTTTGAAAATTTTGAATAGCTGCGAAAACAGTTAAAATTACAGGACTGATATAAAACTTAAAAAGTGTTCAAATTTGGAAAAAATAAAAATAGCATCCTTGTTTGTTTGGGCTGCTTTTGGGACGGTCCATGAAAAGAAGGCTGCGTGCGGAGCGACGGTTCCACGCGCGTCACGCGGAAAATAGCAGCTCACCTCAAATACCCTGGAAGCAGCACGAACATCGTCGGCGCCAACCAAAGATAAATCACCACTCTAGTACAGTTGGGATTTGCGATTTTTTTCCATCAGTACTTCTCTCACTTACGCAATGATGACTATCGTTTCCATTGGAAGGACGGTTGAGCTAGCGTGTGTCAGGCCTCATGTGCATGCTTCTTGTTCCGGTCTTCCGCGGCACAAGAAGGCTGATCCGAACTGCCAAGGAGGACTCGGTTAATTAAGCATGTTCCAAACATGAAACAATACTACGGTGACCACTGACCAGGCAAAAACCTCATGCTCGTGTTGGTGTAGAGCAGGATGTTTGCCGGGGGATCATTCAGGACGTCTCACTGTCGGCTTCCTAGAAAGTAGTAGCATGGATGCAGCCTAGCTGCCCTAGCTAGCCAGCTGCCTTCAGCTAATGGCTTAGCAAGATCTTGGCTATGGGATCGCGAGCAAATGAGATCGATGTGATTAGCACATGCCAACAACCGCGTTACTGGTGTTGATACTTGATAGCACATAGCAGTACTATCTTATTTGTATACCTCGCGGATACAATGTATCAGAAGGCGAACTCGTCGTCATCGTAAGTTGACGCCCGTTTGTACAATTAATTATCTGAAGACGAACGTCACGATATCCTGACGTTGTTGGCCTCGGACCGCTTCTGTTGCAGTGGTTCTGTGCATGTGTACATCAGAGCATGCATGTCATTGTTTAGTTTTTACACAACAAATCGGAAGACCGGGACAACTGTCCAACTAATTAGAAACCTGAATATGTACTACAAAGAAGACACGACCACATGCGCGCACTAGTTTTCGCATCCGTCTTCCTAACCTAGTCGTGTCCATGTGAAAGAAGAAATACTTTTTCTTCGAAGCGGAGGCAAATATGTTACCTTAATCGTCAAGTGGCAAGCAAGAGTTTGAACAAAGAAAATATTAAAAAATACATACTTATGGACACATAAGAAATACTTAAAAAACTTCTATTATTGTTCATCGTGTGGTTTGAATCTCCCCACCCCTGTCACAGGCACAGAAGTCTGTGCTCAATGGATGAAACCTCACCACACTCAAGGTTGTTCACGAGAGTACGGTGGATATAGGTTGATATATACTCATTGGAGGCGAGGCTATACGAATGCTACAATGTTGATGAAGACATGCTTGGATTGATAGATGCCGATAGTAGTCCGAGGGACAAACCAAGAAAACCAAATTATAGATGGAAACAAACAATTCAAAATATCAAGTGAGATTAAAAGAAAGTAGTGGATTGATACATATAAAAAGTTCAACGAGTTTGTCCAAGTCGAATGTCTCAATGGTTGGGCAAATGGCGATACAGGAAATGGTAGAAAACAGACTTTAGTGTCACAAATAGTTGGGTCAATAAGCAGCTACACAAAGAGTGCAGGTTCTTGGCTCCTAGGCACAAGTGCACCCGGTACACGAATATATTTTTAAAAGATTTATAGTATCACAAAAAACTTTCAAAATAATCATGCACCCGGTACACTTATTTTTATATTGAACAATCGGCCCACTGTCGACATCTACTGGAAAAACCAGTTCGATTATTAGGGGACTAGGTGAATGCCCCTGCGTTGCTAGGGGAAAATAAAATATAAAGAAATTCGTGATTCCATTTGATTGGGCATCACCCATGGTGACTTGAGAGTTTTCTTATACCCCATCATATATAACTGCATTTTTCATTCTGTTCTTTTTTATCCTTTTCAACATGTCATGTGATTGCTTTTATAGCACACAAGATTATTAGCCATCTTTGCACAAGATAATTAGCGGCACATTCATTGTGAAAGTGCATCGATAACAAGAACAACTTAGTTGGTCTTAATTCAGTGTTTATATCAATTCTAAAATGCGCAATATAAAAGAATGTGAAGCAGCAAGAAAGAACGAAAATATATAGCGTATTAGTTTATACAGTGACAACAATTTTTAATAAGAAAATATTATATAAGTAACATACACAAAACTACATTTACAATTTCATGTTGCATACAACTGTTTTTTTCTTTCTAAAAACCGATAATTATCCTTTTTTTACTTGATCCCTTATTTCTTCCCTCCCATCAGCGGCATTTGTAGGGTAGCTGCTCGTTGTGTACTTAGGCTTAGGCAGACACTTTATAAGATGGTTTCAGCTAAACACGTACTTTCTTGCACCATAAAATTGAAAGCACTTCTACATAAAAAAGGCTTCTAATTTCTTAACATAAAATGTAAATCATCTAAGATGTACCCATGAAATGAGTCTTCCATTCATGTTGGAATGGAGGGGTATATAACAAACAGAAACATCGCCTGAAAATGAGAAAATAGCACATGTAGGACTACTTAAATCATATCCAAGCATTTTAGTCAAATTTTCATACTCAATGAACGATATCCTACTCCTGCTAGCGTTTCCACTCACGGATTTTCTAGGAGAGGCCTGCAAAAGACTTACATTAGTTGCCTTGAACAATTGAATGTAGTGAAGATTCAATCAGCTCACCATGAAAGACTTACAGAAAAACCAAAAGGTTTCACAATCAAAGTCTAGTCATCCTAACACAAAAAACCTACTTAAATGCCAATCAGCTAAGTTTGAAATACAATGTGTATTGCTCATTGCCTAGCAGGTCTGATTACTAAAACTGAAACTGTACAAAAATACTAACAAGGACAAACATTCTCATTTGTAAATGACAACCTCTTGGCATGCACACTGTCCTAGAAAATTGTTGCAATACTTCCTAGAGTAGGCAATGTAAAAGTAATCCAATCTAAAATCTACATCAGTTTAACTATCAAATGGAGTACTATAATTTAGAAGAGATCCAAACGGATGTATATTGAATGACAAATTTATGGAAGATGCAACTATCTGAAAGAGAGGCAAACGATATGGCCATTCGCACCAAATTTTCATCTCATAAACTAAGCACATACTTTTTGCATGTCTTCAGCGCACCGACATTGGAAGGAGAAAATCTAACTAATCAGGCACGCATATGATAAATGAGTATCAGCAAAAATTGGAAATACCTTATAAATCAACAATAGACAAACTGATGAATCTCCTCTCAGAATATAAGGACACTTGTGGCCACAGTAACAAATAATTTTCATCTCGTTTTCTTCACACCATGCTAAATCGCTCAGGCACAAGCATCAAGCAGCAACAACTGCCAATAGAACATGCAGTCATGGAAGTTCCAAGCGGCAAAGCTTCTAGCACCTTGTTCCATCCTCGTATGAACTAAAACTGATGTCAATGTGAAGAAAATCTGCCAATACAACATGACAATTAAGCTAATATGTC
Source organism: Avena longiglumis (assembly GCA_030063025.1). Lineage (NCBI taxonomy): Eukaryota > Viridiplantae > Streptophyta > Magnoliopsida > Poales > Poaceae > Avena > Avena longiglumis. The sequence continues at coordinate 53,511,700 of CP125976.1, forward strand.
AGCGTGCTGCTTGTGCCTGTGTGATTAAGCCATATGTCAGCGTGCATCGGCCCGTTTACTACCCGTCAGACTATTCTGCTGCCTCGTTCAGTTCTCTAGACAAGTTCAGCAATGACAACAGATTTCAGAAACTCTAAAGTAACAGAGTTAACAACCAATCTATACATTGCTCTCTCTTGTATGCAAACAACCATAATTGCATGGTCTAGCAAAGCAGATATGGGAGGGGCACGCGGAAACTCAATTCATAGTCTCCAAGAATTAAATAACTGAAACTGTTGAACAACTACGGCTATACACATGAGCCATGGGTAGAATAAGAAAAATGTGAATATTGAAACAAAGTTATGCACATCAGACAACGCACTTCGATGCATCATGACTGAGTTAGTAAGCTCCTCAATTTTGGCATCCTCTTCTTTAACAAAAAGATTAGGAAAAGGAGGACAAAATCAAGAAGTATACCTTCTTCATCTCCTGGGTATTCATATATGTCGGAATGCGATGCTCGCTCCCACCCTTTGTAGGAGGACAAATAGGAGGGTAGAAATCTTGGTAGCTGTAGTGGTACGTGTCTGCCTGTACCGATGCCTTGGTATGGAGGCAGCACCGCTTGTGCCCTTGTCCCTCATATCTGCATGCGACATGGACTTAATCTAATGTGTCATAATAAAATTCGCAAGGTTTTACACTCAATGGTGTTTTGGATAGAGTATGATATAAATAAGTAGTTCTAAACATTGATTTTTTCAAACCAAGATATTTGCATGGAATATACACACCGGTTATAGCAGGTTAGATACCACTCTTTGAATATACACACCAGTCATGGAAAAATAATTTAAACTGAAACCCGTTTTGCTATCACTCTTCAAATGTGCTTCAGTTATAGCAGGCTAGCATCTCACCTACAGGTCACAACCCAACCATGTGTCAATAATGTAGACAAGGCAATTATTCCCGTTTCTCCAAAACAATACAGATACAAATGAGGATTCAGAAAATCTGAGCAGTAGCCAGAGGCATCAAAAAAAGAAAGTATAAATCAACAGAGAGAAATAAATAAGACCCTTGTTTTCACTTCTTCAACTTGTACCAATATTCAAGACCAAGGTAATCTTGTAGGTAGTATCAAGGATTTTTCTTATAATTTGTTATGAATTTACATCAAGCTATCAAACAACAATAAGTAGGAATGAAATTAGGGGCTAGACTAACCTTCCATTGTTAGAATTGTTGGAAAAGTACATATGAATATTTTCAATTCATCGGTGATGAACCCTTCTGCTGTACTTGATAGGAAAGATGTAATTCAAAGACCTTGCAGCTTAGGTACTCCATGTACTAACTGCATTTCCAAGAATTTATGTTATGTATGTGATCACCGATACAATATAAAGTATAAAATTTTCTGTATCATTACATGTCAGGTCACTTATCACCGTCAAATGGAAAGAGGACTCTAACATCACAGGTGAAGCGAGTAGGTTGAGGCTGAAAAATGCAAAGTCGTAGTATGTAGGCTACTATCCAAACCAATGCATTATGCATTTGTTACCGCATGAAATGCTGCATAATGATACTCCATGGGAGGCTAAAATAGGTGACTTGAAAAGAGTGAGCAAAAAAATTATTGACAACACATGGTGTAATAGCAAACCTTGAAGCTTCATTTTGATATGTGCTAAAGTCGTATGCCTGCTTGTCTTACCTGCCATATGATAAACATGAGAACCTTCCCATCCAATCTTTCTAGAACTTTACTTATTCAAAGATTAATTAATTTGGAAAATTATAAACACATGACATAAAAATTCAGTTATTGGATTTCCCGAGCTTCATAAATTTGTAGACATAATCGATTAGATGACAAGTCACTATCAGGATAAACCTTTTAAAGAATAGAGGGAATGTAAAAATATATAGTTACAATAATTAAATCATGTCCCAATTTCGTAGGAAGGATTGACATATACAAATAAGAATCCACTTTACCGGTTTACCTTGAATCCATGGATGGAAGAATATAATATATTTAATACAGATATGAGTGTGAGGGCTCCATGAGTTACTGTGAGAGTGTATACAAAATCCATATGCTATCCAAAGAACCAGACACAAATGCTTCTATGCTTCTGGTGCGATGTTATACAAAACAAATCTAGGTGAAGTCACATGTGTCAAGCTTCATGCACTAGCCAAAGCAACCAAAAGTCCGAACTGATGGAAAGGGCTAGTGCAATCCACTTATACACTTCAACACCCCCTCTCACGGCACGTGCAACCGGAAGAGAGCGACGGCGCGCGAAACTCACGTATGAATCAAGAGGCCTATACGTGGACACAGAGGGGTCAACAACAATTTTAGGACAAATTGCGAAAGCCAGGACTCGAACTCGAGACCTTGGCTCTGATACCATGTCAAGCTTCATGCACTAGCCAACGCAACCAAAAGTCCGAACTGATGGAAAGGGCTAGTACAATCCATTTATACACTTCAACAACATGAATGTGCAAAGGGAGATGTAGCGGATGCCAAAGAAATCATGGATGCTGACCAGCTTCAGGTCGGGAACGGCTTCACCTAACATCTCAAAACTGCACCGTCATCCTCAAAAAAGGATGCCTCCAGGGTCATGGAAACACGTGCTGGCAACTTCGTGGAAAACGGACCGCGGCGTGTACATTTTTCTAAAAACACGTGTACATTTTTCTAAAAACTATGAACATTTTTTAACATGTGAACAAAATTTCCAAAATCATGGATTTTTTTTAAAAAACATGGACCCTTTTGAACATTATGAACCAAATTTGAATTCATGAAAGATTTTTCATATGTCATGAATTTTTTGCAAAATCATAAACCAATTTTTTTAAGAATGAATAACTTTTCAAAAAATTCATGAACTATTTTTCCAAGATCATGAACAAAATGTTGGAAAACATGAACATTTTTTTGAAAATCATGAGAATTTTTCTAAAAATCATAAACAAATTTTCAACATAAAAACTTAAAAAGGCTAAGAAAAAGTAAATAAAAACAGTTTTAGAAAAAAGGAAAAACAGAAAACAGACAAAAAAGGGGAAAAGGAAAAAAAAAGGGAGCGACTAAAATAGGCTCGGCCCGTGCTTGAAATGTTCTATGCGTCACGAGCCATCTGCACCGCACGGAGCGGCGTATAGCATTTCTGTTCGATCACAGCCGATGACCATATTCGTTTCATTTCATAGGGACCTGGAGTCGAGGACACCTTCCACTGGATGAGGATCGCATGTCAGCAGCACGGACAATCTTCAGTGATAAACTCAGCCTGAAATTTCGTCCACCAGACACAAGTACGGCACTGGCTTTATATGTCTCTCACACACACTGCTCGTTTCCATTCGAGCGACGGTGGCAACGTGTTGGGCCTGGTGTTTTTTCCTCCGGTACATCCTCCCCCGCGCACGAGAAGGCTAGTCCGAACTGTCAAGGAGGAGGACTCAGTTAATTAGGCATGTTAAACATGAAGGAAATAGTACTAGCAATGCTGTGCATGCATGCATGCTTGCTTGTGCGATGACCAGACCAGGCATGCAGAGATGCTGCCGTACGTGCCGGTGGCTCGTTGAGGCCGCCTCGGTGTCGGCTTCCTAGAAAGTAGCGTGCGTGGATGCAGGGCTAGCTTCACTGCACATAGCCAGCTGACTGCGCGATCGGGCTAGTGAGATACTCATGATTTGGACATGCTAATAATTGGTTTGCTGATGTTGATATTAGTAGGAATATCTTATTTGTACCTCTCAGATACAACATAATTTTTTTACGGATTTGCTAGTTCTCATGCGTATGACAACTTCTTAAGTCTCAGTCGCCTCTTTCACCATTCGATTTACCTCGTGATTCGTGCAAAACGGAAGTTACACATGAGTTACAACTTGGGTGAGAATTTAATGAGTTGCAACTATGTTGTAACTGAGAATTAGTACAAATCATATGAGTTGCAACTAGGTTGCAACTGAGAATTAGCACAAATATTAGGATGACATCAGCGACTTAGACATAACTAGTTCTCATGCGCCTGAGATTTAGGCACTCCCTAACAGGTGAGCTGTTGTATTTCATTGCAATAGTAGGAATAGTGAGATACATAAAAAGACAAACAAAGGTTGGCTTAGAGAGGAAGTCATCTCAGATACAACATATTCAAGACGAACATGCGACACTCAAGTATACAAATTATTTGAAGACGTGCACCGACGAGGCCCCACGATAAGTGACTCCGACTGCTTGTTGTGGATGTGAGGATGCATGTCATTTTCAGTTCTGGTAGATAAGCAAAAAAAAACGGGACATCTGTCCAACGACTTATTAGAAACCTGAGTATATAGACAGAAGACAGGACCATATGCGCCCACGAGTTTTCACATATGTGTTCCTAACCTAGTTGTGTCCATGTGGAAGTAAATTTTCTTCTTTCAAAGTGGAGGCAAAAACCTAGCCTCAATCTACTACTATTAACTAAGAAGAGTTTGAACATGGAAAGATCTACAAGATTAATATGTTCCTCACATGGCGAATTTAATATATTACAAAACTTTTAATACATCTGAATGCTTTGAATCGTCATCCACGAGAGGTATTTGATGAGACCTCGTCGTAGCGGCGTTCTTCACATCTGCATGACGTGAATGCAACGACATCGACGGGGACATGTTTGGATAAAGAGATGGCAATGGTAGTGCGAGGGGCAAAACCGAGGAAACCAAAAGATAGACATAATCAAACAATTCAAATACGAGCGAGTTTTAAGAGTAGTTGATCGTCAATTAAGTTAAAAGTCCAACAAGTTTGGCTAGGCCAAAGGTGTCTCGGTTGTCGGGCCAATGGTGATGCTCAAGCCAGGGGTGTGCGGGGCAGCGTGATGTGAGGCCAATCAGGTGGATGGGGTGTGTTTGAGACGATATGCATGCCTAGTTGTGCAGTTCTCCAAACAAAATCTGATAAGAAAACGAAGATGTTGGGGGACAACGAGGTAGTGTCGTCGTTTTGTTTTCCTTGTTGGAGGCATCACTAAGCAGAACCGGTACTTTATGAAACCTATAGATTATCTGCAGGTGAACGATCATCCTTGACCACTCGGCGTTGTTACTTTGCTAGACCTATGTTTTGGAGGCATAGTCTATTTGTTGGAGCACCTAGCTTATGGAGGAGAGGTTGGGCCGTGGCCTTGTTGCTGTGTCACGGGCCGTTGTGGCTTATCACGTGTACAACTACAACAACGAGCTTATCTTAGCAATAACGCACAAGATGATTGTTGAGTTAAAAGAGAGGAATAAGATAAAAATTGGTTTACCCTCTCTTAACTAAGAGATGGAACCTTAGTAATGGAAACTGTACGACATGTCATCACATTTTTTTTTTGGTTTGAGGTAGCTTATCACGTGTACCACACGATACACCATGTCATCGCTTTCTAATTAAATTCAACCACTCCATAATTCGAGGATCATGCAAACATTAGTTGCTAGGAATAAAACTAGTAAAATATACTATGCACTATAACATGTTAGTTTATCTTTTCTAAATGACATGTGTGGCACAGGAAAAGGCCTAGTTATCAACATTGTACTACATGTCCCAAGGTTGCAGGAGTGTGGCCGTCATGTGCATGTTTTTCGTGTTGGGAAGACCCAACTCCGCTTGCGCGTTCGGACGTCTCAACTGATGTTGGTTTGGTATAAATGGTTGTGGTGAGATGATTAAGCTCGTGACGTGGCAGTCGAAGGACTGCCCCAGGTGTTGTTGCATGCGGTATTCCGGTGAAGTCGATATCATTTGGTCCTTCACAGTGCTTGTTCTTGTTTGGCGGTGCCATTTGCAGACTTTTAGCTTGCTTTTTCTTAACTAATCGAGCAATGATATCCATCTCTTTTCCGGACATTGAAAAAAACTTGCCTTTTACCTCTTTTCGTCATTCTCACTTCCCCGTTGCGCTTCCTCGGACTACCCATGCGCAAGCAGTGAGATGCACATGCATGCACGGTGCCTTTTTTGATGGTCAACATGCACCGTTGCCGGCCTTGCCGGCCTGCTTTTTTTTTTTTGAACAGACCTTGCCGGCCTGCTTGTCCATCGATTCGCAGTAGCAGTATAGTCTTGCCGCCGCATGTACTTTGTCGGCTGTCTTTTAGCCATTGTTGCCAGGTGTTCGATCGATCCCGTAGCATATCTTGCTGGTGGATCTCGACCGCTAGGTGTCCATCGGTCGAACAGTGTGCAGGGTATTGACGGCACGTGTACACGCGTGCTCCTTTGTAGGAGTACGAAACTTGACCACATGGCCATGATCAAACCAAAACCAAATAAAAGTGCAAAAAATAGTGTGTTTTGTAGAGCAACCATTAAATAAAAGTTTCAAAATAATATCACCTTATTTTTAAAAAATACTAGACCATCTTGCATGACCAATATCCCAACCGGGATATCTCGTGAAAAAGACAAATTTCTGCCAAATGCGTAGAAAGTGACTCAGATTTAAACTACAAGTACATTATCTAATGCTCATGATTTTTTGCAAAAAACATTTTTAGGTTCATAATATGCTATTTCATGAGAGATCCAATGCAAGGTTTACTTTTTATCTCACCAAAAAGCCATCTTCTATTTTCCGAGTGCAAAAAACATGGTGTTTCATGAATCCTGACATAGTTTATGTTGGTTTAGTATTAAAAAGTTACGATGCATAGTTAAATAGATGACTGGGATATCATATTTGGATTCCTCTCATTTTCCTGATCAATTTGGATATATTGTTTGTCGAATTATGATTTATGGATTTGTAGATATGAATTATTCAATTTTAAATGGAAAAAGGCAAAATAAATAAATAAAATTTTTTTTTTAATTCAAGATTATTATTACTTATTCATTGTTGCTTACTTAAATAATTGTATGGAATATAAAAAAATAAAGACATCTAGCATATAGTCCAATGGTTAATGGGATTGAGACGATAGTATTCACAACAGGTTTTAATTTATTTGTCGAAAGCTAATGTGGAAGGAATGAAGAAGTTAAGCGTGTTGAGGCTGAAGTAGTGTTAAGATGGATGACCGATCGGGAAGTTTGACTACTAATGCAATTTGACTTGATATTAAGTATATTTATAGATTTAAAAATATCCATGTGAGATTAACGAGTTAAACAATTCAAAATGATAAAAAAAATTGAAAAAAAAGCCAAACTGTAGTCATCTAGGTGGGACCCATATGGTCTACGCCGACGATCTATATACACCGACGGATAAACTGGCTACGCCACGGGTTAGTACGCTGTCGGCACAACCTACGCCGACGAGATTTTGGAGCTACGCCGACTAGACCGGCCATCAGCGTATCAGTCTTCTCGTGTGGTGCCCATTTGCGGACTTGTAGATTACATTTCTCCTAAGTAATCGAGCAATGGTCTCTTGTACTAGTAGTACCATTTCTCTTGATCAATGGAACAATATCCGTCTCTTTTCCGGACCTTGAAAAAAAAGTACTCGTCGACAAAGTGCCATGCCTTTTTCACCTTCACTTCCCCACTGAGATTCCTTGGACTACACGGCGCCCATGCGCAAGCAGTGATGCACATGCACGGTGAGGTTTGGATCTTGGGCTCTTGGCGCCCTTTTTGATGGTCAACATGCACCGTTGGCTGCTTGTCCATCGATGGCAATATAGTCTTGGGCTCTTGGCGCCCCGCATGTACTTTGTCGGCTGTCTTTTAGCCCTTGTTGCCAGGTGTTCGATCGATCCCGTAGCAGATCTTGCAGCTGGTGGATCTCGCTGGCTCCTTTCGGTGTCCATCGGTCGAACAGTGTGCAGGGTATTGACGGCACGTGTACACGCGCGTGCTCCTTTGTAGTAGGAGTACGAAACTTGACCCCATGGCCATGATCAGACCAGAAGCCAAGACAGGCGACCAGCTAGCTGCACGAGGTACGTCCATCCATATCCATATCCTGCTGAACGTAACGTGGATTTCTTCGGAGAATATATGGACGGACGCACGCGCGCGTGGTCGTATGCGCGAAGTGCATGCGCCACGCTAGTCATCGCTCCCTGTCGCTGGCTCTGCCTCGACCTCGAGAGTCGAGAACGAGGAAGAGGTCGCCAGAACATCGGTCCTGATCACACCACGGTCCGAGTCTGCGACAACGTACGTACCGGGCGTCCACAAAGTCTGCGCCACTGCACTGCACGCGCCTGGTGACGTGTACGAAGTGAAACACTTGCGCGCCAAGACTGTGCGCGAGTCCGTCCTGCAGCCAAAGATACTGGGCTTGACTTGCGCGGTTGCATCAGCGACCAAGTGTGTCCTCGCAGTTCACACACACGATCGAGGAAATTGTCACCGGTTCGATCCTGACACGCAAGGAAAGCTTCTCTGTCTTCAATGCCTCGCTCAGTGCCTCAGTGGTACCGGTACCGACGACTACAGAGTGAGTGTGCAATTGGGCACTCTAGAGGCTACAGCTACAGGACCTCCCTGTGACTCTTCGAGGCTGTGAGCTGTGATGACTCCCCGCACGTACGGACGGCATGGCCGAGTCTCGGCCCGGTTCGACGCGTTCACACCTTGCGTACGTCGATCGTACCGGCGTCCGTCCGTACATCGGTGGTACACCAAAGCCTGGCGGTGCTCGTCGTTTGCGCGTGCGGCGAGATATGCTTCGATCTGCATATATGCCCCGGGCCCCGGCCGTGCGTGCATGATCTCCCGTACGTGCTCTTTAATTCGCGGTGTGTCCGTCATTGCCGGCCCCCGCCCCACGCGCGACGGCGACAGAGATATCGATCGCGCTGTGATGGCCAGCCGACCGGCGCGAGCGACAATCACATCGGTCACCGCCGCGCCGGTGTGAGCGCGTCCGGCAACGGGCGCGATCCGGTAGAGATGAGATCGCTCAGATCGGGATGCCAGCTGCTGTTTGACTCGCAAACGGATATGGGTGCCGCTCCCGTTCCAGCACCATATGCACGCGCCGCCGACGCGCGTGCGCAACCATCAGCCTGATTCAGTGATGGACGATATGCGCTGTAGTAGTTGATGTGAGCGTGTAACGGGACCGAATGGATTGATTGGTCACGCAAGTGGCATTGACATCTGATCGTCAAGCTGGAGAAAAGCTGTGCTAGTGCCGACCTGCCGTCGGCGACCCATGCGTAAAGTAGCCAAGCCAGTAGTAGACGACTTCTGAAACGTTTCTGTCATTTACTCCTTTCCAGCAACCATGTACGTGTGTCTGGGCCCAGGGACCGGGACACCTGGTGGCGACTAGTTTAATTTGATAAAATCAAAGCTAATGATGTACTCCTAGTCGGAGTGATTGCATTATGCTGTCAACTAACCATGGTTGGTTGGTTCCCAGCCTGTTTTGTTTATGCTTACGCCTGGTTCAAGTGGGCAGGGGCTACTAAATGCCAAAAGTAGATGCACTAGTACATCCTTCCTGAAAAGATCGTAATTATATCCTATTATGGGAGCACGATCGACTTGCGCCTAATGATGTTTAGTGGAAGACGACCGCTTCTTATTACGACCTCGATGACCACTAGACCAATGACCCATTCAAACTTTCAAAGATTCGCATACGTATATAAAAGACCAAAAGAACTAGTAGTATTATTTTTACGCGACGCATAAGTAATTAAGTATTGATCAAAGTGCGCCCCAAAACCTTTTTGCTTGTGGCATGGGTGCGGTCACAAAGGCAGCGTGGTAGCCGCCTAGGCAGCAAGAGGATCGAATGCGGAGGCGGCAGCCATGGTAGTGGAGATGACTGATAGTCTGACGGTTCTTCGATCGGAGATAGCATTCTATGGCTTTCCGGCCTGCATATTGTGGTTGGCACGCCGTCATGTTTATAGCTGGGAAACACACCAATTTTATTTTTTTGCAACGAAGGCCCTTTTCCTAAGTTTAATATCCGCCAATGGCAAGAACGACATGGTTATGATGAAAGGGTTGTCAGTATGTGTTTCGGCGGGCCTATCAATCTCGTCACCCGCCTATCAAAAAGCTCGTAAGCTCACATTGGCATATTTTCTGTCATGCAGCGTTGATCATGCCAGAAATGCACGCGGGCATTGGTTGAAATTGAATGGAATATGCACTAGAGACAATAATATATATTATTATTTATTCACATGTTTATTATTATTATTTATATCTTTATGCTATAATTGTTGTGAATATTGAATAAGAGATTCAAAGTAAGACTCACGCACATGTAAACTGATAAATACCAAGTGTTCCTAGTCTCTCCTCTAGGATTAGCTCATGTGTCGTTTGATGATCATGTTTTCCTGACCATGACATAGTTATAACAACAAGGATGTCAACGAACAATATGAGCATATTGTTAGCAAAACAAGGATATTGAACCGACTCATTCTCTGTGGTATGCTATGAGATTACATCATTACATATTTGTTGGTTTATCGAAAGATTGTTGTTTGTACTTTTGTATCCTAAGACCATGAGGATATCAAATGCCTTCATAGAAAAAAATGCGTTGATGATCATCTAATGTCATCTTTAATATGATGATCATAATGGTTATCGTTGGGTATCTTGGAAACATATGTCACGGGACGATAGTCCAAGATTTGGAATTGCCCATATAACGATGCAGAGATACCCTATGGGCTCTCATGGTATTACGATATTTAATATAGTTTGGCCAGATAAAGTGTGATCTGATTCACGGAAATATCGAAATATGGTAACAAGAAAAGAAAAAAATGGATAACTAGGATAACCTGGTATAGTGATCAAAGTGTCACTTCACAAGGATACCAATCTATGTATCTCACCTCGCGTTTGTTATGCATCGCAAAGAAATAGAAAACATGCATAATAACATGAGGTCCGGTCGGATCACATTTGTGTATATACGTGAGCCAATATGGATATCTAGAACTCGCTATTGATTATTAATCGGAAAGAAGTTTTGAGATCCTAGGGTTCCACCGCCTCCCCTCCCCAACATGGAAATGGGGCATCCCCTGCTCCTCCCCTCCCCAACTTGGAGGGAATGGGGATCCTAGGGTTTCCACCGCCCCCATCAAAAACAAAAAATTGTTCTATCAAAAACACAAAGATCAAACTATGGAGAATCACAAGATGGATTGGATCTAGCTGTTGGAGATATGCCCAAGAGGCAATAATAAAGTGGTTATTATATTATATCTTTGTGTTTATGATACATTTTTGCATCCCATGCTATAATTGTATTAAGAGGAAATATTACTACTTGTGTGTTTTGTAAACAGTAAAGAGTCCTAGTAAGCCTCTTGTTAAACTAGCGTGTTGATTAATAGATGATTATGGTTTCCTGATCATAGACATTGGATGTTATTAATAACAATATCATATCATTAGGATAATGATGTGATGGACACACACCCATAGTAAGCATAGCTTAAGATCAAGCCATTCAGTTCGTTTTGCTACAAGCTTTCAAATACATAGTAACCTAATCCTTTGACCATGAGATCATGTTAATCACCAACACCGGGTGAATGCTTTGATGACATCAAACGCCACTTCATAACTGGGTGGTTATAAGGGTGGCATTGGGTATTTTGAAAGTCTGAATTGAAGCACATGGATCAAGAATGGGATTTGTCCATCCACATGACTGATAGATATACTCTGGGCCCTCTCGGTGGAATGTCATCCAATTGGCTTGCAAGCATGTGACTAGGTCATAAGGGATGTCATACCATAGTACGAGTAAAGAGTACTTATCGGTAACGAGGTTGAACTAGGTATGGAGATACCAATGATCGAACCTCGGATAACTAAAGTATCGCGTGACAAAGAGAATCGACATCGTATGTTAATGGTTTTTTCGATCACGAAGTCATCGTTGAATATGTGGGAGACACTATGGATCTCTAGGTCCCACTATTGTTTATTGATCGGAGAGGTGTCTCGATCATACATGCATAGTTCACGAACCTTAGGGTGACACACTTATGGTTCAATGTTGTTTAAGTAGATATGGAATGTGAGTTGGAGATCGAATGTTGTTCGGAGTCTCGGATGGGATCCAGGACATCGCGAGGAGGTCCGAAATTGTCCGGATAAAAATATTCATACAATGGAAATCATTTTCCGTGGTTCAGAAAAGTTTGGAGTTTTGATCGGAGCTTCTATAAGGTTTCAGAATGTTTCGGAAGGTTCTAGGGGGATAAGATCGAATCCCTAGAAAATAGGGGACAAGACATGGGGGGGGGGGGGATTTTCCTCCCCCCCTCTCCCTTGCACCGGCCTTAGGGGAAGTGGGCCAAGGGGGACCTCACCCCCTTTGCCCATCCTCCAACCCTAGCTGCCACCTCTGCCCCCTCCTCCATCTTCTTGCTCCGGCTTAGGCGAAGCCCTACAGGTTTTCTCCTCCATCACCACCACCACGCCGCCGTGCTGCTGGGATTCCGAGGGGATATACTACCTTTGTTGCCCGCTAGAACGGGTAGAGGAAGGTCTTCATCGACTCCGTACGTGTGACCGAGTGCGGAAGCGCTGCCGGAACATGGCGCCAGAAGGATCATCATCGTGATCTTGAGATCGGCAAGTGGCCGACTACATCAACCACGAGATTAGATCTCGTTAAGGCTTTGGATATTAGAGGGTTAGTTCTCATCAATCTCGTTCCACCTATCCCATAGATTAGATCTTGGCTTTTCCATAGATTGGATCTTGGTTTTGTATGTTCTTGCGGTAGAATTTTTTTATTTTCTATGCTACGAACCCCACAGTAGAACCCACCAATGAGGCAACAGAGATTTGTTCACTGATGAAGTAGTTGGTGTAGATCTCGATGGAGGATCAAAGTAGTAATTTCATTGAAGGTATTCACGCGTACGGTTGTCTCGATCCAGCAGCTGGAGTATCCAAGTAGCCTTCCCGCATGTCTAAGAGAGAGACCTCACCGGGAGGGAGAGGAGTAGCAAACAGATGGGGGATGAGTGCCTAAAGGGGCTTCCCCATCCGTCTTTTATATAGGGAGGAGTGGGTACAAGTGGGGCGCCCTAGGGTTTCCCCCAAGGTGGCTGGCGGCCACGACGGGGCCTAGAGTGGTGCCTTCTCCATATGGTAAGTGCATCTCCCACATTAAATGGAGATAATTCCCTTCCCTCTACACAATGTATCATATCTCCATAATAATGCAAGATATTCTAAAACCTTTAATAGAGGGAATAATCCATCCTTCCCTAAAATAGCTCCGAGAAAGATAGGAAAGTTTAGTGCGGTCCCTGGGAGGGCCATGCGCCATCCTATGATTGGTCTTGGTGTCCCATGCTCCACCCTCTCTTATGGGCTCCACTTCTAGTCCATTTCCCACGAAACTATTTCCTATATCAGAATGACTTCCAGTTTTCTCCCGGAACTTCTCTAGATGATTCAAAACTATTCTAGTGAATTTATCTCATATACATATGCATTGAATACTATACAAATCTCAGAACCCTTAAACGTGAGACCCTGTAGGTTCGGTATTATGTAGTCATGGTCGCAAATCTCCTTTCCAGACAATAATCAATTGCGGGGTCTAGACACGCATATTGACTCCCATATAAAATCGATAGAATCGAGCAAACCAATTGATAACATACATTATCCTTTTTCATCATGATACATAGAAACCCAAGATAAGATGATTAAGTATTATTGTAAAGCAACACCTTGATTACTAAGCCAAGTTATCCTCGTTACTAGTTTTCTCTCTTTTTTTGTTTCCATATTCCAGTATCCAATGATCCACATCACCCTGGGTCTGCCCATATTATGAATGATACTATAATATAGAGAGGGCCCGGATCATATCTCTCCATATTCGGAGGTGCAAATACCACTCTTGAACTATCGTGTGCCTAGACAAATGTTTCCAATGTATCCGAAAGATCACAATTATTGCCACCCTGTCAAAGATAATGTTTGGTGGCAGTCAAAACACATCTTTTGGTATGAAGACATATGATATTCTCATGGTCCAATGAGCAATTTTATTCAACAACAATTACAATATACCAATAACTATGACAATGTTTACCCTATGGTCAACTGTAGAACTTGGGTCGGTTCTGACGAGGATCGATCTCGTCAATGCCCATTGTTATGACTTGGGTTTTGGAGAAGATAGGGATGCTGGAGATCGCGGAACGGTTAGCAAACAAGCAACACGGGGACATGAGGTTTACCCAGGTTCAGGCCCCCGGAGGAAAAATCCTACTCCTGCTTGTCTACTCTTGATTACGGCGGAACCGAAAAGTACAGGGGTGCGCAGATGCAATCTGGCGTGGAGGTGTGTATGCGGTGGTATGCAAAGTGCCCTCCTCGTCGTGCCCTCCTAGCCTTTATATAGATATAGGCAGGTCCCAGGCACAGATCGAGTCGGTTACAGGTTTTAGGGTTTGCCGATTTGAAAATTCTATCTACTCTAGTCTTGTTCTCCAAGGATCCGAAGGCGTCATGGGCCCTAGACACCCGAAAGTCTTCATGGGCTGGCGCATGTTTCTCGTGGGCCTTCCTTGGGATGGACTAGGTATGCTAAGATCGTGTACCCTAGGGTATAACCATGTCAGTAGACCCCGAGTGTTCAGTCGAATCGTATATTCGGCAGAGGACTCTTCAATCTTTCGGGTGCAGCTATCTCTGTTCGTGTAGAGAACGATTTGAGCGTGTAGGGATTGTTGATGCGTGTGCCTGACTCTCCCGACGGATCAGGGTCAGCTAACTGTCTTAGCACAAAACAACACGATCTTCTTTAGATTCGAGTCCCTCGACTCGTACCCAGAACATATGTTGGCGTAATTCAACTCAGGCCGCGGAGGACTTACAGGAGTGGAATTCCAGTGAATTTTAAATGATGTACCCAACGCGTCCGTCGGAATTTTTCGTCGCGCCTGCTGACACGGATTTTCACTAGCAGAGCGCAGTCGTGTGCGTTACCAGGCCATCAGATGGTATCTGTAGGTCTTATCTTTGCATCATAGACGCAACATCCGAATGTTTATCACCGCGAAGGTGTTTCGGGTGGACAAGGAGGACGTTGCTCACTTAGCGTTTAATTGGGACAGAGTTGCCGAAAAAGTTTTTGCATACTGATCTGCAGGATCGCAGTCGAAGATTCATAGGGTGCGCGACCGAGTGTCTGTTCGAGTCACAGACTCGAGCAGAGACTTTAATTCAGTCTTTGTTGACTTTTGGGTTCGTAGGACACAAATTTTTCGGATGCTTGAATCCGTTCTCCATATGGGAGTAGCCCCCGAGTCCGTAGTGGAGTGGTAGACTCGACATAGGACTCGAAGAATAGTTTAGTCCATTCCCTATGTTGATCGCTTTTAGGGTGCGCGGTCAGCGCTCCTAATAGGAGTAGCCCCCGAGTAGTTTGTCGAATCGTGGATTCGAGTGAGTACTTTTAGCTGTGTAGCCGAAGAATTGTAACCGTTGCTAGTATAGCTTTTGATGACGCCAGTACTGACGATTGGTGACCGCAAGCGTCTGCGGCGCCAGAGATGACGTGACTGGACGAACATGGGTCCCACCTTCTGACTTTGAGTTGACTGGTCACGCGCGGCGTGGAGATAATTACGGCGTCGCCTCGATTTTTGTGCGTAGTGGACGGCGTGTTGGCGACGGTTCGCTGCTGTGCTGACACGTGGACGGTCAGATCTTGATGTTAGCTCTAGGTATTCCCGATGAACGGTCGTCGTGCATCGTCCTCATCCTTATAATAATTGGGGAAAAGTTAGTTTGTTTTCACCGCAGCCATTCCTATTTCACTGCTTCCATCTTCTTGAGTTTTCCTTGCTGCGCTCTAGAATTTCTTCGAACCTTTCCTTCTTTGTTTTCTGCGTGCTCATCGTCGTCGCCTCCGCACTGCGATGGGGAAGTCCAAGAAGGCCTCCACCGCAGTTGGTACTAGTGTTGCCGGCGGCGGCAACAAGGGTTCCGCCGCCACCCACGTCACCGATGGCGGCTGGCAGCAATCGGAGACGCGTGAGGGTGACCTTCGCAAGCTCCGTGAGCGGGGTCTGATCCCGCAGGATAGGGAGGCCGTCGGAGTTCCCGGCGACGAGGTAATTCCCCGTCCTCCCGCTGGGTTTCGGGTCATGTTCATCGCTTTTGTCCTTCGGGGCCTTTCAAACCACGATTTTCTCCGTGGATTGCATTTCCTTTATGGCATCCAGCTTCATCATCTTTCACCGAACTTTCTTCTTCATATCGCCTGCTTCATCACATTCTGCGAGTTCTGGCTCGGTGTCGAGCCGCACTTTGGCCTCTTCTGGAAGCTCTATTTCGTGAAGAGGCAATCTGGCTCCAAGGGCGTTTACCCCATCGGCGGCTGTATCATTTCCCTTAAATCCAATTGCCTCTTTTTCTCCTTTTCTATGTATGAATCTGTCCAGTACTAGCGAAGGCGATGGTTTTACATCCGCGACTCCACAATGGCTGGGCAGGACTTTGGCCTTGCTCCTTTCGACCCCTCCCAGAAAATCCAGCCGAAGAGGTCCTGGAAGAACCACATCTTTGATGGTGAGGTGGCGGAGATAGACGGGCTCTATCGTCGGGTGAAGGATCTTCAGTTCATTCCGGATAAAGAGGTGAACAATGTGAATATCATCCGCACCTTCATCAAACGGCGGGTGCAGCCGTTCCAAGCTAGGGAACACCCGATGTTCCTTTATTCTAGTCGCCACGATCCGACTAGGGTTTTGGCTGAAGAGTTCTCTAGGGGGATCTTGACAGGATTCTTCGACCGCTGCTGAAGTTCAAGGCTGGAGAGGATCTCCCGAGGAAGTCGCTGACTCCTCTGTTCGCCGCCTCTCGTCCAGTTCCGCAGGTGTAGATCTGGGGCGTGCGCGTAGCGCTTTTTTCGACTGTGTTTTTCTTGCACTTGCGTGAGTTCTGAAAGTTTGCTTCTTTTGCGCAGGAGTTCAAGGTACCGGGCATGTCGCCTCCACTACCCGAACTATTTCCGGATGCGCCGGACAATGAGGTAGTGGACTCCATGTTTGAGATTCCCTCGGCGCGCTCACCAGTGGAAGAAACTTTTGAGTCTAGCGAGGAGCAGACTCGAAAGCGGACGTGGAGCTCGAGCGAAACGTCGGATGCTTCGACTCCACCGACCCCTAGGAATCCGTCATGCCTTGAGCGTCACAGTGGGGGTCATGGTGGATCTTCCTCTCCTATTCCAGTCGTGCCCGTGCGGGCTGTAGCGCCACAGCCGCCGGTGAAGCGGAAGAAGGAAGAGAAGAAAGGCAGGAGGTTCCCCCATGTCTTCGACTTGAGCGATTTCGACTCTTAAGTATCTGCCTTTGCTTTTGCTCTCTCTCGTCTTCTTGATTGTAGTTGTCTGATTTTTTTGTTGTAGCCACTCCTCCGATGGATCCTTCAGCGATGGCGCTCGGGAAATGGTAGGGGGGTCGAAGCTTGCTCCTCCTCCTCCTCAAACGGTGGCCACCTCTGAGGGCGCTGCTCCGAACCCTTCTCCACAGGAGGCTCGGGTGGTTGTCCCCCAGAAGACTACAGGCGAACCTTCGGAGTCGCCTCTAACCACGTAAGTGTTTTCGTTCTTGCCGCGGGGAAGCCCCCGAGCATTTCCGGATGATCTGCTGATCATTTTTATTTTGTGTCTCGGGGGGAGCCCTCGAGAATCTTCCGATGATCTGCTGATCATTTTGATTTTGTGTCTCGGGGGGAGCCTCGAGCGTTTTTTCGTATGTGTAATTTTCCTTGTTCGTTCTTTGGGCGCAGCCCCCAAGCCTTTCTTTTGAGAAGTTGTGTCTTGCTGCAGCCTTTTGTGCAAGGCGCCAACCAGCTGGTGCAGCAGCACCTGGTGTTGGAGGCCAGCTTCAAGCAGCTTCAGGGTACATTCATGATTTGGGTGTTTTCGTCTTCCACTGCCTCCCTTTCCTTTGATCTGAAAAGTGTTCTGTTGTTTGTAGAGGAAAACAATACCACCCTCCACGAGCTTGATGCTCTCAAAAAGAGCCTTGGGCGAGCGGAGAAGAAATTCGAGGACGCCGTTGGTGCGAAGGAGCGCCTCGAGCGGGAGCTAGCCGACGCAGCTGCGGCCAAGGAGCGTCTGCAGCAGGAGGCTACGGACCGCGAGGAGCAACTTCAAGCTACGCGGCCTCATGAAGGAGGTACCGACAAGGCGATGGCCGCCAAGGCTATTTCGGGTGAGTGGTTTCGTCTGTTCCTCTTTGTCTTCCTTGTCTTCCTTGTTTTGCTTGGTTTTCACGTTGCTTCTTTCATATGTTTAGATGCCGCAGGCATCAAGTTTGACTGCGGTGCCCTGGAGCATGGAAGTGCTCTGGATGATGCCACTGCGGCGGTCAAAGACCACTGCAGTATCGTGGTCGGCTCACTTGCCAAGGCCAAGGAGGTTCTCGGGCGCTTCTACAAGGAGCTCGTCCCCAAGGGCGTCGCCCTCGAGGATGTAGACTTGTTGGCGGTTCTTCAACCGCGTCTGCGGCGTAAGCGCAAGCGAAGGCATCGGTGCATCTGTAATTGGGCGATGGCCACGGTGTCGAGCGGAGCTGGATCTTCATCAGGTCACCTTCCAGATGCCGACAACTGCTGACGGATCCGAGGTAGCCTTTGCCATCTACGCTGCCCGTTGTAAACGTTATGGACCGAAGTTGATTGACTTGCTGGCGGAGTACGCGGCGAGGCAGCTGGGGGAGGCCAAGAGCAGGCAGTCCGGCTCCGAGGCTACTCAGGATGCAGTTTCTTAGGCCTTGTAGTTGTAGAATAGCTTTTGTTTCTTTTGATATGATGTATCTATGAACACTCCTTGTGCCACGCAGTGGCTTTTGCTGTACGTAATGAATCTCCTATTTGTTTGCTTATTCGTGCATGTGTTCATATCCTTGCCTTCTTTTCCTCTAGGGACCTTCGGGTGATGATCCCGTTGGCACTTCGCCTGCACCGCAGCTGCGGCCATCCTTGGATGATGCGTCGCAGCTTGTGTTTCTTCGTGACCGCATCTGTAGTCTTGAGAAAGAATTGCTTGGAGTGCGCGGCCACGCCGATGTTTGGAAGTCGAAGGCAAAGCGGGGTGCTGTCAGAGAGGAGTATTTGATGGGGGAGTTGTGTCGTCTGGCCGAACAACTTCAATGTGAGTTTTTGAGTTGCTGCTCAATTTTCGGATGCGCCTGTTAGCTTGTCATCTTATTTTACAGGTGTTGCAGGTGCTAACCTTGTTCCTAAGGAGGAAAAGGAGCGTGTTACTGTTCGGATCAACTGCCTGACCCAGCAGGACATGGAGGCCGACGGTTTTTTCTGGATGGACCACGATCGTGCCATGGTCCTTGCGACTGTGCAGGATCATGTCCACCAGGTGTCGTGGATGCTGCGGCAAGCAAAGACTTCGTTGGCGTCAATTCTGCACGTGATGTTTCCCTTGGATGAGGCACCATCAACTCTCTGGGGCCTGCTGACGAAGTTTCGAGATGTGCATCATGTTTGGGAGCTGGTGTGGCATCAGCTAGTTGCGGGGGTTAAGGCTGCGCTTTCCCTTGTGCGGCTACATCGTCCTGATGTAGATCTTGCTGCTGTGGCAGCTGGGCCGCCTCTTCGGCCGGATGGTGGTGTGTGGGATATGCGTCCACATTATGCGGCTGTAAGGCAGTATGCCGAACAAATTGTGGATCTCTTTGAGCAGCGTGCGCAGGTGATTCTTCAGAATAGGTAGGACCTGTAAAAAGATAGATGTAAAATTTGTATGTGTTTGACTGGACGTGTTATGCCCTTTGCTGTAAAGATTAATTGTTGTTTAGCACGTGGTGCTTTGTTTGTATGTGTGCCATTTTCGTTAGCCTGACGTGGTCAGCTACTGAGGTGTACACGCGTTATTCTCAGTCGACGAAGTCGTGAGGTGAGGGGAGCCCCCAAGTGTGTTGTAACATGAAGAAAATGCGAATAATAGACAAAAATTTGGGGCGAGACACTTAGCTTTAATCATATCGTAAGGAGGAGGTACATTGTTTGGCTGAATAGCCTTATTGAAAGTAAAAAGGTGGTAGTTAGGGGTAGAAGCGTCGCAGTTGTGCGACGTTCCATGGGTTGGAGTATGCGACTCCAGACTTCACATGTTTGAGGCGATAGGCGCCAACTGGGATGACTTCAGTGACGATGTAGGGTCCTTCCCAGGGCGACTCGAGATTCTTCGGTCGCTCTTGCTTGAGTCGTAATACTAGGTCTCCTTTGACGAAGGACCTTGGGCGCAGCCGACGGCTGTGGTAGTTGCGGAGGCTCTGTTGATAGACCGCTGATCGAGCTGCGGCTATGTCGCGTGCCTCATCGAGTGTGTCGATGACGTCTTCGAGTGCGGTCGTCGATTCGGCTTCGCTGTAGGCGACGACCCGTGGGGCCTTGTGGTGTACCTCTGCAGGCAGCACGACTTCGACTCCGTGCACCATGAAGAAGGGCGTGTAGCCAGTTGTGTTGTTTGGCGTCGTGCGCAAGCTCCAGAGTACGGAGGGCAGCTCTTGCGTCCAGGCTCCTGCGAGTCGCTGGAGTAGGTGTAGGGGTTCGTAGCATGGAAAACAAAAAATTTCTATCGCATACAAACAAACAAGCCAAGATCTATCTACTAGATTGTAGCAACGAGTCGATGGAATAACTTACCCTCGAAGATTCCAAAGCGGTTAACGAGAGCAGATTCTCGTGGGTGATGTAGTCGTACTCTTTCCGATCTCAAGATCGCGTAGACGATCCTTCCGCTGCGTTAAGCGGCGCTTCCGTAATCGGTCACACGTTCGGTTTTCGACGAAGACCTTCCTCTCCCTTGTTCCAAGAAACGGAGGTTGTAGCACTCTCCTCGCGATTCCGGACAACGGCGTGGTACCGGAAGTAGAGGAGATCCATGAGGCCTTGGCCGGAGCGAGTATGGTGGAGTATGAGAGAGCTATTAGTGGTCTAGGGATTAGACACACCAATTAGAAGGCTCTAAACCGAGGCTAGAGCAATTAGAAGCTCTAAACAAAAGCGGCTCTAAAGGAGATTAGAGGATAGGAACTTGTGTGTCTAGAGGAGGGCCCCTCCTTTTATAGGTGGGAGGGCGGCCAAGGGAGTCCCTCCCAAGTCGGCCTTGGGTGGCGCTGGGCTTGGAGAGGAGGACTCCTCCTCCAAGTTGGTTTCAACCTCTTGCTTGTTTCCCACAGTTTCTGTTTTAGCGCTTGACTTTCAAACCGCCATTTGACTTTTCAGTTTTAGGATTCAATTTAATCCTTTATTTCAACAGCAAGAACACTTAGTACATGATGCAATCATTCCAATATGTAATGACACATTCATGTACCCTTCCCCCGGTCTTGGGACATTCCGGAACCTTCTAGAACATTCCCGATGAAAACACGGAATCATTCCCGAACTCCAAAGCGGGACTTTCCTTAGATGAATCTTATTCTCCGGACCATTCCGGATCACCTCGTGATATCCGGATCCCATCCGAGACTCGAACAACATTCGGTCTCTTTCTCATAATACCATAACTACTCAAACAACGTCGAATCCTTAAGTGTGTCTCCCTACGGTTCGTGAATTATGCGGACATGATCGAGACACTTCTCCGAACAATAACCAATAGAGGAATCTGGAAATTCATATGGCTCCCACATATTTCTATGATTACTTTGCGATCGAATGAACCACTTACATACGATACCAATTTCCCTTTGTCTCACGATAGTTTACTTATACGACGTTATGATCGTCGGTATCTGCATACCTAGTTCAACCTCGTTCGATAAGTACTCTTTTCTCGTTCCGTGATATGTGATCCCTTGTGAGCCAGTCACATGCTTGCAAGCTAATTGGATGACATTCCACCGAGAGGGCCCGAGTATATCTATACCATATGGATGGACAAATCCCCTCTTGATCCATGTGTTTCAACCAATACTTTCCGAAAACTCAATGCCACCTTTATAGCCACCCAGTTACGGTGTGGTGTTTGATGTCATCAAATCATCCATCCGGTAAAGGTGATATGCATGATCTCATGGTCGAAGGAATTAGGTTACTATGTATCAGAAAGCATATAGCAATTGAACTATTTAGATGACTTGATCTTTATGCTATGCTTATCTATAGGAGTATGTCCATCACATCATTCTCCTAATGATATGATCCTGTTGTTAATAAAATCTCTATGTTCATGATCAGTAAACCATGATCATATATTAACCAACAAGCTAGTTTAACAAGAGGCTTTACTAGGGACTCTTATTTTAGTTTACAAATCACACAAGTATTAATGTTTCCTGTTAATACAATTATAGCATGGTATGTAAACATTTATCATAAGTGTGAAGATATGATAATAACCACTTTATTATTGCCTCTTGGGCATATCTCCAACAGTCTCCCACTTGCACTAGAGTCAATAATCTAGTTTCAAACCTTTGTGTATTCAACACCTATGGCTTTCCGGTGTTGTATGTACACGATTGCTAGTGGTCAACTGATCTCCGGATCTGACACTTCCAGTCCGTGTAATTGCATGTCTTTGCGTCTCTCGCATCACTCATTCTCTAATGAGATGGCTTTGTATAAATTTGGTCTTTCGGTGTGACCTTTAGCTCTTTGGGGTTAAAACATGTTGATAATATTATCGCACAATATATCTTCATAGTATTATCCTTGTGAACTACACTTAGTTTGATAACAAACTACTTGACACAAATGCCCTCTTTTGATGCTAAAATAGCAGTCATATACTTAGCCTTTTGTTGTAGTATCGGTCACAATGTCTTAACTTTGGAACTCATCCAAATCCATTATGGAACTCACTTTCCATTATATTGTGCCACCCTTAGTTTAGATCGAGATAAACTTAATTTGTACTTTGTGACAAAACTAGTATCAATGTAGTACTTTTACAATGAACTAACCATCTATTTGTCACTTCTACAAATATTATACTCTTAGTTCTTCCAAAAGATCATAAGAATATCCTTACTACTGTCCAATGATCATCTTACGAATCATTACGGTATACGCTCACAACATTTAGAGCATAGGACATATCTGGATTTGTACATATCACAGTATGATTGATATAAATACTCTTTGTGATTTCATACATCAAGTATCAATCTATACTTGACTATTTGTTTCACTTTACCAAATGTCAATACACTTGAATATATCATCAACATTTGAACTCTTTCAATCCTTTCTGTGCGACAAGAACCTTTCTTGTAGTTTCTATATTGAACTCATTCAATATCTCGTATATGTACTTCTGGCACAACCATATTAGCGTCTATTGATGCCAAATATTTGGGTTTTGCCTAAGACTTTCATCGGGATGAAATTCTTAATATGTGTTAATAAAAGATACATTATTTCCAATCAACAATATGTCTTCCACATAACGTATTAGAAACATGTCTTAGCGCTCCCATTTAATTTCTTGCAAATGCAAGCATCTCCATCGTCTCTGGTGAACTTTTAAACTCCTTTAACAGTTTCATCACAGTGAAGATTCCAACTCCGCGATGCTCACTTTAACCATTGAAGTTTGCATATGCTTTTAGCATCCTTTTGAATTAATAAAACCCTATGGACCGTGTTATGCACATGTCCTAGGTAACGATTCTATTAGAAGAACTTGTTTTGTTTATTCAACTACCATATAACAAATTATATGTAGTGGTTGCTACATTAATCCGTCTAGACTAAATATCACTATGAAAGATCAAATCTTGTCATAGTCAACCTTTGAACATTTTGTGAACTCTTTCCCAACATGTCGACTATTTCATAGATGTAAAACATCCATGTCTATTTCTTTATAGATACAGACACAACTGTAAGGTCTTACACCTTTCTCGAGGGTCCTTCAAGTTCAAAACTTGATTTCTCGTGTATGGAACTATCACGGATTTTATGGCTTCAAGCCATTTGACGGAGTCAGGGCCCATCATCGCTTCTTTGCATGTAGTTGGTTCATTATTCTCAAATAATGATTCAACCCTCAAATCTTGGTATTTGATTGTTTACCCGATCTACTTGTTTCAATAGGAACTTAGATCTCCGTGACCACAACCTTTGAGGCACGTGAGCCATGAGCATTGTTGCTGCCTCCGGAACACTTTTCGGTGCTACACAACTTTGCACATATAGCTAAGGTTCCTTTAACCTTATCAACGTTCTATTGTCCTCCCACTTATCTTTTCACGAAAAATTCCTTCTCAAAGAAACTTGACGTTCTAAGCGACAAATACTTTTGTATCTTGTGTTATGGAGGAATACTCAACAGTTATACAAAGACAGGTTCATCCGACTTTGGTTGCAAACATCTTTCTTATGCATAGCAAACCATTGTTTAAGAAAGGACAAGTTGGGTTTTATCCCAAACCATAACATATGGTGTCATTTCAACGGATTATGATGGAGCTCTTTTCAGTGGAAAAACGGTAATCTCTAAAGCTTTTAATCTTTAAAATATAATGGTAGTTTTATGAATTATACCTTTGATCTTACCATGTTAAACAAGGTTTAATTACATATCTCAAATGCACCATACTCTTATGGTGTTTCGGGAAATGCAAATCCACGGAACGATTCCATAAATCTTAGGTATTATGCTAAACTTGTAACTCAAATATCTTCCTTTATGATCTTTATCATAAACTGTTTATATTCTTGTTACAATGATTTTGCACTTCATCTTGAAAGTCTTTGAACTTTTCAAATGTTTCATACTTCATCCATATTAAGTAAATATTCATATATTCACTCAAATTTTCGGAGAAAGCATATGAAGTTGAAATCCATCGCTCTTGACTACATATAATGGACTTCGTACAACAATATGTACAAGTTCCAATAAGCTAGTCTATCGTTCCCTTTTGGCCTATGAACGAAGTTTTAACTATCTCTAGGAAAGTTTCACAAGCGTCATTTGATCAAAATCAAATAGACTCCAAAATTCCATCCATATGGATTTTCTTCATGTTTTCTTTCCAATATAATTTAAACGGCGATGTCACTTCCTAAGTGATCTTTCAATCAATTTGTCTTTCGACATCTTTAGCACTAGTTTTATGGATGTGATATCTCCAACGAGATTTGCAAATCATCCATCTTTTTTAGATTACGGCAATTATTTGAACAACCCTTTTGTTCTCATAATACCTGATAAAACAAATCTTGAAGGCAAGCTTTGATGTTTAACGAGCAACACAATAACCCTTTATTTTGTTCTCGATGAACATCATCACATATTCTTTGCTAGTTACTTAGGCCATTGTAGTTCATGAATTGTGTTGTTTCGTATGACGATTCACACCAACAAATTCAGTATCAAATACTTAAGAACCACATTGTTTAATAAGCAAAGAATATAGCCATAACATGTATATCATCTATATACTTAAACCGAACAATTCTAGTCTTTTCTTTTACGCCATATACTTATGAGATTCTCTTTCGATTTCCTTTTACATTTGAAAGAATCTATCAACATCAATTAGTGGAGTCATTCATATGACACATAGTCCAAAGCGTGTATAGTTAAATACCAATGTCTTTGGACTTGCACTTTGAAGTAGATCACCATCATCAAATGTTTGGTGTTCTTTCAAATTCCTTTCTTTAGTAATCTCTTGGTGTAGTAAATATTTTACCTACATCAAATATTCACCCTTATCATGGAATTATCCATGACCAAGCTACTATTATCTTGTAACGGTGAATTGTGAGTATAATGTTGCTCTCCCAAAAACTTTTGGAGGTTTAGGACAACTAGTGTCTCCAACCTTTTGCAAATTCTCATCAAAATATGAGAACATGAACTTTGCCATATTATACTCTATCATGTTGTAACCAAAACTTCATTTCAGATATCACAATATCTTCCACACATCATGGTTTCTGAAACAACTCTTTCAGATCCTAGATAACCTTGATATTAAGAGAATCCTTTGAATATCAAGGATCATGGAGACAAACATGATACTTATATACTAACACTTGGAATTGTTAATCTTGATTTAATACTAATTATTAAACTTCATGGAGTAACCGGAACTTACTGAAAGTTTGCAATAGGACTTTTTAAACTTTAGATTAACACTTCAAAACAATACGATACCAGTTCGTAAAGTAACTAACCAGAATTCTATAGTTCTATTATCTCAATTATAACTAAGCGCAAGGTGGTAAACAGATGCCAATGACTACAACAACTATGCAATTTCACTTTGATTTAGTTTATGATAAATTGAGTTCTAATTAATAATTAAATTAATCTAGGTGAACTCCCACTCAAAACAATATCCCTCACATTGTTTTAGTGATCACGAACCAAATCCACCACATCAAAACCGATCATCACGAGAGTTAATATAGCTTCAATGGCGAACAATCAACATGTTCATCATATCTACTATATGACTCATGCTCTACCTTTCGGTAATCCGTGTTCCCGAGGCCATGTCCATACATGCTAGGCTCGTCAAGATCAAACCTTAGTTTCGCATGAGCAAATCTGGCTTGCTCACGTTGTATACACTTGCGAATCTAACACCCGATCATCACGTGGTGCTTGAAACAACAAGCTTTAGCAGGTGCTAACTAAGGGTGAACACTTTATGACTTGAAATTCATGTGCATGAGGGATCATCTTATAATGCTACCGTCGTCTACTAAGCAATACAAGATGCATAAAGGATTAAAATCACATGCAATTCAATAATATGTGATATGATATGGCCTTTCTTCTTTGTGCTTCCGATCTCCATCTTCAAGCACGAACATGATCTCCATCATCATCGGCATTGCATCAAGGTCAATGACGCTTCTCCATGGTTGTCGCCCACCGGCTTCAACTATTACAACTAATTTGAATAGACACGGTCTTAACATAAATTAAAGACAACCATATGGCTCTGCGGTTGCTAACTTACAATAAGGAACATTGCATACATCATATATAATCACAATCATGGCCATATCACATCACAGCACACCCCTGCAAAACAAAGTTAGACGCCTCTACTTTCTTTGCATATTTTACGTGGTTTGGGGCTTTCAATAAGTGTCGTTCTAACTTACGAACAAGAACCACAACATTGATACTAGTATTGTCAATCACCCGTTGTAAATTGAATCTTAACTATGCTAGGAGAAACAGCACCCATAAAGCCACTTATGCAATACAAGTTGCATGTCAAGCGTGGAGCAAGTCTCATGAGCGATGTCATGTAAGGTTAGCCAGGCCGCTTTATCCCAACATACCGCAAGATGCAAAGTACACAAGAAGCAATCGACAATAAAAGCATCAACGCCCACAATGACCATTGTGTTCTACTCAGCAACAGATCTACATATAGACACGGCTCGATACCACCGTAGGGGTTCGTAGCATGGAAAACAAAAATTTCTATCGCATACAAACAAACAAGCCAAGATCTATCTACTAGATTGTAGCAACGAGTCGATGGAATAACTTACCCTCGAAGATTCCAGCGGTTAACGAGAGCGATTCTCGTGGGTGATGTAGTCGTACTCTTTCCGATCTCAAGATCGTGAGACGATCCTTCCGCTGCGTTCGGCAGCGCTTCCGTAATCGGTCACACGTTCGGTACTCGGAAGACCTTCCTCTCCCTTGTTCCAAAGGCAGCGGAGGTTGTAGCACTCTCCTCGCGATTCCGAAAGACAACGTGGTACAGGAAGTAGAGGGAGATCCCGGCGCCTTAAGCCGGAGCGAGTATGGTGGAGTATGAGAGAGAGCTATTAGTGGTCTAGGGATTAGACACACCAATTAGAAGGCTCTAAACCGCAGGCTAGAGCAATTAGAAGCTCTAAACAAAAACGGCTCTAAACCGGAGATTAGAGGATAGGAACTTGTGTGTCTAGAGGAGGAGGCCCTGCCCCTCCTTTTATAGGTGGGAGGGGCGGCCAAGGGGAGGGAGTCCCTCCCCAAGTCGGCCTTGGGTGGCGCGCCGGCTTGGAGAGGAGGGACTCCTCCTCCAAGTTGGTTTCAACCTCCTCTTGCTTGTTTCCCACAGTTTCCTGTTTAGCCGTTTGACTTTCAAAGCGCCATTTGAATGTTCAGTTTTAGGATTCAATTTAATCCTTTATTTGGAACAGCAAGAACACTTAGTACATGATGCAATCATTCCAATATGTAATGACACATTCATGTACCCCTTCCCCCCCGGAGTGCCGGACATTCCGGAACCTTCTAGAACATTCCCGATGAAAACACCGGAATCATTCCCGAACTCCAAAACGGGACTTTCCTTAGATGAATCTTATTCTCCGGACCATTCCGGATCACCTCGTGATATCCCGGATCCCATCCGAGACTCCGAACAACATTCGGTCTCTTTCTCATAATACCATAACTAATTGCAAAGTGGCCCTGTTTTAAAATAAACGACACCGAACAAACACATATTTAAAAACCTAGACTCTAAAACCTATCCCCACCCAATCCTAATCTACCCACCAACCGCAGTGTGCCACCTCACCCCTCTCCCCCAATTCCTACCCACCTGCCACCTCATCAATCCTAGACTTTCCCCCCCTCTCTCTTTTTCTCACCTAGTCCCTTCTTACCCCCCTCACTTACAACCTGGACCCACCCCCTGGTCAACCCACCCCCTCTCTCTCTCCCCACCCCACTCAACCCTGCCTGGTCCCACGCCCCTGGACCCTGTCCCACCTCACAGCCCCGCGGGTCCCACCTGGCCCACCACTTCTTCCTCTCTCTGACCCCCTCCTCCTCTCTCTCCTCACTCTCTTCCCACGACCACGACGCGCCATCGGGTCCCTCCGCGGAGCCTCTCCCACGGCCGGCAGATCGCCTCGGCAGCCTCCCTCTTCCCCGCCTCCTCCACGTCCTCCCTCGCGCTCCTCCGCCTGGCGCCTCCCACTCCCGCCACCGGACGCCCATGCCGCCCATGATCGAGACCGCCCCCGGCTAAGCTCACCGACCTCGCCCCGTCGATCGCCGCCCGCCCGTGCAAGGCCCTCAGCAGCCTCCTCCGAGCCACAGCCGGCTCCACGATCGCCCTCGCCTCAGGGCCAGCCCTAAGCCAGCGCCGCCATCCCAGTCTTGGCCTCCTCCCAGCCTCGACCCTCCTCATGGGCCCCGAGCTCCATCGCCGCCTGCTCTGCTCCTCCTCCCCATTCCTCCCTCTGCCGCGGCCCGCTCCTCCTCTCCGCCTCAGACCTCGCGGCTCCTCTCCACCGCCTTGCGGCCGTGGCCGCCAACACCAACTGTCATCCGCCGTCCGCGCCCCGACGCCCTACTCACGCCGGCATGACCCGTCGGCCGCCTCCACCGTCCATGACGCGGTCACCGCTGACCTCGTTGCATCGCCGGCCTCCGACCGTCGCCTGTTTTCCCAGTATGCACCGCCTTCTTGCTCTCACATGCCGCATGCCGAGTGCGGTCAGATGGTTCGCAAGGTTCAAACCGGTGTCATCAAGATCTTCTCAGAACGCGTTTTTCTCCTTCACGGACCCGAAGACCACCGACAAGATCTCCGTCCTGGACTCCAAGGACTGCCTCACGGACATCGAGCGCCAAGATCGCCTCACGGATTCCGAAGCGGTTCCCGGACCCAAAGACGTCGAGACCCCCGACCCGAAGACGCCGGGCGCGCCAAGTTCTTCGAACCGAGACCCCGGGGCGACAAGTACTTCATCCTGAACGCCACGGCTGTCGACATGACCCGAAGACCACGGATGCGACAAGACCTACCTTAGTTATCCGAGAACGATCCCGTCGAACCCTGAACCCCGAGACCGGACCCCGGACCCTGTCGAACCCCGAACCCCCCGGAACCAAGATCGCCGAACCCTAATGTGTGACCCTTTTCCTCGAGCCCTATTTTTATAAATGAAATATAAACTTGTTGCATATTAAATTGATCTCGCATGCATATCATTGGTTTGGGGGCCTTATGCCGATTCACCTAATAATTAAATATAGGGCCCATATGCGGGCAAATCTAGTCTTATATTGGCCTCATTTAAAGTTGTGTAGCGAACCGGTGCTATCTTTTGTCTTGATAATGCAACATTTAAAATGCGGGGTAGCTAAACAACTTGAACCTATTAATTAATTTTCGGGACCCCGGTTCCACTTAATATGACCTAATTGCATCGCACCTTTGCCATGCCATGCATCATACATGCATCATGTTGATCTTTTGCCGTTGTATTAAATAGTCCATCCGGTGTTTATTCTAGCGATTTGCTTCTTCGCGGATAAGCCCGTTGAGTTGATGCGAGTGACGACCCGATCTTCGGATGAACCCTCGGCAATGTTATCAGGCGAGCATCTCCCCCTTTCTACCTATCTTACTTTTATAGTATTTATTCCCTCCTGTTGATCTATTGCTATCTGTGTTGCGAAGCTCTAGTTTTCGTACCCGTGATATCCCTTGCAGCCTTATATTGCCTTGGACACATCCTATTACCTGTTGATTGGTAGATAGTTGGACTTGCGCATCGTAGTCGCTAGCTCAAGTGCTGCTGCGTGTCGCCATGTACCACAGTTGTTGGAGTATTGCCACATGTTGGAGGTTGGAGATGATCTTGGTTTTACTTATCGTTCACTTTAATTCCTGTTTAACAACTAAAATTGAAGTAAGTAAGCAGAGGCATCGGTGGGTGATAGATAATATTTGGTTTCCGACCGCCCACTTGTGTCCCGTAGGACCCCGAGTACTTGATACCTGTTCCTTGATTTATCGCGCTATCCACATCCGGGAGGATTATGGGACCCCCCTGAGCCAGAGCTTGATCCATTCTTATTTCTTGGGGCCACAAACTAGTTTGAGGTTTTATTTACTATCATGTACTTATGCCATGCTTTAATGCTTTATTTACGATTGTGCGAGGAGCACACTGTACTGTTTAGGTAAGCGGAGTGTTTTCGCGGTATCGACAAGCCCAGTTTTGGGTTCCCGATCGTTTCTGACCATTGTCGCAAACCTTGAGTCCGTCTCGAGTCACCGTTGCTATGGTCTACTCAATGGGGTGGCCCCCTGAAATATTTCTGAATCTTGTGATTGCTTTGTCGTGAAGGCCTCGTTGGGTTTTGATTTGGTTTTTCCGAGATTGATCGAGCGTGTGTTGCTATTGGTGCACCCCGGCCGGGTAAAACTTTCTGAAAGCCGTGTCCGCGGTTATGGAAGACTTGGAGCACAGTATCTCGATCATAGACAACTATAACTAAAGTAGTGCTATAAATTTGACTTTATAATGACTAGTAATCAGCTTCACTATAATGGAATGGCTAACTAAAACTGCCCACAATTGCTTGTTTGGTTTGTCGCTTGCGACAATTGTATCTGACTAGTAAGTACTGCAACTACAACAGAATGGCTAAATAAAAGTACCAACAACTGCTGGGTTTTTGGGTTATCTCATGCTAATTGTATTTGACTAGTAAGTGCCGCAACTACAACGGAATGGTTAAATAAAAGTGCCCACTGCTTATTTTTATCATGATGACTATCTATACCTGACTAGTAATTGCTGCAACGATAACTGAATAAGTAAAACTGCCAACTGCGTGAGTTCCTCGGTTGACTTCCTCGTTTTGGTCTCGAGGGGGAAACACCAGGACGGGTTTGTCTGATGATAGATTGAGTTGGTTCGAATAGGTCTTTCTTACCCTCTCGATAGCACTTGATTATATCGAGTCTCTATAGGTTGTATAGTGCATCTTGCCGCTCGATCCACCATACCTATGTAGGCGAGGGGCAATTCTAGCCTCGCCGTGTCTTGGCCTCGATCTTGGCTCTCTTTTCCTTTGCCTTTAAGGCACCTTTTGTTTAAGCGGGTTTTGGGATCGGCCGTTAGCGGGTTACCCTTAGGCTTGGCACAGGCGAGTTATGGGCGCCATTGGTTATTCTTGAGGCTCTTAGCCCCATTTGCTTCTTGTCCGTAGTCGGACGCCCTATCATTTTAAGGTGATTTGGATCTTTGTATATTATATGTATTCTTGACTCATGGAGTCGTGTTGTATATATATCTCATTACATGGGTCCCATCGAGGACTGTTGTGTAATGTTATTACTTCGTTTTCCACCCGCACGAAAGTGCCTGGTGGGCACCTTTGAATCGTTTCTATGCGGGTTTGGCGGGAATCGCTAAAACTTGCATAGGTCCGATTCTGAGGGTGTTACAGTATGTCCATCACATCATTCTCCTAATGATATGATCCTGTTGTTAATAACATCTCTATGTTCATTATCAGGAAACCATGATCATATATTAACCAACAA
Organism: Avena longiglumis; assembly: GCA_030063025.1. Lineage (NCBI taxonomy): Eukaryota > Viridiplantae > Streptophyta > Magnoliopsida > Poales > Poaceae > Avena > Avena longiglumis. The sequence continues at coordinate 53,544,007 of CP125976.1, forward strand.
GCTAGTTTAACAAGAGGCTTTACTAGGGACTCTTATTTTAGTTTACAAATCACACAAGTATTAATGTTTCATGTTAATACAATTATAGCATGGTATGTAAACATTTATCATAAGTGTGAAGATATGATAATAACCACTTTATTATTGCCTATTGGGCATATCTCCAATAGTAGGCTCCTTAGGCGCTTCTTGATGCCGCCACCGACGAGGCCGTTGGCCTTTTTGACCTGCCCGTTTGTTTGTGGGTGCGCCACAGAGGCGTATGTGATGTTGATTCCGAGGTCATCGCAGAAGTCCTGGAATTCCTTGGAGATGAAGTTCGACCCATTGTCGGTGATGATGTTGTGCGGCACGCCGAACCTGTAAACAATGGATTCTAAGAACTTGATGGCTATTTTGCCCTTTTGGTTAGTAACGGGCATGGCCTCGATCCACTTGGTGAACTTATCGACTGCGACCAGGAGGTAGACGTGACCTCCTTTCGAGGACTTGGGCAGTTTGCCGATCATGTCGAGGCCCCATTGGGCGAAAGGCCAGGCCAAGGGTATGGGCCTAAGCTCCGATCCTGGTGCGTGTGGTTTATCTGCGAACCTTTGGCACCCGTTGCACCTTCGGACGATGTCCTTGGCGTCGTTCATGTCCGTTGGCCAGTAGAACCCAGCTCGCAGAGCTTTGGCGACAAGAGCGCGGCTGCCCGCGTGATGGCCACAGATGCCCTCGTGGATGCCTTGGAGGATGGTTTTTCCGTCACCGATGGTGACGCACCTTTGGAGTACACCCGAAATGATGTGCTTGTAGAGCTCGCCATTGATGATGGTGAAGGCCTTTGACCGGCGAGATATGCGCCGGGCATCTGTCGGGATGTCAGGCAGCTCCCCGTCTATCAAATATTAGAGGTATGGTTGTGTCCATGTTTCTTCGACTGCCATGACCTGCATCAAGTTGACCACTGCGATCTCTGTGTCGAGCTTTTCTGGTCCTTCCTGTCCATCGGGTAGCGCAGCCCCCGAGTGTTCTGCTTCTTCGGGTGATCCCTTTGGGAATTTCCTTTTGATGGATGGCACGCATATCTGTTCGAGGAACACACCTGGTGGCACCCGTGCGCAGGTGGAGCCGATGTTGGCGAGTCTGTCGGCCTCTTCGTTGCTTTCTCTCCCAACGTGCCGAAGCTCGCAGCCGTCAAAGTCTCCTTCGAGTGCGTTTTAGAGTGCGCGGTACACAATCATGTTGGCGGCGTGTGCGTCGCACTCGTCGATCTTGGCCATCCTCATGTCGTGGATGAGGGCCCCATGCTCGAAATTTCATCTGGAGGACATATTTCATCTTGTCGCCCTGCGGGGAGGTCAGTATGACCCCGGCTCCTGCTCCGGCCTCGCGCTTGGAGCCGTCGAAGTACATCGTCCTGTCATGTTTGGTGTATTTGGCAGCTGCAGTTCCATCCAGTGGACGAGGAAGTCCAGAAGGACCTGAGACTTGATCGCATGGCGCTTCTCATAGACGATGTCTATAGGTGACAGCTCGATGCCCCCACAGGACCACACGTCCTGTGGCCTCCGGGTTGTCCAGGATGCTGTTCAGGGGTGCTTCGTTGAATACCATCACCTGATGCTCCTGGAAGTAGTGGCTCAGTCGACGAGCCATCATGAACACGCCGTAGGCGAGTTTCTGGTAATGAGGGTACCTCTGCTTTGTCGGTGTCAATACCTCGCTGAGGTAGTAGATTGGGCGTTGGACCCCGTGGGTCTTGCCATCTTCGGGTCTTTCGACCACAAGCATGGTGCTTACCACCTGGTGTGTAGCTCCTATGTATAGCAGTAGAGGCTCGCGCTCTTTTGGCGTGACCAAGACGGGCGAGGTGGAGAGCATCCTCTTTAGGTCTTCGAATGCATCGTCCGCTTCGGGCGTCCACTCGAATTTGTCTGCCTTGCGTAGCAGCTGATAGAAAGGTAGGGCTTTTTCACCCATGCGGCTGATGAACCTGCTCAACGCCGCGATTCGACCAGCAAGCTGCTGGACCCCCTTGAGGTTCTTCGGCTTCTCCATGGCCATTATGGCCCGGATTTTCTTCGGGTTCGCTTTGATTCCTCGCTGGGAGATGAAGTAGCCTAGCAGCTGACTAGATGGGACGCCAAAGGCGCACTTTTCTGGGTTTAGCTTGATCTTGTATCGATCAAGGTTGTCGAACGTCTCGCGGAGATCGTCGATGAGTGTCTTGGCCTCCCTTGTTTTGATTACTATGTCGTTGACATAGACTTGGATGTTGTGGCTGATCTGGTCCTTCAGGCATGCCTGCATGCACCGTTGGTACGTGGCGCCTGCGTTCTTCAGCCGGAAGGGCATTGTGTTGTAGCGGAACACTCCGAACGACATGATAAACGTCGTTTTCTCCTGATCTTCGACCTTCAGTCGAATCTGGTTGTAGCCTGAGTAAGCGTCGAGGAAGGAGAGCTTCTCGCATCCTGCAGTCGGATCGATGATCTGATCGATCCGAGGGAGAGGGAAGTGGTCATTCAGACAATGCTTGTTCAGCGATGTGAAGTCCACACACTCTCCTTGATCTCCCGGATGAATTTGGCGTCGAGTAGTCCGTTGACTTCGACTCCAATAGCTTCGGCCCGCGGCTCGGACAGTCGTCTGATGGACTGTTTGACGGGCTTAGTGTCTTGAAAGACGTTAAGGGCGTGCTCGGCGAATTCCCTGGGAACTCCTGGCATGTCCGCAGGACACCAGGCGAAGATATCCCAGCGCTCACGGAGGAATTCGACGAGCGCACTTTCGTATGCGTTTCTGAGGTCGTTGGCGATCAGCGCAGTCTTGGAGGCGTCCGTCGGGTGGACCTGCACCTTTTTTGTGTTGACAGTGGAGTCGAAAGACATGTCTGGTGCGTTTTGTCTTGTGACTGGGGGTGCCCCATTGTCCGTCACCTCTCGGAGACTTATGAGCTCCTCCTGCATGCCGAATGAATGGGAGATTCTGTTGAAGTCCCTGTCGTAGTGGTCCGATCGGGTGAAGCTCCCATGGACCGTAATGACGCCCTTTGGTCCTGGCATCTTGAGTAGCATGTACGCGTAGTGTTGTACTGCCAGGAATCGTGCGAATGCCACACGCCCGAGGATGGCATGATATTGTGATGGCCAGTCCACCACTTCGAACTCGAGTCGCTCGCACCGGAAGTTATCGGGCTTGCCGAAGATGACGTCGAGCCATATCTTTCCCAGGGGGAATACACCCTTCCCTGTAACGATGCCGTGGAACATTGTGTCGGATTGTTTACGTCTGCAATGGATCCGCGTTCTTGCTAAGTCTTGGCGAACATCAGTTGATGCCGCTGCCACCGCCCATGAAGACGCTCATGTCGAACCCTCCGATCGCGCCTCAAGCACCGTGGCAGCATGACTGGCGAGGACAGCAAGCGTGATCCGAACGGCTGAACGTGATGCAGGACTCCGATCCACTGAGGTATTCAGGGATAGCGGGTGGAGCGGTCACAGCTAGATTGATCTGACGGGTGATTTTCTTCTGCACCCTATTCGTTGGGCGCCCTTTTTGGATCATAAGTGATCCTTTCGGCGCAGGGTACCCGTGCCCACCGTTATTCTGTGCGGGTGCGATTGGGTGGTTCGAAGGTCCCGCAGGTGGTGGTGGAGGAGCTCCGTGTGCGATCTCACCTAGTGTGGGTGCGTTCCCGTATCCAGGGTTCTTGGCTTGTTGCCTCATCTGAGCCATGCTCTCGCTGAGTTTCTGGAACTCGCGGCAGTCCTTGAGCATGTGGATTGCCTTCTTTTTACCATCCTGCTTGTCGATGTAGAAGTGGATGGTGCATGGACCCGACAGTTTGTCGTATGATGAGGGTCCTTCGTCGCGGGCGCAACACTACCATGACTGCGTTGGGCGTCCTTCGTCGCGGAAGTTGCTTTCGCGGTATCCGTCACTGTTGCGGTTGCCGTCGCTGCGGCGGTCGGCGTAGCCAGCCGCGACCATGTCGGGTCCATCAAGATCGTCGTAGACGCGCGATCTTCTCTTGCTACGGCGTTCACGTCGCCGGCCGTAGTCATCTTCCTCCTCCGAGTGCGCTCGGTGGAAGGAGTCCTCGCCATCTGCCCACCTGTTGGCGATGTCCATGAGGTGGTCGCGTGTCTTGGGCTTGACGCGCCCAAGTTCTTCCTTAAAGTTCTGGCGCTTGACGGCATCCTTGAAGGCATCGATTGCTCTCTCTTCAGAGATGTGCGCCGCGGAGTTATTGGTGTTGGACCAGCGTAATATGTACGAGCGAATAGATTCACCCGTTCGTTGGGTGCAGGCCCTCAGCTCCTCGATCGAGGCTGGCCTCTTCGGATGAAATCAGATGCAGTTCCTCGGCCGGATGAAACCGTATGCCATTCCTCCCGGCGGATGGATCCCGAGGTTAGCCGCCGAGCGGATCCGGTTGCACTCACCGCGGTGAAGGCATTGAAGGGCGGTGTCCTTGTTTCCTCTGTGTAGCTTGACGAACGACAGGTGGTCGCTGAGCCACGCCTTGGGGTCCTGTGTGTCATCGAACTTCGGAGTGTCCGAAGGAAGCTTGAAGTTCTGCGGCATCCGTGTCCGCCGAACGGATCTGCTGAAGCATCGGGCTTCGCAGAGTTCTCCTTCATCGTCGTCCTCCTCGGATTCGGATGAGCATACGCGCTTGGCGCGCGCTTTGTCGATCTTGCGCCGTGTGAGCTCGCTTCGAGCGTCATAGTCGCGGCTACGACGGCGCGAGCTCTTGTGCCTTCTCTTCATCCTTGGATGAAGGCGTGGGGCTGCGGTTGAACCTGACCGCAGCCTTTTTCTTTGGCTCCACGGGAGCTTCTCCGTGGAGTGCGGCTCCAATGAGTCCGAGTCCGGTAAGCGCAAACTTGTGCATGACCCTTTTCGGGTCCCCCACCGGAGGTGGATGGGACGCGAGGTATGTGGTGGCTACCATGATCGCAGCTTGTGGTGTCTTCGGGATGATGTTGTCGTCGGCATTCATCTCCATGAAGGACGTGTTCAGGGTCCGAGTCACCTCGCGACGTGCCTTGGGGTCCATGTTCTCTGTGCGAGAACGGTGCTTGTTGCCATGGTTTCCGTGCGAGCTGGAGCCGCCCATGACGGAGAGCGCAGCTCGCCGCGCACTGGACACTGAGGCCGCTTGCTTGCGTTTGTCAAGCACCTCTTGCATCTTCACCCACTTCTTGTGTTCTTCGATTAGGAGCATGTGGTATGCCATCAGTAGGTCCCGTGAGGCACCCACGGGCAGGATCTAGTTGCCTGCAACGGCTTCGCGTGCTTGAGCCCATCCTTCCTCGCTGAGTTGGATGATCCGATTGGGATCAGTGTCCTCCTCGTTGGGAGGGGGGGACTGGTTTCTCTGTTCTCGCTGTTTCTACCCTGCGGGTTGTGTGGCGGGTTGTGCTCCTGATCCATGTCACTCTGTATGACTGCGACGCATTGGTAGCGCTCGTAGATTGGAGCGCTGCTGCCGCAGCTTTCAGATCAGGAACCGTAGGTCCCTTCCTCTGATGGTGGATCGCACAGATCTGAGTTGCAGCTGCTGTTGTCATAGGACTCATCTGTCGATATCGATGTGCGTAGAACGGGGTGTGGAGCCCACGAAGCGGGCCTGATCGATGGCAGGGGCACCCGCTCTGGGAGACGGAGAGTGCCGGTCTGCCCCACCTGGAAGCAGAAGCTCCCGAACAGGATCTCAAGTCCGTCACCAACGGGCTCGAAGTCCTTCAGGGTGGCTGGCGAGTGGGCGGTGAAGTCGAAAGCGCCGAAGAGGAGATGACTCTTCGTCGCCGCGGAGTTGTAGATCGCTTTGGTTGGGACCGTCACGATCGCACAATCAGCGTCCCCAGTTCCCACAGACGGCACCAATTGACGAGGATCGATCTCGTCAATGCCCATTGTTATGAGCTTGGGCTTTGGAGAAGATGGGGATGCTAGAGATCGCGGAACGGTTAGCAAACAAGAAACACGGGGACACGAGGTTTACCCAGGTTCAAGCCCCCGGAGGAAAAACCCTACTCCTGCTTGTCTGCTCTTGATTATGGCGGAACCGAAAAGTACAAGGGTGCGCAGATGCAATCTGGCGTGGAGGTGTGTATGTGGTGGTATGAGAAGTGACCTCCTCGTCATGCCCTCCTAGCCTTTATATAGAGATAGACAGGTCCGAGGCACAGATCAAGTCGGTTACAGGTTTTAGGATTTGGCTCTTTGAATATTCTATCTACTCTAGTCTTGTTCTCAAAGGATCCGAAGGCGTCATGGGCCCTGGCCACCCGAAAGTCTTCATGGGCTGGCGCATGTTTCTCGTGGGCCTTCCTTGGACTGGACTAGGTATGCTAAGATCGTGTACCCGTAGGGTATAACCATGTCAGGTTCAACCTCATTGGCATATGTATCCATGTTATCATAACCATTCCATTTCAAAAAAAATGTTATCATAACCATACCATGATCAGAAAAACTTGATCATCAGATGGCACATGAGCTAGTCCTAGAGACTAGAAACACTTGTGTTTATCCTCTACACGCGCTTTTGAGTTTTTCATTGATTCTCACAATTAAGACTTATTTCATAAAATGATGAACTATAATTGTAAATAATTAGAATAAATAATAATCATTTATTATTTGACTCTAGCGCACATTCTCAACACCGCCATGGTGGAGCCGTGCACAGGCATGCGTTGCCCACGATCAGGCCTAGAGGGGTTCTTCCTTTTCTTGAATTTGTTTGTTTCTTCGTATGGATTTTCCATGATCTTTTTATGGATCCACTTGGATCCGCTGTGTTCAAATTCAGAGTGTTGATTTTTGTATTATAAATTCAGAGTACACCATGATCTCATGGGCAGATCGTCACAAAGAAATATGAAGAACTTTCTAGTGTGCCTCCGAATTGCTACTGGAGATATGTAGCAATGGACAAACACTCTTGCCAGATCGATTTTAAAAAAAACCTTAAGAACTTTATGAACATTGTCCCGATGCTCAATCATTGTTGTTAACTGGAAGGACTTCCTGACAAGAATTAGTTCGAGTTGAGGGCCTTTTTTGCAATAATGAATCACCAATCTTGATGCATCCGGATGGCTGAGCAGGAGAAAATCCTGAGTTAGCCGTTGTTGTCAAATACGATTCTGTTTTCCTGTTTTCTGTAGCTTGTCTTGACACGAGGCTGCTGCAACCCCGCACTCACCGTCACAATGTCTGGCCCTCCAAACACATGGCACCACTATTAGGCATGAGGGAAATAATGTTTTACACATTTTCTTTGCAGACAGTGTGGTCATCACCGTAGTAGTGCCCAAATTGGCTGCACCTTTGTTTTGGCCACCAACACATCGTACAAGCCTAGGCAGAAAAGCTTGGTTCGCAAGCTGACTACTCACCTAAACACGAAGAAACTGGAACTCCTTTCCCTGTACCATAACCAGATAGTAAAAATTAAAGAAACTATGTTTCTTCATGCCAAGCAGGGTAATGTCTATCTATTTCGAGCTCTTGGAGCAGCATGAGAATACCTTATGACAAAAGGAACACTTCCTCTTAGATGAACGTGCGTACAGCCGAGCAGTGACACCACTACATATGACCGACACGCTCCGCGCTGTACGTGCATCCGTGCATATTCGGTTCGGTTGGTGCCCGACCACCGAATTCAGTTTATTCTTGCACACAAGCTGGCAGGCGAATTGAGGACGGACGGTGATGCATGTTTGGAGACATCTTTGGATTAATTAGTGCATCGTGTCATTTGTTGCCGAAAAAAGATCAACCAAGAAGTACAGGTACAGTTTATTTTTTCTTTTTTTGGAACTTGCGGAAGTACAGGTACAGTTTCGAGGCAAATTCCACCCTGCTATACGTATACGTTCCCGGCATTCTACGGAAAAATTAACCCCCACGGGCCACGGAAGCAGCAGCGCAGCGCACACGTCCCGTATCTTTGTGGCTGCGTTCCGCCGGCGGTTGAACCAGATTCGTGAAAGAAAGTCACCGTAGTGCCCCGTTCAACCCGATCGAGCCCTGCAAGCCGCCGGCCGACGCCGACGGCCCCCGCCGGCTAGCGCTTCGACATCTTTGACCAGCCCCGGGCGGGGCAACCGATCGATGGAGTTTAATTCTGCAGTGGAATTAATGCCTGATCGATCGAGCTGCTGCTACAGTGCCGTCGCCGTCGTCCCGCGCGCCAAGTCCGTCCCGAGTCGGCGTAACCGCTCCTGGAAAAAAAATGTTTCGATTCGCATGCGACCGGAGGCGGGTTTTTTTCTCCGCCTCCCACGTGGGCGCGTCGACTCACGAATTACGAGTCGATCGACGACCGATGAGCCGAGCGTGGTCACGTCGCGCCTGTCAGATATGCGCAATATTATTCCTCAAGAATCCAGATCAAATTAGCCCAACAAACCCAAATTGATTATGCGCAAAAGGTAGCTAGACGGTAAGCGGAGGCTGGGGAAGACGCCAGCAGCCAGGCTAGCCTAGCATCTTCTTGCTCTCCCTCTCGTGGAACTTTCGCCGAGCATGCGCGCGCGCATATGCCAACCCGCTGTCTCTTGACCTCCATCGACCCGCCAGGGCAGCATATCTATAAATAGGCGCCCTTGCGCAGCTTACTTGGCCATCTTTCCTACCCAGTTCCACCAGCTTAATCAGCTCTCTTCTTCCTCTCTGTTTCTGCTCATCCTTAGCCAGCTACCCTCCCTGCTGCATTAATCCTAGCCAGCATCCGAGCTACCTGCTGTTCCACAGAAACCGGGGAACACAGATCGATGGCAAGCAGACCCGAGCTCCTGTCAAGGATGGCCGCCGGCGACGGCCACGGCGAGAAGTCGTCCTACTTCGACGGGTGGAAGGCCTACGACATGAACCCCTTCGACCTGCGACACAACCCCGGCGGTGTAATCCAGATGGGCCTCGCCGAGAACCAAGTACGTTCTTCTTGTCCCGCCGGCGATCGACAGTAATCTTGGTTTTGCTCGACCTCTTCAGCATATCCTTACCTCGGTCATTTCCCCTAATGTTGCTTGCAGCTTTCGCTGGACCTGATCGAGGAGTGGAGCAAGGCCCACCCGGAGGCATCCATCTGCACGGCGGAGGGCGCCTCCCAGTTCAAGAGGATCGCCAATTTCCAGGACTACCATGGCCTCCCGGAGTTCAGACAGGTGAGCTAATTACTAGCAGTTTTGCGCACAATAATACACATAAGACAAATATGACAAGGTAGCTGTATGCGCGCAGCGAAAGCGACAGAGCAGCGTCCCCAACGAGCAGATGAGATCATCGCTAACCAATACGTGATTCTGATGCGTTTGCTGCAGGCAATGGCCCAGTTCATGGGGCAGGTGAGGGGATGGAAGGCGACGTTTGACCCCGACCGCGTCGTGATGAGCGGCGGCGCCACCGGCGCGCAGGAGACGCTCGCCTTCTGCCTCGCCAACCCCGGCGAGGCATTCCTCGTGCCCACGCCATACTACCCAGGGTATGCTTTCCATTCGTCAACCCAGTTTTAATTAATTTGGTTCATGTCTCTACCTCTCTCGTGCTTTTAGAAAGTCAATCGTAGACTCTGCAAACCGGGTCAAAAGGTAGACAGGAGTATACAATCAGGGAAATGAATGATTTTGGCAATCCCATAAGACTATTCTAGTTGTGTCAACGAGAAATAACTACTACTGGCATTTTCGAAGAAAAAGAAGCTTTTGACTTTTCGTGATCAAGTTCGAGTTAGATTTTCCGTAGTACTAGTTTAATGTGTTCAAGTTGAATTATGCAACCTAGTCGTGCAGCGAGCCGTATACGCACGCGATGGTTGCCGGTCTAGTCTTGGAGAATTTCCCGTTAGCTAGTGCATGTCAACATCTTATTTTGAACCACGCACGGTGAATTAACCATCACACATAATGCCACGTAAGCGCGCATGCATGCACGCTAGCTCTAGCTGTGACCCGTGAGTTGTTTCTCGCTTCTCGGCTCCAGGGCTGACGATTTCTGATTGTGATGATCCACAGTTTCGACCGGGACTGCTGCTGGAGGTCAGGGATCAAGCTGCTGCCGATCGAGTGCCACAGCTCCAACGACTTCAGGCTCACCAAGGAGGCGCTGGTGACGGCGTACGAGAGCGCGCGGAGCAGCGGCGTCCGCGTCAAGGGCATCCTCATCACCAACCCGTCCAACCCGCTGGGCACCACCACGGACCGGGCCACGCTGGCCATGCTCGCCGCCTTCGCCACGGAGCACCGCGTGCACCTCGTCTGCGACGAGATCTACGCCGGCTCCGTCTTCGCCAAGCCGGACTTCGTCAGCATCGCCGAGGTGATCGACCACGACGTCCCCGCCGGCGCCGTCGACAGGGACCTCATCCACATCGCCTACAGCCTCTCCAAGGACTTCGGCCTCCCCGGGTTCCGGGTCGGCATCGTCTACTCCTACAACGACGCCGTCGTCGCCTGCGCGCGCAAGATGTCCAGCTTCGGGCTCGTCTCCTCGCAGACGCAGTACTTCCTGGCCAAGATGCTCGGGGACGAGGAGTTCATGGGCCGCTTCCTGCGCGAGAGCGCCAGGCGGCTGGCGGCGCGCCACGACCGCTTCACCTCGGGGCTCAGGGAGGTGGGCATCGGGTGCCTGCGAAACAACGCCGGCCTCTTCTCGTGGATGGACCTGCGCGGGATGCTCCGGGAGAAGACGGCGGAGGCGGAGCTGGAGCTGTGGCGGGTGATCATACGCAAGGTGAAGCTGAACGTGTCGCCGGGGACTTCCTTCCACTGCCGGGAGCCAGGGTGGTTCAGGGTGTGCCACGCCAACATGGACGACGAGACCATGGAGGTGGCGCTGGGCCGGATCCGGGACTTCGTGCACCAGCACCAGCGGCAGAAGGCCAAGGCCCAGCGCTGGGCCGCCAAGGGGCAGCTCCACCTCAGCCTGCAGCGCCACGGCGCCATGGCTTCGCAGTACCACCACGCGCTCTCCAGCCCCATGGCGGCGCTGCTGTCTCCGCGCTCCCCGCTGGTCCACGCCGCCAGCTAAGTCACTCAGTACGGTTTCGTACGGAAACTTTAAAGTTGCCGTATCGTACGCTCTTTTTTTCGATCGCATGCATGCATCTTGCACACATGGGGCATGGCACATTTGGTGCTTTCTTTGCCGCTGGTGCGTGTGTGCACGCGATCGTTCGGAAAAGTTTAGACATGCGTGGCATGTAGCTAGCTAGCTTATCGTTTTATAAAGGTTGCAATGGCGCCGGATGTTGGTAAGCCTTGTGTAACCATGACATTAGACCCGGTCCTCAGTTGTTCCTTCGTACGTTTATATTTTGTTTGGTTTCGGTTAAAGGCTTTTCCAAGATGTTGTAAACTTCTAATAAGGTACAAGATTCAAGTTGTATTGTATCACGCAACACAATTGTCTATAATCAAGGGTTTGCCCATAGGGTGTGTTTAATTCTCAATTAGCTCAATTTTCATATGTCCCTCAATGTGATTTGGAACCCCACTTGCAACTAGAAATATCTCAATTACAACTCCACTTGCTACTAAAGAGTCTCAGATGTATCCCCCTTGAAATTAAAAAGTTTCTGCCGCAACCCCACTTGCAATTTATAATCTCACATGTAACCACGCTTGCAACTCTGGATGCACGAATCGCGATGCTACTAAGATCTAACTTGAGAATTAGCAAAACCTTTGCCCATAACATAGTTGTCTTTAAAAAACACATTTAATGATGTGAGCCACTAGATCTAATCCAATGGCACTACAACATTCTAAATGTAGAACTATAGAGAGAGATTTGACAAATATGACAAATCTATTATCTTGGAGTACAAGTCAAGTTAGGACTACATGAAAATGTATCCTATCTCTATCTTGTACTGCCATAATAAACGTATACGCAATACTCTAACATCCCCTGCAGTCTTAGCAGTAGCGACCGGCGGAGAGAAAAACAATCTAGAGATCGGACAAGACTCACCATGGCAGTCGATCACAGATCGGGAGGCGAAACCCTGCAACGAATCGCGCGGCCCTCTACAGAGATCATTGGAGATCGATCCCCTCGGGGCGGCGCAACAGAATCATGACGGCGGTGACTAGGGTTTGGATCGAGATTAGTCTGATACCATGTAGAACGATAGAGAGGGATTGGCGGAATATGATAGATGTAGTATTGAGCCTCATGTGCGAGTGTATATAGTAGTACATGCAATCATCTTGGAGTACAATTTAAATTAGGACTACATGGAAACGTGTCCTGCCTCTATCCTATACTGCCATAATAAACATATACGCAATACTCTAACACTAAACCCTAGAGGCTCGACCAAAGTGAAAACTCAACCCCACCACCCTTAACACTACCCCCTATCTCGATGAGGTATCCTTCATTGGCTCTATCATTGCTATGATGTAGGATGATGGTCAAGCATACATATCTGAAATATCATTATAGTGTTATATGTGGGCACTTGTTGAACACTACAACACGGAAGCGATTTAGGGACATATTAAAGTGCCGCTAAAGTTGTTTTTTGTGCCCTTAAATACTTTTGGGACACTTTCAAATGTGCCACCTTTACCCTTATCTCTAAAAGTTTTAGTGCCATTTTGCCAAAATGACCCAAAATGTATTTTAGGAGACTTTGTTAAAAGTCCCCTAATTGTATTTAGTGGCATTTTGTGAACATGCAATTGTATTTGTGGCATTTTGTGAAAATACCTCAAATTGTATTAGTGGCACTTTGTGAATGCCCCTAAATGAATAAAGGACGAAGAAGTTTTGTTAAAATCCACGTGCACTAAAACAGTCTGTTTTAATGGTATTAGTGTAAACTGGTAAATCTGCACGGTGGTAAAACAACACACCCCTAAATAGATTTGCTAAAATCGTGTTTTCTATATTTTGATTTTAGACCTATTGTAGTGAAGTGTAGGTGATCAAGAGATGCCAACTGAAATTAGCAAGACAAGTGTAATGTTCAACAATATTAAGATTTCAAATCTTAGGGCACTTCCAAGGCCGGTCCATAGAATTTAAGGGCCCTAGGACAACATAAAACTAAGGACCCTTGTTTAAAGTGTTAGAGCTTTCCTAGGGTCAAGAGGGACAATGCCCCCCTTATTACTACATAAAATATTAGGGGTATATATAAAATTTTAAATATTACTCAAAATTTATATATGATTAGTGTTCTTGGGCGTCTCAACTATGCCTGTCAAGCTCTAACTTCCATATCGTTGATGACATCACCATATATAGCAACCCGACCTTCGACATCATGACATGTATAGGTCAACCACCCGTGAAAATTTTGCAATATCTAGCAAAAGCCAGAATTGAGCCCCATAGAAAGCGCAGATATAAAAAATCCAAGTATATTTTGTCATGGACTCGGTCAGGTTGATCATGCTGGTAGCCGCACCTACCCACATCTTTTTTTTCTATCTTGCTTTTAGACATAGTCTAACTATTATTGCTCAAAAAAATTAAAAAATATTGTATGTATATATCCATATTCTATGTACTCATGTAAAGTTTCACGAAAAAACTATATCTTTATGAGTTGTGTAAAATGATTAAAAAAGTGTCGTGATAAGTCTTATTTTAGCACCTCAATTTTGTCTTTTTACACAAACTACACAGAAATTTGATTTTTTTAAACAACATTGTGCATGAATAAAGTGAAGATGTTCTCTCAAAAAATAAATGAACATGTATGTGCGGGTATTTTTTTGAAAAAGATTCTACCTTTCAAATTATTATTTTTTAAATACAATTCAAGTAAAGGAAGCCTATTTATCCCAAGAGCCGAGACGAAGAAATATGACCAAAGACCATATGCCCATTGAGTAAAAGTTTGGACCGTGCAATATAGAGACAAAAAGGTTTGATACGTGCAAAAACGCATTAACTAAAACGTGCGTCGAATCAAAATTTAACAAATTCCTCTCTGACTTGACTTCCCTTGGTTGCTAATTGCCAAAGTTTGCTTCCAAAATGTTGAAGAGCTGGCCTCATCGGCCTTTTACCACTCGAGACTCCGGCCCATCCAGATAGTGGAAAGCGATAGGATCCCCGTGCAAGCTCCAGGGCCGCACACGTCACCCACCGCAGTTCATCCACAGCGACTGCCCGGTCGCGCCAGCCGTCGCCGAACAAAATGACGTCGACGGTGGTCACCGCCACCTCGCTTGCTCTCCGCCTTCCAGCCGGGCTCCACTCCCTTCCCTCGCCGCCTCTCGTGGCCCGCCCCGGCGGCCGCCGCCGCCGCGCAGTCCTGCGCTGTGCCGCCGTGTCCGAGCTCGTGCCCGCGGTATCCGCAGCATACGGTGCTCTTCTCGTGGGCGGCGGAGCATTCGCATGTACGTTTCGGTCTCATCTGCTACAGTATTGTAATTTGTTTCTTCTTCCCAGGTCTGCTAGGTCGGGTCTTCAGTCTTTCACCGTTGATTTCTGATTCTTACTTTGTGGTTTGTGCAGATGCAAGGTCGGGGAGTAAAGGGTCCATCTATGGAGGGCTCTCCGGATCTGCGCTCATGGGCATCGTGAGTGGACGTCAAACATTCTACATCTATTGTACTTTTCTCTTTTGATTTGTTGGTCTAGTCTGTGGATTAGATATCAAATGCGGTCGCGGAATTCATAACGCTCGCAGTAGAATAATTTCAGAGACGGCTATGCACCAATTATGCTTAGACCAGACTAGTAGTTTTATTTGGAAGTTGGAGACAGAATATGCTTAGTGTCGGCTGGAACTTAGAAGAGCTTGGACTGCCAAGTAGATAGTGGAACAGAGGGATGAAATTAATTTTCTAGGTGCGTGAAAGGCGATTGGAATCTCAATTCAGCCTGCAGTTTATTCAAGGGTAGCAAAGTTTGAGACGACCTTGTTTTTCTTTGGCCCTGCATGCTGAATTCAATGTTCAACACTTTGAAAGATAATCTGATAATGTAGATCATGGATGTAGGAAATCAATGGCATGACAGCTCCTACACAGTAAAACTTTGCTGGATTCTCCTCGAACAACAGGGATTTTTCCATGGTCCCATTTCGACTATTATTACAAGAACTTGGATATTGATTCTCATAATGTGATCCTACTTTACTTTATCGAAAAAAGTGATCCTACTTTAGGAAGTGACACTGAAGAAGAATTATTGTAGCATTTTTCAGCACTTCAGAAGGTAATCTGGTAATGTATCGTGACGAGCTAAAAACCGGCGCGTTGCTACGGAAATAAAAAGTTATTCAGCATGTTGCTTTCGGGAAAAAAGAGATGCGTAGTGACATTTACGATGTTATTTGAATGTGGCTAGCCTACCTGGAAAATTGATCAACCACCATGAGTATCCATGTATGTTCTAATGTTTTTTTCCCTATGAAACAAACCTTCGTTTTATCCATGTTTCCAGATTTTGTTGATAACTTCTTTCCTTCCTCAACAGAAAAGCGAACCACAACTTTTCCCCCTTGCAATGTAAGACAAAATTTTCTTTACTTTCTTTCTATAAGGATATGGAATGGGGGTGGAATGAACAACTGCCACCAACTCCCCTTAATAGGAAATAAATGTAGATGGATTTAGGAATTTTTATGACATGACACTCCTATAGTGTGGAATATTGCTAGATTCTCCTAGAGAAATAGGGAAATTTCCAGGTTCCATTTCGAGCTTAATTAGACGAAGTTTTATTTTCTGTCTGGCAATGTGTTCCTACTCCAGGAAGGGATACCAAAGAAGAATCATGATAGCATACAGTTCTTCTTGCCCAGCATGGTTCATTTGATTTCCAGCACTTTCGAAGACAATCCAGTAATGTAGATGGGTTTAGGAAATCCAATGGCATGACTACTCCTGCACAGTAGATCTTTACTAGATTCTCCTAGAAGAACAAGGATTTTTTCATGGTTCTATTTCGACTATTACTACAAGAACTTTGGTTTTGATTCTCATAATGTGATCCTACTTTAGGAAGTGACACTGAAGAAGAATCATTATAGCATACAGTTCTTCTGGAAAAACATGCTATTTTTCAACACTTCAGAAGATAATCTGGTAATGTAGATGGATTTAGGAACTGTTGACACGACGCTCCTACACATTGGAACAGTACTAGATTCTCCTAGAGAAACATGGACTTTTCCCCAGTTCGGTTTCAAGCATTTTCTGTATGGTAATGTGATCCTACTTCTGGAAGTGATACTAAAGAAGAATCATGATAGCATACAGTTCTTCTTGATATGTATGCCATTTTTCATCTTGTTTGTCATGTCTATGGAAGAAAAAGCGAACTTGGCAAACAATGAAACTAGCCTGATTCACCTTGCCCCCAGATATTGCAATTATATGTGTGTATAAAAATAGAGATGTATTTTCCATACAACTGTAATGCTTATGCTCGAAGATATTGTGTGCCGGCTTCAATGTGTACCTGATTAATCTGCTCCGATATAATCTAGGCCACAGATATAAGCAATCTTGACCTCTCCTTTTCTATCTGACTAATGACGGAATTTCTAGCATTTCAGCATGAGCAGTGATACTGATAAGCCCCCTGTAATCTTGATTTTATAATTATTCCATTTCTGTGATTGAGTGAAAAAATATGGAAATCAATGATATATTACAATTATTCTTGTGGATTTTGTGTAAACTATATGAGAAAAAAGAGTCAGAAATTTGATGGCAATGTGAAAAACCAATTAATTTATTTGCTTGATGGTATTATCGAAACAAAAAGTAACAGTTAAGGATACAGTCAACCAAGAAATTCTTACTTCCAAGCCCTATTGGGAGAAATAACCAAAAACTACAAATTGAAATGATAACATGAATTGTCTGAATTATATGTAACAAGGATTCTGTAGAAACAGAACTCCACGTTTTCTGATGAATATTAGGAATGTGATACTTATGGAATTATGGGGTGAAGGTTGTATATGAAAAATCTTGGAGTTAAAATTTTGGAAGGGCTGCTATTTCTTTACTTTTTTTTCAATATAAAAGGAGCATCAGGCTCCCAATTTCGTTACCATAAAAACTGATTAGACAAAAGTTCAGGTTACGTCCAGGATTGTTAGACCGAGGATACCAAGCCTATGATCAGAAACAGGAAACTAATAGAGGGCACAGCTGACAGCCCCATCAGGCAGCATCACAACTAAAATAGCTATACAAGCTACTAGCGAGGTAAACCAGCCACAATGACTCAAACATAGCAGGAAGCTAACAGAGACAAACTAAAGACCGGCACTACATAAACCAGGCTTTTCCTCCATAGGAAGTAAATCCACTGTTCGGTTGTTCAGCTTCTTCTTCTGCAACACATCACGAAAGAACATAAACACTTTTCTGCATTTCTTTCGGCAACAACATTACAACGTCAGCCATTTTCTAGACGCCGCGCTTTCAGGCCCCATCCCTGTCTTTCTGAAATAATTCAGTAGCCACCATGATGAGCAGCGTTGCTGCGCTCCACTGTTGCTTTCGTCGCTTTTGTTTCTTTAAACCCCAGACCAAAAGGAAATCCTGTGAGAAACTAAAACACAACACCAGTTGGAACCTCTTGGTACACACTATTGAAACAAGCCTCATTTCTGGTTTTCCAGATTGCCTATAACAAAGCAGCAGCCCCAACAGAGACCAAACACTTTTACTTTACAGGAAATTTACTTAAGCCAGACTAGCAAATCTTTAACAGTTTTTGGAATATTATGAAAGTTAAAAGAACATCTAAGAATTCTCCAAATATATCTAGCAACAGCACGATGATCTGTAGTTTCCTTATTGTCACAGAACATGCATTTACCATTCCCTTTCCACCCTCTGTGAAGCAACACATGTTCAGTTAATATACTCCCTCTGAAGGCAAACCTCTGTGCAGGTCTGCTATTCGTGATTCTTTCTTTGTGCCACTACTGCACAGTTTGGATATTCAGAATCAGATTCGATGCAAAAGCTTCATGGTTTCCAGTTCGGGACATCTGTGCGTACGGCACTTATGTGTCTGATATCTGTACGGCGAGCAATACAGCGTTCTGCTCTACTTTTGTCACACATATGGATGGTGTGATGGTGCAGATCGTACACAAATCAGACAATGAGTGTCGTAAACATAGAAGCTCTCTTTCCGGTTCTAGCACTCTGCCATGCACAACCAAGATCTCTTTGACCATGCTAATTTGATGGCAAAGTTTAATGTTCTCCGGTTCTAACACAGTAACACTACCATGCACAGCCTAGACTGTGAAGTCTATGTACAGCTGCTGAACCCCAAACTCTGAAATGACGAGACAGTTTAAGGTTGTATGGAAAACAAACTACGAGTGCGATGAACTTAGGAATATGTACTCTTGGTGTAAATCAGTGAGCTCACTTGTACTTACCTTTTGGTGTCAGTAAATTTTCCATCTTGTAAGGTAGACAGGTTTGGGCTGCGGATTCACTGCTCATATACATGCTGATTTTGTATGGTTATTTTCTGAAGTTGGATTTGTGCCAGTCCTGTTTCTTTGAATCAAGAATCCAGTCTTAGTAATCTTTTTTTCTGTAACTAAAAGAAGCCGCCTACTCTCATTATGTCTGAATCTTCATTTTGTAAGGTAGACGTGTTCAAACTTTTTGTCTTGTATAAGGCATGTTCAGACTGAGAATTCACTGCCCATGTATGCTG
Organism: Avena longiglumis; assembly: GCA_030063025.1. Lineage (NCBI taxonomy): Eukaryota > Viridiplantae > Streptophyta > Magnoliopsida > Poales > Poaceae > Avena > Avena longiglumis. The sequence continues at coordinate 53,562,691 of CP125976.1, forward strand.
ATTCTATGGTTATTCTTACTGAAGTTAGATTCTAATTATTTCAACTAAGAGTCAATGTCTTACTAATCGTCTTTTTGTGACTAAAGTAAGCTGTCTATTCTGAGCAAGCGATCATTACGTCTGCGTTCATGTGCTCTGAATTTTAATGGCTGCTGCATCTCTGTTCTCTGTAGGCCTATTACCTGATGCAATCTCCAGAGACGAAGGCACTAGGCGAGGCTGTTGGATTCGGATCTGCATTTCTGTTCGCCTGCGTATTCGGTATATTTTTCACCATCCCGTGTTTCCTTCTCCACGAAACAAGAACCCGATGTTGAATCCTCCTGTTTCTCCAGGTATCAGGCTGTACAATACCCGGAAGCTGGTGCCATCTGGCCTTCTGTTAGTACTCTCTCTTGGTGCCTTGGGTGTGTTTTACTCTGCTTACTTGCAAGACAAGGTGTGAGCTGATCCCTCCACCAGCTCTAGTTTTCTGTACCAGCCGGATCTTCCTTGAAGGTTTTCTCTCTTAAATGAGGGAAAACTTGAGGCGGACTGTCGGTGTTCCTTCCAATGTTGTAGTCTCCACAAACACCCTTTAGTGTCATCTGTTTGTTGCCAATGATAAGCTGATTGCGGTTGCTATCCTGAACTAAATGTCCGAGAACTAGTGAGGGCTCGGCATCTGCTCACCGCCAATACCCGTCGGCGCGAAGAAGTACACAGTTGTTAGGCTGCCTATTTCTAATCACTGCTCAATACTACATACGCAAGTGCAGATACGGCATGGACCGCTGACATGAAACCATCACGATTCGGGCATGCAAGGGCTATTAGCATGTAGCGGTGGATGATGCCTCATTATAGGCTGCTAACTAAAATCTGGGACCTGTGAATCGTGATGCGGTACCACTTTGTATGTGTAGACCCTAGCTAATTGGCAGTGAGTTGTACGTGTGGCGTGATGTGGTACCACTGCCTTGCACGCTAATCGGATGTCGATCTGTTCTACGGAGTCGGCGAGTCGACATGGCCATATTGTCTTTCCTGGTTGGTGGTGCCTCTACCTTGGTACTGCATTATTTTCGGTCTGCTCACTTGTTCTTCGGCCACTGCATTATTGCCGTGAACGCATATATGTGTTGTATACTACATTCAAAGAAGAGAACTAGTATTCACACAGGAATAATTATAGCTGCCTGACGGAGCGCAAGCTGTTGCACATGTTCGAATAGTGCTGCTGCCCCTTGGTCTGGCGAGCTGTTTCTTGCACCGGAGCAGGCAGCGTTGCAGCAGCAGAAACTACAGAGAATCGTCTTTCGCGCTCGCCTCTGCCTGTCTGCGGTTGAGTTTGCCACGCACTGTTTGGCGCATGCGGGATGCGGCCACGATTTTGACGTACCCGAAAGCCTCTCGGGGCTCATGCCCTGCACGCCAAAAGGACATCAGCTCTCACTGGCTTGATCGTCTCAGACATGTGAGCAGATCGGAAATTTGAATGTGGTAGGAATCCCTAGCGTGTCAGTGTGTGAGATTATTCAGAAAAAAGTGTACTGGCTGAAGCTTCCTTGAAGGTTTTCTCAAATTCAATGTTTTGAACCGAGCACGGACTGTGGGTGTTCCTTCAAGTGTTGTAGCCTCAACAAACAGCAATTAATCTCCTCTGTTTTACAACCATGCACATCCGTTTGTGATTCTAAAACAAGATGTTTGGTAACTCTGGTTGATTCATGTGTTAACTCTAAGTGATCCTTGAGTTTGTAACACTTTTGTGCTACCTCCGTTCGGAAATAAATGACTTGTATTTGTCTAGATTTATAAGTAGATACATACGAATATAGATAAATCCAAGTCATTTTTAACTATGAATGGAGGGAGTAATAACTTCGGATGATGAGTTTTTAATAAAAGATTCAATGCAGAGGCCAGGGTTTTCTCTCTTTTTGGAAAAAAAAATTCTATTACTTTTGGAAAAATTGTTAAACTTGTGAGGTTTCAACATTTGTTCATAAAGACGTCGGCACGAGGAACAACGTGCATGGACGTTAGGTTGCCTATTCCCTATCACTGCTGCTAAACGGGTACAGTTTGCAGATACGGACCGTTGTCAAGAATCATCACGCATGCCACGCCTAGTATACGATCATCTAGAGTAGTATGCAGCGACAGATGAGGCATCATTTGTTCCTAACCATATCGAGGACCTGCCAATGGCGAGGCGGTACCACCACTGTGTACTGATCATTGGCTATCGTGTGGCTAATCGGACGCCGACATGTTCTAGGGCAAGCTACTACTACATGGCATAGTAGTATGATTCTGGTAGGTTGCATTATTGCTGCCGCTGCGAATGTGTATACACAAGCATCATACTACGTTCAGAGAAGAGAACTTTTCACATGTACGGGATGACAGGAATGATTATAGCTCTCTGACAGAGCGCACGACGTTTGTGCGTACACTGCCTCTCGGTGTTCCACCGGCTCTGCTGCCCCTGCATCTGGCGAGGTGCTTCGCACAGTGCAGCAGGCAGCGGTGCAGAGAGCTACTACAGTACCAGAATCCACACAAGATCACATTATGGCTACTTTTATTTTTGAACGGTAAGGGTCCGAGAGGCCTGAAAGCTGCATTAAGGTGGTGTACAAATTACACCGAGGACTCCAAGAAAGAAAAAAAATTGTAACCAAGCCTCCCACTTTTATGAACATGACCTCAAAGATAAAAAGGGGAAATGCGATCAGGTCAACGGTCTTCACCGCAGATCACCAGCGACCTCCAGATCCGAGCACCAGCATCACCACCGGGGACAACATCACTTGGGGTCACGCTGGCGAGGGTTCCAGGACCGATATCGAAGAAGATCCTCCGCATCGGCGCAACGACATGGAAGAACAAGATGCACGGGCGACTTTCGCATCCGTGCTTGGAGTGGCCTCTTTGGCCAAAGATAGCCACAACGCAAAGTTGTCGTCGTTTGGAACCTCCGACAATAAGCATAGCTTCCGGTGTGCTCGAGACTACACACCCACAGAAAGCAACCGTGTTCTAGATCGACCAACCTCGGGGCTCTTCGCTTCCTCCTACACGTCACCACTACTAGAAGGAGAAGGAAAAGAATCCCATAAATCAGTCACCAGAATCAGAGGGCTAATCGACATCCTTGCAAAGACAAGGAAGACGCACCACATCGCTTCTCCTCCTCGCTGACACGACCGGCAGGGAGAAACTTCACTGCATAACAGCCCACATCGCTTCTCCTTCCGTCCCTCGCTTTCACAGCCGGCAAGGAGAGTGAAAGGGCATGTATGCCCCTATGCATGGTTTTGGTAATTAATGACAATCTCTATGGACTAATGTGCAAATTAAGTTTCACTTGTAGGTTTTGTCCATTGGCATCTCTTGGGCCATGCGTTGGTCTCAAGGTTGAAAGATGAAGAAATAAAGAAATGGAGAACAAGAAAATCAAGAGTGTATTGAAGAAGAAGATGGAGTTCCTCATGTGCATCTTCAAGACATCATCCTTATGAGGATAGACGAAATGAAGTCCAGGCTCAAGACGCACCATCTATAAAAGATCTCATGCTTGAAGCTTGACATCCTCGGTGACCATGGATTGATGAAGACAAGTTCAAGAAAGAGGCCTCTGAAAGGGCATTTATTGTCATAATCACTTTTGGTGTTCGGTAACAACAAGTTGATCATTTTATAGTTTGTTATTGTCCACAGGTTGGTATGACCACAGATAAACATCACACACACTCTTGGGAAAAGACCACACACATTTGCCACTGTTCTGGAAACTCCAGACCGGAGTCTCCGGTATGGTCCGGAGGTTCCGGTGCTGGCTCCGGTGGTGCCTCCAGGACATGGCTGGGTCAGTCAGATGGCCAGTCCAGAGATTGGACGGAGTCTCCGGACTTTGGTCAGACCGGAGTCTCCGGTGTTGGAAGGCCGGAGTCTCCGGTGTTGCTGGTGAAGAAATGGGTCAATCGGTCAGGAGACTGGTTGAGATTGGCGGAGTCTCGGTGTGACCGAGTCTCGGTCTCGACCGAGTCTCGGTCGACTTTTCTACAACGGCGAAAAGCGGTTCGTGGAGGGCTGTCTATAAATAGGGACCCTTATCTTCTTCCTCCAGTTGCTCGAGCTGCTCAAGAACACCAACACCATTAGAGCCACCAAATCCACAAGATCTCTTCATCCAACCATCCAAAGTCATTGATCTTTGGAGAATCGAAGGAGGAGGCCTTGATTCACATCTTCACCAAGAGAGATCTTCATTTCCCCCTCATTCACTTGAGGGCCCCCAAGCTCTAGTGTTTCTTTGGAAACCCTAACTTCGATTTGGTTCTTACAAGCTTGTCTTTGATTTGTCTTGACAGCTTGCTTGTATTTGGGAGCCTCCAATTCAGTTGTGGATGTGTGCCCCGAACTTGTTGTAAAGGTGTCGGCTTCCACCTCGAAGGTTGCCGATATAGTGGAAGGTGAATCGAGCTCTTTGGGGTGAGATTCATCGGAGAACAAGGGAGGCCTCTCGTGGCGTTGGTGGTTTGAAACCACCCCCTCTCCAAACGTAGACGTACTTCCCCTCAAAAGGAAGGAACTACGGGAAACAAATCCTTGTGTCTCTGCGTCCACTCCCTTGGTTACTTCTATCCTTTACCGTACTTTGCTTACTTGTTCTTGCTAAGTGTTGTGTTAGTTTGTGCTTTTTTGACATATAGGTAAATTCACCATAGTTGCATATTCTAGAGAATTTACCTTTCTTATCGAACCCTAATTTGAAAAAGAGTAAAATTTGAAGTAGCACCTATTCACCCCCCCCTCTAGGTGCCCATACGATCCTTTCAATTGGTATCAGAGCCTCGGCTCTTTATTTGGGCTTTACCGCCTAAGAGAATATGGGTAGCCGCGAAGGGGATGGTGATGGTGAGCCAACCACGGTGACCATGGAAGATCTCAAAAACTTGGAAACAAGATTGAGCTCTTCCTTGGTCAACGAAGTCAAGAAGATGCTTGAGCAACTTCTTAAAGACAAAGAAGGCTCACCACCCCCATCTCCTCAAGAGGATCAACCATCCATTTTACCTAAAGGGAATACGTCAGTATCCCCGAGGGTGCATTGGTAGGGGGTAAACCAGACAACGCTAATTCCTCCACACACAATAATGGTGGGAAGGGTGAGCACCGTGACTCATGGTACTCTCCCGACCCTCCAATTCCCCACCCTCATGTATACAATAGAGGTGACCCACCTAAGCATGAAGAATCTGCTACTTTTGCTCAATGGCAATCACTAATGAGAACTCATATGCGCAGCTCTTGCATTGAACTATGGAACATCATCGAGCATGGACTCTTTATTGGGGATCCAAACAACTTGACAAGAAGAGATATTTTTAATAGTCAACTCAATGCCACTGCTCTGCATATGATTTAACAAGGTTTGGGGACAAAGGATTATCCACACATTGAGCACTTTAGCATTGCCATGGAAGCTTGGGATGCTCTCACTGTGTTGTTCATTGGAAATGAGAGTATGAGGAGGAACCTATATGATGCTCTAAGCAATGAAGCCGAAGGCTTCTACATGAAAGAAGGTGAAGATCACGAAGATATGTACCGTAGGCTCAAGACCACCGCCACTGCTTTTAGGAATGTGGGTGCCTCACATGTGGATGATGCATGGATAAAAAGGAAATATGTGAGTGCCCTCATGCCTTTTGAGCCCAACGACTTGAAGAGCCTACAAGGAAGACACAACTACCATCTCATGACCTCAAATGAAGTTATGCAAGAGATGGCTGCTTTCAAGGTTGCCGCCAAGAATGCCAAAGATGCCCGTGCTCGTGCCCTTGGTATGAGCAATGTTGTCAATGTTGCTTTGAAGGCCAAAGTTGTGGACCATGGGGATGAAGATGATAGTGATGAAGGGCTTTCCATGGACCATCCCGATGAAGCCAAGATTGCTCATAGTCAATATATGGCTTTCTATGCAAAGAACTTTTGGAAGAATCCCGCCAAGGCCAAGATGGAAATGGAACGGAGAAGCAATCCAAATGGGAAAAGAGAGAATACCACAACATTGAGAACTTGCTTCAATTGTGGTGACCGCTACCACTTTGTAGCTAGTTGCCCCTATGAGAAGAGAGAAGATCATGGTGGAAAGCTTGTGTTGAAGAAGACTCTCAAGGGACCGTACAAGAAACCTTTCATCAAAAAGAATCCCATCAACAAGAAGCCGGGAGAAATTGTCTTGATCACTCATGAAGAGTACTCCTCCGACAATGAAGATGATGAAGATGACGAAGAGGGAAACTTCTCATGGTGTGGCTGCTCTTGCCACCACCTCTACTCCGACATTCTCACTCTTCGATTCTCCAAATGAGAACTCTTCCGCCAAGAACGCCACATGCCTTATGGCAAGAGGAAAAGAGGTATCTTCATCATCCCGCTCTACTCACCTAGATAATGATGAAATTAATGATGAGATGTCTCTTGATGTTAAAAAGGAATTAATTGCCTTTGATGAGTTTATGACTAACCTATAAGGTGATGCTAAGCTACATTTTGGAAACATCTTAGATCAACTATCACATACTCAAGAGCTTCTAGATGTAAGATGTAAACTTGGGCATGAACATATGATTGAGCTAGAGGCCCTAAACAATGCTCTAGAAGAAGAACAAGAGACTAGGTTGTCGCTTGAATTAAAACTTGAAGGGCTTGATGAGGCCAATGACATTATTGTTAACAAACTCATCAAAGAGCGTGATCATGCTATTGCTAAATATAAAAGAGCTAAAAAGGACAAGATTGAGTTTGGTGTGGTTCATGAAAAACTTGCCGAGGACTTTGGCTTGCTTAACAAGGCCCACAAGGCCTTGGAGAGTGAACTCTTGTCTCTCACAAAGTCCCATGAAACGCTTCAAACTCAATTGGCCAATATTCCTTCACCTAGTAACTTCATTCCATCTAGTAGCACAACTACTCTTGAAGAGAATGCTAGGTTGAAGGGGGTGCTTGCTAAGGCAACATTTCCACAAGGCAACAAGTCTATTGATGTCCTTTTGAGCAAGCAAAGGCGTAATGGTGATAAAGGGGGCATTGGTTTTGTTTCCAAAACAAAGAAGAAGAACAATAAGAAGAAGAAGGACAAGCCCGCACAAGAGACCAACAAGACCATTGTGGAGATTAAGACCACAAGTGGTAAAACTATGTCTCATGATGATTTTGCGGGAAGTGCTAACCCTCACTATGTTCTAATGCGTGATTATTATGGTGATGTGTATGCACAATATGTTGGCCCTTATGATGGTTATATTGCTTGGTATATTTGGGTTCCCAAGACCCTTGTTGCTAACAAAAGAGGACCCATTGAAAAATGGGTACCTAAAAACTAGCTTGATCTTTTGTAGACTTATGCTTCCGGAGGGTCAAAATGGGTGATCGATAGTGGTTGCACAAGTCATATGACCGGAAGATCATCTATTGTCAAGGACTTGGTGTCAAATGAAGATCAAATCACCGTCACATATGCCGACAAGTCAAAGTCTAAGGTAATGGGTTTCGGCAAGGTAGTGGTGGCTCACGGCATTACACTCGTGAACGTCATGCTTGTTGAAACCCTTGGATACAATTTACTTTCTGTCCGTGCTCTTGGAAAGATGGGCTTTGCCGTCTTTATTGATAATGATATTGTGGTCCTCATGTGGAGCAAGTCTCTCAAGGTCGCTTTGTTGGAGTCGTCGAAAATGACTTGTATGTGGTGGACTTTTCGGGCAAGCCACTGCAGTCCGATGCTTATACTTATACGAAAGGCCGATGTGGGTTGGCTATGGCACCGCCGACTAGCCCATGTCAATATGAGAACTTTGCAAAGTCTCCATAAAGAGGTCCATATTGTTGGACTAAAAGAAAATGTTTCCTTTGCCAAAGATCGTGTTTGCATGGCATGTGTTCTAGGGAAGATGCATGACGCTCCACACAAGCCCACGAACCAAATCAAGTCTAACAAGATCTTGGAACTCCTTCATGTGGACCTATTTGGTCCTCCATCTCATGCAAGTCTTGGAGGGAAGAAATATTGTTTGGTGATTGTTGACGACTTTTCAAGATACTCTTGGGTTTATTTCTTCAAGTTGAAGAGTGAAACTCAAAAGACTTTTATTGACTTCAGCAACTTGGTTCAACGGCAACACAATGTTCCCGTATTGATTATAAGAAGTGACAACTGCACCGAGTTCAAGAACTACACCTTGAATGATTTCCTTAGTGATGAGGGGATTAAACATCAATATTCCGCTGCATACACCCCTCAACAAAATGGTGTGGCCGAAAGGAAGAACTGGACTCTTATTGAGATGGCTAGGACCATGTTGGCGGAGTTTAAATCTCCATACAACTTCTGGGCCGAAGCCATCTCCACCGCTTGCCATGCTTCAGACCGGCTCTACCTCCGCAAGAAAATCAACAAGACTCCATATGAGATACTTACCGATAACAAGCCCAACATATCTTATTTCTGGGTGTTCGGTTGTAAGTGTTTCTATCTCATCAAAGGTGTTCGTTTGTCTAAATTCGAGTCTAAAGCATTAGAGGGTATTTTTGTTGGCTATGGTCTCGAATCTCACACTTATAGAATCTATTACAAGCTCTCCGGAGCCGTCATAGAATCTTGTAGTGTGACCTTCGAAGAATATGATGGTCCCCAAGGGGGGCGTGTTGATGCTTGTGATGCAGATGATGAAATGCCTCAGGATTCCATAGGAAGAATGGGTGTGGGTTATATCCGCCCCGTTGAGGAACCCCTTATGGAGGATCGAGAAGAACTATGCTCCACTCGAGTGGAGCCCTCATCTTCACCACCTCAACATGCTCCATCTACCGAAGAGTACATTGACTCAAGCCAAAGACAAGATGTGGACCCTTAACATAGTGATCAATGTGTGATTCTAGTCAAAGGGTGCTTGGTCTATTCGATGGGTTGTCAAGTGGTGCCAAGTCAATTTGTCAAGGAAGATCCATCCAAGCTGTTTTGAGACGAGCTCAAATTGATGCTAGAAGAGCACTTGATCAAGACCAAGGTCAATCCTTGCCTCCCAATGTAGAGGATGACTCCAATGTTGATCAAGGTCATGTAGATGGTCAAGACGAGGATCAAAATGATGAAGAGGGTCCTCCAAGAAACAATGAGGAGATCCACGCTCGTCGCGAAGCTAGAAAAGAAAGAATGTTGGAAATAAGAGACCACACTCTCCAAAATGTTGTTGGAGATCTAAGGAAAGGAATTTCCACAAGAGCACAATTGAAGAGGTTCAGTGAACACCAAGCACACATCTCCATGATTGAACCAAAGAAAGTGTGGGAAGCTCTTGAAGATTTGGATTGGTAGAAGCTATTCACAAAGAGCTCAACAATTTTGAGAGAAACAAAGTTTCGAAGTTAGTTGAGAAGCCAAAGGATTGCCGCAATGTTATTGGAACAAAGTGGATATTCAAGAACAAGCAAGATGAGCATGGAATTATAGTAAGGAACAAGGCAAGATTGGTTGCACAAGGGTATTCTCAAATTGAAGGCATTGATTATGCAGAGACTTATGCACCCGTGGCTCGCCTTGAGTCCATCCGTATCCTTCTTGCTTATGCGGCACATCATAACTTTAAGTTGCAACAAATGGATGTAGAAAGTGCATTCCTTTATGGTCCTTTAAATGAACTGGTATATGTTAAGCAACCCCCGGGATTTGAGGACCCCAACTTCCCAAACCATGTCTACAAACTTGATAAGGCGCTCTATGGGCTCAAGCAAGCCCCACGCACGTGGTATGAGCACCTTAGAGAGTTATTGTTTGACCGTGGTTTTGAGGTTGGAAAAATCGATCCCACTCTTTTTACTAAGAAGGTCAATGGGGAGCTTTTTGTATGCCAAATATATGTTGATGATATTATCTTTGGCTCGTCTAACAAAGCTTTTAATGATGAATTCTCAAAGCTTATGACTAGTAGGTTCCGGATGTCGTTGATGGGGGAGTTGAAGGTATTTCTTGGCTTTGAGATCAAGCAAGTTAGAGGAGGAACATTCTTCAACCAAGCCAAGTATACTCAAGATATGCTCAAGAGATTCAAAATGCAAGATTTGAATGGAGCTCCTACTCCCATGGCTACAAAGACTCATCTAGAACAAAATCCAAATGGTAATGATGTGGATCAAAAGGTATACCGGTCCATGATTGGTTCTTAGCTTTACCTTTGTGCATCTAGACCCGATATTGTGTTGAGTGTAGGTGTGTGTGCAAGATATCAAGCTGCTCCTAAGGAAAGCCATTTAATGGCGGTCAAGAGAATATTTCGATATTTAGTTCATACCCCATTTTATGGTCTTTGGTACCCTCAAGGCTCAACATTCACTCTTTGTGGATACACGGATTCGGATTGGGCGGGAGACAAGGATGATAGAAAATCAACATCCGGGGCTTGTCAATTCCTTGGTAGGTCCTTGGTATGTTGGTCTTCTAAGAAGCAAAACTGTATATCTCTCTCCACCGCCGAAGCCGAGTATGTTGCTGCTGCTAGTGCTTGCACCCAATTGCTATGGATGAGGCAAACTTTAAAGGAATACGGTGTCCATTGTGACAAAGTGCCTCTTCTATGTGACAATGAAAGTGCCATCAAGATTGCATACAACCCGGTGGATCACACAAGGACAAATCATATTGAGATTCGACATCACTTCATTAGAGATCATGTTGCTAGAGGTGATATTGATCTATCTTATGTATCAACCAAAGATCAACTTGCCGATATCTTCACGAAGCCACTTGATGAAGCAAGATTTTGCTACTTGAGGAATGAACTAAATATCGTAGATTCAAGGAGCTTGACTTGATGTTATTGCACTCTCACCTATGTTTCATCTCATATTTGGTTTAGGTGTAGGCATGGATATAGGGGGAGTGCGGTCCTAATTGTTTGGACCATCCCTCCCCCCATTATGCCCAAAGCAATCAAAATCATTCCTCTTAATATCATTTAGTGATATGTGAGCTTAATGATGAGTTTTGGTAATGGACCCAAGATATATCTTCGTGGTGCCAAGCCAAGTATACTCAAATATGGTGGCCTAGGCCACCGCCCTCTCTCATTTGAGAGGTTGGCACTTACTCATGTTCGTCATTTGATTGATTTTAGTCTCTTGGAGTTTTTTTGTTTATTTTCGAACTTCTATGGCTCTTATTGGTTCTTCACAGTTTGATGTCTCAACCTAAACCCTTTTCCTATCTTAAAAACCATCTATCTCCCATATATGTCCCCAAACACCTTTCCTGGAATTTTTGGTCGAGGAGGACCGGAGTCTCCGGTGTAGGCCGGAGTCTCCGGTCTAGATGGTTTCTGTCACTTAAAGAAGGGGCACGGGGTGAACTGGAACAACAATCCCTCTTTCTTCACCCCGTCCCCTACCTCCAAACCCGTCGCCTCCTCCTCCAAAAATCCTCCCCGGAGGTCAAAGCCCGGGATCCGCCAGTGCACTGCCAACCTTCCCTCTCTCCTCCATTGGGTCATTCCCAGAAGGAATCGATCCCATGGATGATCTGTACCTCTCTCCTTTTCCTCCTAGGGTTCATCCCTAGATGTGTTTTTGAGGATTGTTGCTGATTTGTCCATTGGAATCACTTGTTTGCTTGCACTCTAGTACTTTAGCCTTGTTGCATTGCCGATCTACTAGATTCACCCTCACCAAAGATCTCCCCATCGCATACCCAGCCTCCGGAGGAGACTCCGGTGTCAAAGTGCGGAGACTCCGGTGCTGGGTGAATCAAAGTAGTCCAGAAATGCATCAAAGCTCTTGTACTGCATCTTTGGGACATATATACTCATCTCCATGCTATCTCCCTCACTGTTGTTCACAGGTGATGGTTCTAGTCACCCTCGTCGTACCAAGGCCAAGTCCCAAAGGGGCAATCCTCGCTATGATGAAGCTCAGGGTCATTTTGTCGTGCCTCCATCCAACCGGAAACAGCGGGCACGTGATGCAGCTTACATGAAGAGGGATCAAGAGAGGGCTGAACGGGAGGAACGTGCAAAGAGATCCAAGTATGACAAGATGTCTAAAGAGGAGTTCCGTGAGCCGAGGAAGACAGATTTCTATGCACTGCCTCGTACCAGTGAGGACCCTCGTTTCTGGAGGAAAGAGCAGGGTGTGTTCATGAAGGATGTGTATGGTGTACTCACCAAATCACCTGTTTGCCCTCAGAAGTTCATGAACATTGAGCAAATGCGCCAGAGCCCTTATTTCACTGATGCCCTATGGATCTGTGAGAAACTGGGTCTCTACAACTTGATGGAGCTGCATGAAGACTACAATGTGCACCTTGTTCAACAGTTTTATGCCTCTGTGGTGTTTGGGTCTGATCTTGACAGGACTATGGTGTGGATGACTGTCTCTACTCGTTGCACAACTACTTTCTGACTTTGCCAATGTCATCTTTGAGACTTTTCACGGCGTATCTACTCCTGTGGGGCGGCGCATGCACTCAACAGCCTTGGGTGAGAACAGGTTAAAGCTGGCACCTCTGTATGATGATGATGTTGTGGGGGACTCCAAGGGACTCAAGCCCCTCTACAACCTTATGCTGAGGATTTTCCGTCACACTATTGCTCCAAGTGTTGGAAACGATGATGCTCTCAGGGGAGGACTTGTCAACCTCCTGTACCATACTCACCGGACCTTCAATGCTAGACCCGGAGGTGAGGGCTGCACCCATTGATGTGATGGACTTCATTTTAGGAGATGTTCCATGCCATTCTATTCAAGAAATCTCCTCCATATGCACCCTTGATTATGAGACTCATCAACTCCCAAGCATGATTCTCCACATGGCATACCACCACACCTCACGATGCACACTTTGGTCTCTCCGCAACATAAAGGCACATGGGGCCCGGCTCAAGGCGCGATATGGAAATGATGATGAGGAGATCGAGACGGAGGGCTCCCTCTCCACCCGAGTTCGGAGGAAGAATGCCTCCAATGTCCCTATGCCTACCATGACTAGAGACTATGTGCATGAGAGGTCAAGAAGGCCACTGGAGAGGACTCTTTCTTTGCATGAACGTTGCAAGCAGCAGCATGCATCTTACCAAAGCAACCGCCGCATGGAGAAGCTCCTCAAAGAGATCAAGGACCAGTGTGCTGCTGATACTGAGGAAGGTGAAGATGAATACAATGATGAGCATGGGGCCCGAGAGTCCACAGTCGATCACACTCTCTCATTTGGGGCATGGAATGCCCAACAGAGAGTCCGTGGATGGAAGGCGTTCTTGATGTCACCTCTGGGTTTGGATACCAGGGTACTTCCTCTTCTCGCCCTCACGGCAAAGGGCCTGCTATCCCGGATGATGATGATGATGACTATGACCAGGATGAGGGTGACCAGGATGAGGATGACCAGGATGAGTATGCCGAGGATGCCGAGGATGACGATGACTACTGAGTTATTGGGGCGCTAGTATAGGTCTTTTCCCTTTTCGGCGTTTTGATGCCAAAGGGGGAGAAGACATTCTCATCGCTTTGCATGGGACTTGGGATTTGCGACTATCTGTCGTTATTTGCCTTTTTATTTGTTATTTGGATATTCGAACTTGAACTTTATGTGTGTTATCTGCTGTTCTTATGAGTGTCTTTGACTATGTGCTTGTGTGCAACACCTATTGTAACTCATGTGAGATTTATGTGTGCTATCGTTGATATTATCTTCCTTACATGATTTACTTCATTATCTTGCTGCACATAGTCAGGGGGAGCCAGATTTATATGTTATTCACCATGCAAATCACTTGTTGTCATCGAACACCAAAAAGGGGGAGATTGAAAGGGCATTTATTGTCATAATCACTTTTGGTGTTCGGTAGCAAAAAGTTGATCATTTTACAATTTGTTATTGTCCACAAGTTGGTATGACCACAGATAAACATCACACACACTCTTGGGAAAAGACCACACATTTGCCTTTATTACTCGAAACTCCGGAGTCTCCGGTCTTCCAAGACCGGAGTCTCCGGTGTGGTCCGGAGTTTCCGGTGCTACTACTACATGTTCTAGGGCAAGCTACTACTACATGGCATAGTAGTATGATTCTGGTAGGTTGCATTATTGCTGCTGCTGCGAATGTGTATACACAAGCATCGTACGTTTCAGAGAAGAGAACTTTTCACATGTACGGGACAAGAGGAATGATTATAGCTCTCGGCCACGACGCTTTGCGTCTGCCTCTCGGTGTTCCACCAGCTCTGCCTGCATCTGGCGAGGTGCTTCAAGACAACAAAGGCAAGATCTTGACTACTACACTACCAGAATCCACACAAGATCACATGGCAACTTTTTTTTTCAACGGATAAGGGTCCGAGAGGCCTGAAAGCTGCATTAAGGTGGTGTACAAATTACACCGAGGACTCCAAGAAAGAAAGAAAAAATTGCAACCAAGCCTCACACTTTTATGAACATGACCTCAAAGATAAAAAAAAGGGAAATGCGATCAGGTCAATGGTCTTCACCGCAGATCACCAGCAACCTCCAGATCCGAGCACCAACATCACCACCGGGGACAACATCACTTGGGGTAACGCTGGCGAGGGTTCCAGGACCGAGACCGAAGAAGATCCTCCGCATAGGCGCAATGACATGGAAGAAGAAGATGCACAGGCGACTTTCGCATCCGTGCTTGGAGTGGCCTCTTTGGCCAAAGATAGCCACAACGCAAAGTTGTCGCCATTTGGAACCTCCGACAATAAGCATAGCTTCCGGTGTGCTCGAGACTACACACCCATAGAAAGCAACCGTGTTCTAGATCGACCAACCTCGAGGCTCTTCGCTTCCTCCTACACGTCAACACTACTAGAAGGAGAAGGAAAATAATCTCAGAAATCAGTCACCAGAATCAGAGGGCTGATCGACGTCCTTGCGAATACAAGGAAGATGCACCACATCGCTTCTCCTCCTCGCTGACACGACCGGCAGGGAGAAACTTCACTGCATAACAGCCCACATCGCTTCTCCTTCCGTCCCTCGCTTTCACAGCCGGCAAGGAGAGTGAAAGGGCATGTATGCCCCTATGCATGGTTTTGGTAATTAATGACAATCTCTATGGACTAATGTGCAAATTGAGTTTCACTTGTAGGTTTTTTCCATTGGTATCTCTTGGGCCATGCGTTGGTCTCAAGGTTGAAAGATGAAGAAATAAAGAAATGGAGAACAAGAAAATCAAGAGTGTATTGAACAAGAAGATGGAGTTCCTCATGTGCATATTCAAGACATCATCCTTATGAGGTTAGATGAAATGAAGTCTAGGCTCAAGATGCACCATCTATAAAAGATCTCATGCTTGAAGCTTGACATCCTCGGTGAGCATGGATTGATGAAGACAAGTTCAAGAAAGAGGCCTCTGAAAGGGCATTTATTGTCATAATCACTTTTGGTGTTCGGTAACAACAAGTTGATCATTTTACAGTTTGTTATTGTCCACAGGTTGGTATGACCACAGATAAACATCACACACACTCTTGGGAAAATACCACACACATTTGCCACTGTTCTGGAAACTCCAGACCGGAGTCTCCGGTCTTCCAAGACCGGAGTCTCCGGTGTGGTCCGGAGTTTCCAGTCGGCTCTGTGGTGCCTCCCGTGACATGGTGGGTCATCATATGGGCCGAGATCGGTCCGAGATTGGCCGAATCTCGACTTTATCGACCGGAGTCTCCGGTGTTGGAAGGCCGAGTCTCTGTTCTTGGTGAAGAAATGGGCTGGGTCAGGATGGCCCGAGACTGGTCCAGAGATTGGCCGGAGTCTCCGGTCTCTAGACCGGAGTCTTCGGTCTGACTTTTCTACAACGGTCAGAAAACGGTTCGTGGAGGGGGCTGTCTATAAATAGGGACCCTTATCTTCTTCCTCCAGTTGCTCGAGCTGCTCAAGAACACCAACACCATTAGAGCCACCAAATCCACAAGATCTCTTCATCCAACCATCCAAAGTCATTGATCTTTGGAGAATCAAAGGAGGAGGCCTTGATTCACATCTTCACCAAGAGAGATCTTCATTTCCCCCTCATTCACTTGAGGCCCCCCAAGCTCTAGTGTTTCTTTGGAAACCCTAACTTCGATTTGGTTCTTACAAGCTTGTCTTTGATTTGTCTTGACAGCTTGCTTGTATTTGGGAGCCTCCAATTCAGTTGTGGATGTGTGCCCCGAACTTGTTGTAAAGGTGTCGGCTTCCACCTCGAAGGTTGTCAATATAGTGGAAGGTGAATCGAGCCCTTTAGGGTGAGGTTCATCGGAGAACAAGGGAGGCCTCTCGTGGCGTTGGTGGTTTGAAACCACCCCCTCTCCAGACGTAGACGTACTTCCCCTCAAAAGGAAGGAACTACGGGAAACAAATCCTTGTGTCTCCGCGTCCACTCCGTTGGTTACTTCTATCCTTTACCGCACTTTACTTACTTGTTCTTGCTAAGTGTTGTGTTAGTTTGTGCTTGTTTGACATATAGGTAAATTCACCATAGTTGCATATTCTAGAGAATTTACCTTTCTTGTCGAACCCTAATTTGAAAAAGAGTAAAATTTGAAGTAGCACCTATTCACCCCCCTCTAGGTGCCCATACGATCCTTTCAGCCTCCCTATGTGTGGGGGGAGCAATTTGCAAGTCTTCATCAAGCAAGAGCGAGAAATATCAATCAAGAAAGGTGTTCCGTCTTGAGAAGGACAAGATGGTCTTCATCAAGATCAAGTGAATTGCTCAAGACAAAGGTATGATCTTGATAGGGTTTCTCATTTTCTGGTCTCCTGTTGTTATAGTGGGGAGACCAGGTTAAGGATAGATAGCCGTACAATCGAGAGGGGCTCTCAATTGAGTGACTCGATCGCATCTTTCGGAGAGAGCTCAAACCTTTGCATTCTTGCATCATCTTTCTTGGTTGTTATTTGGATCTTGTCCATGTGAGGATCTAGATCTTGTGGTTATCATCATAACAAGTTCTAGTTCATCAAATAAGGATTTCCCTTGCTTAACTTATTACGGGTTTGATTTTGCGGGTTTTCTGGCTCCGCACCTTGGGAGATATATCACATATATATTCATGGTATTTTATCTCTTGGTGATACCCAATATATTCATGCGATTATTGTAACATCCCAGGATTAGCACCTAGAATTATAGAGGGCGCATGTGTGTGCATTGCATTCATGCATCAGAAAATCCGGATAATTTTCGCGCAAAAGTAAAGAAGCAATAGAGGGATCGAGGTCTCTCTTGTTCTGATGGAAACACCAGGACAGGTGCGATGTATTTCGACATGACCTCTATTGTACTTTTGTGTTTGAGGGGAAAGAAATCCAAATTTGAATATTCAAAACATATATTTAAATTACAAAAGAATAAAGTTATAATTAGAAATAGTGTTACAATTATACTCACATCATTGAGAGATTATTTATGATTGGGATATAATTAAATCACAAGTACAAAAATAAAGAAAAGAAAAGAATTAGTCTATAATATAATATGGATATATATAATCCTAATTACAATGGAATAAATGGGACCAATTCAATAAAATGAAATTATTATTATTATAATAATCTTTATATATATATACATATAGTATTGTTGTTCTTTTACAAAATAAGACTGAAAGTGCATTATAGTAAACAAATAATACTAATAATAAGGGGGAATTACATAAATGGAGTAACTCAAATAATTTTTATTACAAGAAGAAATATATATTACATTGTCTTTACAAATGAATGGAATAAGAAAAAGAAAACAAGTAAAAACATTCAACAATACAATTTTTTTCATTATTCAATAGAAAAGAAATTACAATATATAATAAAAAGAAAATCTAAAGTATTTCTCATGTACACTCTTGTATTTTGTTTTCTTCTCTTCACATTTTTACTCCTGCAAGACAAACAAGAAAGAAAACAAAACAGAAATAAAAGAGGGTTATGTTGGTTAGTTTTGCTCTCGATCTTAACAGTGAAATACACTGTTGATAGTCATCATTGAGCTATAAAGGAATAAGGGGCAAGTTTCACCAAATAAAGCATCTGTTCTTATCAGATGTGTAGCCTTAGTCCTACATCATTGGCAGTAAGAGGGGCAAGTTTCACCAGAGGAGATAGAAAGGAAGAAGTAAAACCACTGCAATTACTTGTGTTGATCTACAACAGAGCAAGCTAGTAGGCAAGCAGCATACACATAATTGCATGTGTGTGTGCTGTCAGCACAAGGAAGCCTCAAAGATAGATAAGAGTGAACCAGCCGTACCAGTACTGCTACTACATCCTTTCCACACACACACAAACACATACAGCCAGACCAGAATTTCTCATTAGTCAAGAACACTTCTCTTAGCAAACCACCAGGAATTCTCCTACCTCTCACCCAAATAAACCCATAGATTAGATCCACCATATCATCACATCCCTAACTCTGGTTGCTCAGTGGAGCCATCCAAGAGCTAGGACAAGGAGGAGATGAAGATCAGCAACAGTTTGAAGAGAAGCAGGTTGTCAGTAGTAGAGAAGTTGTGGGAACTCAAGTAGACTACTGCAGTAGGAGCTGGACAGTGGAAAGAGGAGGAAGGGGAGGCCAGTTGTACAAGGCAAGAATAATATCCAACATATTGGACATAAACCAATTAAGATCCATCATAAGGGCAAGACAATAGTACTTGATGGAGCAGTTACACATTAGCAGATCAAGAAGCTCAAGTTCCAGTCAAGCAAGCCAAAGAAGAGCAGCATGTATATCCAGTAGGAGCATACCCAGATCATGCAATCATATACTTTTGTTTTTTCTGCACCAATATAATTAATGGCAGTAATGGGTACTAAAAATCAATCTCTATTCAACTCCCTGCAACTAGAGCTTGTCTAGGGGGATTAGGAGGATAGTTTTCCTCTCAGAACTACATAGAAAATTCTATGTAGATTCATCCTAGAGGTTTCTTACCACATCATAATATTTGTTCCTACCCAAATCATGGCCTCAACCTTTGCATCATAGGCTAGAACATATTGCACACAATGATCATCAAGAGCTAGTGTTCTTTGACCATGTAGATTCATCAACATAATAGTAATCCTACTCACTATGGATATGTTACTGTGCACCCTTCAATTGGGTTCCACAGTATTAATCTCACAACAGAGGAAGCCACTAAAATTAACAAATCACCACATCCTCAAAGAGATAGCTTTTCAGAGCATATACAAGCAAATAGAATTGACATATCAACCATCTTTTTAATCAGGTAGTCCAGGAATCATTGTAATCTCATCTTAAACTAGCACATGTTTCTAAAACCTTAGCTTTTTGCATCATTGGTTTAGATAAGATGACAAGCTCAATATATGTGTTTATCAAAGTGTTATTTGGCATTGGATCTGACTTAGAGATAACAATTCCACTTTATACTCAACACTCACAATAGATGAATCAGATCCAATAAGGAAATGAACCAATGATCAACCACAGCATCTCATGCATAGATTGCACTGCTGCTGTGCACACTCAACTGAGTCACCACATCAGCAAATACCATGTCTGTATACCATCTGCAATCAAACAAGCTAAATCCTTGCATCATCTTCCTAACAGAATAGTTAGGAATTAAATAAATCTCTACTGTCATATTTCCAATCTTATCCCATAAGCAATAATAGAGAAAATCATCTCAAACATATTTACATCATATTCCCAAGAATCAGTATCTCTACTTAATAATCATTTGATCGAATCAAAGATTCAGTAACCACCTAGTTCAGAACATCCCAAACTTCATTTCACATATTTAAATACAAGGGCCACGAAAGCTTTACTCATCCAAAGTAAGGAACCATAACTAGCAACAGATCAGTAGAAAACAAGGATAACCGAATCATGGATCCTAGCCATCAGCACAAGGGTTGGTCGCAAAGAATTAGAGCTCACCGTGGGGTGCCGAGCACCTGATGCGTTGGCTTGACGGAAGCCATGGAACAGATCTTGCCCAACACCATCACTGAATCAGAGAAAGCACCCGTTGCCTGGGTTGCGCTGACATTGCCGTCCCGTAGGCATCAGGAGAAGGAGACGACGGGGTTGCGCCTGCGCACCTTTCTGCTGGCGTCGGGCAGAGTCCAGGCCAACGAAGAGCACCACGGGATCACCAGCACACGGCGACCTCGACATCTAAACCCTTGATGCACAGAAAATGGAAGGGGCGAGCTCGAGAGGGCTTAAAGAATAAATCCAATTGGAGGTCCAAGTCGGTCGGTGGGAGGCAAAGCCCCGGCGACCATCGACGGCGACCACAATGGCCTGCCTCGCTGGAATCGGGCGGGCGACGACGTCGGCGTCGCCAGCAACCAGGAGGGGAAAGAAACGAGGATGTGAGATGTGAGAGAGAGTGGTGGGATGGCTAGGCCGGGATGGGTTTGACCCTAAGCCAGTTGGGCCAAGTTGGGTCCAGATGGGCCCATTGGTAAGCCTGGCCCAATTCCAAAGGAAAAATAATAAAATAAGATATTTATCAAATCACTAAATGACCAAACTACCCCTGAACATAATTTATACTCTAGAAAAATATAGAAAAATCCTAAAAATACATATGATATATCAAAATAACCACAAAAATAATATCTACCTAGTAAAAATATAATATTACTTGTTCAAGATAGATAAAATATAAATAAATATTAACAACAGTACATCCTAAGTGAAATGTCATAAAATAAGAAAAAAATCCTAAAAATGAATAAAAATCATTTTTTGTGTATAAAAATAAATATACTATTTTTAAAAAAATACTAACTTAACTCTTTTATAAATAAAATTTGAATAAATATTTAAAGTCATTTAATCCTTTATGAAAATTTATAAACATAAAAGTATTATTTAAAAATTAAAAATAATATTTTTAAGGTCTTGAATAAATATATTACACTACAAAAATATTAAATATATTATTAGAAAAGTCTTTAGTATTTTAAATTATAAATCCTTGTCTAATAATCCCTTCGATCCATAATAAGTGTCGTTCATTTTGTACTAAGCTAGTACAAACTTTGTGCTAGATGGGCGACACTTATTATGGATCAGAGGGAGTACCTATTTTGGTGAATTCTTTAAAAATAATTGTTAAGTAAGAAATAATCATAATTCCTATAAAACCTTGAGCAATTAGTGTTTTTGTACTAAATTCCAAACCCATAACTTAAATACATAATCAAATTTAAGTATAACTTTTAACTTTAAAACATATTCTTTTAAAAATCTTATTAAGAATCCTTTTAAATAAACATTGGGTATCACCCATTTATATAATATGGTGAATAATCATTATATCTTAACCACTATTAACATAACTTTAAATTCTAACAAATTATTGATATCATCTAATTATGATTCCATTAAATAAATACATAGTCTTTTCATAATAGCAAAACAAATTTAATCTAATCATTCACTTAAATAACTAAAACATATTACATCTTAAGTTTACTTAACCTTTTAAAGTTAACTTTAGTCTCAAAAGCTTATAAACATCATGTCTAATAAACTACTTATGTTTTTATAGTTAACTTTGGTCTATTTAAATTAAGACATAAATCATCTCAAGTCCAAACTAATAAATCAAACACCAAAAGACATTAATCATGTCCTATTAACAATGAAGATTGTTTAAACCTTAGAAAGCAAATATTTTTCTTCAAATGTTATTCTTTTTGCCACTTCAAACAAAAATCTTATAATAAGTTCTTCAACTCTTAACAATTCAATCCCAAGGACTTTTATCATAGTCACCACATGACAATTAACTATAATCACATCAATTTATACTTTACTTACATATTTTGGATTGTTAACACTTAGGTTCCTTATAAAGATCATTACTTATAAAGTAAAATTTGAAGATAAACCAACTCTTAAAATAATCACTTGAATTCACTTCACTCAAAGTATTGGGGATTCAATTTGGGCGTTTTACAAAAATGCATAGCATTACTTATGCATAACTGCATATTGCTTCTTTAAAAATTAGTCCTTACCGGACAATGATGTAGATTTCAAATATTGGATCTTACGTCGTCTCGAAGACCGTGAGTGCATAATCTTGCAATCACAAAAGGCAAGTTCACACTTGCTCATGTCCTTTGGTTATTTTCTGTAAAGTATTTTACAAATCCAGTGTTGTCATCACCTGCATTTGAAAAAGATCCGAAAACACTATTTTCATAATAATGTGATTATAGGTTATTTACCATGAGGTAATGACCTACTATGAAAGTTCTAGTGGTAAAGGAACATATTATCTAAGACTTAACAACCAATGTCGCCAGTGATTCTTTCGCCGTATATCACGCTTTAACCATGAGATTTGGAATGGGACAGAGAAGTCAGTTGTATCTTCTTCCTCTCGCATGTAGCCGGATGTGCAGTTCGTGGCTGTTATCACTCATATCATGCATATTAATTGGTAATTCGTAGAGGATATGCAGCATATGGGTGGGAACCCTCAACGTCCCATGATAGTTCTGGCATCTAATGGTCTGTACAAACCATTGCCGTAATTCAATATGTGGGCATGGTGTACACCAAGGAGGCATGCGAGGTCGCGAAGGGGGCAGTGATTGGCTTGGATAATCTACTGGGCCCCACACCATAGGAAGTGTGGACGGGAAAGATCGCCCGGTTGTGCAACAAGGAGTTGATCTCTCATGGGTAAAGTAACGCACTTCTACAGAGTGTAAGAACTATAAATTGTTACTCCCTGTTCCGTGAAGGATCTGCGAAAACGGCGGGAAAGGAACTCCATAAAGGTTCTGGTAAACCCGTGAAGGCTGACGGACGTAGCTTTTCAGAATAAAAGCAACCTTTGAAGAATTTTTTATGAAAACTTGCATTGCCTACGACCTATGGTCTGTGGCTGTAGATATAGTGCATAAAACACTCCTTTTCTAGTGAACTTGCTGAGTGCGCTCGTACTCAAAGTATCTTTTTAACCCTTGCAAGGTTCTAAAGCCAGTACAGACGATGTTTACATCAAGTTATGCTCCAGGAATCTTCATCAACAGCTCAAGTATTAAATGAAGTCAAGGAAGTCAACATATACATCAACTCAAGTGAAGACGAAGTTACTGATTAGTAGGAAATAATCTCTAGCCATAGAACCTATTTCTGTAGTGTATTGCAATATCAGCAATGCCAGACCAATAGTTAAGATACTAGTTTTATTAGTATGATAGTCTTTGAATTGTTTATTTCTGATTCTTCTTTGTAAGAAGTTTCTTGCTCTCTCTTCAACCTAGAGTGTTCTCTGGATCTTATGTAAAGAGTTTAGTTGTAACCTATAGTCATGTCTTGGACCTGCTATGTTTCTGTTGTACTACTCTGAGGGATGTAATATTAGTGAACGGTGTTTCATTGGTGTTATGTCAATGACTATAGTGTACTACATCATGCAGTGGTATGCTGGGTCACCGCAGTTGGTATCAGAGCATATGCTTTGACCTTAGGTTGGGAACCTAGTAAATGGGTAGACCCTGTAGGAAATATATTTGCAATAATAAAGAGTTATCTAGTGATATGATGGATATTCAACTGAGAATAATTCTGTCATGTTGCTAATGCGATAATTCTTTAGTATGATTGCAATTCTGATCATTACCAAGAGTTTTAACTCTATGTGACTGATGATAAATTCTTATCTATAGTTCCACATGGCAACTCGATATCCACCCCGAAATGTTCAAGTGATGAACAGGACGCTAAATGACTAACGGAGCCATCTTATCTAAACCAAATATTCTTATGACTTGTGATGAGTATCCACTTGAGGATAACCTTGTCACACCTAAGTCAGATGCTTAAATCATTCTTTCTTATGAGTAATTATTTTATCTTCTCTCAGTATAGTGCT
Source organism: Avena longiglumis (assembly GCA_030063025.1). NCBI lineage: Eukaryota > Viridiplantae > Streptophyta > Magnoliopsida > Poales > Poaceae > Avena > Avena longiglumis. The sequence continues at coordinate 53,586,627 of CP125976.1, forward strand.
CTTTAGTGTCTTCCAAGGTAGACACAAACCACCTAGATACTGTAGGAAAGTGTAATACACCATATGGAAGTAGTCTTAATGATGTAGCCTAACTCTAGAATTCAAGTAACACAGTGGAATTTTATTGTTAGTTGATAACCAAAGACAACATGATGAATATCATCAGGATAAATGTTGATGTAATGAGTAGTAATCATGTGGGATTCATTTGATAATTCTACGTGATGAAGTGAAATTATGTTAAGATTTAATGATGGTGTAGTGTAAAACAAAGTCATCATGGTTAGATTAACTCTTAAATCATGATATACAAGTAAAACATAACAATATCATGGTGAGATCAGCTCCGAAACCATGATGCTGGTGTAAAAATGATAAGTAATTAGTAGTTTAGCTTGAAGTAGAAGTAAGGAAATAACATGGTAGAACTATGATAGAAGTCATAGGTGTCATAAATTTGTGATAATCTTCAATTTTAGGTGTTAAATAGAATCTGATTAGTCATTTGGAGTGATCATGTGAGGTTAGTTTACCAATAAAGAAAGGTTGGTTGTAGTTAGTCATTCCGAAAGTGAGACTAAAGGTTAGTCAAAACCAAATTGAAACCACTTTGCTTAACATTATCCTCTTGCAACTGAGCAATTTGGGTAAATTATGAGGCAAGGTATAGTTTGACCCTAAGTGCTAAGTATCATAACGTAAACCTATATGAGGAGGTGTCATATACTATACAACTAAGCCTGAATTCTAGAGATATTATACTCAATTACTATATTCTGGGATTAGAATATTGTGTATTATATGTACCACATTTGGATTTATTTGTTTTTCTTGGATCTTATTGATTGACTAGATCTGTACATGAAGTTTGAATTGGTGTGCAAATGCATGTTGCAACATCCAGTTACTACTTGATGTTATCGACCTAGATAATAATGGGAATTCCTGTAAGGGAGTGATGAGTTCCAAAGACCGAGATGAAGACCTACCTGAAGGGTAAATCCAAATATGAGGAGTATCAATCCAATTTGGAGGATGGATCAAGCTCAGGTCATTCTTAGCCAGCTATGAGAAGGAAGATTAGTGTGGAAGATGTATGGAGCAACAAGAAGTGATGAAATTAATCTCACCCAAAATGGGTAATGTTGTTAATAAGTCAATGGAGTAATTATGCAAGTTCATGGAAGTATCATGAATAAATACAAAGAAGTAGCTTTGAAACCAAAATGGTATTCAAGCTCTGACAATTCAAAGAGAATGCCAGGGGTATATCGGAAACCATAGGGTAATACATATAGCCTAGGATGGTTCGCAACTGGTAAATATCCGCAGCTGGTATTTGATCCACAGTTGGTATCTTGTCCGCAGCCGGTGTTGGTTGACATAGTTAACCAAATCATCTTAAAAGTTGTATAAAGAGCATAAAACTTGGCCTAACCTAAGTAGGATCTAAAGTAGTATAAACATTAAGCGATCGTCTTTCGAGGCGCTTCGCGAAGTCAGACTTATCAAAGCGAAAATGTCCAAATAGTAAGTAAGACCAATAACGCTGAAAGATTCACTTCGGAGATCCACAAATGTGTGGATACACCATACAATCTTTCATAAGACTCTAATTAGGTAAAGTATAAGCTGAATAGATACCAACATTCTAGTTATAAAGCCAATAAATACTATATAGACAATTTAAAGACTATTAGTAAACCTTGAGGGGGAGAGTAAACAATATAAATGAAAATATAAGTATCTAACTTTCCAAATAAAGGTTGGAGAAGAAGGACTAACCTACAACAACAGTAAGCCTTAATTTTATAAAAGAAAATCATCAGAAAAGTACTCTCTGAAGTATGTCTGGATGAAAGATAGAAGTTTATTTCAAGGTAGTAGTACTCAAACCTTGAGGTAACTAATAAGTGGAAGTAGAAAAAGTACTTAAGGTAATGAGAAAAGATCATCTAAGTCGTGATAAGGTAAAAGCTTAAAGGTGATAAAATAGAATAGTATTAACAAACTAATTCTAAAAGAAATAACTCTTAAGTGATCCTTAAGAAGGAATAAATCATATCCAGTTGGGCAAGTATAGAGGAACGAGAAATTCCAATGGGTTTGGACTAAATGTGTTCAAAATCAATATTCGGAAGGATTACCAGTACAACTCATACAATGACGAATTAAAGATTAGTCTTTTGATCACACTATTGACTAATAAAGTCTAAAACCCGTTTTAGTGAGACTTCCTAGACTTTGCATAATATAGTAAGGAAGTTCGATGCTCAAGTAAAAGAATTGGATTAGGATACCTAATCAGAATAAGGAACTAAAGAAGAAACCCCAAATTTAAGGAATTATAATAAGGACATATCCCTAAGGGACTAAAATAAAAGGAACTTTGGAATATTAGATACAACTAGTTGGAGATTGTCAAGTATAATGAGAATTCAAGAAAAAGGATTTGGTTATGGCATACTCCAATTATTCCCATTTGAGGTTACCATGGAGTTGAGAAATGTCATCACCAATATAAGACAATTCCTCATTCAGAAACATGAGAGTATACGAACTTCGAGGACTAAGTTTATTTTAAGGGGGAGAGTCTGTAACATCCCAGTATGAGCACCTAGAATTATAGAGGACGCATGTGTGTGCATTGCATTCATGCATCAGAAAATCCGGACAATTTTTGCGCAAAAGTAAAGAAGCTATAGAGGGATCGAGGTCTCTGTTGTTCTGATGGAAACACCAGGACAGGTGCGATGGATTTCGACATGACCTCTATTGTAATTTTGTGTTTGAGGGGAAAGAAATCCAAATTTGAATATTCAAAACATATATTTAAATTGCAAAAGAATAAAGTTATAATTAGAAATAGTGTTACAATTATACTCACATCATCGAGAGATTATTTATGATTGGGATATAATTAAATCACAAGTGCAAAAATAAAGAAAATAAAAGAATTAGTCTATAATATAATATGGATATATATAATCCTAATTACAATGGAATAAATGGGACCAATTCAATAAAATGAAATTATTATTATAATAATAATCTTTATATATATATACATATAGTATTGTTGTTCTTTTACAAAAGAAGACTGAAATTGCATTATAGTAAACAAATAATAATAATAATAAGGGGTAATTACATAAATGGAGTAACTCAAATAATTTTTATTACAAGAAGAAATATATATTACATTGTCTTTACAAATGAATGGAATAAGAAAAAGAAAACAAGTAAAAACATACAACAATGCAATTTTTTTCAATATTCAATAGAAAATAAATTACAATATATAATAAAAAGAAAATCTAAAGTATTTCTCCTGTACACTCTTGTATTTTCTTTTCTTATCTTCACATTCTTTACTCATGCAAGACAAACAAGAAAGAAAACAAAACAGAAATAAAAGAGGGTTATGTTGGTTAGTTTTGCTCTCAGTCTTAACAGTGAAATGCACTGTTGATAGTCATCATTGAGCTAGAAAGGAATAAGGGGCAAGTTTCACCAAATAAAGCATCTGTTCTTATCAGATGTGTTGCCTCAGTCCTACATCATTGGCAGTAAGAGGGGCAAGTTTCACCATAGGAGATAGAAGGGAAGAAGTAAAACCACTGCAATTACTTGTGCTGATCTACAACAGAGCAAGCTAGTAGGCAAGCAGCATACACATAATTGCATGTGTGTGTGCTGTCAGCACAAGGAAGCCTCAAAGATAGATAAGAGTGAACCAGCCGTACCAGTACTGCTACTACATCCTTTCCACACACACACAAACACATACAACCAGACCAACAAATTCTCATTAGTCAAGAACACTTCTCTTAGCAAACCACCAGGAATTCTCCTACCTCTCACCCAAATAACCCCACATATTAGATCCACCATATCATCACATCCCTAACTCTGGTTGCTCAGTGGAGCCATCCAAGAGCTAGGACAAGGAGGAGATGAATATCAGCAGCAGTTTGAAGAGAAGCAGGTTGTCAGTAGTAGAGAAGTTATAGGAACTCAAGTAGACTACTGCAGTAGGAGCTGGACAGTGGAAAGAGGAGGAAGGGGAGGCCAGTTGTACAAGGCAAGAATAATATCCAACAGATTGGACATAAACCAATTAAGATCCATCACAAGGGCAAGATAATAGTACTTGATGGAGCAGTTACACATTAGCAGATCAAGAAGCTCAAGGTCTAGTCAAGCAAGCGAAAGAAGAGCAGCAGGTATATCCAGTAGGAGCATACCCAGATCATGCAATCATATACTTTTGTTTTTTCTGCACCAATAGAATTAATGGTAGTAATGGGTACTACAAATCAATCTCTATTCAACTCCCTGCAACTAGAGCTTGTCTAGGGGGATTAGGAGGATAGTTTTCCTCTCATAACTGCATAGAAAATTCTATGTAGATTCATCCTAGAGGTTTCTTACCACATCATAATTTCTATTCCTACCCAAATCATGGCCTCAGCCTTTGCATCATAGGCTAGAACATATTGCACACAATGATCATCAAGAGCTAGTGATCTTTGACCATGTAGATTCATCAACATAGCAGTAATCCTACTCACTATGGATATGTTACTGTGCACCCTTCAATTGGGTTCCACAGATAATCTCCACAGAGGAAGCCACTAAAATTAACAAATCACCACATCCTCAAAGAGATAGCTTTTCAGAGCATATACAAGCAAATAGAATTGGCATATCAACCATCTTTTTAATCAGGTAGTCCAGGAATCATTGTAAGCTCATCTTAAACTAGCACATGTTTCTAAAACCTCAGCTTTGCATCATTGGTTTAGATAAGATGACAAGCTCAATATATGTGTTTATCACAGTGTTATTTGGCATTGGATCTGACTTAGAGATAACAATTCCACTTTATACTCAACACTCACAATAGATGAATCAGATCCAATAAGGAAATGAACCAATGATCAACCACAGCATCTCATGCATAGATTGCACTGCTGCTGTGCACACTCAACTGAGTCACCACATCAGCAAATACCATGTCTGTATACCATCTGCAATCAAACAAGCTAAATCCTTGCATCATCTTCCTAACAGAATAGTTAGGAATTAAATAAATCTCTACTGTCATATTTCCAATCTTATCCCATAAGCAATAATAGAGAAAATCATCTCAAACATATTTACATCATATTCCCAAGAATCAGTATCTCTACTTAATAATCATTTGATCGAATCAAAGATTCAGTAACCACCTAGTTCAGAACATCCCAAACTTCATTTCACATATTTAAATACATGGGCCACGAAAGCTTTACTCATACAAAGTAAGGAACCATAACAAGCAACAGATCAGTAGAAAACAAGGATAACCGAATCATGGATCCTAGCCATCAGCACAAGGGTTTTTCGCAAAGAATTAGAGCTCACCGTGGGGTTCCGAGCACCTAGAGCGTTGGCTTGACGAAGCCATGGAACAGATCTTGCCCAACACCATCATTGAATCAGAAAGCACCATTTGCTGGTTGTTGACAGCAATCCATGACATCGAGAAGGAGACGCCAGGGTTGCGCCTGCGCACTTTTATGCTGGCGTCGAGCGGAGTCCAGGCCGACGAAGATCACCACAGGATCACCGGCACACGGTGACCTCAACATCGAAACTCTAGATGCACAGAAAATGGAAGGGGCGATCTCGAGAGGGCTTAAAGAATAAATAAAATTAGAGGGCCAGGTCGTCCTGTGGGAGGCAAAGCTCCGGCGACCATCGGCGGCAACCACTGCCTACCGCCGGAATTGGCGGCGGCGTCGGCGTCGCCAAAGAACTGTGGAGGAAAGAAACGAGGATGTGAGATGTGAGAGAGAGTGGTGGGATGGCTGGGTCGGGATGGGTTTGACCTTAAGCCAGTTGGGCCAAGTTGGGTCTAGATGGGCATTGGTAAGCCTGACCCAATTCCAAAGGAAAAATAAGAAAATAAGATATTTATCAAATCACTAAATGACCAAACTACCCCAGAACATAATTTATACTCTAGAAAAATATAGAAAAATCCTAAAAATACATATGATATATCAAAATAACCACAAAAATAATATCTACCTAGTAAAAATATAATATTACTTGTTCAAGATAGATAAAATATAAATACATATTAACAACATTACATCCTAAGTGAAATGTCATAAAATAAGAAAAAAATCCTAAAAATGAATAAAAATCATTTTTGTGTATAAAAATAAATATACTATTTTATAAAAATACTAACTTAACTCTTTTATAAATAAAATTTGAATAAATATTTAAAGACATTTAATCCTTTATGAAATTTTATAAATATAAAAATATTATTTAAAAATTAAATAAAAATAATTTTAAGGTCTTGAATAAATATATTACACTAGAAAAATATTAAATATGTTATTAGAAAAGTCTTTAATATTTTAAATAATAAATCCTTATCTAATACCTATTTTGGTGAATTCTTAAAAAATAATTGTTAAGTAAGAAATAATCACAATTCCTATAAAACCTTGAGCAATTAGTGTTTTTGTACTAAATTCCAAACCCATAACTTAAATACATAATCAAATTTAAGTATAACTTTTAACTTTATAATATATTCTTTTAAAAACCTTATTAAGAATCCTTTTAAATAAACATTGGGTATCACCCATTTATATAATATGGTGAATAATCATTATATCTTAAGCACTATTAACATAACTTTAAATTCTAACAAATTACTGATATCATTTAATTATGATTCCATTAAATAAATACATAGTCTTTTCATAATAGCAAAACAAATTTAATCTAATCATTCACTTAAATATAAAGTGAATAATTCCAGACCTTAGTTATACCTATCATAAATCTAAAATTTGGTAATAATTAAAATATATTACTCTTAAGTTTACTTAACCTTTTAAAGTTAACTTTAGTCTCAAAAGCTTATAAACATCATGTCTAATAAACTACTTATGTTTTTATTGTTAACTTTGGTCTATTTAAATTAAGACATAAATCATCTCAAGTCCAAACTAATAAATCAAACACCAAAACACATTAATCATGTCCTATTAACAATGAAGATTGTTTAAACCTTAGAAAGGAAATCTTTTTCTTCAAATGTTATTCTTTTTGCCACTTCAAACAAACATCTTATAGTAAGTTCTTCAACTCTTAACAATTCAATCCCAAGGACTTTTATTATAGTCACCACATGACAATTAACCATAATCACATCATTTTATACTTTACTTACATATTTTGGATTGTTAACACTTAGGTTCCTTATAAAGATCATTACTTATAAAGTAAAATTTGAAGATAAACCAACTCTTAAAAGAATCACTTGAATTCACTTCACTCAAAGTATTGGGGATTCAATTTGGGAGTTCTACAAAAAATGCATAGCATTACTTATGCATAACTGCATATTGCTTCTTTAAACATTAGTCCTTACCGGACCAATGATGCAAATTTCAAATATTGGATCTTACGTCGTCTCGAAGACTGTGAGTGCATAATCTTGCAATCACAAAAGGCAAGTTCACACTTGCTCATGTCCTTTGGTTATTTTCTGTAAAGTATTTTACAAATCCAGTGTTGTCATCACCTGCATTTGAAAAAGGTCCGAAAACACTATTTTCATAATAATGTGATTATAGGTTATTTACCATGAGGTAATGACCTACTACGAAAGTTCCAGTCGTAAAGGAACATATTATCTACAACTTAACAACCAATGTTGCCAGTGATTCTTGCGCCGTATATCACGCGTTAACCATGAGATTTGGAATGGGACAGAGAAGTCAGTTGTATCTTCTTCCTCTCGCATGTAGCGGGATGTGCAAGTCGTGGCTGTTATCACTCAACGTCCCACGGTAGTTCTGGCATCTAACGGTCTGTACAAACCATTGCCGTAATTCAATATGTGGGCATGGTGTACACCAAGGAGGTGCGAGGTCGCGAAGGGGGTAGTGATTGGCTTGGATCATCTACTGGGCCCCACACCATAGGAAGTGTGGACGGGAAAGATCGCCCGGTTGTGAAACAAGGAGTTGATCTCTCATGGTTAAAGTAACGCACCTCTGCAGAGTGTAAGATAACTTGTCACTCCCTGCTCCGGGAAGGAGCTGCGAACGCGGCGGGAAAGGAACTCCATGAAAGTTCTGGTAAACCCGTGAAGGCTGACGGACATAGCTTTTCAGAATAGAAGCAACTTTTGAAGAAATGTTTATGAAAACTTGCATTGCCTACGACCTACGGTCTGTGGCTGTAGATATAGTGCATCAAACACTCCTTTTCTAGTGAACTTGCTGAGTACGCTCGTACTCAAAGTATCTTCTTAACCCTTGCTAGGTTCTAAAGCCAGTACGCACGATGTCTACATCAAGTTATGCTCCAGGAATCTTCATCAACAGCTCAAGTATTAAATGAAGTCAAGGAAGTCAACATATACATCAACTCAAGTGAAGACAAAGTTACTAATTAGTAGGAAATAATCTCTAGCCATAGAACCTATTTCTGTAGTGTATTGCAATATCAGCAATGCCAGACCAATAGTTAAGATACTAGTCTTATTAGTATGATAGTCTTTGAATTGTTTATTTCTGATTCTTCTTTGTAAGAAGTTTCTTGCTCTCTCTTCAACCTAGAGTGTTCTCTGGATCTTATGTAAAGAGTTGAGTTGTAACTTATAGTCATGTCTTGGACCTGCTGTGTTTCTGTTGTACTACTCTAAGGGATGTAATACTAGTGAACGGTGTTTCATTGGTGTTATGTCAACGACTATAGTGTACTACATCATGCAGTGGTATGCTGGGTCACCGCAATTATACACGACGTTATCTTTCCAATAGAATTGGTTTTAGCTTGTTTGGAGTTTGGATGCGAAAGTTGTTGCATTTCTGGTTTCTGAAGTTTCCGTGGCATCAGTTTCGACTCGCCACCAGTAGTACCTCTTGGGAATGTTTTCTGCCGATAGTACCGAGGGAAGTACCGGGGATACTTTCACTCCTCCTGGTTTCAATTTAGTAAACTCTATGTTTGTTGTGTACTATTTGGCGAAACTTTGGTCAGAAGTTAAGGCGACAGTATTGCCCCCGCCGGAAGTACCGGTGGATCGGCGGTAGTGCCGGCTAGGTTAGTTTTTCTTTCATTCCCATTGCATCTTTGTGACCGTTGGCTAGGTGCCAGCGGTGAAGGGAATATGCCCGAGAGGCAATAATAAAGTTGTTATTATCGTATTCCAAGTATATGATAGATGTTTATTTTTCATGCTATAATTATATTAAAAGGAAATGTTAATACATGTGTGTTTAATAAACAAATAAAGTGTTCCTAGTTATGCCTCTCATATAAACTAGATTGTTGATTAACAATATGATCAAGGTTTCCTTGTCATGGACATTGGATGTTGTTAATAACGAGGTCACAACATTGGTGAAATGATGTGATGAACATTCATCTGAATTATAGTAATACGATCAAAGTCATTATATTTAAACTACGATAACATCATTCCAAAGTAACTTTAGTCCTTAGACCATGAGATCATGTTAATTGCTAACATCGGAAGAGTACTTTGATAACATCGAACGTCACATCGTTACAGGGTGACTATAAAAGTGGGTTTGGGTACTCTGAAAATGTTATGTTGAGGCACATGGATTAAGAGTGAGATTTGTCCATCCAAATGACAGAGAGATATACTCTAGACCCGCTCGGTGATTTCACATTGATATAGCTTGCAAGCAAGTGACGAAGATCACTAGAATGTTATATCACGGGAATAAGAAAAAAGTACATGTCCATAACGAGATCAAACTAGGTATGGGGACAGTGGCGGAGCCAAGATTGGAGGAAGCCCCGGGACAAAAACTAAGCGCGACAAAGAGTTAAAGACCTCATATAATAGCACAATTTTTTGTATGATTGCAAATATATAAGTTCAACTTAATTGCTAATGATCTAAAAGTACAAAAGAGATGAAAAAACTTGAAATCAATAGTAATAAATTGTACCATCCATATTTGGTACTCTTGAAATCGATTCCATAAACATGAAATCGGTAGCAAAAAAATGTACTAGCATCCACGTTTGTCGTTTTCATCTCTAAAATCTCTAGATCTTACTATATATTTCTATGACATGAAACCGATAGCAAACTGAATCAGCTCAATTCTGCATAGTCATGTAAATCAATTAAACTGAAATTTGGAAAATGTGAGATGAACATAAATTACCTAGATAGGGGGAGCCGCAACTGTGTCCTGACTGGAACCTAGACTAGGAGGCAGAGGCGTATAGATGCAACGCCCAAAGACAAGCACTGCGCACCGACTAATGGTCCCACGAAGGAGAGCGTAGTCCTCGAAGGACAGGACAGAAGAAGCAGCCCAGCAGGGGGCGAAGGATGGGTTCTAGGCTTCTAGCATGTCCGGGAAGCGCGCCGCCCGGGGCGTGGCGGCATGCACGTCTAGCCGCAGTGAGTGAGTGTACGGAGTCGAAAAATAGAAAGGTTTCGAGCCTCCCTGCCCTATCGATGTCGTGCCCTGCCGCTCGTTTTTTACTTGGATTCGATCGTGCCATGTCTATTATGCCAGAAAAGATGGGCGAGTACTGGGCTGTAGCAGGGGCCAAATCCAAAATACATACAGGTAAGTGGCCGGAAAGGTTGCCGCACCACGGGCCAAGGCCCTGGTTGTCCGTGGCGTGGCTCCGCCTCTGTATGGGGATACGAATGATCGAATCTTAGACATATAAAATATCGCGAGACAAAGGGATTTAGTTATAGTGTTAAAGGTTCACACGATCACAAGAAGTCACCGTTGAATGTGTGGAAGTCTACGGATCTCCAGGTCCCGCTGCTTATTATTGATCGGACCATGTCTGTATTACTCACAAACCGTAGGGTGACACACTTAAGGGATACCGACACCATTTGGAGCAAATGAAATGTCAAATAAAGAATATCAAAGCGCTGGAATTATTTCAATGGACACCTAAATTGTTTTGAGTGAAATTGCTGAAATTGGTTCTGCATGTGAAATTGAAATGTAGCAAAGGGTTTTATGTGAAATTTATCAAGGTTCCATGCTTGGAAAGGTCTATACAAAAGTCATGATGGATACTGTAGGGTGGTTCTTGAAGCTATGGCAGGTCAAGACTTGTAAATTTGGCATGCTTTTTTTAGTATGGCGAGATTACACAATGACATCAATATACTGCACGCTCTCCGATGTTTGCCAAACTAATGGAAAGTCATGTTGTAGCCTGCAAAATCAATGGCCACCCATATAGAAAAGAATACTACCTAGACGACGATATCTATCTGAAAGGATAGAATGTCACCTAGAGGGGGGTGAATACACTAGCCGACGATATCTATCTGCAAAATCAATGGCCACCCATTAAACTAACGTTTATTTTACAAAAACAAAACCTAAATACACTAGGCTCAACTAAGTGCACTAATAACAAGTTCAGCTAAGCAAGATAGCACAAGATAAATATACCACAAGTGATAAGCAAGATATAAGTACTTCAAGCTCGATGGCTATCACAAGGAAAGTAAGCTCGGATATAGAGATAACCGAGGCACGCGGAGACGAAGATGTATTCCCGTGTTCCCTTACAAGTAAGGTACGCCACGTTGGAGAGGTGTGATATTCCACGAAGGATTTCCCAATGCCACGAAGGCTCACCTTCTTCTCCAAGTCTATCCCGCGAAGGAATAGGCCCTTTCCTTAGCTTTTCCTCCACTCCAGAGATGGCAAGATCCACAACCACTTCACAAGCTCCACGAAGGAGAAGCCCGAGTCTCTTCTCAATCTTCCATGAAGAGGACACCGCGGTACCAACCGCCAAGCCAACTAGGAGGTCACCCTCCAAGAGTAACAAGCTCACGGTCTCTCACTCGAACAAATTGCAATGAAGAGCTCAACACTTATGCAAGAATACAAAGCAAGAACACCAAGCGTGCTCAAATCCTCCACTCTCAAATCCCACCAAAGCAACAAATGCTAGGGAAGAATTAGAGAGGAAGAACAATGGTGGAAACCAACAAATGACTCCAAGATCTAGATCCAATGGGTTCCCCTCACTTAGAGGCGGAATTGATTGGTGGGGGTTGTAGATCTAGATCTCCTCTTCCAAAGCCCTCAAAAAGATGCAAGAATCATAGGAGGGAAGGGAGAGGAAGAAATCTCAAGGGGGTCAACAATGGAGGTTTGGGGAAGAAGCCTCCCTTTTATACCCCTTCAAGGGGGATGACAGTTGGAAGCAAGATGCGCTGGGCAAACACATTCCTGACGAATCAAGGCCACGGAATTCGGTCAAAACCGAAAGTTCCAGCACAAACCGAAACACTATACATAACAGTTTTTTGGCGGCTTGCCGGAAATTCTGGCCACAGACTCGGTCCGCCGGAATTCCGCTAGAACCAAATAGGACACACAAAACGGGCGATAACTTTTGCGTCCGGACTCTGATTTCAATGATCTTGGGCTTGTTTTGACGAGGACAACAAGACCTACAAGATGGTGCAGAGAAACATTATAGTACAATATAGGAGGATAGAACCAAATGAAGAAAGGTAAGAAGCCTCCCTATAAGAAGAACCGATAAAACCTTCAAACTCGAAAACGCCATAGAAGATGCATACGAATTCCGTTTTCGATGAACTTGTTGGAATTATGCCCTAGAGGAAATAATAAAGATGTTATTATTATAATTCTTGTTCATGATAATGTTTATACTCCATGCTAGAATTGTATTAAGCGGAAACTTTAATACTTGTGTGGTTTGTGAACAACACCGTGTCCCTAGTACGCCTCTATGGACTAGCTCATTGATCAATGATGGTTAAGGTTTCCTAACCATAGACATGAGTTGTCAATTGATAATGAGATCATATCATTGGGAGAATGATATGATGGACAAACCCAAACTAAGCGAAACAATTAGATCGTGTCATCGTGTTCGTCTTTGCGAAGCTTTTCTTATGTCAAATATTGTATTCCTTAGACCATGAGATAATACAACTCCCTGGTATCGGAAGAAAGCTTTGAGGTCATCAAACGTCATCCTATGAGAGGGTGATCATAAAGGTGTCTCTCAGGTGATCGGAAAGTATATGTTGGGTTGTATGTATCGAGATGGGATTTGTCCCTCCCAAGTCGGAGAGATATACTTCGGACCCACTCGATAATCGATATCAACACCGCTTGCAAGCATGTGGTTAAGGAGTTAATCACAAAGTGATATCGGATTACGAACGAGTAAAGTATTTTCGTGAACGAGATTGAACTAGGTACGACGGCATCGACGATCGAATCTCGCAAGTAAAATATCGCGAGACAAAGGGAATATATATATGGGATTGATTGAATCGGCATCGTGGTTCATCCGATATGATCATCGAATGTGTGGAGTCAATATGGGTTTCTAGACCCCGCTTTTGATTATTGATAGAAGATCATGTCTGCATATTCTCGAACCCGCAGGGTCACACACTTAACTTGTCTCGACACTAGGATAGATTGGATAATTGGTTTATGAGTTTTTGTTCGGAGTCTCGGATGGGATCCGGGACATCACGATAGGTTCCGGAGTGGTTCGGAGAATAAGATTCATATAAGGCAGTGTAGTTTTTGGAGTTCGGAATTGTTCCGGGTTAATCAGTATTGTACCGGAAGCTTCTAGAACCTTCCGGAAGGGTACCAACGTGGCCCCACCTTCCGGGAGGGGGCATGGGCCTATGAGGGAGTGCCCTGGCCGCATTGGGCCAGGGGAACAAGGCCCCATAGGGCCCAGACGGCCAAGAGAGGTTTAAACTCGAGATAGAGCTTCTAGAAGGGGGGGTTTCCTTGCCCCCCACTCTTCCTCCTTGGGGCCGCCGGACTTGGCTTGGGGGAGGGGCTAGGGCTGCGCCCACCCCTCTATATATAGAGGGCTGTGTAGACGGTACTTTTCTAACTGGCAAGTACAAGGGTCAGATCCTTACCGCCATTGGTCAAGACGGCAACAATCAGATTGTCCCACTTGCATTTGCTTTTGTGGAGGGCGAAAACACTGAAAGTTGGACATGGTTCTTCAGGCAGCTCAAAATAGCAGTTGTGAAAGACAAGCCCAATGTGTGCATCATTCATGATAGGCATGCAGTATATCGATGCCGTAAACGCGACTGACCAGGCTGAAGAGCAAACACCTTGGCTTGACATGCAAAGCCGATGGTGCATGCGCCATTTGGGTGCTAATTTCTTCTCACGTTCGAAACAAGAACCTCATGAATCTTTTCAAAAATTGTGCAAGCGAACCAAGAATGGAAGCACGATTTCATACGCAAAGCTCGATGAATTTACGTAAACATGTGAGGGCAAGGAAAGTGCGCAAAACGCAGCCGTAGTCAGACATCAAGCGCCAGCGCACATCAAGCTACCGGAGCTGCCTGTGGAGGAAGATCCCAGAGGGCTTTGTGACTTGCTGGATTTGATCCACTGGTACAAGGAGAAGGCTCCAGATCGATCAAGAACTTCCAGAGTGGATAGAGCACGAGCCTTTGGAGAGGTGGTCTTTGCTACACGATACACATGGAGCTAGGTATGGTGTCATGACTACAAACCTAGCCGAGTCATATAACTTTGTCCTCGTGAGGTAGGGGCACTTCCAGACAGCCATAGTCGAAGGTATTCTGATGGCACGATTTCATATTTTAGAACCGAGACGTGGTGCTCGGATGCATATCATGAACAATCCAACACCCATTTACGTGAAAAGGTTATGAGGTACATGGATAAGAAGATGGCGAAGTGTATGTCACACAATCGTGTATAGGTAATGAGGATAGAAGGTTTGAGGTGCGGCTAGCCACCGATAAGTTTGGGTGTGGTAATGAACCGAGAACGCATGAGGTGAAGATAGGTAATGAGCAATGGCCAACTCGAGTGTGCACTGCAACAAACCAAAGTTGCTTCACCGCCTTGCTCATGTGCTTGCCGCTTGTCGTGCTAGGGTTGGACACAATATAGTTCGTCTCCCTACCACAAAGAATCGTGGTCAATACTTGACGGTGAGATGTCGATTTCGGTAATGGGTAATTTCAACACCGTGAACCCTGGTGAAAGCGAGACATCCCACACCTGCTCTAATGCGAACAAGCAGGCAGACGCCTTGATGTAGACGCATCCGAATGACATGGACGAATCAGTGGCGGCCCAACTGGCAGTGTTTTCTATGCAATGAATTTGGTCACAGGATACTCATTGTCCCACTTTTGATGCAGGCACACATACGCCGAGGACGGGTGCGCGAAGAAGAGGTAGAGGACGGGTGAAACTATGTTTTATGTTGTAATATGTGTCGAACTATGTTTTATGTTGTAATATGTGGTGAACTATGTTTGATGTTGTAATATGTGTCGAACTATGTTTTATGTTGTAATATGTGGTGAACTATGTTTGATGTTGTAATATGTGTCGAACTATGTTTTATGTTGTAATATGTGGTGAACTATGTTTTATGTTGTAATATGCAACTGCTTATGTTAATTTTAAATTGTTCGAAATGGCGAGAAGATACAGTTGCTCGATCCGGACATTGAAAAGAAGCATCGGGCTAGAATTTTGGAGGATGACCCCACTCACTTGAGCCTTTGGTCACCGCACACCAATGTTAATCGGAGGATACACCGCTTGGGTTCCTAGGTACGATTTAATCATGAATTATATGAATTATATGAGTATTTTGGGTTGCGATACATGATTGATCACGTTTTGGTCATGCAGGAAGTGGCTGGGCTTTTACCTTTTGTTCGCTTGGTTGAGGGCACTGCAGACTCTACACGCCTACTATATGACCACTCATTGCTCACATGCTTGGTCGACCGTTGGAGGCCCGAGACCCACACTTTTCACTTTCGCTGGGGAGAGATGGCTCCTACTCTACAGGACGTGTCATGCCTGTTGGGACTTCCTTTGGCTGGACAGCCCATTGGACCGCTACAGGCACCAGCGGGTTGGCAACAGGATATGGCACAGCGATTCCAGGGTATTACTAGACCATTGGAGTATGAAGAACACGGGCCCAAGTTCGACTGGTTACTAGGATGTCAGGTGTGTTTGCTAACTTCTTTTTCATCTGTTTGGTACACATTACTGGCTACTGGTTACTTATCGAACCATATTTCATTAATGCAGATCCAACTGTTAGGCTATCCAGAGACTCAGTTGACAGAGACACAAATCACTCGGTCCTTGGAGGCATACATACTTTGGCTTCTCGGTAAGGTGATGTTCACCGAGAACCATGTCACCACTATCACCGCTCGCTACATCCCTATCGCATTGGAGATCGCCAATGCAACTAGCGCCGACATGATTATACAGGAGTTGGGGTTCTGCGGTCTTAGCGGCCACGCATCGAGGTATGTGCGTGGTTGCCAACGGAGGCGCAAGTCGCCTGCTTGGATGCCCATCGCTGCAGCTTTGGTCCCGAGCGGTTTCTATCGGCCGGACGTTATGGTTGAGACGCCTTTCCTACCTACTTTGGGCGACCCTCGACCGTTGGATCCAGATCCGCACCACATTGACTTGCCTACTTTCGGTTTGGACACATCGCGTGTATGTGCATAGTTACTTGTTACACTCATTATTTAGTTGACATAACCTATGCATGAAGCTAACAAATTATTATTCGCAGACGCTTTTCTCACAATCGTGAGGGTTGCTACCCGCACCGTCTCGAAAGCGCAGTCTCGCTAGCGAGTTCGGTGATGTGGGAGCCCTACGGTAATGAAAGCCGCCGCTGCTAGATTCCAGAGGGATGGGGACGCCGCACAAATGTCTTTACTATGCGCCAGGACGAGCCGTATTGGCTCACAAAATCGAAGATCATCTTCGACATGCAGCAGAGGAGATGAGCCTAGAGTAATGAGGTTTGGTCTTCACCGGTGGTGATCCTCGCCCCACGGAGAGCGCCATTCCTTCATCGTACACGCGTATGTTGCATTTACACATTCCATATTAACATGATTTATTGACATGACACTAACCATGTTAAATGTTAGGTTGTCGAGGAAGGAAGTAGCAAGACCGCCACGGTTGGCTACACAGGTTGGGGTGTACGTTCGGAGTGGGACACCGCTACAACCCGAGTCTGGACTCGAACGAGCCATTTGACATGGAAGAGTTCAACAGTACTTGGATAGCTACATGAGCGCCACACGACCACGCATCACGCAGCAATCTCACCCGGAGGAGATGCTGGCCGCTACTTGGGATAGTTATCCGAGCCACCGATGTGGGCAGCAGACAACACGGTATGTTCTTCATCTAATGCACATATTTATTACATAGTTTTCCATCTATATATGCCGAACCTTGTGGTGTCTCTTGCAGCACAAATGTTAGTCGATCTTGAGACGGAGAGTGCTGAGCATGACGCCTTTCGTCCGGACCCCTACTTATTCACGGCAGACCAGAGACTGGCCGAGTCGCTGGAGGAGAAGATACGACGATCTACGGGTTATCACGTGCACCGCCCTTCGGACATTGCTCACCACCCACCACTGCGTCCTCCGGCACTCGACGCACCACCAGCAGCAGCCACCTCGCCTACGACAGCTCCCGTCCACGGCTTACACCACGACGGCTCGAGACCTCCTCCCCTGCACCAGCCGGAGGTTCGACGTGGCATCGCAGCTTCTTTCGACTATTGGCAGCAGCACCACCTTTGCACGCTGGAGGTTCGTCGGCAGCACCAGCAGCAGGAGCCTTTGGGTCACCCTCCCATGCCAAACTACGGGTTTCACCTACCACGCCCAGTGGTATGTGTCTTACAAGATAAGCGCCGAGGCTCATTTCATGTCAAGTTCTTACATACTTTGTTTTTATGCGTGAGCATTCGAATGCAGGGTCTATGCACGCTATCAATCGTCATGTCCGGATCCGCTCGGACCGATCGAGACGTTGATCATAGCACTCGTGATTTCATGACGCAGGCGGTTTGAACATTTTCCAGACTCTGCACTGACCCCACACAGAGACTCAAGACGATGAGCACGGGTCGGTGATTCCTCCCGACAGGTTCGGCCGCCCACGTGTTCGGTTGGACGACGCCCTAACCCACCACCCGAAGGCCGCGCGGCGTCACGAGACATATATTTATCTATGTATGAGACATATATTTATCTATGTATGAGACATATATTTATCTATGTATGAGACATGTCTATCTATGCATGAGACATCTACTTATGTATGAGACATATATCTACCTACATATGAGACATCATTCTATCATTTCACGATTTTTATTGCAACACGCTCAACATAACTTGCAACACAGTTCAACATAACTTATGGTACATAAATAAGAGTCCTATCAATCCCTAGCATGATGCCTTTCCTTTCCCTTAGATGATGCCTCGCCTTTCCCTTGACGATCCTCGCACTTGCTCTTCTTGGCCTGCTCTTTCTTCTCCCGCCTCTTGTCCCACTCAGCTCTCGCCTTGCTTCCAACGGGTGGCATGAAGATATCATCCTCATCTTCGCTCTCTTCTATGCAAGCCCCACGTGCCACACCTCGTCATGTCAAGATGACTCTTCTTGGCTCGCTTTCTTCTTCTTCTCCGCCTCTTGTCCCACTCAGCTCTTTCCTTGCTTCCAACCGTGGCGGCATGAAGATATCATCCTCATCTTCGCTATCTTCTATCCAGACCAAGGTGTATTAGCCACCTCCATCATGCGAGCTTCACTCTTGAAGGTGAGCTTGTCCCACCTTGCCTTGATCCCGAGAAGCTCAGACCTGATTTGGGGTCTTGTTTCCACCCTCTTAGATAAAGTGACTTACCAAGTATAACGAGAGCATCATGGTTCGATACCAACGTATCCCCGGTCTGGTGTATTGCCTATCTCAACAGTTCGCTATGAAGAAAAGCCCAATGGACATATCTACGGTGGAGAAGCGTCGGTCATAGTGGAGAGGAGGGGAGGAAAATGCGAGAGCCAGAGGAGAGGAGGGAAATGAGAGAGTAAGAGGAGGAAGAGAAGAACTGGTAAAGGATACATCTCGTTGCCCGGATTTATAGAGGCACCGAAGCGAGCGGGCGAATAGGCGGGAAAAAAAGGCGGGAAGTAGTGGCGGGAAAAAAAGGGCGGGAAGTAGTGGCGGGAACAAAGGACGGAAAGTACTAGCGGGAAAAATCGGCGCGATGGCGGGAAAAATCGGCGCGAAGGATTGACGAGAAAAACAGCGCGGAAGATTAGGGTTGCATTGATCATGCAGGAATTGGGCAGGGGCACGACGATTAGGCAATCGGCCAGGGGCAAGCCGATCAATCGGCCAGCCTCGCCGATCGATGGGTGGCGATCGCATGGTGCCACATGCAGTCGGCCAGGGCCTGGCCGATTGGCCCAGTCGGCTTGCCCCTGGCCGACAAAGCCCTAGATCTGGAAATTTGAAAAAACGCATAATAGAACTCTAATTAAATAATTAATTCGTATTATTTAAAAAAAATCATTCCAAAGTAACTTTAGTCCTTAGACCATGAGATCATGTTAATTGCTAACATCGGAAGAGTACTTTGATAACATCGAACGTCACATCGTTACAGGGTGACTATAAAAGTGGGTTTGGGTACTCTGAAAATGTTATGTTGAGGCACATGGATTAAGAGTGAGATTTGTCCATCCAAATGACAGAGAGATATACTCTAGACCCGCTCGGTGATTTCACATTGATATAGCTTGCAAGCAAGTGACGAAGATCACTAGAATGTTATATCACGGGAATAAGAAAAAAGTACATGTCCATAACGAGATCAAACTAGGTATGGGGACAGTGGCGGAGCCAAGATTGGAGGAAGCCCCGGGACAAAAACTAAGCGCGACAAAGAGTTAAAAGACCTCATATAATAGCACAATTTTTTGTATGATTGCAAATATATAAGTTCAACTTAATTGCTAATGATCTAAAAGTACAAAAGAGATGAAAAAACTTGAAATCAATAGTAATAAATTGTACCATCCATATTTGGTACTCTTGAAATCGATTCCATAAACATGAAATCGGTAGCAAAAAAATGTACTAGCATCCACGTTTGTCGTTTTCATCTCTAAAATCTCTAGATCTTACTATATATTTCTATGACATGAAACCGATAGCAAACTGAATCAGCTCAATTCTGCATAGTCATGTAAATCAATTAAACTGAAATTTGGAAAATGTGAGATGAACATAAATTACCTAGATAGGGGGAGCCGCAACTGTGTCCTGACTGGAACCTAGACTAGGAGGCAGAGGCGTATAGATGCAACGCTCCAGCACAGAAGCACTCAAGCGGCACCGACTAATGGTCCCACGAAGGAGAGCGTAGTCCTCGAAGGACAGGACAGAAGAAGCAGCCCAGCAGGGGGCGAAGGATGGGTTCTAGGCTTCTAGCATGTCCGGGAAGCGCGCCGCCCGGGGCGTGGCGGCATGCACGTCTAGCCGCAGTGAGTGAGTGTACGGAGTCGAAAAATAGAAAGGTTTCGAGCCTCCCCTATCGTCGTGTGCTCGCCGCCGCTTTTTTACTTGGATTCGATCGTGCCATGTCTATTATGCCAGAAAAGATGGGCGAGTACTGGGCTGTAGCAGGGGCCAAATCCAAAATACATACAGGTAAGTGGCCGGAAAGGTTGCCGCACCACGGGCCAAGGCCCTGGTTGTCCGTGGCGTGGCTCCGCCTCTGTATGGGGATACGAATGATCGAATCTTAGACATATAAAATATCGCGAGACAAAGGGATTTAGTTATAGTGTTAAAGGTTCACACGATCACAAGAAGTCACTGAATGTGTGGAAGTCACGGATCTCCGTGTCCCTGCTTATTATTGATCGGACCATCTCAGATTACTCACAAACCGTAGGGTGACACACTTAAGGATACCGACACCATTTGGAGCAAATGAAATGTCAAATAAAGAATATCAAAGCGCTGGAATTATTTCAATGGACACCTAAATTGTTTTGAGTGAAATTGCTGAAATTGGTTCTGCATGTGAAATTGAAATGTAGCAAAGGGTTTTATGTGAAATTTATCAAGGTTCCATGCTTGGAAAGGTCTATACAAAAGTCATGATGGATAATGAGGGTGGTTCTTGAAGCTATGGCGTGTCAAGACTTGTAAATTTGGCATGCTTTTTTTAGTATGGCGAGATTACACAATGACATCAATATACTGCACGCTCTCCGATGTTTGCCAAACTAATGGAAAGTCATGTTGTAGCCTGCAAAATCAATGGCCACCCATATAGAAAAGAATACTACCTAGACGACGATATCTATCTGAAAGGATAGAATGTCACCTAGAGGGGGGTGAATACACTAGCCGACGATATCTATCTGCAAAATCAATGGCCACCCATTAAACTAACGTTTATTTTACAAAAACAAAACCTAAATACACTAGGCTCAACTAAGTGCACTAATAACAAGTTCAGCTAAGCAAGATAGCACAAGATAAATATACCACAAGTGATAAGCAAGATATAAGTACTTCAAGCTCGATGGCTATCACAAGGAAAGTAAGCTCGGATATAGAGATAACCGAGGCACGCGGAGACGAAGATGTATTCCCGTGTTCCCTTACAAGTAAGGTACGCCACGTTGGAGAGGTGTGATATTCCACGAAGGATTTCCCAATGCCACGAAGGCTCACCTTCTTCTCCAAGTCTATCCCGCGAAGGAATAGGCCCTTTCCTTAGCTTTTCCTCCACTCCAGAGATGGCAAGATCCACAACCACTTCACAAGCTCCACGAAGGAGAAGCCCGAGTCTCTTCTCAATCTTCCATGAAGAGGACACCGCGGTACCAACCGCCAAGCCAACTAGGAGGTCACCCTCCAAGAGTAACAAGCTCACGGTCTCTCACTCGAACAAATTGCAATGAAGAGCTCAACACTTATGCAAGAATACAAAGCAAGAACACCAAGCGTGCTCAAATCCTCCACTCTCAAATCCCACCAAAGCAACAAATGCTAGGGAAGAATTAGAGAGGAAGAACAATGGTGGAAACCAACAAATGACTCCAAGATCTAGATCCAATGGGTTCCCCTCACTTAGAGGCGGAATTGATTGGTGGGGGTTGTAGATCTAGATCTCCTCTTCCAAAGCCCTCAAAAAGATGCAAGAATCATAGGAGGGAAGGGAGAGGAAGAAATCTCAAGGGGGTCAACAATGGAGGTTTGGGGAAGAAGCCTCCCTTTTATACCCCTTCAAGGGGGATGACAGTTGGAAGCAAGATGCGCTGGGCAAACACATTCCGGCGACGAAACCGGCGCCGCCGGAATTTCCGGTCAAAACCGAAAGTTCCAGCACAAACCGAAACACTATACATAACAGTTTTTTGGCGGCTTGCCGGAAATTCTGGCCACAGACTCGGTCCGCCGGAATTCCGCTAGAACCAAATAGGACACACAAAAACGGCGATAACTTTTGCGTCCGGACTCTGATTTCAATGATCTTGGGCTTGTTTTGACGAGGACAACAAGACCTACAAGATGGTGCAGAGAAACATTATAGTACAATATAGGAGGATAGAACCAAATGAAGAAAGGTAAGAAGCCTCCCTATAAGAAGAACCGATAAAACCTTCAAACTCGAAAACGCCATAGAAGATGCATACGAATTCCGTTTTCGATGAACTTGTTGGAATTATGCCCTAGAGGAAATAATAAAGATGTTATTATTATAATTCTTGTTCATGATAATGTTTATACTCCATGCTAGAATTGTATTAAGCGGAAACTTTAATACTTGTGTGGTTTGTGAACAACCGTGTCCCTAGTACGCCTCTATGGACTAGCTCATTGATCAATGATGGTTAAGGTTTCCTAACCATAGACATGAGTTGTCAATTGATAATGAGATCATATCATTGGGAGAATGATATGATGGACAAACCCAAACTAAGCGAAACAATTAGATCGTGTCATCGTGTTCGTCTTTGCGAAGCTTTTCTTATGTCAAATATTGTATTCCTTAGACCATGAGATAATACAACTCCCTGGTATCGGAAGAAAGCTTTGAGGTCATCAAACGTCATCCTATGAGAGGGTGATCATAAAGGTGTCTCTCAGGTGATCGGAAAGTATATGTTGGGTTGTATGTATCGAGATGGGATTTGTCCCTCCCAAGTCGGAGAGATATACTTCGGACCCACTCGATAATCGATATCAACACCGCTTGCAAGCATGTGGTTAAGGAGTTAATCACAAAGTGATATCGGATTACGGAACGAGTAAAGTACTTTCTGTGAACGAGATTGAACTAGGTACGACGGTACCGACGATCGAATCTCGGGCAAGTAAAATATCGCGAGACAAAGGGAATATATATATGGGATTGATTGAATCCTGGCATCGTGGTTCATCCGATATGATCATCGATGAATGTGTGGGAGTCAATATGGGTTTCTAGACCCCGCTTTTGATTATTGATAGAAGATCATGTCTGCATATTCTCGAACCCGCAGGGTCACACACTTAACTTGTCTCGACACTAGGATAGATTGGATAATTGGTTTATGAGTTTTTGTTCGGAGTCTCGGATGGGATCCGGGACATCACGATAGGTTCCGGAGTGGTTCGGAGAATAAGATTCATATAAGGCAGTGTAGTTTTTGGAGTTCGGAATTGTTCCGGGTTAATCAGTATTGTCGAAGCTTCTAGAACCTTCCGAAGGGTACCAACGTGGCCCCACCTTCCGGAGGGGCATGGGCCTATGAGGGAGTGACCTGGCCGCATTGGGCCAGGGGAACAAGGCCCCATAGGGCCCAGACGGCCAAGAGAGGTTTAAACTCGAGATAGAGCTTCTAGAAGGGGGGGTTTCCTTGCCCCCCACTCTTCCTCCTTGGGGCCGCCGGACTTGGCTTGGGGAGGGCTTAGCTGCGCCCCCCTCTATATAGAGGGCTGGGGCACCAACCACACCTTCCTCCAACCCTAGCCGCCTGCCCTCCTCTCTCCCTCCCCGCTTGTAGGCGAATCCCTACTGCAGAAATTCTCCACCAATTGCACCGCGCCGTCGCGTTTTAGATCCAACCCATCTCTCCACCATACTTGCTGGACCAAGGAAGGAGGAGACGTCGAGGTTCTGCACGTGTGCATCTCACGGAGGCACCGCCACTTGTGGTGCTAGATCGGATCGGATCACGAGGAGGAGAAGCGAGTACGACTACATCACCCACGTTCTGACGAACGTTCCGCTGTGCGAATCTTCAAGGGTATGAAGATCTAATCCAATCTCTCTCGTTGTTTGCATATCCTAGATTAGATCTTGGCTTTCCCTCTGTTTGCATCCGTAGAAAATTTTGATTTACTATGCCGTGAAACCCTTCAGTGGTATCAGAGCTAGATCTATGCGTAGATGTGTTTCACGAGTAGAACGCAACATGGTTGTTGCGGGCGTTGATGTTTTCTGTTGCAAGCCTCTTGTTTGTGTTCTTCTTATGACGCGGGATAGTGAGATTAAAGCGGTCCAGGCCAACCTTACGGCGCCGTCACGAGACCGCTCCGCAATTGACGTGTGGCTTGTTCCACATGCGGTGGTGGATGTCGCTCTCACTATAGTTGTCATGGGATTAACACCGGAGTTTGGCAACCATAATATCACCGTTGTGGCTTTCCGTAGATAAGAATCGTTCTTAGCATCTACTCCCATGAGCCACGTAAAACATGCAACAGCAAAGTAGAGGCGTCTAACTTGTTTTTGCAGGGAGTGTTTTCTGTGATATGGTATGGCCCAAGATGTGATGTGTATATTGTATGCGATGATCATTTTTTGTAATGTTTCACGACTTGCATGTCGATGAGTACACAACCGGCAGGAGCCATATGATTGTCTTTATAATTGTGTATGACCTGCGAGTCAACTTCTTATACGCCATGTAATAGCTTTACTTTATCGCTAAGTAGTTAGCAATAGTTGTAGTTGCTATTCGTGGTGGAGGCAATCATGGTGGAGTGATGGAGATCATGCCGAACGAACAAGATGGAGATCATTGCGAAGATTGGCTATACCATGTCACATAAAGTTATATGCATGTGATGTTTATCCTTTTATGTATCTTATTATGCTTAGATCGCGACGATAGCATTGTAAGATGATTCCTCACTTACAGATCTAGATCAAACTGTGTTCTCCCCAAGTATGCACCGCTATGAAGTTCGTCGTGTCCAAGCATCACGTGATGATCGGGTGCTATAGACTCTACGCTCACATACGGGTGCAAGCCGCTTTACACGCGGAAATACTTGGGTCTAACTTGACGAGCCTATCATGTACAGACATGGCCTCGGAACACAAGAACCGAAAGGTTAAGCATGAGTCATATGAATGATATGATCGACACTTCGTTGTCCACCATTGAAACCACATATCTTCTCGTGATGATCGGATTAGGTGTGGTGAATTTGGATCGTGTTCACTAAACAACTTGAGGGATGTTGAATTTAGTGGGAGTTCATCTAGTAATTTGATTAAGTTGAACTATTTATCATGAACATAGTCTAAATTGTACTTGCAAATCAGATCACATGGCCAAGTCCAACTTCAACTTCAACGTTTTGCCGAGATAGAAAAGCTTAGAAACAATGGGTCTAACTTCACCAAATGGTTCCGCATTCGAGAATCATTCTCATGGCGGACAAAAGGACTATGTCCTTGAGAAAGCGCTAGGTGACGCCGTTATAGATGCTACCGATAAAAAAGTTGTTTATCAGTCGCGCAAGGATGATTATGATTTGATTAAGATCGCCATGTTGTATGCTATGGAATCGGATCTTCAAAATCGCTTTGAGGAGTTCGCCGGGCCCTTTGAGATTCTCGAGGAGCTGAAAAACATGTTTCGACTCAAGCCCGCTCGAGAGATATGAGATCTCTAAGAAATTCTTTAACTACAAGATGGAGGAAGGAGTTCCGTTAGTGAGCACGCCATTGAGATGACGGGCTACACTCAACGCCTGAGCAATCGGATGCAAGATTCCAGAGGAGCTCAAGATTGACACTCCTAGCTACAAAAGTTTTGTAGTTGATCATAATCGATTGGTTCCAGATATGATCACCGAGCTCTTTGCTAAGATGAAAGTAGCGAGGTGAACATCAAAAGAATAATCATGTGTTGATGGTCAACAAGCCCTCACCTTCAAGAAAGGTAAGGGTGCAAGGAAGCCCTTCAAGAAAGGCGGCGCAAGCGTTGCCCTACGAGAAGAAGCTCAAGTCCGTCCTAAACCAACACCGAGTGATTTTATTGCAAGGACAAGGGTCATGGAAGCGCAATCGTCCAAGTACTTAGCGGACAAGAAGGCTGGCACCATCAAAGGTATATTTGATATACATGTTATTGATGTTTTCCTTACTAGCCCTCGTTGTAGTGCCGGGTATTTGATACCGTTCATGCTAATATTTGTAACTCAAATGTGAGATACGGAATAGACGGCTTGCGAGGGATGAGGTGACGATGCGCGGCAACGGATCAAGAGTTGATGTGATGGCCGTCGACGCCTCCTTAGTTTTACCTTCGGATTAGTTTTAAACCTTAATAAGTGTTATTATGTGCTGCGTTGAGCATGAACATTATTTCGATCTTGTTTATTGTAAGACGGTTATTCATTTAAATCGGAGAATAATGGTTGTTCTATTTATATGAGTAACATCTTTTATGGTCATGCACCTATTGTGAATGGTTTATTTCTTCTAAATCTCGAAAGGGATGAAACACACATCCATAACATTGAGGCTAAGAGATGCAAAGTAGATAGTGATAATACTACTTATTTGTGGCAATCGTCTAGGTCATATTGGTGTAAAGCGCATGAAGAAACTCCATTCGATGGACTTTTGGAGTCTCTTGATTTTGAATCATTTGACACATGCGAACCATGCCTCATGGGCAAGATGATCAAAACCCGTTCTCCGGTATGATGGAGCGAACGGACTTGTTGGAAATCATACATACTGATGTATGCGGACCGAGGAGTGTTTCGACGCGCCGTGGATATCGCTATTTTCTCACTTTTACCGATGACTTAAGTAGATATGGGTATATCTATTTAATGAAACATAAATCTAAAACGTTTGAAAAGTTCAAAGAATTTCAGAATGAAGTGGAGAACCATCGTAAAAAGATTAAGTTTCTACGATCCGATCGTGGAGGTGAATATTTGAGTTATGATTTTCTCACGCATCTTAAAGCAAGTGGAATCGTTTCACAATTCACGCCACCGAACACCACAGTAGCAATGGTGTGTCTGAGCAGCTAATCGAACCCTATTAGATATGGTCCGATCAATGATGTCTCTTCTTGATTTGCCGTTATCATTTTGGGGTTATGCATTAGAAACCGCTGCATTCACTTTAAATAGGGCTCCATATAAATCCGCTGAGACGACACCGTATGAACTGTGGTTTGGTGCTAAACCTAAGTTGTCGTTTCTTAAAGTTTGGGGATGAAGCTTACGTCAATAAGTTGATGCGGACAAGCTCGAACCCAAAGCGGAGAAATGCGTCTTCATAGGATATCCTAAGGAAACTATTGGGTATACCTTCTATCACAGCAGAAGGCAAAGTGTTTGTCGCAAAGAACGGTTCCTTTCTTGAGAAGGAGTTTCTCTCTAAAGAAGTGAGTGGGAGGAAAGTAGAGCTAGACGAGGTTATTGAACCTTCTCTTGAATTGGAGAAGCGCACCTGAAATTGTTCCAAAGGTGCTGCACCAACAATAGAGGAAGCTAATGACAAGGATCATGAAGCTTGGACGATGTCATGCATCGAACGTCGCAGTCGACAAGGTCACGTGCCCTCTCCCGAGTGGTACAACCACATCTTGACTGTCTTGTTAGTAGAAGACAGTGAACCTACGAACTATGAGGAAGCAATGATGAGCCCAGACTCTGAGAAATGGCTAGAAGCCATGAAATCCGAATTGGGATCCATGAGCGAAAACCAAGTATGGACTTTGGTGGACCCTCCTAGCGAACGAAAGGCCGTTGAGTGCAAATGGATCTTCAAGAAGAAAACGGGCGCGGATGGTAATGTTACCGTCTATAAAGCACGCCTTGTCGCGAAAGGTTTTCGACAAGTTCAAGGTGTTGGCTACGATGAGACTTTCTCTCCCATAGCGATGTTTAAGTCCATTCGGATTTTATTAGCAATTGCTGCGTTTCATGATTATGAAATATGGCAGATGGATGTCAAGACTGCGTTCATCAATGGCAACATTGATGAAGAGTTGTATATGATGCAACCCGAAGGTTTTGTCGATCCTAAGGATGCTGATAAAGTATGCAAACTTCAGTGTTCCATTTATGGACTGAAGCAAGCATCTCGGAGTTGGAACCTTTGTTTTGATCAAGTGATCAAGAGCTTTGGATTTGTTCCAAATTGCTACGAAGCTTGCATCTACAAGAAAGTGAGTGGGAGCTCGGTGACGTTTCTGGTACTATATGTGGATGACATATTGATTATTGGAAATGACATCAACATGCTTAACGATGTGAAGAGTTATTTGAACAAGTGTTTTTCAATGAAAGACCTAGGTGAAGCTGCTTATATATTGGGCATCAAAATCTATAGAGATAGACAAAGACGCCTGATAGCTTTAAGCGGTACATACCTAGACAAAGTTCGAAAAGGTTCGAAGGGATAAGGCAAAGAAAGGTTCATGCCTATGTTGTCGTAAGATATTGAGCAAGGCTCGGTCCAGCCTACGGTAAATGATAGGAAGCTATGAGCAAAGTGCCTTATGCCTCGGCCATAGGTTCGATCATGTATGCCATGCTATGTACTAGACGGATGTGTCCAATGCTCTTAGTTTGACGAAAGATATCGAGTGATCCAGAGTGGAACATGGACAGCCGTGAAGAACATCCTAAAGTACCTAAATAGGACTAAAGAAATGTTCTTAGTCTATGGGGTGATGAACGAATTGTCAGAAAGGTTACGCCGATGCTAGTTTGACACCGACAAGGATGATTCTAAATCTTAGACAGATACCATATTTTTGAATGGAGCTGTGAGTGGAGAAGCTGCAAGCAAAGCGTGATCGCGGGATCTACAAGAGAAGCGGAATACATGGTCAGCCGCAGCGTCAAGTGAAGGAGTTTGGATCAGAACTTCATCATCGATCTTGGCGTGGTTCCAAGTGCATTGGACCCACTAGAGATATTGTGTGACAACACGGCGCCATAGCACTCGCTAAGGAACCAAGATATCATCCAAAGACCAAGCATATCAACAAAGTTTCATATAATCCGAGATTATATAGCGTATGGAGATCGAAGATTAGCAAAGTACATACAGATATGAATGTCGCAGATCCGTTGACTAAACCTCTTCCGTGCAAAACATGATCAAGACCTCGATTGCCATGGGTGTGAGATTGTTGCCAAATGTAAACTAGATTATTGACTCTAGTGCAAGTGGGAGACTGTTGGAATTATGCCCTAGAGGCAATAATAAAGATGTTATTATTATAATTCTTGTTCATTATAATGTTTATATTCCATGCTAGAATTGTATTAAGCGGAAACTTTAATACTTGTGTGGTTTGTGAACAACACCATGTCCCTAGTACGCCTCTATGGACTAGCTCATTGATCAATGATGGTTAAGGTTTCCTAACCATAGACATGAGTTGTCAATTGATAATGAGATCATATCATTGGGAGAATGATACGATGGACAAACCCAAACTAAGTGAATCAATTAGATCGTGTCATCGTGTTCGTCTTTGCGAAGCTTTTCTTATGTCAAATATTGTATTCCTTAGACCATGAGATAATACAACTCCCTGGTATCGGAAGAAAGCTTTGAGGTCATCAAACGTCATCCTATGAGAGGGTGATCATAAAGGTGTCTCTCAGGTGATCGGAAAGTATCTGTTGGTTTGTATGTATCGAGATGGGATTTGTCCCTCCCAAGTCGGAGAGATATACTTCGGGCCCACTCGGTAATCGATATCAACACCGCTTGCAAGCATGTGGTTAAGGAGTTAATCACAAAGTGATATCGGATTACGGAACGAGTAAAGTACTTGTTGTGAACGAGTCAATATGGGTTTCCAGACCCCGCTTTTGATTATTGATAGAAGATCATGTCTGCATTTTCTCGAACCCGCAGGGTCACACACTTAACGTGTCTCGACGCTAGGATAGATTGGATAATTGGTTTATGAGTTTTTGTTCGGAGTCTCGGATGGGATCCGGGACATCACGAGAGGTTCCGGAGTGGTCCGGAGAATAAGATTCATATAAGGCAAAGCAGTTTTGGAGTTCGAATTGTTCGGGTTAATCGGTATTGTACCTAAACTTCTAGAACCTTCCGAAGGGGACCAACATGGCCCCACCTTCGAGAGGGGCATGTGCCTATGAGGGAGTGCCCTGGCGCATTGGGCCAGGGGACAAGGCCATAGGGCCCAGCCAAGAGAGGTTTAAACTCGAGATAGAGCTTCTAGAAGGGGTTTCCTTGCCCCCTCTTCCTCCTTGGGGCGACGGCTTGGCTTGGGGAGGGGCTGGCTGCGCCCCCTCTATATATAGAGGGCTGGGGCACCAACCCCCACACCTTCCCTCCAACCCTAGCCCGCCTGCCCTCCTCTCTCCCGATCCCGCTTGTAGCGAAGCCTGCTGCAGGAATTCTCCACCAATTGCGCCGCGCCGTCGCATTGTAGATCCAACCCATCTCTCCACCATACTTGCTGGACCAAGGAAGGAGGAGACGTCGAGGTGCTGCGTGTGCATCTCACGAGGCACCGCCACTTGTGGTGCTAGATCGGATCGGATCGAGGAGGAGAAGCGAGTACGACTACATCACCCACGCCCGACTAACGTTCCGCGGTGAATCTTCAAGGGTATGAAGATCTAATTCAATCTCTCTCGTTGTTTGCATCTCCTATATTAGATCTTGGCTTTCCCTCTGTTCGCATCCGTAGAAAATTTTGATTTACTATGCCGCGAAACCCTTCAGAACTTGGGCTTGTTGAAGAGATAGCAACAAGCTCAAGAACCTCACATGGAGAAACACCAAGAAGCAACAAAATAGGAAGATGCAAATAATGCAAAGGATTGAGCTCCCTATCATGATGTGATCAAGTTACCCAACCGAAAGCCCCTCTTAGTAGTGTGGCTATGTATCCTATAACCCGGTCTCCCAACAACCACCTTGAGACCGATAAAAGGAAAACCTAGCAAGGTCATACCTTTGCCTTGCGCATCCCGCTTGATCTTGATGACAACACTTCAATCTCCATCCAAGACGGAATGCATCACTTGATCATTGTTGCTTCGTGAAGACTCCTAATTTGCTCCCCCATAAACCACTATTGGATAGCTTCATTAATACATGTCTTCAGATGTCCATTATCACCAATATGGATGACAAGCTTCAAGCAAATGATATTCTCGAGATGTTTATCTTGAACTTTCCCTTCTCAACCTTGATGACGATCACCACTTGATGTCATCCTCTCATGGGCTATATAAGATCTTCACTTTTGAAGCATACCCATGGAAAGATACCTATCCCATATATAAAACACAAAGGCACATATATAATGGGTTAGTTCATGATGCATAATTAATAAGGCTTACCATACCACAAGATCATGTGGTACATTCTTTATGCTTCATGTGTTGACCAACTTGAAATCACTCTTTACTCTTTGTATGGGTCAACCATGCATCTTATCATGCTCCATATCAATATCTTGAGGTATATAAAAAACTCTTAATTTGATTACATGCTCTAAATCTTAGTCAATCATAGATAAACTAATGAGGCTATCATGACACCGTCTTAGAGCCATATCTTGAATTATTCTATTGAAATCACACTCTCAAGATCTTGATCATATCGTATTATTCTCTTCAACTCGATGATCTTGATGCCAATACTCAAGGTATATCTTTATCTTCATGGCATCCGTACTTGAATCCAACACATAGACTACAAGCATGACCTATGGAATATTCCTTCATATAAAACTCAGTGAAAACATTAGTCAATAGAAATTATCATTAATCACCAAAACCACACATAGGGTCAATTACTCTTTCAATCTCCCCCATTTTGGTAATTGATGACAATCACAACAAGAGGGTTTATATAATGAATATTAGAAACAAGTACGCAGCTTATCCGAGAATAATTTATGTACAAGAGGTTGCATTTGATATGGTCAAGTAACACAAAGCTACTAGCACATATCAAAACTGGTTCTACTTACACAAACTACAACTAATGTAAGATATGTGAGTAGAACCAACATATATAGAGCAAACTCCCCCACAATATATGCATGTGTGATGAACTTGAATTTCATTGCATACATTGTCAAGAATAAACTTTGGGAGAGTTTACACTATATATACAACCATGCAAAACATAATAAAGATGAAATACATGAAAGGCAAACACTTAAGAACAAACCAATCTTAAGTATAAAACCATTTCCCTTAAACCCTCTAAACTTCTCCCCCATTGACAACAAGTGCCAAAATGGATGACAAAGTTAGAAGGCCAATATAGTATGGGTTCATCCCCAAGGTGTGCATTTCTCATAATTTGAGTGAAATCAAATGCACGCATCCAATGATGAATATTTGTAGGAAATCAAGCTATATTGAGGATCAAAGATTGCTACAAGGATAAAACGGTGAAGAAAATTCAACGGATGAAGCAAGCAATCCAATGATCCAAAAAAATCAAATGGACAAATAGTGCTCTAAATGAAATAAGGAAGCTCCCCAAGGTTCGTGCATAAATTTTAATTATTGTATTTGAATACAATATGCACAAACATGGAATCCTCACTCACTCTATATTATTTAGAACACAACCAAGATACAAGGAGTAGATATAAATAAATACACTTGTCAAGACAAGCTTAAGTACAAATGAAACCAAATATGAGATATGAGTGCGTGAAGATGCAATAAAAGTAAACCAAGCACTCATAAATCAAGACCTTACCAATACCAATAAAACCAAGAGGATAAGAGATATGGTCAGCAAAGAGCGATGATGTCAAGGTGAGAGATTAACACTCTCGTGTATATAAGTTTATAAGTGGACAAAACATGAGAATAATCCACAAATAAACAACCATACATAGGAGGTTAATAAAATAAGAAAACATGATATCCAAGAGGAAGTCATAAGATATACCAAACATGATATTTTTCTCTTAAGTGCATATATAGCCCATGGCTCTATTTTCTCTTATGGTATATCAATGAACTTCACCAAATAAAAAATTAAAACCTCAAAAACATCACAACTAACACTAAGGGAACAAATGCTAGTTGGGATACTTTGAGAAAGGCAACAAGTAGCAAAAGGAAGGATTCAAAGCAATTTCAACAATATTACACATGAGAGTACCTTGAGGAATTGATATGCAATAAATTGTAGAAGGCATATTTGGAATTGGTGAATCATGAACATGATTTTATATACTCCCCATTATATGCATCATCTCAAATTACTCACATAAGCAATAAGGATAAAGAAGTCTTTCAAATATCCTTGCAAGAACCGCAACATTTGCAAACGGATAAATTCATGCCAAGATGCAACCTACAAGAGATTGGATGAAAGAATAGTATGCATGAGTAAGATACTTGTTACCGAGATAGCAATGGTATGATGTAGTAGATAAGAATTTTTCGATCATCCTAGCTTGGGTCCAATTATCATGTGGTGACAACACTTTCCTTATAGACGAGACAAGCATCCACTGCATCTCCAATGTACCTAAAACAACATTCAAGTACATCTTTGTCCCCAAACTTATTGGGTCCAAAGTGTTTAGACTAACCACAACACATAGGACACGCTCCATAAAAATATGGACATATTTAGAGATGAAATTTGAATTTCATGCACATGTTAGCCGTTTAAGGATTTGATGGAGTATACCCTATATATTAGATCAAAGAAAGCAAACACATGGATACTTTCAATATCCAAAGAAGATATAATTTGGAAAAACACCAAAATATTCAAGAAGGCATACAAGGTGTGACAAAACACATTTGTTGCCCAAACTATATCAAAGAACCAAATCAACACAAGATTTGTTCAACGAAGTTCAACCAATGAACTAAGCA
The DNA here is from genome assembly GCA_030063025.1 of Avena longiglumis. Taxonomy (NCBI): domain Eukaryota; kingdom Viridiplantae; phylum Streptophyta; class Magnoliopsida; order Poales; family Poaceae; genus Avena; species Avena longiglumis. Next base: position 53,620,746 of record CP125976.1, read on the forward strand.
AAAAACTATTGAGCAAAAAGATGAAATAAAAACAAAAATACTCAACGATTTATCTCATTCAAGCAAATAAAATAGAGAAGAAAGAATGAGATAACAAACTCCCAAAAGAGCAAGGTTTCAACAAATAAACCAAACCCTTAACACTTTTCACAATGGCACAAGGTTCCGAGAAGAAAAGGTTTTTATTCCACTAAAACACATTTTATAATAATCAAAAACATCATCAAAGATATGTTCAAAAGCCAAGGAAGACAATGGGAGCCACAACAATTTTTTGGAAAGAAAATAAGGCAATAATAGGTGAAATCCAAGGTGAAGATGATCCACAAATGCTACCATACATAAGTATATCAATTGTCGAAGACAATGAGTGTATTGGAATTGATTTTCGGTGGTATATTGCACGGATATTAACGATAAATCTTCACAATAAAAAGCATAGGATAGGAATAAAAATATTAAGCACTATGCAAAGATAGAGATTCTTGATAGCTTGAATCTAGTCACACAATCATGCAAATCAATGATATAATAACTTGAAGCAAATGGTCTCCCAAATAAGATATAGAGATATGTATTTGAGGAAGACCGCATCAAGAATTTCTTACTCAAACAAAGACCGAAAAGACGAGCAATAAAAGATTCTAACAAAAATAGGACCTTGTTTGAGCCAACATGCCACCTAGAAACAAGATAATCAAAAATATCAACTCTAATGGCACTACCTCATATGTTCACATTTCCTAGGATTGTGATATGCAAAATAAGCATATTACTCCCCCATAATGTGATGTTCATTTTTTCTTAATAAAAGGCAAAGCAACCTCAACTAGAGAGAATTAATGGACATTTAGAATTTGAATTTCTCATGAGTATGACACACCACATAGTGACTAGATAAGCTTGCAATATCAATACTAAGTGGTAGTACTCATGTACACAAATTTTAAGGTTTGAGAGATGCGCGAGGCATGTCACTCCCCCAAAATGGGATGTTCCATTAACCACTCGAAAAGAACCAAATAAGATATCATTAAGATGCATTAGAGGCTCCAAGCAAAACACACGAGTAAATGATGTGCCAAACACCTATACATACTTGAATACACAAAATAATCAAGCATGAGGCACACCAAATACAAACACATACTTGGTACAAAACCAAAACATGTAAATGGGGAAAGTTAACTTACAAAATAAATGAGTTAAGTATAAGTTACCGCGAAGAGGCACATTGGATATAAGATAGGGAAATGATAATCCTTATGACTTGTATTGATCAAATATAATATAGGAAGATCCCTTAATTCTTCATGAGTTAGCCAAGTCTCCAATGCCCTCCACAAACACCTATTGATCAAGTTTGAGCTTGTTGGTCCCCAACCAAGTTGGGTCCTAAGAGGTTAGTTACAATAGGCTTGGCAACCCAAATGGTTCTTTTCTTGACACCACTTTGAGTTCCAACAAACTTGGCAAACACATTGCCATCCTTATCCTTCCTAAGAGATTAATCATCATCAACAATGATAGGGTTAGATAAGGTACCGTTTGAACATGAAGAGGCAAAGTGCCCATTCACACGACATATGTAGCAACAAGTGCTCCCCTTTCTCTTCTTCATTGATTTCTTGGCTTGGGGATCATTATATTGATTCTTCTTCGGAAGTGGCCTAACTTCAACTTGGGCTTGAACATAAACTTGTGTCCGCTTCCCTTGTTGCTTCTCACTCAAGTGCTTTTTCTTCAATGGACAAGATCTTACATGATGTCCTTCAACCTTGCACTTAAAGCAAATAATCTTGGCCGAATTCTTGACTTGGTTTTGGCCCTTCTTCTTGTTTCTCTTGGACTTGTTCTTGTTATTGGAGTTGAATCCAAGTCCACTTCTATCATTAGGGGATTTTTGCACACTCAAAATATTATCGAGTGTGGATTTACCTTCATGACTCTTTTCCAAGTCATTCCTCAAGGAAGTGACTTGGGCCTTGAGATCTTTGATTTCCTCTACATAGTTAGTAGAAATACAAGTACTAGAGGAAGTAGAAGCTTAATTGTTAGAGCAACAAGGCAAAGCAAGTAATCCAACACAAGGTTTATCAATAGTATGGCTAGATGGATTACTAGGACTAGCACATGGCAAAATAACATTTTGAGTAGAAGTTGTGCTAATGTCCAAAAGAGGCTCACAAGATGTTACCTTGGTAATACTTGCCTCACGAGCTAACATTAGCCCATCATGGGAGATTAGAATATCATTATGAGAGCCCGAGAGCTTTTCATGACTTTACTTGCTAGTTAGCAACTCAAGTTGATCCCTTAGCTCAAAGTTCTCCTTTAGGGTAGATGCTTCACAATAAGTAGAGTTAGTAGCACAAGCATCATTAATAGAATTTTCCTTTTCAAGCTCATAAGATTCATTTTTTGTGTGAGGAGACAATTAGTGTGCTTCTCCTCGGCAAGCTCTTGCTTAAGGAGACTGAATCTCCGACTCCCATCATCAAGTTGGAAATCCAACTCCTCTATGGTTCCCGTTTGTTTAGTTATGGTGTCCATAACATGTTTAAGACAAGTAATGGCCTTATTATTACCATGGAGAGAGGTACACAAGAAGGTCAACTCAAGCAAGAGAGCACTAGTATCCTCATCAATGTCATCATCACTATCATCATTATCATTGCTATTATATTTAGAAGATATATTGGGATCCAAAGTAGGAGATACCTTTGATCCTCTTGCCACAAGGCACATGTGAGCACGGGAGGATGAATATGAGGATATTCTTGAATCTTCATTCATGATCATGTCTTGCTCCATAGAATGATTGTTAGATAAACAACTAGAGAAAATAGAAGCATTTTGTTCATGGGAACAAGGCAAATCAAGCATATCATCTACACTAGTACTCAAATAATTTCTAGATGATATAAAAGGACTAGCAACACAAGGGGATATAGCATTATTGTTGCAAGAAGTGCTTAAGTCCAAATAAGAAACATTGCAATGGGATAGAGATGAAGGATCATCATTAGCGAGCACAATATCAACATTGCAATTCCCAACACCACTCACCATATCTTTACCTTGTGTCTTGCCACACGTTGGTGAAGTGTGTGAAGATGAGAACTCATCGCGGACGGAGGTGGAAGCAACTTGGAGCTCTTCATGATGTGAAGGAAAAGAGATCTCCTCGGAGAAACCACCGATAATATTAGAAATGGAACCACCAAATATTTCTTTAAGCTTGGTCCACTTCTCATGAGACGACTTGCACTTTACAATCGTCAAGACCAAATTAACTGTGGGGCTCAAAGAGAAAATAATCTCATTAGATACTTGAGCTTTGATATGTAAATTTTTATCATCCGCTAAAGATAGATTTTGAGGATCCATCGGAGGATAAAAACCTACATCTAGAAATTGCTCAATATTTGTACACAAGGTCCTAAGATTACAAAGCAAGCAATTTCTCTACAAAGCATAATTTGTGCCATCAAAGATAATTGTGTCATTGTGCACTATACTCCTAGCCGACATCTTTACACTCTAGGCGGTGAAGCCTAAACAAAGAGAGACCTTGCTCTGATACCAATTGAAAGGATAGAGATGTCGCCTAGAGCGGGGGTGAATAGGCAATTTCAAAACTATTAGTGTTTTGGCTTGATAGAATGTGGAATTAAACTAACGTTTATTTTACAAGCACAAAACCTAAATACACTAGGCTTAACTAAGTGCACCAACAACAAGTTAAGGCTAAGCAAGATAGCACAAGATAAATATACCACAAGTGATAAGCAAGATATAAGTACTTCAAGCTCGATGGCTATCACAAGGAAAGTAAGCTCGGATATAGAGATAACCGAGGTGCGCGGAGACGAAGATGTCTTCCCGTGTTACCTTACAAGTAAGGTACGTCATGTTGGAGAGGTGTGAGATTCCACGAAGGATTTCCCAATGCCACGAAGGCTCACCTTCTTCTCCGAGTCTATCCCACAAAGGAATAGGCCCTTTCCTTATGGCTAGATTTTCCTCCACTCCGGAGATGGCAAGCTCCACAACCACTTCACAAGCTCCATGAAGGAGAAGCCCGGGTCTCTTCACAATCTTACACGAAGAGGACACCACGGTACCAACCGCCAAGCCAACTAGGAGGTCACCCTCCAAGAGTAACAAGCTCACGGTCTCTCACTCGAACAAATCGCAATGGAGAGCTCAACACTTATGCAAGAATACAAAGCAAGAACAACAAGGGTGCTCAAATCCTCCACTCTCAAATCCCACCAAAGCAACAAGTGCTAGGGAGGAATTAGAGAGGAAGAACAATGGTGGAAACCAACAAATGACTCCAAGATCTAGTCCAATGGGTCCCCTCACTTAGAGGAGGAATTGATTGGTGGGGATTGTAGATCTAGATCTCCTCTTCCAAAGCCCTCAAAAAGATGCAAGAATCATAGGAGGGAAGGGAGAGGAAGAAAGCTCAAGGGGTCAACAATGGAGGTAAAAAACGTGCTCAAGAGACTTAGAAATTCGGGGAAGAAGCCTCCCTTTTATACCCCTTCAAGGGGGATGATCGTTGGAAGCAAGATGCGTTGGGCGAACACGTTCCGGCGACGAAAACGGCATCGACGGATCAGCCGCCGAAATTTTGGGTCAAAACCAAAAGTTCCGGTACAAACCAAAACAACATACGGAATAGTTTTTCGGTTTGTCGAAATTTCCGTGATCAAAATTTTGGCATACTCGGTCCCGCTGAATTCCCGGAATTCCACTGGAACCAAACAGGGCACACGAAAACGGCGATAACTTTTGCGCCCGAACTCCGATTTCCTACAAGACGGTGCAAAGAAACATTATAGTTCAATAGAGGAGGATAGAACCAAATGAAGAAAGGTAAGAAGCCTCCCTATAAGAAGAATCGATAAAACCTTCAAACTCAAAAACGCCATAGAAGATGCATACGAATTCCATTTTCGATGAACTTGGGCTTGTTGAAGAGCTAGCAACAAGCTCAAGAACCTCACATGGAGAAACACCAAGAATCTTGTCACATACCAAGATTTTCCAAATCTTGTAATGTGAAAAATAAATGAATAAAATAAAACTTTGTTGATTTTCAGGGTGAGAAGAAACTTTTTGATTCCAATTGGAAACCTTCAAACCTATTTGATCAAATAAAATCCTAAAGGGGTTTAAAAAGATAAATAAACAATAAAGTTAAAAATATTTGGAATTACTATTTTTGGATCTTTTAATAAAAGATTTGGTTTTCAAATGTAAAGGTAGAATCATAAATAAGGATTATTTTATAAGCCAAATTAAAACTTGGCCAAGCCTTTGAAATAAAATATTTCTATTTGATAAAAATAGTAAAGGTTTATTTAAATAAAATAATAAGGATTTAATATCCAATTTTATTAGAAATAAAAGGTTTTAATATTTTAATTAAACATCAAAACTTGTTAATTTATTTTAAACAAGTTTTCCAAGTATTTTATGTTCTCAAATAAAACCTACTGAAGTGTTTTTGGTTTTATATTTAGATTTCAAAAATAAAGATTTTAATAAAACAAATCCTATTTGAATTAAATGATTAAGGTCTAGTCATTTAATTATTAATGGACCCTAAAATAAAAATATTATTTTATTTTTGGGACTTGGATTTGTGTTGTTAAACAGAACCAAACTCAAATGCAAAGTGTGGTGGAAGTTTGTTGATTTGAATGTTTGAATTGTTTGATTGAATTTCAAAACAGAAAATCAATTAGAAAAAGGAAAAAAGGTTCAGTACAAAAAAAATGCTAAAGGACTGACCCAACCCAACAAGCCCAAAGAGTCAACTCGCAGCTTTTTTCCTCTCTCTAAACGTTTTTCACAAAAGCCAACCCGCAGAGTCACCGAACGTCCGCCCCACTCTCTTTTCTCTCTCACGACCAACCGAATTAAAGATCGCTCGTCGTTTCCACCCGCCGCGACTTCTTCTCCCCCAAACCTCGTCGCCGTTTCTGCCGATTGATTGCGCGTGTCGTAGGAATGACCACGGCAGATGCTGCAATCGGCAGCGAGTAGTAGAACGAAGGGTAATGGCGGCCGCCATTCATGCGAAGTAGATGAGGGCAAAGACAGGTTTTTACCTGTGTTCGGCCTGAGGGTAAAGACCTACCCGCTAGATTGTATTATGGAGGTGTTTACAATGGCGAACTCGCGCCTAGGCGGCGAGTTGCTTGGGTGTATGAGGGAACGTGTCTCTACTCATCCCAGGGGGTTTATATAGGCTCACCTCCCTAGGGTTTACATATCTCAACCGATTCGTTACAACTGCAATCATTTAACCTAGACCGACCGCTCTATCCGTCACTGGGCCTTCAACTTTCAATACCGATTCCTTGTTGGGCTTTGGTCCACTGCTCTACAGCCCACTCGCCACTTTGGACCGGAACGTCTCCGCTGGGTATACCCCAATAGGCGATCCCCATCAGTAGTCCCCGAGGCCGTTGATTAGGCGTGAGTGGCTGCCGGCAATGGAGTATACGGCTTCAAGTTGGCATCCAAATCGTCCGCTGGCGGCTCAGTATAAAGGAAAAATCCGTGAGCCGAGTCACAGACATGAAGTCGAGCCAACTGGACGCGCTCGGCGAGTGACTCAACGAGCCAAGTGGCTAGAGTTGGACCGTCAGCGTGGTCAAACTAGCCGCTAAGGTAACCAACGGTAACTTCCGGCGTAATCATCGGCTTAACGCCTCGACGATGGCAACTCCGCTATATAAGAGGAATGGTAGGCTATCGCGAAGCCAACCGCCCACCATTTTCTCCGAGTACGCACATCTTCCTTCCTTTGGTTCCGCGATCCAATCGACCAATCCTCCGACCTCAATGATCCTCACCATGGCCCTCCACCAACCTTGGGTAGATCCAAATGCACCAGAGAGTGGCCTCCTTCGAGGAGGCCGGAATCCTGGGCAAGGCTGGCGTATCTCGCAGCCGGGAACGACCCCAAACCCGCGAGAGAGAGAGTTCGTCTGTTCACCAGCCACCTCGAGCGGGGTTAGGTTTCACATCTCGTTTCTTCCGGCGTTTACCGCTTACTACGGATCCAGCCTCGATCTGGTCCACAAAGATCGAGCATCTCGCCATCTTCGTGGCGCGAAAACTTTGGCTGCCGTCCCTACTTCCCTTTGTGGCAAGATCTGTTCCATGGACGGATCAGCCGCGAAGAGGCGGGCGGCCCAATGCTAGCCGCGGGCGGCTTAACCTTCCAACTTAAGTCCAAAGCCTCCTTCTTCGACCTGATGCGCCACCAAAGCAACAGCGATCGAAAAGTCATGGTTTTATGTGACCGAGGCGACTCCGGAAGACGGCGATCCCACTCGATTTCCGCTAATCGCCCGAGCCACGCCATCTCCAGGTCGGCAAGCCCCGACGACCAGCGGATGGTCGTTGACGAGATGCTCCGCATACGCGTCCGAAGAAGAAGGCTCAGACGGTAAACTTGTACAATCGTTGGCTTGGGCGGCTGTTCGCCGCCCAACGCGACCATTACATGTACCAGTACACGGGCCGGGGAGACTCGACGAAAGCCTCCCTTGCCGAGTGGAAGCTGGAGGACTACCTCTCAGCGCTGAAGAAAATCACCCAAGCGACATACGTGGATGCGCAAGCTGGGGTACCTCCCTATACCGCGAAGCGTCCCGGCCCAGTAATCCTTTTATATTGTTCGCAGCAGCTGCAGAATACGGTAACTCTAACTCGCTTCGCTTAACGCATGTTCCAAGTGGTGGAAGGGTGGTTACCACCGCCGACGACGAGAGACCGCCATCCGCCAGATACAAGCGAAGTCGCCACCCGCCAAGAGTAACGAGGACGACGAGGACGAGTCCGGGAGATCGCCCACCGGGTCCGAAAGACCCGCTGGCAACGCTCCACAGATCGAGGCAGCAGAGCTCGAGCGTCATGACGATGACGAACTCAGAGACCACCTCGCGCCGTGCCACTCCGCAAAGAAGAAGAAGAAGGAGAAGGAGGCGAGGCCCCCGAGAAGGAAGACGAAGCCGCCAAAGGTGGCTTCACCACCACACTCAACGAAAGCAGCCCGGCGCCCACAGCTGGCGGCGCAGCCCCGGCGGCAACCGCTAGATGCGCCTGCTCATGAAGCTCATTGCCTCAATGCCTCCGCCATTCGCCGGTTTCGGGCTAGAAGGCTCCTGCCAGGCGACTTCGCCTCAAGGAGGTCCCGAAGGCGACCTCGCCTTCAAGGAGGCTCCGCCATGTAGCCCCAACTCACGAGGAGGCCTCCGGGCGCCCGAGGCGCCAACCGCTACGTCAACGCCAAAGAAGCCGTCCGTATCCCGGGCCCCGACGCCCGGAATTGGGGCTTAGTCGCCGATTAGGCCCCGAGCTGAAAAACCGGCCGCCTTCGTGACAGGCTGCTTTCATTCCGCCATGAGTGCATTCGGCCTTCGCTTTAGCACTTTGATTGTCTTTTATTGATTTGATTCAATGTGCAGACCGGAGGAAAAGATGGGTCACCCAACCGTGGCTAAGGTACCTCTCCGCTGGCGAGGAAAAACCTTCCCGCAAGAGGAAAAGTGACGAGGTCGCCGCCTCAACGGAGGCAGCAAGAAGGCCAAGGGCGATTTACATCGCCACCGCTCGACGACGTGGCGCCGGGCGGCCGACCCATGGTGGAGGCGACTGCTCACGAAGGAGGGCGTTTCTTGCCTAGACCGAGGAAGCAACTTCCTTTGGGGCGCCGATTGCAACCTTCCCCGCTTCACGACCAAGGCGGCTGCGAGTGGGCTGCAACCCCGAGCCCCGCCTCCAGGATCATCAACGTTGAGATCGACCAACGCCGGGCACACCGCGCCGCTTGCATCTGTGGACGCGTGCAACTTCACGGCATGCTTGGTGCGGCCATCCAGTACCTCCATCCCGAGGATCAGTCGGTGCTCAAGCCTGCTTGATCCTTATAATTAATTGTTTTGTTCTTTTCAATCCAGCCCCGAAAAGGAGCGCTAAATTTTAGCGGATATGCACGAGGAATTTTCGACCGCTACCTCGAGTGCGCATTCGCTAAATTTTAGCGGGTGGGCACGAGGAATTTTGTGTATGCCGACTTTGAGGTGTGCGTGGTCTGCACTGAGTCGGCAGAGCGACTAGCTGCTAGGCAACAGGTCGAGAAGGAGCTGGCCGCTTCCAAGAAGCAAACAAGGAACTTCAGTTGTTGCTGGCAGCGGAGGTGGCTCGCCAGAGCTTGTCCTCGCTGGAGCCGAGGCGGCGGTCGCGTTAGGCACCGCCGAGCGTAAGATCGCCAACCTCGAGCGCGAATCGCGGAGGCAAAAGAAGAAGCAAGCGCCGCGAATCGGCGAAGGCCGCCGTTGCCGCGAAGAAGACAAAGGCGCCGAAGCCATTATTGTTGGGCTTCAGGACGATCATACATCGCTTCAAAGTTTCATCACGGGACTCGCCCGGCCATTGCTTGGTGAGTGCGTCTTCCTTGTCTTTTGGTTGTATTGTTTGTGGTTTCCATGGTACTCATACTTGTCTCCTTCTCGCAGGTCGTGTTATTGGCTGCCAAGAAGAAGCGAACTCTCTTGACGCAAGGGAATGCGTAAGCATGCTCGTCGACTCGGCGACGCTGTCGGCGACGTGCATCCGCGCCTACCTTCAAGAGATGTCGCCCACCGAGGTTATTCCCAGTGACCTTGTTGAGGTGTGGGAGTACTTGGAGAAGGCGCCCGCGGTCGTAGAGTTCATGACGCGGTCGGCATTTTGTCGCGGAGCGTCGACAGCCTTGAGCCTTGGACTCGCCCACTTCCCCGAGGACTTCGATCTCGACGACGTGACGAGTGGGTACCCTTCGTCGACTGGAGCGGTGGACCTGTCCGAGGTTCTCAAGCTGCAAGAACGTCAGCCGCAGACGGAGCGCTTCGGGCGATGGCGACCTCCTTCCTACCAGAAACGGTCGCCGCTCCCAACGACCCGAGCCGCCTCATCGCGACTTCAAGGTTGAGCAACCTTTCCGCCGCAATGGCGGGTGAGTCGACGACATATCCGCTAAACCCGTACACCGCGTTCATCCGTAGGGCGCCAGATGTCGGCGCCGCCGTCAAGCCTCGCATAGTGTAGTTTGCCTAGATGTGTTAGCAGCAGCTCGCCAGTAGGCATATTTTGTAATGTAAGACAATGCGATATGCGACTGAATGGAACGTTGTGTTCATTTTGCTATTTGTTTGTGTGTTTTGGATTGACTTTGGGTGAGTCCCTGTAACACCCTCAGAATCGGTCCTATGCAAGTTTTAGCAAAACTCGCCAAACCCGCATAGAAACGATTCGAAGGTGCCCACCAGGCACTCTCGTGCGGGTGGAAAGCAAAGTAATAACATTACACAACAGTCCTCGATGGGACCCACAGAACAGATGTATATAACAACGACTCAAAGAGTCAAGAATACAAAATACGGTACAAAGATCCAAATCACCTTGAAAACAATGGGGCGTCCGACTACGGACAAGATGCAAATGGGGCTAAGAGCCCTGAAGAATAACCAATGGCGTCCATAACCCTGCCCAGGCCAAGCCGGAAGGGTAACCCTGCTAACGGCGTCGATCTCAAAACCTGCTTAAACAAAAGGGTGCCGGCAAAGGGCAAAGGAAAAAGAAGGAGGCCGATCGAGGCCAAGACACCGAGGCTAGAATTCGGCCCTCCACATAGGTATGGTGGATCGAGCGGCAAGGCAAGATGCACTAGACAACCTATAGAGACTCGATACAATCCCGGATATCGAGAGGGATGAGAAAGACCTATTCGGATCCAACCCGAGACTATCATCAAACAAACCCATCCTCGGCGCTTTCTCGAGACCAAACGAGGAAGTCAACCGAGGAACACACACATTGGCGCTTTAATTATTCCGTTATAGTTGTGGCACTTTACTAGTCAGGTTTAGATAGTCATCCGATAAAGTAAGCAAGGCACTTTAGTTAACCATTCCGCTAGAAGGTAACAATTACTAATCGTGCAGATAGCATGAGATAAACCCCAAACCCAACAGCTTATTGGTACTTTTACTTAGCCATTCCGCTGTAGTGAAGTATTACTAGTCATATCGGATACAAGTCAATTTAAAACAAGAACTTTAGTTATAGTTGTCTATGATCAAGCATCGTGCTCAAGTCGCCCATAATCATGACACGGCTTCTCGAAAGATTAAACCCTGCAGGTGCACCAAAGTATCCACAAGCACTTGACCCTTTTGCCGATCGCTAACATACACCCATCGGTATGTCGGCGGGCCTAAGTCACGACGCTCCTGCACCGAAGCAAGCACGGGCCACCCCACTAAGTACACCAACGAAGTCGGCCGGTCTCCGAGACGGACTCGTGGTTTATGACAATGGTCAGAACGACAAGAAGTCCCCAATCGGGATCGTCGACAACAAAACATTCCGCTTCAAATAAAGACAAAGTGCGCATAATCGTAAATAAAGCAAAGAAACATGGCATAAGTACAGATAGTAATAAAGCCCCAAACTACTTGTGGCCCCCAAAGACAATACTTTGAAATCGTAATTATCAATGGGGGCCCATATCTCCCAATTGGTTAGCGCCGATCTCTAACAGTGTCAAGAACTGGTCCCACGGACACAAGGGCGGTCGAAACCAAATCTTACCTATCACCCACCGATGCCTCGCTTAATTCAATTTTAGTTGTTAAACAGAATTAAAGTGGAACAATAATTAAAGCCATGATCATCTCCAACGTCAACATGCGGCAATTCTCCAACATTGGTGGTACTTGACGACAGCAAAACACTTGAGCAAGCGACTACGACACGCGGGTCCAACTATCTACCAAACAACAGGTAATAGGATGTGTCCAAGGCTATATATGGCTGCAAGGGATATCACGGGTACGAAATCTAAGCATCGCAACACAGATAGCAAAGATCAACAGGAGGGAAGTAAATACTAGCAAAGTAAGATAGGTAGAAAGGGGGAGATGCTCGCCTGAAAACATTGTTGAGGGGTTCATCCGAAGATCGGGGCGAAGCTCACATCAACTCAACGGCCTTATCCGCGAAGAAGCAAAACACTAGAAGAAACACCGGGTGCAATATTTAATACAACGGCAGAAGATCGGCATGATGCATGTATGATGGATGGCATGGCAAAGTGCGATGCAATTAGGTCATATTAAGCGGAACCGGGGTTCCGACATTTAATTAAATGGTTCAAGTTATTTAGAACCCCCCGCAATTTAAATGTTGTTATAACAAGGCAAGATAAGATACCGGTTCGCTACACAAGTTTAAATGAGGCCGATATGAGACTAGATTTGCCCGCATATGGGCCCCATATTTAATTATTAGGTGAATTGGCCTAAGGCCCCCAAACCACAAGATTATGCAATGACAATTCAATATGCAACAAGTTGTGATTTCATTTATAAAATGGGGCTCGAGAAAGGGGTTCACATTAGGTTCTCGCGATCTTGGGGTTCCGGTTCGGGGCCTCGTGGTCTGTGGTCTGGACGGCGGCGGAATTGTTCTCTGACCGGGGTTAGGGTCTTGGCGTTCGGAAGCCGGACTTGGTTCGTCGGGCGTGTCGAATTCTTCCCGATGCCGTTATTGTCGCCGCGACGGTCTTGTCGGGTTCTCAAGTCGGGTCGGTCTGGACGATCTTGCCCGATGGAGGTCCTGGTTCAACATCATCGCGGCTTCGCCCGTGGAAGTTCTCGTTCTCGATGAAGACCTTGGCGAGGTGAACTTGGGGTTCCGGTTCTTTGGAGACCTTGGCGCAGATCGAACGGATCCTGCGGCTTCCATGACGGAGGTCTTGGCGTCCGTGGATCGGGCTTCAGACATCTTCTAATATCTCTTGTCGCTCCCACGCCGCTTCGATGGTGAACTTGTGTCATTGTCGGGTTGCATCGGCGTGGAACTTGGATCGTTGATGGTCTTGTCACGCTTAGCTTGGGGTCTCGTGGTCGGTGCACACAGTGAGCCTCCTTGGCACCACCGACTTGGTCCGAGGATGACACGAGGCCGGTCGAGGACACATGCCGCTGGAGCTCCGGACGACGGCAGACGCGGCGGGCGGCTTCAGCGGGCGACGACGGAAGAGGCCGAGTCGAAGCGACTACCGGGCGGCTTCGGCGTCTCGGATGGAGACCGCCGCGAGACCGCAGAGGGTCGACGGAGGCTCGGGCGCGATGACGGGCGGTGGGCGGCATGGGCGGCCGACGACGGCGCCATGGAGGACGGGTCGGGCTGGCTCATGTGGAAGCACGCGAGGCGAGGGTCTCATGCATTGGCAAGGCCGGGCGAGACGCTGCCGGAAGGCGGAGAGCCATGGGTCGGTCTCCGGCAGAGGCGGCCTGGGGCGCGTAGGCGGGAGATGGCTTCGGGCGGCGGGGCGGAGGCGCTGGGGAGGTGGCCGGACTTGGGGGAGAGGGAGGAGAACGGGGAGGTTGGGGAAGAAGCACAGGCGCGTGGGGGAGGCAGGATGCGTGGTGGCGACTGGGATGGGGCGGGCGTGTCATTGCCGTGGGGCCCCAGGCAGGGGTAGGTGGCTGGTCAGGTGGGCCGTGGGTCCTGTGGTGGGTCACCGGGGCGTGGTTTGGAGTGGTCATGAGCGGCTGGGGTGCAAAAGGCAGCTGCGTGTGTGTGTGAGAGAGGTTTGAGGAGGGAAGGAGAGAGAAAGAGGGGAGGATGGTTAGGCTTAGGTGGCAATGTGTTTGGGTAGGGGAAGGAAGAGGGTGAGGTGGCGAGGACTATTGCCGTGGTGAGGTGGCTGGGGAGAGGGTAGAGAACCCGGGTAGCTTTAGGATTAATAGGCGTACTAGTTGGACCGATTTAGTTTTAGCGGCTGCTCGGCCGATCTGGCCCGCTCGACCCCCAACTAAAAACAACATAAATTTTATTTGTCTTGATAACCCGCTTGCAAAACACCTTTAGTCAAAACAAAATATTCGGCGAATTCGGGTTTGGCGTTTAAATTAAGTTGGGGCGTTTGGAAAACAAAAATAGGTTTTCGAAATTACTTTTAGGCAAACAATGCATGATGATGACGATGCAATGCACAAATTCAACGCGATTTTCTAGTAGTGGTTTTTGCGGGATGCCACAGTCCCCGAGCGCGTCCGCCCTTTTGTGGGGTTCACCTCATATATGATGTTTTATTGTTTATCATGTGTGTTGTTAGTTTAGTCGACTCGCCCGAGCTCGGAGAGCCCAGGTAGGCGACTCATGAGTGCTCAGATTTACCGCTTTCCCAGACGAACGGGCCGGGTGGCCGAGTCCCCGAGCGTGGTACTTGGTAGTTCAAGGCGCGACTCGAGGGTGGTTGAGGACTGAGCGTTGGTGAGCGTCACTCTCGCCTGCCCGTTGGGTCAGCGTGGCGAGTCCTAGACGTGCTCATTTGGCGTTTCTCGTCGATCGCGATTTAACTGGTATTCAGTCCCCGAGCGTGGTACTTAGCCGCTCGAAGTCGCTACGCCGAGGATGCGGAGGACCAGGTCGCTGAGAAGCGAGGACTTGTCTTGGTTCAGAAACCGCGAGCTAGGCGAATCCGATGGGGCTCGGATTGGCGCTTTTTCGGCGATGCAAGACCTGAAATGACTCAAGGTTTCACATCGCACTACTTTAAGCCGTGCCGCTGTACCAAGGGTTGACTTCTGTATTTTAGCATGACGCTGTTAATTACGAAAGTAGTGGCACAAGGCATGGAGAGTAGACGAATTTTGCGGTAACCGCTTTTTATTCATAGCGATCGGAGAGTACATATGTGGGGTTCTAGGAATAGAACTTCCGGAGGAGATTTACATTCCATGGCCGCTGACGCCGAGTTCGCCCCCGGACGCCGACGAGGTAGTAGGCGCTCGTTTAGCACGCTACCAATGGCGAACGGGCCTTCCCACGAGGGGAGAGCTTGTGCATGCCCTTCTTGTCCTGGATCAGCGTAACACCGTGTCGCCTTAGAAGGTGCGGGTTTTCACCGTCGGTGGTAGCGCGGAGTCCTTGCCGATAGATGGTGGTGCGCGATCGGCGAGGTCGCGGCTTCGCCGAGCTGGTCGAGCCCGCCTTGGCGGGCCAGCCTGCTGCCTCCAGATAGTGAACGACCCGCGAGTCGTGGTTCGAGGTCGGTGGGCATGACTGCTTCGCGCCAGAGACCATGAAGAAGGAGTGAATCCCGTCGACTGCTGACCGAGGTGCGGATTCCCAGATGACGGGGAGCTCGACAAGATCCAGCCGCGCCGAGTGGTACTTTGGAGTCGCGCTTCAGCCGTGGAGGATGCTTTGGTTGGCCCGCCGCCATTGGATTCGGATGTGCGATCACGCGGTCGAGCCGGATGTGGTGTTCTTCGCAAAATTCGCCATTGCTCCTTGGCGAAGTTTGTGCCGTTGTCCGTGATGATGCTGGGGAACCAGAAGCGGTATATGAGCTCGCGAGGAACTTGGTGGCGTCTTCCCGTCGCATTCGACGCTTGGCCTCTATCCACTTCGTGAATTTGTCGACGGCGACCAGCAGGTGGGTGTAACCAGAGGGGCCTTCTTGAAGGGGCCGACCATGTCCATGCCCCACACACGAATGGCCGTGATGGGGATTGTTTTGAGCCGAGCTCGGACGCGCGTCGATTGGCGTGCCGGCATCCGGCGCATCGCTGGACGATGTCGACAGCGCGCGCAGCGGGCCAAGAGAAGCCGTGTCGCATGGCCTTGGCGACGAGGAGCGGCGGCGTGATGGCGCGATACCGAGTGGATGTCGTGGAGGATTTTGCGTCCTTCACCGTTGGACGCAACGTTGAACATCTCGGTGACGCCGCTTGTGTGTAGCTCGCCGTCGATGATGGTATAAGACTTGCATCGGCGAGCGATCATTCGAGCATTTGTTTCTGGCTCACAGGTGCCGCCTGTGTAGGCGATGTAGGGCTTGGTCCAATCGTCTGCTCGGTTATGAGTGCGACCAAGGCTGCCTCTGGTTGAGCGGGACTCGATGTCGATCTCCTTCGGGAGAGACCGATGGCGTGAAGATTGTGTCGAGGAACACGCCGGGGGTGGTGCGAGTCGAGCCGACCGATGCGAGAGAGGGCGCTCGGCCTGCTTTTTCCTCCCCGATCCACTCGGCGTAGTAGCCGTGAAGTGGCCGCCACCTTGTCCACCTCTTGGCGACGCGCGCCATGGTAGGGGAGACGGCGTCGCAGGTGCCGCGACTTGACCAACGAGGTCGGAGTCTCCGTAGCATCAAGGCAATTGACGCCATCTCCTTTGCGGCTCGATGTGGAGTAGGGCCTCGATTCAGCCATGTTGTTGGTGCAGGCGTGAATTCGAGGCGGAGGATGTAGCGGCTTGTCGCCTTTGGTGAGGTCGATTATCCCGCCTCGCGCCGCGTTTTGGACCCGTCAAGTGCAGGCTCCAGAATGGAGGTACGGGCTTCTCCGCTCTGGGCCTCTTCCTCACGAGGAAGTCTGCCAGTTGCTCACGACTTAATCGCCTTCGTGGCTCGTATTTAATGTTGTGGACGCCGATCTCGACGCCACTTGGCACCCGGCCGCCGCGATTGCGGATGATATCTTGTAGTGGTGCCGAGGAGACGACCGTGATCGGGTGCTCCCGGAAGTAGTCGGCAGCGCCACGAGCCCTCAAGACCGCGATACCAGTTTTGGTATCAGGTATCGCTGGCGCGACTCGTGAGAACCTCGCGATGTAGTACACCGTCACCGGACCGGGCGCCTTTCCTTCCTCCGTCGCTCGACGACCATTACGGCACCGACGACGCCGGACGCCGCGACGTAAACCAGCATGGGCTCTTGTCACGGTGCGGCGAGTAGTGCGGCGAGTAGAACCTTTTTGAGGTCGCGAGCCGCCCTCCTTGTCCCACCGAAGGTGGGGTTCTGCATCAGCGGTATAGGGCGCCGCCGCCAGCGGGATGAAACGATCGAGAGCCGCTACCGCCCGCCGACTTCCGACGCCGCGCAGCACTCGGTTTGCCGAGCCGCGATCGTGTCGATCTTCGGTTTGCCTCGATCCCTCGCTTGGAGACGACGATCCCAAGAGTTGCGCGGGTACACAAGGTGCACTTGCTTGATTGAGCTTTATTTTGTACCTTCGCAGATTGGCGAAGGTCTCGCCAGGTCGGCGAGTAGGTCGCCTTGGCGGCGGATTTCACGACCACGCCGTCGATGTAGACGTGGATGTTGCGCCAATTTGGCTCGCGAGGCATTCTTGCATGCACCGGTAGGTTGCTCCGCCTTGAGGCCGAAGGTCATGGCGGTGTAGCAGAAGGCTCAATGGCGTGATGAACGCCATCTTCTCCTCGCCTCGACAGCCATTTTGATCTGGTTATACCGTAGTAGGCGCCGAGGAAACACAAGGATTCGAACCCGCGGTGGAATCGATTATCCGATCGATCCGCGGGAGGACGAATCGCTACTTTGGGCGGCGTTGTTCAGGTTTGTGTAGTCGATACACATTCTCCGTGTCCCGCTTCTTCTCGACCAAGACTGGGTTTGCCAGCCACTTGAGTATTTAATTGGCCGGATGAAGCCGGCAGGTAAACGCTGACTTCTTCGGCGATTGCCCGACGGGCGTTCTTCGTTGAAGGGCAGAATCGCTTGACCGGTCGCACTTTGGGGTCGGCGTTTAATTTGTGCTCACGAGCTCCCTAGGGACACCAGCATGTCGAGGGTTTCCATGCGAAGATGTCCCTTCTCACGGAGGAACTCGATGAGCGCGCCTTCCTATGCCGGGCTCATGCTCGTCCCGATCGTCACCGCCGGGCCGAGTCGCCGGGACCAGCTCAACGTGCGAGTGTCGTCGTAGCCTCAAAGGTTGAGGTGTTTGCGCCCGAGTTTGGCTTCTTGAGTATCGTGGGGTCGTTGTTAACCCGCCAGATTTGGCGAGCTCGCCGTGATTAGTTTCGCCGCGATGACGGCGCCGGGAAGTTCGCCTTTGGCCTCGCATTCGCGGCCATGTCGGGTCGCTGATGGTGATGACGCCGCACCGGAGCTTCATCGCGCAGACCAGAGTGGGCGCCGCCATGAATTTGGCGAACGCTGGCGCCCTAGGACGCAGCGGGTAAGCCGAATGGCACCAAATAAGACGATCCGCTCGGTGCGGAAGTTCGCTGGAGTACCAAGGTGACGGTAGCGTGACCTTGCCGATCGGGTACGCCGACCGGGACGGCGCCGTGGAACGTGGTGTGGGTGTTCTCGATCATTGATCGCGGGAGCCGCAATGATGAAGGTGTCGGTAGAGGATGTTGATGGAGCCGCCGCCCATCGCTGTCTTGGGGAGCCGAGTCGCCAACCTTGGGCTTGACCACCAAGGCGACTCGCCCCGGTACTCGCGATGGCGAGTGGTCTTGCCGGCCCGTGATGGGCTGTTCACCAGTTGAGGAACCGGGGACGTCTGTTTGGGCCACCGCTGACGGCGGCGCTGGCGATGACCTTCTTCGCTCGTGTTGAAGCCTGAAGGTATGGAGCGAGCCGGCTACTTTGTTAATTTTCCGCCATTTGGCGGTCGTTGTCGTGTCTTCCGGCGTGTCGTGCCTTCTCGATCTCCCCGAGGGTGTGGCGGTGGCGGTGGTGTGCGTGGCGGGCTTTCCTTCCCGCTGTGAAACGCACATGGTTGGTTAAGGAGGGCCGGGATCGAACCTTGGCTTGTTCTGTAGTTCCGCCATCGCGTCGTTGCCTCCGCCACGGCGGTAACTCTTGGGGTCGCAGCGTGCTCAGCTGCGTTAAGCGAAGTCGACTGGCCGTTTGCGGCGCTTGCACTGTGAGGCGAGTGCCAGAAGAGGTCGGTTCGGCCACCGCCGTCGTTGCCGGCGGGCGTTGCCCTCCGGACTCTTCGCCGACGTCTTGGTTGGGATCCTCCTCGGCGCCGTTTGGCGATCTCGAGGAGGTCGGGATGTTGTCGAAAGTGCGGCGTGTCGCTTGAGCTTGGCGACTAGAGGCTCGTAGCGGCACGAGGTCTTGAAGCAATGGATTGCGGTGTCCGGTGGATGCCGACCGCGTTGTACCAGAGTTTTGCCACCGTTGGACCCAGCTATGGTCGATTTCGGGGTCCCCGGACGACGCCTGTGTCCTCGATGGTGGTGGCTCGAGTGTAAGAGCACTCGAAGTGCCTGACGAAGGCGTCTCGCATTTCCTCCCAGGAGTCGATACTGTCCTGGGGGAGTGTGTTGATCCATTGCCTGCACGTCCCCTCCATCATCAGTGGGAGGTAACGGGCGGCGAGTAGGTCAGTGTGACCCGCGATCCCCATTGCCATGAGGTATGTGTCGATCCGCATCGGGTCGCACGAGGAGTCGATTTTCGATCTCCTTTGGCGCCTTGAAGTTTGGTGGGTACTTTTCGCCGGATCATCGGTCCGGCACTTAGGCCCTAGTCGATCGGCGACCCCATGGGCTCGCCATCGCGCGAGTAGTTAGGTGTGCCGCAGTCGCTTGCCGGGCGAGCCGCCAGTTTTGGTTGTTGATGATGTGAGTGCGCGCCGATTGGTTCTCCGTTAGCGGCGCACGGTTGGTTGCCGCCCGGGATCGTTGGTGGAGAGTGCCGCACGGGTCGGCGTTGAGCTGCAGGGCTCGTGGCGGGCAATTGAGGGTGTTTGCCGCCGCCGGACGGCCGCTGAGGCCGCCTCGCTTCCCGAGGAGCGCCAGTATACTCGCCTTGCAGTCGGCGCCGCTTCGCTGTTCCACGGCCTTTGCGAGGTCCCCGACGCATCGGATTTGTAAGGCGCCGCCGCCGGTGGCCGTGATGCTATCGGGCCGCTCGCCTGCCACGAGGTTGTCCATCGGGTGGAGAAGAGGTGGAGGCCGTTCGCCGCCTCCGTGAGGAGACGACTATCCGCTGGTCTCTCGGAGGTGCGGTTGGGTGGTGGTGGGGCACCCATCGCCGATCCTGGCGGTTGCTTCCTCCCGTGGCGCTGCTCGCAGACGCGCTTCGGCTATCTTGGCGCCGGGTCGCTTTTCGCCGGTTCAGGGCGCCTGAACGGTGGGGTTCAGCGTGACTCGATCCGCTGCTGGTGGTAGCGTGATGCCTCGCTGTCACCGCCGAGGCGAAATTTTTCGCGCCGCCTGCTTTCTTTCGATCGCCCGCCAACTTCAGTGAGTTCCTCGACCTCCGTCGCCGTGGCGTTAGGAGGGATCGGGGTGGAGAAAGGGTCCTCCGGCGGATCGGTGCCGGTGGCCATGTAGGTCGCGGCATGGCGACTGGCACCGTCGTGGAGGTCGGCGGAATTTTCCGACCCGGAGTCGAATTCGAAGATCCCGAGGATGGAGGGGTCCTCGAAATCTCCCGCGTTGGAGACCTGGACGATGGAGCCCGCGGATGAGGCCGCGGTGATGGATCCGGCGAGTGACGCCGGGGTCGCCGAGTCGGCGTTGCCGGTGAAGGCCGCCTTCTGCGGCCGAAGTTCTCGCCACGTTGTGGGGCCGAGTTGTACTCGAGGCGAGGCGGTGGATCGTGCGGATCTGGCTCTGAGAGCCGATCGGTGGTGGCGACTTCGCGGATGCGAGCCGAGTCCTCCGAGATGGCGACGCCGGTGAGGCCGACGAAGAGGCCGATCGTGCCGATCGCGCAGATCACGCTGGTGACGGGTCGCGCCACGGACGTAGCTCGGCAAGATCTGAGCATCTGCCGATCGCTATCATGCGCCGGTGGCGCACTGCCGTTGATGGGCAGATTGATCTCGCCGCGAACACCGCCAGACCGCCAGGCCCCACGGTGGGCGCCACTGCCGTGGAATGACCACGGCAGTCGCACCGCAACGGTAGTAGAACGAGGGGCAAGGGCGGCCGGCCATATGCGGAGCGAGATCTCGGCAAAGACACAGGTTTTTACCCAGGTTCGGCCCGAGGGTAAAGACCTACCTCGCTAGATTGTATTATGGAGGTGTTTACAATGGCGAACTCGCTAAGGCGGCGAGTTGCTTGGGTGTATGAGGGAACGTGTCTCTACTCATCCCATAGGGGTTTATATAGGCTCACCTCCCTAGGGTTTACATATCTCAACCGATTCGGTTACAACTTCGCAATCATTTAACCTAGACCGACCGGGCCTATCTCGCCTGGGCCTTCAACTTCAACGCTGATTCCTTGCCGGGCTTTGGTCCACTCGCGCTCACAGCCCACTCGCCAGCCCTTGACTAGTTTGAACGTCCGCTGGGTATACCCCAATAGGCGATCCCCATCGCTGCTTGATTCCTCATTAACCATGCATTGATTCAGCCGTGACCGCGTGCACTTAAGCATCCTCTCTCTCTCGATCTCCCTCACTCGCTGACCCTCTTCGCCCCAGCGTCGTAATTTTGAGCTCGCAGAACATCAAGCCGACGAGTCGCCGACAAATTCACGAACTCGACCACCCCACCATCCTCGCTTCACACTGTCTTGCTCACGGATCCTTGCGCACCTGCTCAGATTATCCGCCGGCCGCTTGCCCTTAAACTCGTCCACGTCTTCGACCGAGCGCCACCGTCGACTGCCACTTCTCCGGCGACTCTTTCCCGTAAGTACTGTCCACCCCTTGACCTCCTTTCGATAGTCACTCGTCTGCGACACGCGTGCGATGCTAACAGCAGCCTCCGTTTGCTCTCTCGTGCCCCGTAGCGTCGCCCTCGACGACGACTGACCGCACCCGACGCCGCCACCCACTCAGGCGAGGAATTGCCGCTGTCCTTGAGCGCCCCTTGCCAAGCCGACCACACGTTGAGCATCACCTCGACCTCGCGAACACGGTGAGCACCTCCGTTTCCTTCTTTGCTTCATGTATCACCGGTTCCGCCGTAGACAGACACGCCGCCGTCAGCGCCGCTCGAGTATGGTCAATTAGATTTACACCGTTAGATCTTGATCCTGTGGCTGAAAATAGAACTTAAGCGAAAGGGTAAGAAGAAGTCTAAGCCGCGTGATCTGTTTAGATCCAATGGCTGTAGTTGCGCAATCCACGCGAACCTGTATCAGCGAACCAGAAACAGACGCGTGGCACTAGTTGATTTAAAACAGATTTTTAAATCAGATTGATATGCAAATTTGTAAACCTTGTAACTTTTGATCCACATGTCCAAAATTTACAAATTTTATATGAATGGAATCAGTAGAACAAGCCCTAGCCAACCATGCAATTTGTTTCGTAAAAATCTTCTAGTACAATGTTTGTTTATGCAGAAACTTGTGTATGCTTGTTTAGGTTATAAAAATTATTCCAAAAAGTTTTTGAGGATGAAATCTTTGCAAATTGGTTTGTTGTGAACTTACTGACCCTAGGAACCAACTCATGGATTTAAAAATGTTTTTGGTGAAGGTTAGGATTGATTAATTGAATTAGCCCATTTCTAGTCAAATAAAAATATTGAATTTGCTAGGGAAATGAATTTTTGGTAAAACCTTTGGAGAATGTTTTGATTCAAACCTACTGACCCTAAACACCAAGTTTTGAGATTTAATAACTTATTTGGTGAACATTATAAAAATTATTACCTTACCAAAAGCATTTTCACCACATGAAATAATGATTTGATTTAAAAATGGTTTTTATATGAAACCCTTTTGCAAATGGTTTTGCCACTTTAGGAAATGACCACTTTGGACTTTACAATGTTTAGAGCCTAGTAGAAACCACATTTGCAAATAAAACTATCTTTTGCATGCTTGCATGCATGACCTTGTTTCTATTATTTTATGTGTGTTTGAATATTGGTTGGAATGCTAGTTGAACCTATGTTTGCTTGATTGATTGTAGTGAAGTTAGAAGAGTGTGAGATTAGCAAGATCAAGAAGTGAACCAACATTCCCTACCAAAAATTCAAGTGACACTATCATCCAAAGTCCTATTATTTTTCATTACACTTAGTGGATTTTGAAACATGCATGAGAAGGACTACTATATTTTGCTATGCTAAATCCTAATAGGATACCCTTATACATTCCTTAGTGAAAACAATGTAGTTGTAATATGCTTAGCCCTGATGTATATATTTTGAGAAAGGATGCATGTTGAGCTTAATTGAAGATGAGAAAAGACTTGTGTTTTATATAATAAAACAAAAACTCAATGAACCACCTGGGTGGACAAGGATACTCAAGTTTTGGACAAGGTGGCAACAAGAGGAACCATGTTTATATGGCAATCTCTTTTTGTTGTGCACTAGATGAAAACCACCCAGGGACTTAGAGATTGAACATGTTTCTCGTACAGTGGCTTCCGTGTACAGCCACATGCTAAATGGGCACTGGCTTAGTCAACTACATTGGGAATACCCATGCATTGGCCTCTTCAGGTTAACTAAATGAGGGAACTTGGAACCCTACATTGGTGCCTGGTAGACAAGCTAGATTGGGAGGACACTATGGAAAGACTTCGTCACATTCTCAATCTGCCGGTACTCCATCTTGGTGAGTACTTATCCAGCGGCCACTGGTGGCAACAAGATGAGAGTGTGTCATATGGGTAAAGTGTACAACTACTGCAGAAGATAAAATTCTAAGTACTTAGCCGTGTCCCCGGTTATGGAAAATACTGAGCAACAAGGCCTGAAGCTATGGGAAATCTCGACATTCTAATTTCTAAAAGCAAAACTTTAAAGTGACAACAAAAGACTTGAAGCACTTGGGGTGTACCAAGGAGCTCAAGAGATTTTGATAAAGACTTGAAGCACTTGGGGTGTACCAAGGAACTCAAGAGATTTTGACAAAGACCTGAAGCACTTGGGGTGTACCAAGGAGCTCAGAAAGATTTTGACAAAAGATCAAAACTACTTTGAAAAGATAGGATAAATTATTGCTTTCTGCAAATGAGCCTAAAACCCTACTTAGCCAAATATGCATGTAATGATAGGATCCACTTGTATTCTACATAGTAGTGAAACTTGCCAATACAATTCAACTGTATTGACCCTTGTGGCTGTAACTTGTTATGTTGCAGGTTTGTTTGATATTAGTGAAGTTGATTGATTAGGATTACAAAGTCTACAACCAACATGTTTGCCTATGGCACTTTGAAGATGAAGGACCCCATGCTTATAGATATTTTGCTGCAATGTAATGTAATAGCCAAATGAGCTATGTAAGATGTAATAAAATTATGTTATTCCTGGTTATAAAGTTGTATTATGACCTTTGTTTCTTGCTATTCATCTGTAAGGTTCCCAACCTTTAATAAGGTAGAGTACCCTGTGTTTACAATGCTAGTACCTGAATCAATAGCTAGCATCCACAGTTAAGATGTAATATCAAGAAACAAAGGTCATAATACAAATTTATAACCAGGAATAACATAATTTTCGCATGGATTGCGCAACTACAGCCGTTGGATCTAAACATATCACGCGGCTCAGACTGCTTCTTACCCTTTCGCTTAAGTTCTATTTTCAGCCACAGGATCAAGATCTAACGGTGTAAATCTAATTGACCATACTCGAGCGGCGCTGACGGCGGCTGGCGGCGGCGGCGTGTCTGGCTACGGTGGAGCCGGCGATACAGGAAGAAAAAGGAAACGGAGGTGCTCACCGTGTTCGCGAGGTCGAGGTGATGCTCAACGTGTGGTCGGCTTGGCAAGGGGTGCTCAGGGACAGCGGCAATTCCTCGCCGAAGTGGGTGGCGGCGTCGGGTGCGGTCAGTCGTCGTCGAGGGCGACGCTACGGGGCACGAGAGAGCAAACGGAGGCTGCTGTTAGCTTTGCACGTGTGTCACAGACGAGTGAATATCGAAAGAAGGTCAAGGGGGTGCAGATTACGGAAAGAGTCACGAGAAGTGGCGTCGACGGTGGCGCTTGTCAAGACGTGGACGAAGCGGGGCAAGCGCCGGCAGATGATACATGCAAAGCGCAAGGATCCGTGAGCAAGACAAAGGTGAAGCAGATGGTGGGGTGGGTCGAGTTCGTTTGAATTTGTCGGCGAGCTCGTCGAGCAAAGGTTGCGCGAGCTCGAATTACGACGGCTGGGGCGAAGAGGGTCCGGCGAGGGAGATCGTAGAGGAGGGATGCTTAAGTGTACGCGGTCACGGGCTGAATCAATGCGTGGTTAATGAGGAATCAAACACGCAATCAATCGGCAGAAATGGCGACGAGGTTTGGGGGATAAGAAGTCGCGGCGGGTGGAAACGACGAACAGTGCTGTGGGGTCGGTTGGTCAGCGAGAGAGAGGAAGAGGGAGTGGGGCCGGACGTTCAGTGACTCTGCGGGTTGGCTTTTCGGTGAAAACGTTTCGCAGAGAGGGGAAAACTGGCTGCGAAGGGTCATGGGCTTGTTGGGTTGGGTCCTTTAGCATTTTTTTTGTACTGAACCTTTTTTCCTTTTTCTAATTGATTTTCTGTTTTGAAATTCAATCAAACAATTCAAACATTCAAATCAACAAACTTCCACCACACTTTGCATTTGAGTTTGGTTCTGTTTAACAACACAAATCCAAGTCCCAAAAATAAAATAATATTTTTATTTTAGGGTCCATTAATAATTAAATGACTAGACCTTAATCATTTAATTCAAATAGGATTTGTTTTATTAAAATCTTTATTTTTGAAATCTAAATATAAAACCAAAAACACTTCAGTAGGTTTTATTTGAGAACATAAAATACTTGGAAAACTTGTTTAAAATAAATTAACAAGTTTTGATGTTTAATTAAAATAGTAAAACCTTTTATTTCTAATAAAATTGGATATTAAATCCTTATTATTTTATTTAAATAAACCTTTACTATTTTTATCAAATAGAAATATTTTATTTCAAAGGCTTGGCCAAGTTTTAATTTGGATTATAAAATAATCCTTATTTATAATTCTACCTTTACATTTGAAAACCAAATATTTTATTAAAAGATCCAAAAATAGTAATTCCAAATATTTTTAACTTTATTGTTTATTTATCTTTTTAAATCCCTTTAGGATTTTATTTGATCAAATAGGTTTGAAGGTTTCCAATTGGAATCAAAAAGCTTCTTCTCACCCTGAAAATCAACAAAGTTTTATTTTATTCATTTATTTTATAAACCCTCTTAAGGGGATTGTCATCAATTACCAAAATGGGGGAGATTGAAAGAACATGTTGGGCCCCCATGTGTGGTTTTGGTAATTAATGACAATCTTTATGGACTAATGTGTGTATTAAGTTGTACTTGTAGGAATTGTCCATTGGCATTGCTTGGAGCATGTGTTGACTTCAAGATAGATGAAATGAGAATAAGATGTGTTGTGCAAGCTCAAAATGCGCCATCTATAGAAGATCTCATGTTTGATGCTTGCCATCCTCGGTGATCATGGATCGATGATGAGGAATCAAGAAAGGTCTCCATCTTGAGAAGGACAAGATCGTCTACATCGATCTCAAGTGGATTGCTCAAGGCAAAGGTATAATATTGATAGGTTTTCCTTTGCTTGCGGTCTCATGTTTGTTGGGAGACCGGGTTTAGGATAGATAACCGTACTATCAAGAAGGGCTCTCGAATGAGTAACTCGGTCACATCGTTAGGAGAGATAAAACCTTTGCATACTTGCATCATCATATTTGGTTGTTATTTGGTCTTATCCATGTGAGGATATAGAGCTTGTGGTAATCTCCATAACAAGCTCTAGTCCATCAAAACGGATTTCCTTTTATATCTTATTGCGTTTTGATCTTGGAGGTTTTACGGTTTGTATTTTATAGATAGGTAAAACCTTCCATTATTTGGTTCTTACTCATGTTAGGATTTAGAGCTTGTGTTAATCTCCATGACAAGCTCTCGTTCATCGAAACGGATTTCATATGCATTTTCTATTACGTTTTGATGTTGAAGGTTTTATCGGTTCATCTTTTGATAGAGGTTAAACCTTTCGTCATTTGGATCTATCCTCCTTGTTGGACTATAATGTTTCTTTGCATTATCTTTTAGAGCTTGTTGTCCTCTTCATGAGCCCAAGATCATCAAAATCGAGTCCGGATGCAAAAGTTATGGCGTTTTGTTCGGGATGATCGTAGTACGGACCAAGGTCGGTAGTCCGGAGGTCAATGTACCGCTTCAGTACCGGTCGGTACTGAAAAAGGTGCGTTTGGCGACCTGGGATCCCAGGGATTGTCCGTAGTACTGGAATGTCCGATACCGGATTCGCGCTTTTTGGCTTCAACGGTTGGATTTTCGGAACCTATTTAAGGGCCTTCTTCCTCAATGGTTCCCTAACCATTCTTGCAAGTTTTCCCCTCCATTGTTGACCTTCTTGAGCTTGCTTTCTCTCAATCCCTCCAATGCTTCTTGCATATTCTTGAGGGATTTGATAGAGGAGATCTAGATCTACAATCCCACCAATCAATCTCTCCTCTAAGTGAGGGGAACATATTGGGATCTAGATCTTGGAGTCTTTTGTGGATTTCCTCCATTGTTCTTCCTCTCTTATTCCCCCATAAGCTTTTGTAGCTTTGGTGGAATTTGGTAGAGAGAGATTTGAGCACCTTTGTGGTGTTCTTGCCATTTGCATTTGGTGCATCGGTTTGAGTTCTCTTTGGAGGATTTGATTTGAGTTACTCATTGGAGCTTGTCCCTCTTGGGTTCTTGGAACCCTAGACGGTTTGTGGCCTTGGTGGCATTGTGGCCTTGGTGGAATTTGTTGGGAGCCTCCAATTAAGTTGTGGAGTTGTGCCCCAACCTTGTGAGAGGTTCCAGTTGCCACCGACAAGTGCACCGATAGTGGAAGCGTGGATCGATCCCATTGGGGTGAGATTCACCGGAGAATAAGGGAGGCCTTTTGTGGCGTTGGTGGTTTGATACCACCCCCTCTCCAAACGAGACGTACTCCATGTTGGGAGGAACTCGGTAAAATATCGGTGTCCCCGCGTGCCTCGGTTATCTCTATACCCGAGCTCTTTACTTATGCACTTTACATTGTGATAGCCTTCGTGCTTGAAGTAATATATATCTTGCTATCACTTTGTTGCTTGTATTGCTTAGCATAAGTTGTTGGTGCACATAGGTAAACCTTAGTTGTTTCTAGGTTGTGCTTTACAAAGTAAACACTAGTTTTATTCCGCCCTTGTTGAGCCGCTCTAGGAAAAGTTTTAATCGCCTATTCACCCCCCCCTCTAGGCGACATCCGTATCCTTTCAATTGGTATCAGAGCCCGGTCTCTCATTTTAGGCTTCACCGCCTTGAGAGTAAAGATGTCGGCTAGGGGATTAGTGCACAAGGACACGCTCACATTCGATGGCACAAATTATGATGTTTGGAAAATTCGCATGCTTAATTTATTTCGGGAAATTCACCCAATTATCGAGGGATATCTATATATGGGTTTCTCTTCTCCTATGGATACCCAAAACGAATCTTTAGAGGAGAAGTTTAACTCTCATATAGATGCTCTAGCTACTAAAATTCTTTTGCATGTTGTGAGCAATATAGTTCTTTCGTCTATCATGCCTTATTCAAGCGCTCGTGAGATATGGACCAAGCTTCAAGATAAATATAGCAAGTCCAACATTATTGAGGATGATTGTGTTGCTTCCACTTCCGGTCGAGATGATTGTGTTGCTTCCACTTCCGGTCGAGATGAGTTCTCATCCTCTACCACTTCACCAACATGTGACTTTTCACAAGGTAATGATATGGTGAGTGGTGATAGAAATTGCAATATGGATAGTGTGTTCACTATTTGCAATCCCTCATATCTATCTAGTTGCAATGATCTATCTTTGGACCTTAACACTTCTAGCACTCAAAATTCCTCACATGCTTGTGTTAATAGTCCTTGCATATCATGTAGAAATGACTTAAATAAATCTCATGATGATATGCTCATGTTGTCTTGTTGCCATGATAAAAATGCATCTATTTCCTCTAGTGCTTGTGTTGCTAAACATGTAGAGGAAAATGAAGATTCTATGGGCCAAGACAAGGTCTTGAAGAGAGCTACAGGTGCAATCTCATCATCAGCTTCTTCCGGTTCTCACATGTGCCTTATGGCTAAGGGAACAAAGGTAACCTCTTTGGATCCCATTGTATCTCATGATGATGATGATGAGGTTGAGAATGATAATGATGATTATAGAGGTAAGTATGATATCACCTCTATTAAGAAAATGGGAGGTTGTCTAGTGCTCTCTACAAAATAAACTTGCTTCCTCCAACCTTCTTGAAATCTTGAATTATGCTAGAAGGCAATGATCTTATTGAGGAGCAAGAAAACATAATTGATGAAAAGTTTGCACTTGAGCGTGAATATGCTAATGAACTTGCTCAAGTAAAGGACTCCCTTGAAGAAGAACAAACCACCAAAGAATCTCTTGAGGAGACTTTTACTCTAGAATTATCTAGAGTAAAGGAATGCCATGATAGAGAACTTGCGGTGGCTAACTCCTTCAAGATTAAAAATGATGAACTTGAAGTTGCTTATGCTAAACTTGTTGAGGATTTTGAGCACCTCAAAAATGGCTCTAGGGTCATAAAGGGTGAGCTCATCAAACTCACCGATTCACATGAGCAACTTAAAGCCTCATGTTCAAAAGAGCTTGACAAGTTGCCCTCACCTCTTGCTAATAGTAATGATGCTTGTGCTACTAACTCTATTTCTTGTGAAGCATCTATTTTGAAGGAGAATGTTGAGATAAAGGCTCAACTTGCTTTGCTAACTAGCAACTATGGGAAATTAGAAGAAAGCCATGATAAGCTCTCAAGCTCGCATGAGGATCTCCTAGTCTCGCATGGTAGGCTAAAGTTGGCTCATGAGGCCATCATGTCAAAGGTAACATCTAGTGGGCCTCATGTGGACATTAGCACTATATCTACTCCAAATGTTGAATTGCCATGTGCTAGTCCTTGTAATTCATCCTCTCACAACCATGCTATATCTCGTGATGAATTACATTCCATGCCTTGTTGCTCTAACAATGTAGCATCTACTTCCTCTAGTACTTGTATTGAAACTAACCATGTAGAGGAAATCAAAGAGCTCAAGGATCAAGTCACTTCTTTGAAGAATGACTTGAAAAATGGTCAACAAGGGAAGGTCACACTCAACAAAATCTTGAGTATGCAAAAATCCCCCAATGACAAGAGTGGGCTTGGATTCAAATCTAATGTCAAGAACAAGTCCACTATCAAGTTGAAGCACAAGGACAACAAGAAGAATGGCCAAGATCAAGTCAAGAATCCGGCCAACATTGTTTGCTTCAAGTGCAAGGAAGAAGGGCACCATGTTAGATCTTGCCCATTGAAGAAAAAGCCTATTAGTGTGAAGCAACAAGGGAAGCGGCCTCAAGCTCCACCTCAAGTCATTAATGGGCCTCTTCCTAAGAGGACTACTCAAGCTCTTCCTCGAGTTGTGGCTTCTCCTAAGAAGAAAGATGGCAAGAGTAGAACTTGCTACATATGCCGTGAAAAGGGGCATATTTCTTCCTCATGCACTCTCGGTATCTCCTCATCCAACCCTATCATTATGGATGATGCTTATTCTATTTGGAAGGATGAGGTTGGCAATGTGTTTGCCAAATTTGTTGGTGCTCAATGTGGTGTCAAGAAAAGAACCATTTGGGTTGCCAAACCTATTGTGACTAACCTCTTAGGACCCAACTTGGTTGGGGACCAACAAACCAAAACTTGATCAATAGGTGTGTTTTGGAGGGCATTGGAGTCTTGGCTACATTATGAAGAATTGAGGGATCTTCATCAATTATTATTGTCAAGCCAAGTCATTTTGATTATCTTGATTATATTATATTTACAATGTTCCTCCTTGCGGTAACATATGCTAAACTCTTTACATTGAAAGTTACTCGCCCCTTTGTGCATGTGTTGGTTTTGTATCTTCCATGTTTTTGTACATGTTGTGCTATCCACTTAATTATCTTGAAATCAAGATTATTTGTGTATGATTAGGTGGCACACCATGTATGTGTGTTTCTTGTGTTTGAGCCTTGCTTGGTTATATTTGGTATCCTATTTGGCTCTTGTGAGAAATTAATGGATTATCCTATTTTGGGGGAGTGTTATGCTTAGGCATTCCACAATCCTAAAATGTGTGTACATGAGGATTACCACCTAGTATTTATATTGGATTCTTGTCTAGTCTCTATGTGGTATAATTCTCATGAGAAATTTAAGTTTTATAATGTCCATTAATTATCTCTATTTGTATCCTTTGCCTCGTGTTGTTTTTATGGTAGTATCACATTATGGGGGAGTCTTATGCTTAGTGCATATTACAATCCTAGAAAATGTGAATATTCGAGGTTATGTCACTTAGAATTGATATTGATAATTATCTAGCGCCTATGTGACACATTGGCTCATACAAGTTCCTATTTGCATGAATGGCTTTATTGATCTTATTTTGGATCTTGTATATGAGAGTGTTTCTTGGTATGCGTTTCCTCATATTTAGATATATATATCCTCATGGAAACCATTTGCTTCAAGTTGCTCTATTCACTAGTGATTGTGTGACTTGGGAAGCTACCAAGAATCTTGTTCGAAGTATCATGCTCAATTTCTTATATTTAGTTATATGCTTCTTGTTGTGACTATGATCTTGGATATCCATGCAAGCTACCTTGGGAAAATTATTCTATTTCTTGTCCTTGGACAATGAGTACCCAACTTATGGTAGAATTTATTGATCATATTCACTTTGTCCCTTGCTTAATTTTTTATTCTATCTTTGGCCAAGAAAATGTTTTGTGTTGTCTCCCAAGCCTTCCTTTCTTCTTGTGGATCTTCTTATTTTATTGATATCCTCTTGTGTTTTACTTATTGTAGGTGCAAGTGATGATACCATTTGTGTGCATTTTGAATTTAAAAGGAAAATCCTACATAATGCACTATCTATGGGGGAGCTCTCCTATATTATTTAGAACACTCATATTTATGCTTCATTGTTTGATCCATATCGTGTTTTATGTGCTTGGAACCTCAATCTTTTCATTTTGGTACTTGTGCCATCATGTGAAGTTTGGGGAGTTTGGTTTCTTGTTGGAACCTTGCTCTTTTTGGGAGTTGGTTTTGTCTCATTCCTTGTTTCTTGATTTGACCATTTTAGAATGAGATAAATCCTTGAGCATTTTTATTTCTATCTATTTTTGCTCTTTTGGCCTTAGCCTAGTTCATTTGTTGAACTTGTGATCGTTCATGTGTTGAACTGGTTCTTTGATACAATTTGGACACCGCTTGTCTTGTCACACTCTTGTGTGTGCCATCTCGGTTTACTTGGTGTTTTTGTTCAAATTGTATCTCCTTTTTGGTTCTTGAAAGCTTTATGCATGCATATTTACTATATTCTTATGTTAAGGCATGTTTGATTTCTTTGATCCAATATATAAGGGAAACTCCACCAATTCCCATCGACTAAGTTGTGCATGAAATTCAATTTCATATCAATATGCACATAATTATGTGGAGTCTCTCCTATGTATTGTAGTTTCTCTAACTACTTTGGACCCAATATGTTTGGGGACCATCTTGTACTTAATTGTGTTTTAGGTACATTGGAGATATATTGGATGTTTGTCTCTCAATTTTGAAGAAGAGGTGCATACGTGAAAATTTGAGACAAGATATAGGATGATCAATGAATTCATATCCTCTACATCCTACCAATTATATCTCAGTAACAAGTATCTCTTTCTCATGCTCATATATCTTGATTCCAACCGTTTGTCGGTTGTCTTCTAGCATGAATTAGTGTATTTGTAATTGTTGTAGTTCTAGCCATGGTTTTAAGAGGACTCTATATTGTGTATGTGTTTAAGTTGAGACGAGTGCATATAATTGGGACTATACAAAATCATGCATATGATCCTCCAATCCCAAATATGTCAATCTAGCAATTTTATTGCCTATCATTTCATCAACTTCTCTCATATGCAATAGTGAGATTTTGCTAGTCTATTTTATCTTATGATACTTGTTGCCTTTCTTCATATATTTCAACTTTCTCCTTTTCCCTTGGTGATAGTTGTAATATATGTAGTGTGTTTGTGTTTGAAGTCCATTATGTACAATAAGATATATGTGAGCCTTTGGCCATGCTTTGAAGCAAAAATCTTATTGATATATGTTATGACTTCATTTTTGCCTTTCATGTGCTTTCTTGTATAATCTTCTTTATGTGTGCATTTTTCTTCTTTGGAATATGTCTTTGTGATATTTTCCACTTAGAGACATATACACATATGAGAAGATAATTTTAGTTGATTTTTAATCCTTGGAGACCACCTTTCTATTCCTTTTGATTCTTTGGTGGCTTCCAAATTTATTTGCCTATGAGTGCTTGTTACTCTTGTTTGCATCTTTGGGCACTCATAGTTATTCTCTCATGCCTTGTATTGTTAAATGAACTTGGATGAGTGAGGATTCCATGATTATGCACCTTGATCCCAAATACAATTATCATAATTGGTGCATTATCTTTGGGGAGCTCATCTAATTCATTTAATAATACTCATTTGCATTCTTTCACATTTGTTGTGTTTTAAATTCTTATGGGGGAGCAAGGATTCCATATTTGTGTATTATGTATTCCAATACATTTATTTTGAATTATGCACAAACCTTGGGGAGCTTCTCTATTTTGTTATTTAAAACACTCTTTTGCTCATATCATAATATCTTGTTGTTTCCATTTGGACTCATTTTTTGTTTTCAAATTGGTTTGTCGGACCTTGTAGTTGCTTGTATAATTTGACTTTATTTTTGCAATCTTCGGGTCCTCGATATAGTTCTACTCCCTCCCAAGTATTCATCATTGGATATGTGCGAAGGCACACCTTTGGAGGAATTATTACTATATTTGCCTTCTAGAACTTGTCACCCATTTGATCGATGCCAATGGGGAGAAGTTTTAGAGGATTTAAGGAAGTTGGTTTATGCATTGAGTTTGTTCTTGTGCATTTGCTTCTCATGCTCTTGCATCTTTGTTGTTGTAGCATGTGGTATATATAGAGAAACTCCACCAATGATAATGATTGGCAATATATGCAATGAAATTCAAGTTCATCACACATGCATAGATTGTGGGGAGTTTGCTCTATATATGATGGTGGTACCAATATCACATACTTTTGTAGTATTTGATATTGGTATTACCATTATTCAATAAAATTCCTTATATAAACCCTCTTAAGGGATTGTCATCAATTACCAAAATGGGGAGATTGAAAGAACATGTTGGGCCCCATGTGTGGTTTTGTAATTAATGACAATCTTTATGACTAATGTGTGTATTAAGTTGTACTTGTAGGAATTGTCCATTGGCATTGCTTGGAGCATGTGTTGACTTCAAGATAGATGAAATGAGAAGAAGATGTGTTGTGCAAGCTCAAAATCGCCATCTATAGAAGATCTCATGTTTGATGCTTGCCATCCTCGGTGATCATGGATCGATGATGAGGAATCAAGAAAGGTCTCCATCTTGAGAAGGACAAGATCGTCTACATCGATCTCAAGTGGATTGCTCAAGGCAAAGGTATAATATTGATAGGTTTTCCTTTTGCGGTCTCATGTTTGTTGGGAGACCGGGTTTAGGATAGATAACCCGTACTATCAAGAAGGGCTCTCGAATGAGTAACTGGTCACATCGTTCGAGAGAGATCAAACCTTTGCATACTTGCATCATCATATTTGGTTGTTATTTGGTCTTATCCATGTGAGGATATAGAGCTTGTGGTAATCTCCATAACAAGCTCTAGTCCATCAAAAAGATTTCCTTTTATATCTTATTGCGTTTTGATCTTGGAGGTTTTACCGGTTTGTATTTTATAGATAGGTAAAACCTTCCATTATTTGGTTCTTACTCATGTGAGGATTTAGAGCTTGTGTTAATCTCCATGACAAGCTCTCGCTCATCGAAACGGATTTCATATGCATTTTCTATTACGTTTTTTGATGTTGAAGGTTTTCGGTTCATCTTTTTGATAGAGGTTAAACCTTTCGTCATTTGGATCTATCCTCCTTGTTGGACTATAATGTTTCTTTGCATTATCTTTTAGAGCTTGTTGTCCTCTTCTACGAGCCCAAGATCATCAAAATCGTCCGGATGCAAAAGTTATGGCCGTTTCGTTAGGGATGACCGGTACGGACCAGGTCCCAGAGTACCGAGGTCCAATAGTACCGCTTAGTACCGGTCGGTACTGAAAAATGCGTTTGGCGACTGGGATCCCGAGGATTGTCCCGGTAGTCTGGGAATGTCCGTGTAATCCGGGATTCGCGCTTTGGCTTCAGCGGTTGGATTTTCTGGGAACCTATTTAAGGGCCTTCTTCCCCAATGGTTCCCTAACCATTCTTGCAAGTTTTCCTCCATTGTTGACCTTCTTGAGCTTGCTTTCTCTCAATCCCTCAATGCTTCTTGCATATTCTTGAGGGATTTGATAGAGAGATCTAGATCTACAATCCCACCAATCAATCTCTCCTCTAAGTGAGGGGAACATATTGGGATCTAGATCTTGGAGTCTTTGTGGATTTCCTCCATTGTTCTTCCTCTCTTATTCCCCATAAGCTTTTGTAGCTTTGGTGGAATTTGGGAGAGAGATTTGAGCACCTTTGTGGTGTTCTTGCCATTTGCATTTGGTGCATCGGTTTGAGTTCTCTTTGGAGGATTTGATTTGAGTTACTCATTGGAGCTTGTCCCTCTTGGGTTCTTGGAACCCTAGGCAGTTTAATGGCCTTGGTGGCATTGTGGCCTTGGTGGCATTTGTTGGGAGCCTCCAATTAAGTTGTGGAGTTGTGCCCCAACCTTGTGAGAGGTTCGGTTGCCACCGACAAGTGCCAAATAGTGGGCGTGGATCGATCCCATTGGGGTGAGATTCACCGGAGAATAAGGGAGGCCTTTTGTGGCATTGGTGGTTTGATACCACCCCTCTCCAACGAGGCGTACTCCATGTTGGGAGGAACTCGGTAAAATATCGGTGTCCCAGCGTGCCTCGGTTATCTCTATGCGAGCTCTTTACTTATGCACTTTACATTGTGATAGCCTTCGTGCTTGAAGTAATATATATCTTGCTATCACTTTGTTGCTTGTATTGCTTAGCATAAGTTGTTGGTGCACATAGGTAAACCTTAGTTGTTTCTAGGTTGTGCTTTACAAAGTAAACACTAGTTTTATTCCGCCCTTGTTGAGCCGCTCTAGGAAAAGTTTTAATCGCCTATTCACCCCCCCTCTAGGCGACATCCGTATCCTTTCAATGGCCTAGCTCTTTGCAGTTGTTGCACCATAATTGGCCAATTTCCTTATACTTCTGTTTCTCTGGACATTCACTAGAATAGTGTCCCATTTCTTTACAATGATGACATTGTACATGGTTTTTGTCCTTCTTTTTGGGTTTCTCCAAAGCTAGGAGTGCATCTAGTTCATGTTGTTCATATGTTATCTCATAGGTAGGAATGTCCACTGGTTTCTTGGACCTTCTATTGCTCCTTGGATAATTCATATGCCTCTTCTTTGGTCCTTTAAATTGGGTTGTATTGCATGGAGGTATAAGTGGAGATTTTCCTTTGTCCTCATTCTTCTTGGTAGACTTATCTCCTTCTTGATAGTTTGCAATCATTTGTTGCACTCCACCTTGTTTCCTTTGTTCAACTATGGAATAGATGGGGCATTGAATAGGGATATGATTATTTCCTTCACATAGGTAACAAGTAGCTTGAGAGGTGGGACATTGGCCAACTCGGTGTTTCTCTTCACAGTTGGGGCATTGATCTCCATGCTCCTTAGAAGTGTGATCCTTGTCTCCACAAATATTGCAAGCTTTGGTTCCTTTTAGAATAACATCTTTGTCATCTTTGTTGTCACAAACTCCTTTGGAAAAGTTGCTTTCCATGTTGAGCATTTGATATGTTACCTTATGCAACATTTGGGCTTGAGTTTCCAAAAATCCTTGCAGGTTTGGATCTTCCCCACTGGTGTTGGCTATGAATTGAGCTATCATTTGGTTCAACTGGTTTTGGGTTGCTATGAGTTCTTTCATGTTGTCCTCTTGGTTGGTGTTGTTGTCATCAACCTTGATGTTGGAGTCTCTTGGAGTAGTCATCTGTTTGGGTTGAATTGAGATTAGAATAGGCAAGATATTTCTAAGGAAATAATTCTATTCACACACATCACAATTCACACAAGCAATGTGCAAGCATTCACAATTTTTTTTTCACTCAAACAACAAAGTTCAAGCACATTTTTAGGCAACAAAATATTTTTGTTACACCACATAAGTTGGTGTGTTTGACTTAAACAAAACATGGTGGTCCATCTATATGGTTCACTTGTGATCTTTCCATCCATCTTGGTTGATTCTTCTTGCTTGAGATCATGGTTTCCTTGGGAAAACTCTTGGTCACAAAACTTCAAAGGTGATCATGGTTCCTTCTAAGTTGTATTTCCTTAGTCTTCAAGTCTTGGGCAAGATTTCTTGTCTCACTTGTAGTCCTTAGTGATATCCAAGGTTGAAGTCCTTGGTGAAAATGCTGAAGCTGTTGAAGTCATTAGAGTAGAAGATGTTGAAGTCATTAGAGTTGAAGATGTTGAAGTCATTAGAGTTGATGAAGTCCTTAGCTCATGGTGAAGTCTTTGGCCATGGTGTAGGTTTGTCCATCAAGTTTGAAATAGAAGAGATGTAGAATCAAAACTAAAATGGTTGAGGAAAGAGTTTACAAGATGGTTTGTAAATAAGTTTTGGAACAAATACAACTTCTATTTTTCTAAGGGTTTTTGTCCAATCCTAGGGTTACAAATCCTACAGGCAACACAATGCTCTGATACCATCTATAAGGTTCCCAACCTTTAATAAGGTAGAGTCCCCTGTGTTTACAATGCTAGTCCCTGGATCAATAGCTAGCATCCACAGTTAAGATGTAATATCAAGAAACAAAGGTCATAATACAACTTTATAACCAGGAATAACATAATTTTATTACATCTTATATAGCTCATTTGGCTATTACATTACATTGCAGCAGAATATCTATAAGCATGGGGTCCTTCATCTTCAAAGTGCCACAGGTAAACATGTTGGTTGTAGACTTTGTAATCCTAATCAATCAACTTCACTAATATCAAACAAACCTACAACATAACAAGTTACAGCCACAAGGGTCAATACAGTTGAATTGTATTGGCAAGTTTCACTACTATGTAGAATACAAGTGGATCCTATCATTACATGCATATTTGGCTAAGTAGGGTTTTAGGCTCATTTGCAGAAAGCAATAATTTATCCTGTCTTTTCAAAGTAGTTTTGATCTTTTGTCAAAATATTTCTGAGCTCCTTGGTACATCCCAAGTGCTTCAGGTCTTTGTCAAAATCTCTTGAGTTCCTTGGTACACCCCAAGTGCTTCAAGTCTTTATCAAAATCTCTTGAGATCCTTGGTACACCCCAAGTGCTTCAAGTCTTTTGTTGTCACTTTAAAGTTTTTCTTTTAGAAATTAGAATGTCGAGATTTCCCATAGCTTCAGGCCTTGTTGCTCAGTATTGTCCATAACCGGGGACACGGCTAAGTACTTAGAATTTTATCTTCTGCAGAAGTTGTACACTTTACCCACATGACACACTCTCATATTGTTGCCACCAGTGGCCGCTCGATAAGTACTCACCAAGATGGAGTACCGGCAGATTGAGAATGTGACGAAGTCTTTCCATAGGGTCCTCCCAATCTAGCTTGTCTACCAGGCACCAATGTAGGGTTCCAAGTTCCCTCATTTAGTTAACCTGAAGAGGCCAATGCATGGGTCTTCCCAATGTAGTTGACTAAGCCAGTGCCATTTAGCATGTGGTCTGTACAGGAAGCCTTTGTCGAGAAACATGTTCAATCTCTAAGTCCCTGGGTGGTTTTCATCTAGTGCACAACAAAAAGAGATTGCCATATAAACATGGTTCCTCTTGTTGCCACCTTGTCCAAAACTTGAGTATCCTTTTCCACCCAGGTGGTTCATTGAGTTTTTGTTTTATTATATAAAACACAAGTCTTTTCTCATCTTCAATTAAGCTCAACATGCATCCTTTCTCAAAATATATACAGCAGGGCTAAGCATATTACAACTACATTGTTTTCACTAAGGAATGTATAAGGGTATCCTATTAGGATTTAGCATAGCAAAATATAGTAGTCCTTCTCATGCATGTTTCAAAATCCACTAAGTGTAATGAAAAATAATAGGACTTTGGATGATAGTGTCACTTGACTTTTTGGTAGGGAATGTTGGTTCACTTCTTGATCTTGCTAATCTCACACTCTTCTAACTTCACTACAATCAATCAAGCAAACATAGGTTCAACTAGCATTCCAACCAATATTCAAACACACATAAAATAATAGAAACAAGGTCATGCATGCAAGCATGCAAAAGATAGTTTTATTTGCAAAGGTGGTTTCTACTAGGCTCTAAACATTGTAAAGTCCAAAGTGGTCATTTCCTAAAGTGGCAAAACCATTTGCAAAAGGGTTTCATATAAAAACCATTTTTAAATCAAATCATTATTTCATGTGGTGAAAATGCTTTTGGTAAGGTAATAATTTTTATAATGTTCACCAAATAAGTTGTTAAATCTCAAAACTTGGTGTTTAGGGTCAGTAGGTTTGAATCAAAACATTCTCCAAAGGTTTTACCCAAAATTCATTTCCCTAGCAAATTCAATATTTTTATTTGACTAGAAATGGGCTAATTCAATTAATCAATCCTAACCTTCACCAAAAACATTTTTAAATCCATGAGTTGGTTCCTAGGGTCAGTAAGTTCACAACAAACCAATTTGCAAAGATTTCATCCTCAAAAACTTTTTGGAATAATTTTTATAACCTAAACAAGCATACACAAGTTTCTGCATAAACAAACACTTTACTAGAAGCTTTTTACTAAACAAATTGCATGGTTGGCTAAGGCTTGTTCTACTGATTCCATTGATATAAAATTTGTAAATTTTGGACGTGTGGATCAAAAGTTACAAGGTTTACAAATTTGCATATCAATCTGATTCAAAAATCTGTTTTAAATCAACTAGTGCCACGCGTCTGTTTCTGGTTCGCTGATGCCGGTTCGCGTGGATTGCGCAACTACAGCCATTGGATCTAAACAGATCGCGCGGCTCAGACTGCTTCTTACCCTTTCGCTCAAGTTCTATTTTCAGTCACATGATCAAGATCTAACGGTGTAAATCTAATTGAACATACTCGGCGGTGTTGGCGGCGGCGTGTCGCTACTGGTGGGCGGCGATACAGGAAGCAAAGAAGGAACGGGTGCTCACCGTGTTCGCGAGGTCGGTGATGCTCAACGTGTGGTCGGCAGCAGGCGCTCAGGCGGCGACAATTCCTCGCCGGAGTGGGTGGCGGCGTCGGGTGCGGTCAGTCGTCGTCGAGGGCGGCCTTCTGAGGCACGAGAGCAACGGAGGCTCTTGTTAACCGCGGCGTGTCGCGGACGAGTGACTATCGAAAGGAGGTCAAGGTGGGCCATACTTACGGAAGAGTCATGGAGAAGTGGTAGTCGGCGGTGGCACTCGGTCAAAGACGTGGACGAGTTTAGGGCAACAGCGAGCGGCGGATAATACGGGCAGGTGCAGGATCTAGTGAGCAAGGCGGTGTGAAGCGAGGATGGTGGGGTGGGTCGAGTTAAATCCGAATTTGTCGGCGAGCTCGTCGAGCGATGTTGCGTGAGCTCAAAATTCGACTGACAGGCGAAGAGGGTGCAGTGAGGAGATCGAGAGAGGGGAGAGGGATGCTTAAGTGCACGCGGTCACAGGCTGAATCAATGTGTGGTTAATGAGGAATCAAACGCGCAATCAATCGGCAGAAACGGCGACGAGGTTTGGGGGAGAAGAATTCACGGCGGGTGGAAACAACGAATAGTGCTGTGGGTCGGTTGGTCAGCGAGAGAGAGGAAGAGGGAGTGGGGCGGACGTTCAGTGACTCTGCGGGTTGGCTTTTCGGTGAAAAACGTTTCGCAGAGAGGAAAAATGCGAAGTTGGGCTTTGGGCTTGTTGGGTTGGGTCAGTCCTTTAGCATTTTTTTTGTACTGAACCTTTTTTCCTTTTTCTAATTGATTTTCTGTTTTGAAATTCAATCAAACAATTCAAACATTCAAATCAACAAATTTCCACCACACTTTGCATTTGAGTTTGGTTCTGTTTAACAACACAAATCCAAGTCCCAAAAATAAAATAATATTTTTATTTTAGGGTCCATTAATAATTAAATGACTAGACCTTAATCATTTAATTCAAATAGGATTTTTTATTAGAATCTTTATTTTTGTAATCTAAATATAAAACCAAAAACACTTCAGTAGGTTTTATTTGAGAACATAAAATACTTGGAAAACTTGTTTAAAATAAATTAACAAATTTTGATGTTTAATTAAAATAGTAAAACCTTTTATTTCTAATAAAATTGGATATTAAATCCTTATTATTTTATTTAAATAAACCTTTACTATTTTTATCAAATAGAAATATTTTATTTCAAAGGCTTGGCCAAGTTTTAATTTGGCTTATAAAATAATCCTTATTTATAATTATACCTTTACATTTGAAAACCAAATCTTTTATTAAAAGATCCAAAAATAGTAATTCCAAATATTTTTAACTTTATTGTTTATTTATCTTTTTAAATCCCTTTAGGATTTTATTTGATCAAATAGGTTTGAAGGTTTCCAATTGGAATCAAAAAGTTTCTTCTCACCCTGAAAATCAACAAAGTTTTATTTTATTCATTTATTTTTCACATTACAAGATTTGGAAAATCTTGGGATGTGACAAAGCTGTAGGGTTCGCAGCATAGAAAACAAAAAATTTCCTACGATGGGAATAACTATGTACCAAGATCTATCTACTAGATACAAGCAACGAGTGGATATACATCCATAGAATACATACCCTCGAAGACTGAATAGCGTTAACGAGGTTGTACTCGTGGATGATGTAGATGAACGCTTGCTGATCTCAAGATCGTGATGAAGTCCATCTGGTCCATCCGGTCCAGCACCATCAAGTCCAGCACCGCAAAGAAGTGGTGCATTCGTGATCACACACGCGTACGGATACCCCGATAACCTCCGCGCCCTCGCTCCAGCGAAGCAGCGGAAGCAACAAATCCTTCCAGAAAAATCCACCATGAACATGTATCTCGCTGATCGGAGACCATGGGTAAATTCTAAAGGGGGGAGAGATATCCTTCGCGAGGAGGTGTGTTTTGAAAGGATGAGAGGGGGGCCTTTTATAGGGAGAGGGGGGCACCCCAAGGGGCATGGCGCCAGCCATGGTGGCTGCCCCCACCTCTTCCACATTCATGTGGGTGGAGCTCCCACTCAAAATGAAAAGCCTCCACTCCCATAAAAGAGCCTCCACTAAAAAATCCACTCACATGCATTAAATTTCCACCAAATTTAATGCAAGCTCTCATTTAAATAAAACTCTTTTATTTATTTATTCAGAATTTTGTTAATTACTTTAATTAACAAACATTCACATAAAACCCCTTGCTAGTATTCAATTTCACATGCAGAACCAGTTTCAGCAATTTCAACCAAAACAGTTCCGGTGTCTAGTGAAATAAATTCCTGCGCTTTTCTTTTCTTTTTCTGACATATCATTTGCTCCGAATGGTGTCAGTATCCCTTAAGTGTGTCACCCTATGGTTTGCGAATAATGCAAACATGATCGAGACCCCTCTCTGATCAATAATCAGCAGCGGGACGTGGAGATCCGTACTGACTCCCACACATTCAACGATGACTTCTCTGATCGTGTGAACCTTTTACGCTAGTATCTTAATCCCTTTGTTTCACGATATATTACATGTCCAAGATTCGATCATCGGTATATCCATACCTAGTTTGATCTCGTTACCGACATGCACTCTTTTCTCGTTCCCGTGATATAACATTCTAGTGATCAAATCACTTGCTTGCAAGCTAATCAATGTGATATCACCGAGAGGGCCTAGAGCATATCTATCCGTCATCGGGATGAACAAATTCCACTCTCGATCCATGAACCTCAACATAACACTTTAGTAGTTCTGAAGCCATCTTTATAATCACCCAGTTATGGTGTGACGTTTGATGTTATCGAGAAACTCTTCCGGTGTTAGTGATTGACATGATCTCATGGTCTAAGGATTAGGATCACTTCGTAAGTTGTTATAGCAATATAAACTCAATGACTTTGATCGTAATGCTATACTTTGGATGAATGTTCATCACATTATTACACTAATGTTGTGACCTCGTTATTAACAACATCCAATGTCCATGATCAGGAAACTTTGATCATCTTGTTAATCAACGAGCTAGTTTATAAGAGAGGCATAACTAGGAAATTCCTTTTTATTTATTAAACACACATGTATTAACGTTTCCGTATTAATACAATTATAGCATGCAAAATAAACATCTATCATAAATAAGGAATACGATAATAACCACTTTATTATTGCCTCTCGGGCATATTCCCTTCAGAAGCAACAAA
Organism: Avena longiglumis; assembly: GCA_030063025.1. Taxonomy (NCBI): domain Eukaryota; kingdom Viridiplantae; phylum Streptophyta; class Magnoliopsida; order Poales; family Poaceae; genus Avena; species Avena longiglumis. The sequence goes on from CP125976.1 coordinate 53,664,135, forward strand.
ATAGGAAGATGCAAATAATGCAAAGGATTGAGCTCCCTATGATGATGTGATCAAGTTACCCAACCGAAAGCCCCTCTTAATAGTGCGGCTATGTATCCTATAACTCGGTCTCCCAACAACCACCTTGAGACCGATAAAAGGAAAACCTAGCAAGGCCATACCTTTGCCTTGCACATCCCGCTTGATCTTGATGACAACACTTCAATCTCCATCCAAGACGGAATGCATCACTTGATCATTGTTGCTTCGTGAAGACTCCTAATTTGCTCCCCCATACACCACTATTGGATAGCTTCATTAATACATGTCTTCACATGTCGATTATCACCAATATGGACGACAAGCTTCAAGCAAATGATCTTCGCGAGATGTTTATCTTGAACTTTCCCTTCTCAACCTTGATGACGATCACCACTTGATGTCATCCTCTCATGGGCTATATAAGATCTTCACTTTTGAAGCATACCCATGGAAAGATACCTATCCCATATAGAAAACACAAAGGCACATATATAATGGGTTAGTTCATGATGCATAATTGACAAGGCTTACTATACCACAAGATCATGTGGTACATTCTTTATGCTTCATGTGTTGACCAACTTGAAATCACTCTTTACTCTTTGTATAGGTCAACCATGTATCTTATCATGCTCCATCTCAATATCTTGAGGTATATAAAAAACTCTTAATTTGATTACATGCTCTAAATCTTAGTCAATCATAGATCAACTAATGAGGCTATCATGACACCGTCTTAGAGCCATATCTTGAATTCTTCTATTAAAATCATAATCTCAAGATCTTGATCATATCACATTCTTCTCTTCAACTCGATGATCTTTATGCCAATACTCAAGGTATATCTTTATCTTCATGGCATCCATACTTGAATCCAACACAAAGACTACAAGCATTACCTATGGAATATTCCTTCATATAAATCTCAGTGAAAACATTAGTCCATAGGAATTGTCATTAATCACCAAAACCACACATAGGGGCAATTACTCTTTCACTATCCAATACGGGTGACATTTGTTAAGAAACCCCTAATCTAGTGATTTCGGCAAAGTGTCACTTTTTCGCGCCATGAGGCTTGCTTGAAGGATATCGAGTGGGCATTTGGTGTGCTCCAAACTCGATTTGCTATTGTCGAGTACTCTATGCTTATATGGTATCAAGATCAAATATGGGATGTGATAAATGCTTGTGTGATCATACACAACGTGATCATCGAGAATGAGCACAAGACTCAAGTGATGGATCTCGTTCCCTCAAATGTCAAGGTACTTTTGCCCATGTTGACCACCAAGTGCCCGCCTATTTTGCTGATTTTCTCGTCATGCATGGAGAAATCCATGATGTTGATGCTCATCAGCAACTGCAGAATGATCTCATAGAGCATCTGTGGAGGATCAGAGGACAATCAACCGCGTTCGAGACTTGATTTAGGTTAATTGTTATGAAACATATGTATAGTTTGTATCTTCGAATACTAGAAGTGCCGAAATAAATAAAATTCGTGTTTGGGACGATGTTTGGAGCACGCGCATGAAAATGTGTGTGCTCCAAACGTGGCAGGACACGACTACATCCCTTAAATGACTGATTCGACGCTTCTGCCGAATGTCATTTGGAGGACGCGCGTGGAGATGCTCCTATGAGAGCATCTCCAATGGCACGACCCAAATGGTCATGTCGCGTCCGAACCGGTCCGACTGGATGCGAGCGATAGCCGTGCCCTCTGTAGTGAGGCGGCCCATCCGGATCGATCCATCCCCTGCGACCCATTGGTTTTACAAAGGTTTGAACGGAAAGAACAAGCTAAATTATATACACGGTGCAACGACGATGGCAACGATCCTCACAGACCATGGTGTCGCATGAAGGCTTCGACGTCGCCCGGGCATGACAGGTAAACAAGACCCTACTCCTCTTCGAGAGAGCGGTAGATCGCCCTTTGTGTGTCCAACTCCTCCTTTGATATGTCGAGGCGGATGCGCACAACCTCAGATATCTCCATGTACGCCAACTCCAGTTCTTGTCGTCGGAGGTGCTGCGGCAAAAACACGTTGTTGATGACATCCCAACTAAAGAGTTGGCCGGTCGTGCGGTTGACCGTCGTTCACCACACGGAGGTACATGCCTTAGGCCTCAGGAGCTCCCGCGCTACTCGGTTGGCACCTCTGTTAGTTGGTCGAAGGCACAGAGATCCTCTAACTCCTGCCCCCGGGCGGCACGGCGGTCGCCAAAGCTCGTACGTCGGGGTTGTGTGTGTGGGTGGTGGTAATGTGGTGGCTAGGCATGATGGGTGTTGTGCTGTATGACTAGTCCACTGCGTCGGACTTGGCCAGGTGAAAAATCGCTAGAAACTAACAGAAAATCGCCAAAAAACATGAGAAGCTAGCAGAAACGGCGAAAACTGATGGTGAAAAGGCTAGTACGAACAGGTTGGGTCGTGCCTCTGGACGCACCGTCTATTGCAACCCAAATTTCTCCGTCGACCGATCCATCCGTACCAAACGGGTCGGTTCGCGAGTCAGCTGTTTGCGTCGGCCGGCTTGAGATAGACTGAACACGAGCTTTCTCTGTGGTGCGAGAATTTAGCGGTACGCTCATGCTACATTGGCCGCTCTGGACTGCGGTGGCACCTGAACTAACTGGCACATCGGCTGCGGTGGCACTGGCCCGTGGACGAACGAGCCGGACAGCCGGTCGGGGCCCAAGCTTGATGGACCGTCGCTGTCTCTTCAGACGCCCCCCTGCCTCGTGCGGGCAGGCCAGTTGGACTGCCTTGTTCTTTCCCCGTCCGTGCCGTCCTCACACTTCCAACATTCAAACGTGATGAAACAACAAAAACACCTTTCATCTCCATGCAGATAAGGCAAAGATTATCCACCACAGTTCCGAGGTGATCCGAGGTCTGTGTGCGTGGTGCGGTTCCACGGTGGCACGGAGAGTAGTAGTATATCGGCTGCCCAAATCGAACAGCCGCCATTCCTAGGTGTAGTACCTAGCTAGCTGCTCCATCGTCGACGTCGACGACGACAATGGAACGGCTGAAATCCCTCCGGCACACCGGAACGGAAGCTTTGACGGAGTTACTAAGCTTCGGATGGAGTGCGTTTCCATGAGCGACAGGACACCGGGGAGGTTGCGCATTGATGGCGCGTGTTTCGCCGCAGTTTCGGCATCCATCAGGCAGGCGTCCGCCCTCCCGTGCGTGGCACCCTGCACCCACCGCCGCCATTACTCGTCTCACGGGCCCTCCGTTTCAGGTTCGACTTGTTTCCCCCCTGAGCTACCGGACTGGAATGGACATATAACACCGCCGTTCGTCCTCCGTCGCGAGCGCACGGCGGGCCGCCGAAGCGAAAGCGCCTTTCCACGGCGCAAGCGGCCACGGGTTTGACGCGCCCCAAAAGGCCAAAAACCGCTATAGCGCCTCGATCGTGCCCCTGGCGGCTGGCGCGGCTGAAAACGATATCCGTTCAGCTCTCACGGGATTGTTCGTGTCAGATGCTGCTTCACAGAGTCGGAAATTTGAACGTACCAACACCAGAAAGTACTTTCGAAAAAAATACTGGTACTAGTGTCAGTGCGTGATAGAACATTCAAAAAAAAGTGTGAGACAGACGCGAAGAAATCCAGTGGATTTGTTATCTGGGAATTTGATGATCGATCGACAGTTTCACTGAAGCAATCTAGGCTACATTGTAGAGATTGGCCGCGTATGCGCTATCGCGCCGCTACACGCGCCACGCCGGCAGAGGCTGCCGGCGGCGAGGCGGCGTCCTCTGTCGCGGAGCCGTTTGTCTTGCGGCCTCCCGGTGCTGGGGGTCTGCCGTGGAGGGAGCGGCGAACACCTGGTCCCAGATCTCGGCGAAGGCCCGGAGGATGGCGTCGTGGTGGCGGGGCGCGTTGAGCGCGAGGAAGCGGCGGAGGAGCTCGCGGAGCTCGTCCCCGGCCACGATCCCGTTCTCCACGATCATGTTCAGCATCGACCGCCGGAAGTCGCTCAGCGGGTCCTCCGACTGCTTCACCACCGCCACGCTCCCGTCCAGCCTGTTCCCGCCGCCGCCCAAGCCGTTGGCGTCGCAGCTCATGGCTTTCCGGTGCTTCGGCGTCGCCTGTGGAGTTGTCGACGGGCGCTTCGGGTCTTGTTTATTCCTGGCTCCGTCCTCCTCGGTCTTGGCGTTCTGGAGCGGCGGTGGCGGTGGCAACGGGCGGGGTGGCAGCGGCGTGAAGTGCGGGTCTCCTTCGTGCCTGTTGACTTTGTCGACGACGCTCCTCGCCCTCCGGTGCTGCTGCTGCTGGGTCTGAACCTGCAAAGATGGCGGCCGCGGCCGCGGCGGCGAGAAGTCTCCGTGGCCTTCTTTGATGCTGGACGCGTCGTCGCTGCGCACAGCTCGACGCTGCACGGGCCGCGACGGCAACGGCGGGGGCGGCGGTGGAGGTGGCGCCGGCGGCGGCGAGAAATCCCCGTGGCCTTCTTCTTTGGTACCGGGCCTATCGTCGCCGCGCACAGCTCGGCGCTGCACGGGCCGCGACGGCAACGGCGGGGGCGGAGGAGGAGGAGGAGGCGGCGGTGGGGAGAAGTAGTTTCGCCCGGGGCTCTTCCTGGCGCAGGACGACTTGACGCTCCGCTCGAGCTCGCTGAGCTCCCGCAGCAGGCCGGAGAAGCTGGGCGTGGTGGCGGAGCTCGCCCGCTTGAACTCCACCTCGTCGCCGTCGGCATCGGCGTCCTCCCACAGGAAGGACGACGACGCGGAGGGCACGGTGAGCGTGCCCGTGGACGCCGACCCGGACGGGTGCGTCCTCGCCCTGCGCGACGACGTGGCCGTGGTGGCCGTGGACGCCTCGGTGCCGGAGCGCGGGGACGAGGCGGCCACGGCCGCCGCCGCCACCGCGACGGCCTTGGGGTCCTTGCAGCCGCACCCTAGCGCGAAGCCGACGCCGCCGAACCGCTTCTTAGCCGCCACTCCGGGGCTCATCCCCTCCCCTACTTGTCGCTGGCAATGATCCCGGACGACGGTGGCTCTCCCGGAGCGGGCTCAGAGGAATCTTGGACGGTGGCCAGCCGGGCGGGGCACAGCCTTATATCGGAGTCGCTCGCATATGGCTCCTCCTTTTATGAAACGAGCGACGAAGGCTAGCGAGCGATGCTGCCGCTGTGTCCCCTGTGCATACATGTAGACTTGACTCGTACAGCGTAACACTATACGTGAGGACGTACACCTTCCGTCTCCCTTTTGCTTCAAGACAGCATCAGCTAGCTAAGTACTTCCTCCGTTTAGAAATATAAGATGTTTTAGGTTTGTGAAGAAGATGTATCTAGACATCTTTTAGTGTATAGGTTCAAATGAATCTAGATGTATGCACAGGGGACATCAGCGGCATCAGCGGCATCAGCGGCATCCTCCCCTCTCCCGTTGGTCCGCTGCCCTGGCGCACCCACCCCCCCCGTGAACCTCCCTGCCTCCTTTCCCCTTCCCGCTCCGCCCCTTCCCCAATTCCCCCCCTCCCTTCTGATCCCCTTCCTCTTATACTCTTCCCCTCTCCTTCGCGTCAACTTTCCTCTTTGGACCGCGTCGGAGCTTGCGCCGGTGTCGGGGGGTTAACCTCGGGTAGGTCAGAGACGGGGAAAAACAGAGGTCTTGCCCCGCTGTTGCCGAAGCTCTACGGCCTGGGTCGGCGAATCGTTGATATGTCGGCCGATGAATGGAGGCAAGAAGCACGACATGTGTATCAAGTGGTTACTGGCCGAGTTAATAAGAAACTCCGGATTACCCGGATGATCTTCATGCGGTAAGGAACGAGCGAATAACATGAGGTAAGGCCGGTTAAACGAAGCTTGGTGAGAAGGAGAAGCTTAGGTCAAACCATAGCCGCAGCTAAAAGGAATCAACAGGCCAAGCGCAAGAGACAAGGAGGCGCAGGGACAGAGGGCGAAGGAGGTCACGGAGGTGACAGGTCTGAAGCCCGAGGCACGCAGGGGGGCCGGAGCTTGCCGTCATTAGAAGGAGACAGGAAAGGAGGCCGAATTACTTTGGGACAAGCATATTCTCGAATATGCTTGCCCGTCAAATAAGGGCACCCAAGGCACCCTTTATAAGGGGAAGTCTGGACCCTGAAGGAAGGGAGAGGTCTTTTGAGCAGCGTTAGGCTGGAGAGATTCACATTGTTCCCCTGTAAACAGCTCGAGGAGCACTTGTAACCCATCGAGAGAAATAAAGTTCACCACTTTGGCGGCTTGAGTGTAAAAAAGGTTGCATCTTCCTCCCTGATCCCACTAGCATCCATTGGCCCCATACTTTAGCCTACCCATGGCATCTGCCGTGCCACCACCACGGTTGGCTACCATCAGCCAAGAGGTGCTAAGCCGGAGTTGTGATCCGGACGGAAACTTCATCAACACCGCGAGCGTTGTTTCGCGTGGTCCGGATTTGGTCTCTGTGACTATGTCGAGACAATGCAGGAGCTTCAGAAAACTCCCCGCGAACGGATCTTCATCGGCCTGGCGAGCAGGATCTACGCTTGCCGACGTCTCCGATGTTTATCCTCATCAGTTGTTGTTGCGGGGAACCACCTCAAGCGCAGAGCGATCCATCGAGAACGCAGCGCGGTGTTGAGGTGATGGTCGCAGCAGAGCGCAAGCGGAGCGATTGGCCGGGTCAAGCAGAACCTTGCCAGCACACAGTTCCGCCAAGCGGATCACACAAAACCATCGAGGTAATTCCGGTGACAAACCCGCCGAGCTACATGACACCACCCCAAAGGCACCAAGAGTGAGAGGGCCACCTGAGAGACCAGAGAACATTCTTGAGCAACTATAGAGAACTTAACCACGCCTGGCGCCGATATTTGATCCGCAAATGCTCAGCAGAGTTAGAGGAAACCAGCAAAAGTGCTGGTAGAGGCCAAAAAGTATCGGCCTGGAGTCCTTGAACAGACCCCGAGAGAATATGCAAAAGCTAATAAGTTGGATATCGCACCCGAGCGGTGGACGAACTGAGATTAAGAGGAAAGAACCTCATGAGTGATATTAACAAAGAGCATGAAGCTCGCAGAAATCCGGCGATTTGGGTTTGCTGAGGTACGACTGCGAAAAACCTAAGAGCGGCGAATGCCGCAAAGACCGAACTAGAGGGTTAACAGGGAAGCTCGCGTAAGCAACAAGAAAGAGTGAATGAGTCAAAGCATCGCGAACCAAAGAAATGAGGAAATGCTCGAGCTAACCCAAGACCAGGGCTTCACGAATGGTTCATTATAGGGCAAGACTGCTTTATCTGGCAGCAAGATCTTCACCCGAAACAACGCTAGAAAAGAAAGAGCGAGAACCTCGGGAAGAGGAACAAACAAATTGTCCCATACGACCCAAAGAATAGTGGAAAGGCAAATGAGAACAGAGGCAATGCAGCCGAGGTAATAGTGGAGAGAGAAACCACGGCCGTGTGGAAAGGGACGGCCGAGGTAATGGGGAACACGGAAGGAAAGAACACACGAGACAATCACGAAAACCAAACCCGGCGAAATAAGGAGAGAAGTGCGCTCAACCCTCAACCAAGACCCGAGCCTCGGCAAGAAAGAGAAGTGAGGCCAGCTGCCACAATCGTGAATGAAAGGTATAATGATGGATATTCCGAGCTAGAATCGTAAACCAGGAGGAGACAATCACTATGGGATGTAGGATAGAATCAGTCATGAGACTTGCCAAGTGATGCAAGAGTAAAGTTAGATCGGTTATATCGTCCGATCTGTTGGAAGAGCAAGGTCCACCGGTCCGCGTGTTTTGGACCACGGATCATGGGCGAACCACCGGTACCAAATTTTCGATTGGCAAGAGGCACAAAACGCATAATGGAAGTACCAAGCCGCAAGACTGTTAATCGATTATGCTACCGCAGATGAAAATAGCGGTGGCAACTTGAGATGGGCGAGGTATGTCCCGCAGATGTTGGAAGGACCAGCCGGTATGGTTGAATAACCAACCAGCAGATCAATCGCTGGTTAGATTTTGAAGAGATGTTTGTCGACAACTTTACCAAAGACATACAAGAGACCGAATAGACCAAAGAACTAGCCATGTGCAAGCAGGCCGAATGAAACAGATATAGAGTTTTTAACTCGGTGGTGTAACCTAAGAAATTCATGTGAAGGAGTCATTGAATCGCAAGCGATCGCTTGGTTCGCGCAAGGCGCCGTTATGGCAGGTGTGGCAACGCCTGCAGAGATATGCCAACCACATGGCGTAAACTATCGAATAGCGGACTCCTATGCTTTGGGTGATCCAACCCAACCAGAGTTAATGTCAGATCATCGTGAGCAAGACCAATACACGAGAGAATTGGCGGATCATCTAGGCGTGATTTTAGAGGAAGAAGAAGAGAGAGGCCGGATTATAGATATAACTCTACGGTGGCGGTGTGGCCCAAGAACAGAGTCAATGGAGTAACTCAACAGTAAAAATGGACCTCAACAAGGACCGCAAGAAATGACGGAAAAGGCAATGGACCCCAGAGCAAAAGAAGCAATGGCAAGAGAAGTCAAGTATACATTTGAATCCATGTTGGACCAGTGTAAATTTCACACATCAAACCCATCTAGACCAGCCAATCACACAACCCGCAATGTGCTTGGATGAAAATGCGATGGGTAACCGGCGAGTTCAAGCTCCCATCGATGCAACAACAACATCACCGCAGCTAATCGAGCAAATACGCAACAATCGATGTCCGCTCCTCCGAGGTATGATAACTCGGATCGGAGGGATGCGGCATCAAGTAATGAACCGTAAGGGACGGAAGGATAAATCCGGCAAATCGGACGCAATGATTACAGAGAACATCACCGGTCTTATCACGTGTTCACAATGTAACAATGAGGACAAACAGAGGCGTCACCGACATATGGAAGTAAATGCTTGTACCAGCGGCTAAGATACCAGCCATGGTCGACCAGAGATAACTTGGAGTATAAAAGATCACCCGAATAATGCCGAGTCCAGATCATACGCACTTGTGTTGGATCCGACATTTGTGGACCAAGCATCAATGTGAAATTCTCAAAAGTACTCATTGATAATGGAAGCGATCAATATCATGTACAAAGATACCATGCACAAGCTCGGTATATCACGTAACATGCCGCAATCCACAAGGACAATTTTCCATGGGATAGTGCTGGCTTTCATGTGAGCCCATTGGTAAAGTCCGAGTGGACGTCCTATTCGACAAGAGATAACTGCAGAAAGCGAAAACTTGGAATTTGAGGTGGTTGATCCGAAAGCTGTTATCATGTTTCACTGACTGACGCCGATGGCCAAATTCATGAGCGATTGTCATATAGGTTATCTAAAGATGAAATTACCCGACCACAAGGGTGATAACAGGGGATTACAAGAAGTCAATGGAGTGTGCCTCGGCGGTCAAATTTGGTCGAATCATTGGTCATAGCGAGAGAAAAGAAAAGGATTCAAGAGGTAGCAGCCCTCGCAACAAGACAATTAAGCATGCCGCATTGGCCAACCCTCATGGCAGCGTTTCTTTCCAACCAACCAAGGAGACGAAGAAAATTCAGATTGATGAGCGCGGTTCCGAGCGCATCGTCACTATCGGTGCAGGTCTCGACGCCAATAGGAAGGCGAGCTCACCAACTTCCTCCGTGAGAATCGGGACATATTTGCATGGTCCACTCAAGATCCGCAAGGTGCCGAGGAGTTGGTGAGCACTCTTTAAACGTCGAGCCGGAGCACTACGGTGAAGCAACCTCCGCCGTCACCAAGACAGAGAAAAGTGATAGGAGATGAGATAGCTCGGCTTCTCGCCACGGGTTTATCATGGAGGTGCTTTATCCGATTGGTTATCAACCGTGCTAGTAGAAAAGAAGAAAGATGACCCTAATGTAGCCATTGTGTGGCGAATGTGTATCGACTACACTAACCTAAACAAGGCGTGTCCGAAAGATCCTTTTCCATTGCCTAGAATAGACCAAGTCATTGACTGACCGCTGGTTGTGAGTTGTTATCATTTGTAGACGTGATTCGTTTCCACCAGATACCGTTAAATCCGCCGATCAAATAAAGATCAGATTTATTACCCGCACGGGCTTATTGTTATCGCATCGATGCCATTCGCCCGAGAAATGCGGAGCAACGTATCAAAGGTGCATGCAAAATGTTTACATGATCGATAGGGAAAATGTACAAGTATATGTGGATGATGTCATCAAAACTAAGGAAAGCGTAACCTTGCTAGAAGATATACAAACTTTCGCGAACACGAGAAGGTTCCAATGAAACTCAACCCGAGAAATGCACATTTGGCGTGCGTGGAAAACTACTCGGGTTCCTTGTGTCCACCGAGGTATCGAGGCTAACCCGAAGATACGAGCAATAGAAAAATGGAATTGCCGAGGTGTTTGAATGATGTACAAAATTCACGGGTTGCCTCGCTTAGTCGATTTGTATGTCGGCTAGAGAAAAGGCATTGCCACTCTATCACCGATGAGAAAGTCGGACAAATTCGGCCGGACTCCCCAGTCGACATTGCGTTCCACGAGTTGAAAAAGATGCTAGTTACGCACCCATTTTAGCTTCTCCGTTATCGAAAGAACCTATGCTACTTTATATAGCGGCTACAAATCGAGTAGTTAGTACCGTGGTTGTAGTAGAACGGCTTGAAGAGGGTAAGTCGACCGGAGGCCAAGATATTATTTAAGCGAAGTATTATCCACTTCAAAGCAAAATTATCCACATTATCGAAGATGGCCTATGGAGTATATATGTCGGCAAAAAGCTTAAGCATTACTTTGAAGAGCATCCAATCGTAGTAATATGTGAGGCACCCATAGCATATATTGAACAACAAGGACGCAAGTGGTCAATAGCAAAATGGGCAATCGAGTTATCACCGTATGCTCCACAATTTGATAGAGAGATGCGATCAAATCTCAGTCGTCGCCGACTTTCTCGTAGATTGGGCCGAGGTGCAATATGAGCCACCCTTGCCGATCCAAATTATCGACAATGCACTTTGATGGTTCCAAACTAAGGAACGGTTTTGGGCGCAGGAATAGTGCCGACCTCGCCTAAAAGATCAATTGAAGTATGTACGCAAATACATTTTGCCGTCCAACAATGTAGCGTAATATGAAGCACTAGTCCATGGATTAAAAGTCGCAAAGAAATGGGAATACGCAGAATCCTATGCTACGGTGACTCGGATCTAGTACAGCAAGTGTCGCACTTGGGATGCATTAGATGCTAACATGGCCTTATCTGATTCCATGTGCGTAAGATCGTGGATATTTTGAAGGATGTGAATTCCACCACATACCACGAAGCGTAAATGATGTCGACACATTGTCAAAATTAGGATCAACTCGCAATCGATTCCGCCTGTATAGCCCTTGAGCACCTCAGAAACCGCCAATAAACCCATCACCGTAATCCGAATCAATCTTTATCCCAAGGTTCTGCAGAGAATCATACACCAATGGAGATAGATCCGCAGAAAATTGAACCCCTAAAGAGGGGACCAAGTAATAGCGATCATGGAAAGGGCCGAGGTATGTATGTCGGCAGAGAGCATGGAGATAGAAAGTGAAATCACCGCAAAGAGCAACGCCGACATGGGCGCAACCCATATTTTCGCATTGAGAGACGCAGATTGCCGAGTAATGAAGTATTAGCCGACAAACCGTCGAAGAGCAAAGGCCTATACAATCATAAACAATGAGTTATATAAGAGAAGCGTATTGACATATTGCGTATGCGTGAGTCCCGCAGAAGGTCGGAGATCCTTCTAGATATACACCAAGGAGAATGTGGGCACCATGCCTCGTCTCGCGCTTTAGTAGCCAAGGCATTCAGCATGGATTTTATCACAACGCGTTAAGAGAGGCGTAAGAGTTAGTCAAGAAATGCAATGGGTGTCGAGATATGCAACTGAATACATATGCTTTCGAAGTTAAAAACAATACCCATTACTTGGCCATTTTCGTGGGGTTTAGACATGGTAGGACCTTTAAGCCCAAGAGGAGGAATGACCCACATCTTGGTCATGGTCGACAAGTTCACAAAATGGATTGAGGTAAAACCAATCAAAAAGTGTGATGGGCATACAAGAGTTGAAATTCCTCAAGGATATCATCTTGAGATACGGATACCCACACAGATTATTACGGATAATGGCACGAACTTTGCGTATGAGCTGCTAGATTTTGCCAAGAGAAACACATAAGACTAGATGTTGCCTCATGGCTCACCCAAAGATCCAATGGGCAAGTCGAAGATCTAATGGGCTGGTTTTATCGTGAATAAAACCACGGCTAGTCGAACCATTGCAAAGGTCGGCAGGATGTTGGATTGAGGAATTACCAGCAGATTATGGAGCCTCGTGACTACTCCGAACAGATCAAAAGTTACACACCATTCTTTTTGGTATATGGGGCAGAGGCCGTGCTTCCAATCGACATAATACATGACTCGCCAAGAGTTACTCAATATACATCTTCAGAGGTGAATGAAGTAGCTCGGAAAGATGACGTAGACCTGTTGGAAGAAGCCCGAGAATTGACATTATCACGATCACCATTTATCAATGTAACTTACGGCGGTATCACACAGGAAAGTGAATCCAAGAGTATTCAAAGAAGGAGATTTGGTACTACCGGTGCAACGACCACGCAGATGCACAAATTGTCACCCCATGGAAGGACCATTTATCGTGAGCAAAGCATTGCACAACGATGCATACTATCCGATTGACGCCCAATCACCGGAGAAGGCAAGGCAAACAAAGTGGCGAAGAAACGAAACGCCTCGGAATGTGGCTTTACTTGCCATTTTACTCAGAGATTATGTCTCAAGGTCACCAATGATGTACTTGCACCTCGACACCGAGCGGTGACTCGGGACCCGAATGTTATATTTATTTCATATCGTGTATGTAAACCTCATACTCGAAAGCATTTCGGGACGCCATATGTGATGTTATCTCATGTTTAATGTTTAAACCTCGCACCAGAAAGCATTCTGGGACCGCCATATGTGATGTTATCTCATGTTGGATGCTTAAACTTCGGACCAGGCGGTTTCGGGACTCATATGTGATGTTATCTCATATTTGATTTTTGGACCTCGGCACCCAGCTTACTGGGACCGCCATATGCAATGATTATTAAGTGTTATATGTTTAGACTTTGGCATCCGTGGCAATAGCTCGGGACGCCAGATCTTATACTTATCTCTTTCGTTGCACACTTGAACATTGGCGATCGAGCAAAGAATCGGAGAGTGCAACGTGTTATTTTCTTTTCGTGTTACGAATATGCATCTTGGTGCCCAAAGCATTGACTCAGAATTATCATAAGGTTGTCAAATTCATGAACACATAAACTTTAGCACTTAAACCAACAACTCTAAACTATGAGCCAACAAGGCAAAAAGTAACTCAAGGATGAAGAAATTATGAGCCAACAAGGCAAGAATTGACGAGCATTCACTTAACTAAGAGTCTCAAAGGCGCATAGCAAAAGAGCCTCGAATCATACGAGTTGATAAATTTTTTCGTTTACATTGAACACCCATACCAGGGATCACGAATAACTTAGGCATCGCTCGCTGGAGGAGGAACCACTTGTTGTCAAAAGGGGCACTCAAGTAGGAGGAACTTCGACCGAGGTTGCCGCTTCCGCCGACCCAGGAGTGACTTCTGGTATCACGGGTTGTTCAGAGCGTCAAGACGCTGGTAGAATGCCCGTGCCTTCGAGGAAGATCGCATCACCATTGCTATCGAGCTTGAGCTAGAGCTATTGGATGTGGCCGAATCATCTTCACCTTCCCCGCTCGCAGAATCATCACCCAAAGCATCTTCACCGCCTCTTCATCCGAATCTTGGAGAAAACTCGGCCCTTCATTCCAAATGTGCACATCGGCATACTCGACAATGTCGGAAAGCCCGAGCTTGCAAGAGCAACAAAGGTGGGATCTTCAACCCACCGGAGCCAAGTCAGATTCATCGTAATGTCAAGGGAGATATCTTCATACCATGACATGATTACAAGAAGGGCCATGTCGGCACCAAGACGCCGCAGCAGATTCCCTCCAAAGACTCAATCGCTCGATGCCTTCACTGCCACCAATAACTTGACCTCGCCGATATCGAGACCCCGAGGAATTCGCCGAGTGCATGATAAGCTTTGATAGCAGCCTCCACCAAGTCCCGACCCATGATTTTCATCGGACCAACCGCAGCCAACAAGAACCAAGAAATCCTCCATCGAGTATTCAAGTCAATGAGATTAGCTTCACCTCGATTTAACGCGAGCAAGAAGAACAGCTTTAGTACTCACGGGTTTGGACTCGGGGAAGTGACCTACGCAAAACATGGACATGTCAAAGGATAGTAGCGGCGACAAAGAAAAATACGATTCGGCCGGGCCAAATAACTTACGATGGATATAGCTCATCATTATTTGAAGATCCTTAGCCCAAATAGCTTTACTCTTCTCAAACGAGCAATTTCCTCGCTCAAACCGCGAGTTTTAAGCTCGGCAGCTTTGAGGAGTTCTTTGCTCTTCTCCAGATCCAGAGTCAGCCGGCTCTTTTCCAAAGAGAATTCTTGATCAACCTTTTCTAGCTCGGATTTCTGAGAGAGCTTGAGTGAATTCACCTCGGATCTCAAAGCGGGTTATCTCATCATCCTTCTCTTGCAATTACCGAATGAACTGCGCTTTGTTCTAAAAATGAAGCATCACGTCGGGCATGGGCACAATCTTGTTGCGACGCTGCAAAGTCTTGCAACTCGGCTTTACCACAACCCAACGCAATAAGGAAACTCAAGATAGATACTAAAAGAGGAAGGAGCAAGGGAAAGGAAACTAACCTTCCAAGGACTTGACCTTCTTTTCAAGGCGGATATTGAGATTATTGATATTACCTATTCAGCAAAAAGTGGCTAAGACCGTGGACAAATATATAAGAAAGTTGGGAATAAGGAAAAGAAACTATCAACTCACCACTTTCTTCATGACGGCGTAACTTTCTCATACTTCTTCCAACTTGCGGTGCAAGAAGAGCAACCTCCGGAACTCGGCGGTCACGATCATGGGCAACCTAAGAAATGGAGCACAATGATAAAACAAAAGTTAGAAACTACAACACATCCGAATCAAGCTAAGCTTACTTCTCTAGGTGGTCGGATATTCAAAGCTATGATGATCCGAATTGAATAAGACTTAATTCGATCTAGGTGGTCGGATATTCAAAGTTATAAGATCCGAATCAAGCTAAGCTTACTTCGCCTCTAGGTGGTCGGATATTCAAAGTTATACTGCATCCGAATCAAGTAAAACTTAATTCAGATCTAGGTGGCTGGATATTCAAAGTTATAGATCCGAATCAAGCAAAGCTTAATTCGCTCTAGGTGGTCGGATATTCAAAGCTATACAGATCCGAATCAAGTAAAACTTAATTCATCTAGGTGGTCGGATATTCAAAGCTATAGATCCGAATCAAGCTAAGTTTACTTCGCTCTAGGTGGTCGGATATTCAAAGTTATACTGATCCGAATCAAGTAAAACTTAATTCAGATCTAGGTGGTGGATATTCAAAGTTATATCAGATCCGAATCAAGCAAAGCTTAATTCGGCTCTAGGTGGTCGGATATTCAAAGCTATACGAGATCCGAATCAAGTAAAACTTAATTCGATCTAGGTGGGTGGATATTCAAAGTTATAAGATCCGAATCAAGCCAAGCTTACTTGACTCTAGGTGGTCGGATATTCAAAGTTATAATGATCCGAATCAAGCTTACTTCGCTCTAGGTGGTCGGATATTCAAAGTTATACGATCCGAATCAAGTAAAACTTAATTCAGATCTAGGTGGTTGGATATTCAAAGCTATACAGATCCGAATCAAGCAAAGCTTAATTCGCTCTAGGTGGTCGGAGATTCAAAACTAGGCCGATCCGAGTCAAGAAGGACTCAACTTGGCTCTATGAGAAGGGAAATTCAAAGCTACGCCAAAGCTAAACAAACTATGAACTAGGTGGCGAACTAATGGAACCTTAGAAATAAATACGCCAAACTTCCAAGCATACAACAAGTTATTTCCTTGCAAGTTTCGGGACTAGAGAGTATGATAACATGTGGAAAATAATTTAAGACCCGAGATAAAACAATTACCGCATTCATTTTGTTCAGATTAACGATAAACCTGGCGGCTTGGTCAAGCGCCATCGATGTCGAAAGGGAAGGGTTGATTAATCGGATTGCCCTCAAACCGATCCGGCATTCCAGCTTATCGAATTCAACTAGCGCCCGAGGTCATACCGCTTCAGTCCGGGTTAAAACTTTACCCCGGCAAAGGGTCCAACCGACAACGCAGGACTCTTATGAAGAGCAAGCCGATCGCCGGTCGAGGTAACAGCCTTTGGCGACATGCCCTTTCGCAGCACTGCAATACTTGTCGAGAGGTGCTGCATAAGACTTTTCTCGAGAAGAGGTCTTGACGGCGATAACACGCTTCTCCTTAGAAGAACCACCGGCAGACGTTGCGCCTCCCGAGGTAGGGACGGAATCCTTAGGATCGGAGGTTAAGCCCGCAGAGGCCGGGTAGCGATCTTCTACAGAGGTCGGTGCGACCGTGAGGAGCGCCGGAGTAGATGGAAGCTCAATTGTACCGCGCCCATAGAGGGGCACCGGCAACGAAAACATCGGAGGGCCGGATCGGATCCGGATCAATGGGAGAGACATCAGGGGCATCACGGCGAACAGGCGAATTATCAGGAGCAGGGGGAGAAGCAGGACGAATAGGACTAGGAACTCTCGTGTCATCAGCGGAGGAGGAGATGGCGAGTCGGACGGCTAGTCATACTAGGACCCGGGTTTAATGACAGAGGAGCACTGCAAAAATACGAGAGTAGATGCTTTAGAGTGAGAAACAGAAAGAGAGAAACAAGAAATATAGGCAGAGGAACTTACCCGGCAACCCCGGGCATAGTCTTGCGCCTGGGAGGATTCGGAGCGGATTTCTTTACTCGCTTAGGAACCGATCCGAGGCATCAAGGAGCCCCTGCTTCCGAGATAACGGGAGGCCGAGAAGCAATGGGTTCAAGGCCATGAACTGGCGGCCGGATTAGCTGGGAAAGCGTTTGGAAATGCATAAGAAATAGGCATGGCAACTACCTCAAGAATTTGGACCTCGAATCACCTTCCTCCTCCTGCACGAGGTTTTGCCGCGAGCGGGAGCAGGATCTCGACTTAGGGACGAACTCCTGAGTCCGGCTCACCAGATCCGGTACTCCTATCCGCGCTGTGAGCCGAACCGGCATCCTCGCTCAAAGGAACCTCTCGACAAAGAGAGAAAATCATGAAAACCAGACTATAAAACTGAGGAAAACAGTGATGAGGATTGGGCTTACCTCGGGAGGATTGTCGCGGTGAACGGTTTCAACCCCTGTGTCCATCATCAGCATCTCCGTCTTGAAAATAGCTCGGACGCGCTATGATGAGGTAGTTGTCCAACTCCACTCGAGACTCGGTTAGGGTCCAGGGACCACTCATGTAGCACATGTGGGTCCTTTGTTGAAAGGGGCGATCCGCTACTAATAAAAGTGGCCATCAAGTCCTCTCCGCATAACCCGCTCGAATCAACTCCTTCACCGAATCTCAAGGCCTCGGCTAGGGCATGAGTCTTCTTCGGATTATATAGCCAATTCACTTTGGGGGGCCAATTGAGAACGCGGAGCCGAATCTTGTCTTCCGCCTCCGTTTCGACGAGAAGAATGACTTGTGCCATTTCTTGCACGACTCCAATCCGTGACACGAGGAACACGGATTTCCTCCGAGGTAATAGACGCCCACATTGGGTGAGCAATTTCTAAGGATGCAGATTTGTCGGAACAACGTTGGAGCGGATCCGAAGAACTTCGACCAGACATGTACCGATGGCCACAGTCAAGTAACCCTCCGGCCGAGATAAAAGCGGAAAGAGAAGCTATGGCGTCATGGAAGATGATGCGTCAAGGTCAAGTAATCGAAACTCTCTAGCAAAATCGCTAAGAGGAAGACCAAGCCGCTGGAAGTGGGACATGAAGACCACATACTCACCCTCTCCGAGAACTGGAGAGGATTCGCCGGTAACGACAGAAACCTCGGCAGAATCCTGAAGTTCGGATGAGCCATTCAATCTCGCGAGATCAAGAGCCTGCCACGATCCACGCCAGCCCGAGCGCCATCGCCTCAACTAGAGCACCGCTAAATGAACTAGACATAGTTCCGGAGAGATCGCGGAGGAAAAACTAGCGGCGGAGGAGGGCTTAGAGCTGCTGTGGCCCGTCGAACTTTGCAAGAAAACAATGGCGAAAAGAGGAGAAACCGTCACCGAGTACGGAAGTTACGCGGATCGATCTAGAGCAAGGAGGGCAAGATGGCCGAAAGGACTCACCGCGCGGGACACCGCCAGAGAGCGCGGAAAAGGCCGAACGACGCCAGAGAATCTCGGCTAAGCTCGAATGGCGGAGCGGCGAGAGAGCACACAGACGAAGGGAGGAAGGAGAGCGGACGCGAGCGATAAAGGGAAAGGTGAACCCAACGGGCGCGTTTCCCCACTTTATAGGCAAGCAATGAACAGGGGAGTGGGATCGTGGGTGTGGCAGTTACCCGTGTGGATCGTGGGATAACACGAACGCACGACGGTGAATGGAGCCACACCAACGGCCACATACAAAGAAAAGTTGTTACGATCCCAAGAGGAGCGGAACACGAGGCGTCAGAACGGCGCGGCAGGCTGTGGTTCACCGTGGCTTGTCAAGAATGCAGAAAAGGACCTAAAACTAGGAGAGCAATGATGGGGTAACACGAGGACTTAGCGTATGGAGGAAGGAGCGAGAGAACCTGACAAGGCCGTAGCACAAACAAGACTAAAGAGGTGTTGAAGTTGATATAACCCGCCAAAGTAATTGACAGGCCACACCAGCCGGGGACTAATGTCGGGGTTAACCTCGGGTAGGTCGAGACGGGAAAACAGAGGTATGCCCCGTCAAGTTGCTGTTGCCGAAATACTCTAGGTCGGCGAATCGCTGATATGTCGGCCGATGAATGGAGGCAAGAAGCACGATACAGTATCAAGTGGTTACCGCCGAGTTAATAAGAAACTTCGCGGATTACCAGATGATCTTCATGCGTAAGGAACGAGCCGAATAACATGAGGTAAGGCCGTTAAACAAGCTTGCAGGAGAAGGAGAAGCTTAGGGTCAAACCATAGCAGTTAAAAGGAATCTGAACAGTGCAAGCGCAAGAGACAAGGAGGCGCAGGAGGGGCGTAGGAGGTCACGGAGGTGACAAGCCCGAGGCACGGGGCACTGGAGCTTTGCCGTCATTAGAAGGGAGACAGGAAAGGAGGTCACGAATTACTACTTTGGGACAAGCATATTCCTCGAATATGCTTGCCTGTCACTCTAAGGGCACCCAAGGCACCCCTTTATAAGGGAAGTCTGACCCCGAGGGAGAGAGGTCTTTGAGCAACGTTAGTCGAGAGATTCACATTGTTCTCGTAACAGCTCGAGGAGCACTTGTAACCCATCAGAGAGAAATAAAGTTCACCACTTTGGCAGCTTGAGTGTAAAAACAGTTGCATCTTCCTCCTGCATCCCACTAGCATCCATTGGCCCCATACTTTAGCCTACCCATGGCATCTGCCACCACCACGACAAACTGCCTCGGATGAGCCGCCTCCCCTCCTATTCCCGGATGGCTGCCTCCCTTCTAAGGACCCTCCCGCCTCTTCCTCTCCTCCTCCTCCGCTCCCCGCCCCGCCGCCACACGGCTTGGCCTCGACCACTTCGCCTGTCGTGACTCATCCGCCGCTGGGCACCCGCACGTTGAGCGATGTAAGTTGGCCCTCTCTCCCGCCGCCCTTCCTCCGTCGCTTTTCCTCTCGATCTCACTCTCTCTCTGTCTCAGACCGCTCCTTCCCCATGGCGACCCCGTTTTGCAACCTGTGCTTCGCCTCCAGCCACAACAGGGAGGTTTGTCCTCTCGTGGCGCCGGCGTTGGTGGAAGAGGAAGAAGAGGATCCCGAAGAGCTGCTCTTCGACGGGGACTCTAGTGACGACGAGCCTGCTCTGCCTGCTGCCGGTGCCGTGGGTGCCGCAGCTCTGGCTGGT
The DNA here is from genome assembly GCA_030063025.1 of Avena longiglumis. NCBI lineage: Eukaryota > Viridiplantae > Streptophyta > Magnoliopsida > Poales > Poaceae > Avena > Avena longiglumis. The sequence continues at coordinate 53,684,310 of CP125976.1, forward strand.
GCGGCTCCGGTGGTCCTCGAGGTCATCGGCGGAACGGCGGCGCCTCATGCTGCGGCGTTGCTTCAGGCCGAGGGGGAGGACTTCATCCCCCTCGGGGAGGCCGATGACTTCGTCCTCGCGACCCACCCCGACCTTGGCGTGCCTGACGTGGAAGACCTCGATGAGCCCGTTCGGCCAGGCTACATTGACGTCTACATGCCATACGTCAACATGGCCATGTATGATAATCTTTCTTATGCTTTCATCAATCCTCCTTTTCCATCTCCCGAAAACTTTATCCTCCAAGCTGCTGATCTAGGCTGTGGCCCTGACCGTGTCTCCCTCCTTCCCTCCTCTCTTGGAGCTCGCCTTGCCGTCTTTTCCTCGCCCTTGGACCGTGAGTTCGCTGTTGACAATGGTCCTTACTTGGGTAGGGAAGCCACGGTCTACTTTGAACGCCATGACGAATCTGAGAATCGCTTTGTCTTCGAGCATGAGGCTTTGGCTGCTCTTTCCATTGAAGACTTTGCCATTGAGCATTGGTTCCGTGAGCACATTATTCACTCCTCTGCCCCTTACGCCAACCCGCATACCATTGATCCTATTTGCCTTACTGGCTTAGATTACTCCGCTGTTCTGATCACGGTCAAGGCTGAGTCCCTTTCTGATATCCCTAGAAACCTTTGTGTCAAAAACCATCGCAGTGATGGTGCTGTTGGGAAGGTCACCATTATCGACTTTGAGGACCTCGCCCCTGGCTCCGATCCTTCCGACCCTGATTTTGAGCCCATCCCTGATGCTTTCTCCTCTGATGGTGAGCAGGATGGTGTCCTTATTGAAGGTGGCTCTGACTACGCTTCGGTTATGCATGCTCTGGGCATTCCTGCTCCCCAGATTCCCCATGGTGCCCCCTCCGCTGCGGCTCCCGCTGCCTCCTTGGCCTCTCTGGCTATTGCAAATGCCCCCCCTCTCCCTCTGGTCGTGGGAGAGCCCCTGCGCTCCAAGCCCAAAAAAATCCTCCACAGGCTCCATATGGGTTTCTTTGATGTTTTTGTCCTTGGATCTGCTGGAGAGCGCGCCTTCTTCCGCCTACCCATGCGCCCTCTAGCTTCACCCCCCAGGGGGCTGATGGTTGTTAACTTCTCCTCTGCCTCTGTCGGCTTGATCAACTCCATTGATCGGGTCGGCCCTTCGCCGCTCCACCCTTGTGGACATTCGCCCTGGGCCTCCCCTTCCCCGACGCCCTCGCCTCTGATCTTGCCACTAAGCTCCTGGACACTTCTACCGTGGCCACCTCTTCGCTCTGCTGTGCCCTCCAATCTCTCCAAAGATGCGCTACAGGTGATGGTCCTCCTCGCCGCCTTTGCCCCTGCCGCTCCTCCCCGGATGACCACCGCGCCACTACTGTGGCCTTCCCCTCTGCCTCCCTCCACCATGCCTCGCCGCAGCTCTCGCTTTGCAAAAAAGGAGGCGCAGAGGTACATATCCATCGTTGACAAAGCTGTGTTGCGCAAACAGGAAATCATGGAGGGACACAAACCCGCCCGCCTCCGGCGAATCGATCGGCTGACCTCTCGGTGGTTGCTGACGAGCCCGGCCCCCTGCCCCTTCAAGATATTCACGCGCTCGGGGCAGCTTGCGACATCTCCGCTGCCGACCTTGATTCTGCTGCTCCTGTCTCCCTGTTGCCCTCGGGGTCCCCATGATTGAGAAGCTCCATCTTGCCTTGCCTTCTGCAACCAGCGAGGCCACCTCCCTGCCTTGCCCTGCGACTGGCTCGGGTCCTTCTTCCTCTCCTTCTATCTATCTGCAGCTTCCTTGCTTCAGCCTGATAGATGGGCTTCGTGCTTGGAACTGGTTTGCTCTCAGGAACTTGGATGGCTCCTTCCCGTCTCTTTTTCTTAGACCTACGTGTTATTGGGCTGATGTTCTTGCCCATGTAATCCTTCTTGCAGATTATTTATTTTTGGCTTGTAATTTATTAAGACTCTCCTTTTTCGATGTTAACTCTAGTTCTTCTATCCCTTGTCGCCCCTCCTCTATCCATGTTAATTAAGATTCTCTTTGCTTGCCGGAATGTGCGTGGCCTTGGTCACCGCAACGTGACGATGTTAGAGCTGCGATCGTGACTCCTCCCTCTATCCTTTGCCTCCGTGAAACGAAGCTCCCGACATCAACACCTTCCTTGCCTCCTTCCTTCCCCATCGCTTAGATCCTTTGTTTTTAAACCTTCATTGCCTCGAGGCATCCTCACCGCTTTGCGAACGACTGTCCTTGAACTCCTTTCCCATTCTATTAATGACTTCTCTCACATTTGCAATTTTGCCGTGCCGACAACCTCTGTTTCTCCGTTGTCAACGCTTATGGTCCTTGCGCCACCAGATAAAGCCACCTTTCTCAACTCCATTGAGCCCTCGTTCAGCTCTTGACTACCCCTGCTATTATGGGTGACTTCAATCTCATTCGGCACCCTCGTGAGCGCCTAATGCCAATTTTAATCACCGAGGTGCCGTCTTCAATGACTTTATCAATAAGCTAGGCTATCTTGAGATTCCTCTTTTGGACCGACAACACCGGTCGAACCAACAAAACCCTCCCATCCTCGCTAAACTTGACCGTGTTCTTGTCAACAATGCTTGGAGCCTTGCCTACCTGATTCCACCTCACCTCCTCGGCCCGACCAACCTCCCACCACTCTCTACACCTCGAAGCTTCCTCAAAAGCTCCTCAGCCCCATCTTCCTCGATAACACTTGGCTTAGCCACCTTCCTTTGCCGCCATTACCTCTTCTAAGCGGCTTAGTGTGGGTCCCTACCACAACGGGCTCTCTTCTATTAGCCGCTTTGTGCCTTTAAGCGCATCCGCACCGCCGCTAGATCTGGGCGAATTCTAGACGCCTTGCCTGCCTACCTTGCTAATTGTCGTGGTCATTGACTTCTTGACCGGATGGAGGAATGGCGCACTCTGTTTTAGAAGCTCGCCTCCGCCTCGGCTAAACTTAACTTAAGTCGCCTTAACGCCTCCCCGCTACCCATCTGGCGCCAAAGGGCAAAATTCGCCATTGCGTTATGGGAGATGAGAATTCTACTTTCACCTTTGTGCCTCGGGACCTTAGGAAAAATCAAATTAAGGTCCTTGAGGATAGTGATGGTAACCCCACCTTCCCTCATTATGCTAAAGTCGACATCCTTCACAAATTCTACAAGAACCTCTTGGGGCAATCCCTCCCGGCTTGCATCCTTGACCTCCCCACCCTTGTCTCTTCCACCTCCTCACCCTCCCGGGCTTCCTCTTACCCAACCTTTCACAAGATGAGCTCAAATCATTCCTTTCCATGAATGACAATTCTAGTCCGGGGCCTGATGGCTTTGGGCCTGCTTTTTACAAACGTAACTGGCTTTTGGTCAAGGATTGTCTCCTAAACTCTCTCCACGATTTCCATGCCTTAATTTCGGACCTTCGACCGATCAACAAATCCTACATTGTCCTCCTCCCCAAAAAAGTTGGCGCTAATCGTCCTGAAAATTTCCGGCCCATCTCTCTACAAAACGTTTGTCTCAAAGCTATTACCAAATGTCTCACTCTCCGAGTTAGGAAAATCATTCCTTCTCTTGTCCACCCGGACCAAACTGGCTTCATTTCCGGCCGCTCCATCGCGGAAAATTTTGTCTATGCGGCTGACATTGTCCAATCGTGTCACAAGCGGGCTCTCAGCCGTATTCAAGCTTGATTTTCGAAGGCATTTGACTCCATCACCGGGATGCTTTGGATAGGATCCTTCTTGCCAAAGGTTTCCTCTTTGGTGTGCACGGATAAAAATGATCAATGACACTAGCCAAACCGCTGTCCTCCTCAACGGGTCCTCGGACGATGGATCCAGTGTCGCCGCCTCCGGCTGCAAGGCGACCCTCCCCTTTCTTTTCAATATTGTTGTTGATGTCCTTCAACAACTCCTCCTCGAGCTTCCTTGATGGTCTTCTCCTCCACCCCTTGTGGACGATCTCCCCGTCCTATCCTCCAATACGCCGATGACACTCGTCATCATTCGTGCCTTCCGCAGATGTCCGTAATCTTAGGAAACTCTGGATGACTTCTCTCGCCACCGGCCTCGATAAACTTCCACAAAAGCACCTTTGTCCCTATCAAGGTTGACTGATGAGGTCTCTTATGGCCTCCTGTTTGGTCTGCATCTCCTCCTTCCCGCAAACTTACCTTGGCCTACCTCTCCACCCACACGCTAAGACCCTCGGACTTCGCCCAATCATCTCTAAATGTGACATGAGGCTTTCGGGATGGCGAGGCCGATCTCTTCCTATTGGCGACGACTCCTCCTCGTCAACTCCTCATCGCTATGATTGCTCACGCTATGAGCGCTACCGCTTCCCATCGGGTTATTGACGCTATCGACAAACGTGAGACGTTCCTACGGATCGGGCGAAAAATGCTCTGCGGCGATCGTAAAGTCGCTTGGAAGGTTTGCACCCCAAAGATCTTGGCGGCCTTGGCGTCTTATCTCTTCCTGCTTTAACAAGGCCCTCCCGCAAAATTCCTCACTAAGATTCACTCCACTTCTTCTCGCTCCTTGGGCCTCTGGTTCCTGCACATTACTGGCCGATGACAATGACCTCGGCGATGCCACTTCTTGACACCCCTATCTGAAAAACATTGTGGCAGTCTTGCCTCCTTCCGCGAATCGCCTCTGTCACCCTTGGCGACGGACTTCCACCTCATTCGGATCGATGATGCTGGACCCTCTCCTCTCTTTGAAAGGTTCCTGCCTTTTTCCCACTCTACCCGCCCTAACGCCTGTCTCGCGATTTTCTCCAACGGCCTCGCTACCACTCTCACCCCGTCTCACCAACGCCTCCCGTGAGCCGACAACCCTTAACATTGAACTCCATGCTCGAGCTTGAACGCCATCCATGACAACCGTATCGGCCGCTACTCTAACAAGTGTCTCTCTAATGAGGTTTCTATGCCAACTCTTTAGCAATCTGCAGATCGACGATCGGGCCCCAAGGATTTGGGGGAATGCCGCCCTCCGAAGTGCAAGATCTTCCTCTGGGCCTTTGCACCAACGCCGCCTCCCTACCAATGACAGGAGGTTCAGCACCAGCCTCCTCCAAAGAATACCGCCTTCCTGCACTCAAATTGAAGATACCACCCACCGTTTAGGGTGCTCGCTACCCAAGTCTGGGACCTCTTCTTCCCGATCGGCTCCACCGCCTTCTACAACATGGAAGAGCTCGGGACTCTCGTGCTTGCTCTTATGCCAACGCCTCAATCTGCACGGCCATCACGTGGAATATCTGGAAGCGACAACGCCTCTCATCTTCAACGGTGTGGATGATCCACTCCTGCGGGTTCAACGAAGATGCCTCAAGACATTAGACTTTGGGCGAGATGTCATGCTTCCTCCCCAAGGCCTCTCTTATTAATTGGTGTAATGGCTTTGATCCCCTTTGATTCTCCCCCTTGCTTCCTCTTCTCTGTCCTCTAAAACCTTTGTAACTGAACAATTATTGTCTGGTATAAAATCGTTCAGGCTGGCGTAAGCCCGCCGTAGTTCCGCTCAAAAAAAAAAAAAAAAAAAAAAAACTAAAAGGTGTCTAGATACATTTTATTCACAAACCTAAAACATCTTATATTTCCAAACGGAGGGAGTACGTAGTAATTCCGACGTACTGCTACACCGCCGTGAAAGGTGAACAATGAATACGCACAGAACCAAGATTAGCCAGTTCGGCCTCCTCATAAATCGTAGCCAGTGAACCGTATCCTTCGGGGCAAATGTTGGACAGGTACAGGGGAACCACCGCTACAGTCTACGGAATACGCGAGCAGTGGCCAGGTCGCAGGCACGTCGTAGGGGTACCATACGATACGGTGCCCCTGCGCCCGATGGCATGTGCAATCATGGACTCACACGCGCGCGCGCGCGAGCGACGCCGGCCGTGAAGATGAAGATGGAATGGTCCCGTGTGACCCATTTGCCATTGCTCTGCCTCTGCGGCGGAGCAGCTTCTGTCCGGCCGGGATAGATATAGATTTTGTGCTCCGATAGATTGTTCCTTTGGGGTGGCTGGATCAGGGGACGATCGCCTTTTGCGAGTTTTTGGACGCGCTCGCATGTGCTGTGGTGCCCTGCTCGATCGAATCTTCCAACCGTGCGCGTAGACTCTACAGTGCTACAGGGTCAATACTTCTAATAATAGTTCCGCATTGTAAATGTGATTCCCTTTGAAGGTAGTATGCTAATCATGCTGTTGCTTGTAGATTTTGTATTAACCATGCGGCCATGCGCGTCGCCCCAGTCTCCGGTAGTACCACAAATCCTGCTACTAGGATTCTCTGATAGGCCTAGCCATGTGCTTCCTTGTGCGCACATCGCTCTCGGCGATTTGAATATCTCGCCTAGTGAACACTTGCGTCCACGACCACAGCACGGCTTGGTTCCCCAATCTGGAAAACAGCGGGCCGGTTACGTAGAACAAAAGAACAGCATCATGGCTAGCCTCCGAGCATGTGAAAAGGCAGACAGCTAGCTTCTCTGAGGAGGCAGCTCGAGCTCCATTTACTGCCACCGTTTATTTGCCAGGTGAATGAAGGAATGAATTCTCGTTGCAAACGGTGAGCCGCGAGTCATCACTCCGGTCAAATCATTTGAATGCCCGTAATAAAAGTCCCGGACCTGCATCTGCTCTGCTCCCAGATCCGTCATCCTCCTCGAGCCGGTCGCACAGAGTGTGCTCGATCGCGTCTCCACCGACACCGCCACATACTCCCATTTGTTTTGACAACAAGTTTCTCTTTTACATGGCAAACTGAATTAAATTAGGTAAAGTTCATTTTAAACCTGACCTACCATATCGTTTGACGCCCCCAACTACAAAATAATCAAACTTTAGACTTTTTTTTGTCCTGGTAGGTAAACACGATTACCCTCTTCTTCTTTTTTGTATAGATATCTTTTATCAATTTTTTCGGTAACCAATCTGTAACATTTCGTATTCACGATCTTTCATTTTTTTTCCTAAGAAATTGTGTTCTAATGCGTCTCCACGAACACCTCTGGATGCTTAGATTTGGTCTGGCACCAAGTTTCCTTTTTTCCTGTCAAATAGACCCAAACCTCACGATGAAAAAAACATATGAAAGGAAGTCTGACCAAAATATTGGCAGCAACATGAAGAAACTCTTTACAAGGGCGCATTAAGTTTACGACCGTATGCAAACATTAATCTAAATGTTATCATAGCACAACTGGTCTAAGGTGGCGCTAGAAGCTTTAAGCGCTTGTCATGGGTGGGCGTCTTCCAGGAGACGGATTGTAGAAGAGTGAAAACATCACCATGAGAGATGCGCTGGGATGTTATTATGAGAAAAATAATTTCATTTTTCGGTGCACGCTATGTAATGGGTCGTTTATCTAAATGCTTTATGGTGCTATAATAGGTGAACGGTGTTAGATAGAGATGGGATGAATTGCCTAGGCGTAACTCGTTTTAAATTTGATGCAGCCGTCATATGGTCATCATCATGTCACCCACCGAACCAAGCTATCCAAGTCATGCTACTCCATCAAATGCACACAAGATGAGTTATTTCCATCACTTGTTCTCCTTTAGTCCCCATTTGAATGGAATGCTACGTGAGACAAGCATCCATCTTGTGACTAGGTTCATACCCATGATTATGATGCCAAGAGAAGATGCAAAGGATGTTCGAGGAATCAAGACAACCAAGCATGAAGTATGGAAGAGGAGGAACAATAAGAAGCTTCAATACGAGTCTCGGTCTCTGCACACCGAATCTCTAGTAATGCCCCACCGATATCTCCGACCTCCTCTCAGACTTGCAAAGCCAGTGGTGACGACCTCTAGTACCCCAAACCGGAGACCCACCGAAAACTCTGGCCACACTAGAATATCCAGTCTACACACACCAGAATCTTTGGTCTCAGATCGGCTCATGACGAGTTGGGCCTTAACCCATGTAACGCCCAAACATAGTTTTATGCCTAAACTACCCTTGTTTTAGTGGGTTGGCCTATATATATGCCCCTCCTCCTAGAAACCCTAGAGATTGAGATGATGAATTAGAGAGAGAGATTTGCTCCTTTCCACCCCCTGTGTGTGTGGAACTCCTATGGACTTGAATCGGGATCTTTACATAGTTACTCTCTCCTCTTATGGATTTTAGTATGCATGTGACAATCTGCACTATCAAGGTTCTAGTAGTGTCAATATTTCATAGTGTCCTATTGGTTGCTATTCTTTCTTGCTAGGTTCTATTAGATCGGTGGACCGACCGATAACAAGGAAACAATTTCAATTAGAGCAATTGTCGGCTTGTCTTTCGAGTTCGGGAGGTTACTCTGCTAGGGGGAGGTGGGGGTTATTTTCGGGATTGATTCTACGCGTTTGCTTTGCTATTTATCTCCATGTGTGCGTGTGTTCTTCGCCACATCCCTCGAATCCCCATCAAAAGCAAAGAATCTATGAAGATCGTGCCACCTGTCATAACATATGGTATCAAGAGCCTAGGTTGCCACGAATTCGACCCCCTCACACACCCATGTATTTCCCCAATTTTTCTTGATTTTTTTCGAAAATATCAAAAAATATATCCCATAATTTCTTTGGATCGATCTTTCAATTCGGTGAGTTGATTGTGGTTTTCGTCCATAGAAAACTTATATTTGGACTTTGTCTACCTTTGCGTGCATATTTTCAGCCCAATTTGGCCAATTTCTTGCTGGATTTGACATTTAGAGACCAGATTTACCTCCCAGGTAAAAAGTGCTCGTGAGACCCCAGCAGGAATCTCCGGCACAAACACGCATTCGGCCTCTGTACATCCTAGTTGTTGGCCAAAAGGACAAAAGTCTCTAGCCTTCTTCTCAAGTTTTGTCTCTTTCCGTTTGACTAACATCCTTTGGCCTTTGTGTTTCGTGTGTGTGTCTTTGATCTAACAAAATCTTCTACAACATCACCCGCGCTTGACATCGACACCACGGAAACCAATCATCCTCTCACCACCGGTCGCAAGGTCATCAGCAAAGCACACCAAAGGTATAACATGTGCCACTTGTTAACTCCTTTCTTCCTTTCCGTGTTACCTATCATACCAAGAGTAACGTGATTATGTTTGCCGAAGCATTGTGCATTTTTTCTTGATATGAGAGCGTGATAACCAAAATCATAAGTCAGCTCGGTAAGCAAACCAAGGGAGTAAAATAATAAAAAGTAAGGAAAATATAAAAATAAAAAGAGAGTCTCAAAGCTTGTGAGCATGGGAGTAAAAAGAACATGGCAAGTGCACAAATCCGTTGCTTCTTTACTTTTGGCAAACTAGCTACGGTATCTCCTTGTGTTGGGCAATACCGATGTTAGTCTTCATTAGGAACCTTTGTTCATAGCCCATCTATGCAGTCGTGTTAACCCCAATAATCTCCACTGTGCGTGTTTAGTCATAGGTTCTTGTCACCCTTTTGGCCTTTTTCTTCGACATTGCTTTCTTTATTGGATTTTACCCAATTATGATATAGCCTTTTCATTTTACCATTTCATTTGTTTTCCACTTTTATAACCTATCGAACAACCAAAGCGTGTGCGTTGAGTTTGCTTCTTAGTACTCCGATTACAAGAAACTTCGCCTATTGTTACTGATTCATCTTAGCCTTTCCACTTGATACAATACTATCTACAAGGTAAGCAAGGTGACAAATACTATATCATGTGTTCTACATAACTTTTTTATTTTGAGATAATGGTTAAGGATGGTGAAGGAGATATGGCAAAAAACCAGAAAGGTCAAAATGTCACACATGATGAATTCATTCAACTTTGTCGAGAAACACAAGATCGCCTCAATAGCTATGAAGGCTGAGTAGAACAACTACAAGTATAGACCAACACTTGCCTCACCGACATGAACCAATGTTTTGATTGCCTAGAAGACATAATTACCAAGATGGCTCTAAGTAGTTTAAGCTTGTCAATCTCAGGTCGCATCGGCCACTCTTCGAGATCACACACAAGCCGTGAAGTGAAGCAAGCTCAAGGACCACATCACCAAAATTTGGAAGATGAAGAAGCCCACTGTAGGCGAGATACAAGACAAACTATCCCAAGATACCAAGGACAATAAGATCACCATCAAGAAGAAATCCAAGAGCGCCAACATCAACAAGTTGAAATGATCCTCCACCAAATCATGATGCACATGATGCTCATCCATGATGCGACAACAATCAATAACATCCAAGTCATGAAGAAGAAAACTATCAAATTGTCAATCCATAAAAACAACATTGACAAGAACATAAGTGTGTCATAAACAACGATCTCCACCACCACCTCCAGACCAAGCACAACAAAGAAGAGATGGAGAACCTAAAGGTGACCCTAGAGACGATGATGGAGATGATGAAGGTAATGATCCTGCAAGGCATCTTCATCATCGACACCACCAACAACATCACCATCGAGAATCAAGTGAAGAAAGTTTGCGCAATTGTCACAATCACCGACACAAGAATGTAGAAAAAAATCGGCAAGCTAAAATTCACAATGCCTATGTTTGTGGGAGAAAATGACCTAGAACTATATATCTCTTAGGAACTCAAGGTTGAAAAGATCTTACGCATACACAACTACTCCAAAGCAAAGAAGGTTTCCATGGCACCCCTTGAGTTTGAAGACTATGATAATCTATGGTGGGAGCAATTGACAAAGGAGCATCAAGAGAACATGGAACCACCAATTGAAACTTGGAGATAAATGAAGGAAGTCATGCATGAACGCTTTTGAAAGTACCGACTTGATACGACTAGAGGGGGGTGAATAGGCGTCTACCCAATTTTAATTTGTTTCTCACTTATAGGCTCAATGAGAAAGGAAGTTATCTAGAGATGCAACTACGTGAACAACCTAAATGCAAGAAAACAACCACCAACAACAAAAACAGTAAATAGCAAGGAGTAAAGGAAGGGAACGAAGTAACCAGAGAGGGGACACGGAGATGTAATTCTCGTAGTTCACTCCCAAGGAGCTACGTCTACGTTGGAGAGGTGTCGGGGCCACACAAGGTCACCCGAGCGCCACAAAGGCCTCACCTTCTTCTCCGGTGAGCTCCCCCACAAAGGAGGCCTCACAATCCACTCACCGGTGACCTTGAAGGCGCCAACCGAAACCTTTACACCAAGGTTGAGGGGGAGGCTCCACAACTCAATTGGAGGCCCTCAACGACACCTCGAAGCTTTACAACAAACGCCTTAGCTCCGGGGATGCCCTACACCGTCTAGGGTTCCAAGAAACCCAAGAGCAACAAGATCCACAAAGGATGGGTGGGGAAATCAAATCTTCTTTGGTGGAAGTGTAGATCTAGGTCACCTCCCCCACCTCTCAAAAGATCAAGTCATTTGAGTGGCTAGAGAGAGAGAGATCTAGTGAGGTGAAGCTCAAGCATTAATGGAGGAGAGAGAAAAAATCGAGAGAGAGTGGGAGGAAGAAGGGGGTGCCTTAAATAGGTCCCCACACGAACTGTTAGCCATGACCTCACCGGAAGTTCGGTGAGAGGCGGAAGTTCCACTGGCTCCAACGGTCATCAGACCGTTGACGCCCGCTCCAGAAGCGCAACCGGAAGTTCCGGTCAAAATAGACCGGAAGTTCCGGTGAACTTCCGAGCAAGTTCCGACCAAGTTCCGGAAAATAGCACACTTCGCCACAGAAGGTTACTGAGCCGCCACCGGAATTTGGGGCGGAACAAGAGACGGAACTTTTGGGTCGCGAAGCGAATCTGACCGGAAGTTCCGGCTTCTGGCGGAAGTTCCGCTCAGGAACTTTTAGCAGGACAAGTTCTGATGCATGTTCCGGCCAAGTTCCGGCAAATAGCACACTTCAAAACAGAAGTTCTTGAGTCGCCAATTTAACTTGGGGCGGAACTAGCGTCGGAACAAACAAATGAGAAAAAGTTTGAGCGGAACTTCCGCCTATGACCGAAAGTTCCGGTGAGACACAAAAGGCTCCAATGTAGCAGAACACGCTCTCTCACGGGATAATGGGATGGCTGTGGCGGTGCATATAGGTTTGTGCAAGAACAAGTGATTTCCCACAGCCTTCCAAAATGGACCCCCTCTTAATAGTACGGTGACCTAAAAACAACAACCGGAAAGAAACTAGGAGAAGACTAAAAGGCCACCGTCTTCAAAAGATCACAAGAGAGCATCCATCACAATAGAAGGAGACATCAACAACGTTTCCCCTGAAACTCAAGAGCACAATTGAAACCACGGTTGGGATTGTCATTTAACACCAAAAGCATCATGGGAAGATATAGTACTTTCAGCTTTGTTATGGAACATTAAAATCGAGGTCTCTTCAACAAGCTACAAAGCTTAAAGCAACGCATCAAGAGTGTGGATGAGTGCTACAAGGATGTGGATATTTCAATGATGATAGAAACCATCATGGATTCCTCGAAACAAACAATGTCAAGATTCTTGAATGGGTTAAACTACTCAATAAAGAGAGTCACCAAATTCCAACCATACAACACCATTGTTGAATTGGTTCATCAAGCTTGAAAGGCCAAGAGAAGAGTCCAAAATGATCTTCGCTGCTTCAAGTCCAAGCAAGACTACACAACAAAGTACTCCTAAAAACAATATCCTTTGGAATAAACTTCTCCTACAAAACCTTCGACTTTCTCAAGCCACCAATCAACAAGAATGAAGACAACACCATACACAATGTACTATCAAGCATCAATAGTAAAAACATAAGTTACTTGTTTCAAGTGCAAGAAGGATGGACACAAGTCCTTTGTGTGCCCAAACATCAAGGTCATGGTACTAATGAAAAATGGAGAAAATGAACAAATGAGTGAAGGAGAACATGAAGCTTTGAAATAAGTTAACCTCCAACAACAAGACACAAGTGACAACAATGAAATCTATTGCAATCATGACAAAATACAATGCTCATAGTCATAAGAATATTGACCACCAATATCCAAGTTGAACAATACTAAAGGTGCAATCTCTTCCAAACTAGAGCCGACATAAACGGAAATCTACCAAAGTGATCATAAATGGCAGAAGTTCTCATAATTTGGCGAGTGAAGAACTTTGCAAAAAACTCAAGTTGGAGTATATGAAGCATCCCCATCAATATCATGTCTAATGGCTTGGTGACAACAGAATCTTCAAGATAAAGTACAAAGTCCAAGTCTCTTTCAAGATTCTCCCTTATGAAGATATCATCGAATATGACATACTACCAATGATGGTTTGTCACATGCTTCTTGGGAGACCATGGAAATTTGACAGAGAAGCTATACATGATGGTCACACCAACCACTATTCCTCCAAGTGGAAGAACAACACCTTTGTGCTCCAACCCATGATGCCAAGACAATTCATTATCGCAAATGCAATAAGCCTACCCAAGATACAAACAAGAGAAGGATCCCGGTGATATGAGTGGTGAGAGCCAAAAGCCAAAATTTAGTTGAAAAACAACGACTGTCACATTGAATGCCACAAAAAGTGAGATGAGTGATTTCAGTGTGACCTATGCTAACAAACTATCATACAATTATCTATCTTTGTTATCAATTTTGCAAGGTACTCAAGATAGGAAACCAACTCTAATGCACGTACCTACGATAAGATATCCAACAACAACATGAAGACAAGAAATACTACAAGCTCTCCGACAACAATGACCAAGGCTTTGATCCCGGAGATCCCACCTCATACAAGTTCAAGGCCAGTGACATATCTACTCCTATACATGATGATGAGAGTTTAGAGTCGACGATGACTCTTTTTCAAGAGGAGATGATGCATCTCGACATATAGTAATCACCATGCCACCCATTGAACCAAGCGATCCAAGTCATGCTACTCCCACGCAAGGTGAATTTTTTCCATCACTCTTCTCCTTTAGTACCCATTTGAATGGAATGCTACGTGAGACAAACACCCATCTTGTGACTAGATCCATACCCATGAACATGATGCCAATAGGAGATGCTAAGGATGCACGAGGATCCAAGACAAACAAGCATGAAGTATGGAAGATGAGAAGAAGAAGAAGAAGAATCAATGATACGTCCAATTTGCATCACTATTCTATATCATAATTTGCCTCTATTCATTGATATATGTCTTATTATGAGGTATTACTTATGTATTTTCCACTGTTTTTGCATGTTGGATGATTCTTGGAGGATGGACTGCCGGAGTCTGGATTCTGATGGAAAAAGAGGTGTTTTGATGCAATTTCGCGAAGATCAGAAAAATACCAGAAAAATATGGGAAAATTATATTTTCCCGAAGACGGCGAAGCTGAAGGGAGGCGCAGCGGGCCACGGGGCCCACCTCCCAAGCGGGCCCACCTTGCCCGCGCCTAGGCGTGTGGCCCACCTGCAACCTCGACTCCGCCCTCTCGTCTATATCTTCCTCACGGAACCCTAACACCAGGGGGCGACCACAAATAGATTTTTGCCGCCTCTGCGAGGCGGAAAACACCGAGAGAGAAAGATCTCTTTGACAGACAGATTTCTGCTGAGGAAATTCCTTCCTGGAGAGGGGAGATCATCGCCATCAACACCATCATCAAGCTAGGCTTCATCGGGATCATCATCATCATGCACACCATCATCTCCACCAGCACCATCATCACCACTCCATCCCGCTATAGCAATTGTGTTGGATTGCTTTAGTTCTTAGGGGAAACTTTCCCGCTGTTAATTACTATTGTAGTTGATGATTGTGAGTAAGAAAAGATCAAAGGAAAGAACAGGCTCGCGACTCAACCCATGCAAATCCCGTAGAAAACCTAATAGAAATATTTCTCACCCTTTGGCATCGAGACAGCAAAAAGGAAGAAGAGATCAATCTACTCGTCCCAGCCACGAGAAGGGGGAGGAGGAGAAGACTCAGGGACCCAGTGACCCCACTCAAAGGACGGTGACCTCCTCCTCGACTCATCCTCGGACCGATTCTGGGTTGTCGCGAATCCAATCCTCCTTGGGAAAAGTGATGAGCTAGTGACCGTGAGCAAGGAATGTTGAGGGTCGCCATGATGGCCTTCCGGCTGAATATTGTGACGTTGATCAACATAAGCGATACTCGGTCTGCAGAAAGCAGACAGTTTTCTTCACTTTCCCAAGCAGCTTCTTTGCCCAAGACGGCTGCCTCCGGAGAGCAGGACCACCAGCACTAGGGCCACCAGGAGCAGAGGGGGACCACTAGCAACATCTCGAGCCTTCTTGAGAGCTTCTTTTCTTCCTGAGTACGAGGCTTCGGGTGCTGACTCACACGGAGCTTTTTCTCTGCATGAATGGTGATGTTGTCTTGAGGGAAGGGGTTGCCAATCTTCTCAAGCCACTTGTGATTGATGAGAGTCTGAATGTAAGGAGCATAGATGCAGGAGCGCTTTTCAATGAGAGCCCACATCTCCGAGTAGATGAAGTGCATAATATCCATTGACTTAGTGTCCCGCCAAGATAAGTCGATGCATGAGGTCAACTGATACCCATGAACGATCAAAGTTGCCACTTGGGAGAGATGGTGTTCAAGTACACCTCAAGCATGATGTCAAAAATCGGCGCAGATAATTCACAAATCCAGCAGTTCCCCACCCTTCAATGTAGAGAGGATCCAGGACCTCAGGATCAGCAGCTTCAGGACCATGAACACGCCAACCGTTTGTCCCGCGACCAGGCTGAATGGGATAGCCAAGAAGCTCAAGAACTCAGCCCAAGTGGCGGTAAGAAACACGTCTGGTCATCCACTTCATCACACCTTCAAGAGAGGACTGCATGTGAAGAAACAGAGTTGAGTAAAGCGAGCAATAGCAGTCACATCAAAGTTCGACGGTGCTCCATGAGGAATCAGCCCAAACTTCCGGCGATATCAAGAGCCTCTCCAAAGTAAACTTGCTTCTCTTCCATGTGAGTCACATTGATGTACTTTTGAGGAGCAACCACGAACTTCTTCTTTGATGCATAAATTTCTTCATAAATCTGTTCCTGACGGCAGGTGTGAAAATGAGAGTCCAAGCAAAGACGATCATGGGGCACGAGGTAGGGATCCATAGCCCTGAATGCAGAGTAAGATTTCTGAGACCACTTGGAAATCTTGTCTTTGGTCATATCTGGCCCATCAGCAATGGCCTTCTGAGCAAGAGCAGGCCTCTTCCCTGCAGCAGCAACAGCCTTCTGACGAGTAGTCTGAGCGGTCGGACGCACAACCTCAGCATCTTCCTCATCAATCTCAGGAGGAATGTCAGAGGATGGACGACGGGCACGCTTGCCTTGGCGAGTATCTCCTTGCCCTGAGAAGAAAGCACAAGAGTAGGGAGGGAAGGTGGGATAAGTGCACAAGTTCGGAAGAGGAAACAAAAGAAATAGATTGGAAAAATACAAACAGAAAAAGTTGCATTGTCGCCGGAACTTCCGCTGAATCGCCGGAACTTCCGGTGAAAATGGTCCACCGGAAGTTCCGGTCGTGGCTCACCGGAAGTTCCGGTGAGGCCACGAACTAACGGTTCCAAACAAGAGTTCACTAGATGTAGATCTAAAAGCCACAAGTGCACAGATTTTTCTAGGATGTATTGGACCAATCTACTAAAGCATGATACCCTAGGCCTACCAAGATCTTCCAGCAAGTTCTAGCCAAAGAACTAGCCTAGACAAGGTGTGCCCTAACTCAAGCCATGGTGAGAGCAAGATATCCATTAATGGAGGGAGTTGAGGGCAAATACCGGAGTCCATGGCGGGAGATCGAGGTGGGGAAGGATCCCACGGAGCAGATCTGCGGAGGAGAGGTTGGAGACGAAGGGGTCGGAGCACCTTCATGGAGAGGTCCTGGCCGGCGGCGCTCCAAATAGAATATGGGTCTTGGGGAAAAAAAGGAAGAAGATCCCGTTTTCCCCCAGGTCCCACCTTATATAGGACAGGGAGCACCAACGGAAGTGAAGGGTTTCGCGGCATAGTAAATCAAAATTTTCTACGGATGCGAACAGAGGGAAAGCCAAGATCTAATATAGGAGATGCAAACAACGAGAAAGATTGGATTAGATCTTCATACCCTTGAAGATTCACACAGCGGAACGCTCATTTAACGTGGGTGATGTAGTCGTACTCGCTTCTCCTCCTCGCG
Source organism: Avena longiglumis (assembly GCA_030063025.1). NCBI lineage: Eukaryota > Viridiplantae > Streptophyta > Magnoliopsida > Poales > Poaceae > Avena > Avena longiglumis. The sequence goes on from CP125976.1 coordinate 53,701,465, forward strand.
ATCCGATCCGATCTAGCACCACAAGTGGCGGTGCCTCCGTGAGATGCACACGCAAAGACCTCGACGCCTCCTTCCTCGGTCCAGCAAGTATGGTGGAGAGACGGATTGGATCTACAACCGACGGCGCGGTGTATGTGGTGGAGAGTTTCTCAGCAGGCTTCGCCACACGCAATGAGAGGAGAGAGAGAGGAGGCAGCAGGCGACGGCTTGAGGGAAGGTGTGGGGTGCGCCTCAGCCCTCTTTAGATAGAGTGGTGGGCGGCCTAGCCTCCCCAAGCCCAAACCGGCCAAAGGAGGAGGGGGCAAGGAACCCCTTCTAGAAGGTCCAAGCTAGGGTTTATCCCTCTTGGCGGCCGAGCCCTATGGGCCTTGTGCCCCTGGCCCAATGCGGTGGCACTCCCTCATAGGCCCATGCCCCTCCCGAAGGTGGGGCCACGTTGGTCCCCTTCGGAAGGTTCTAGAAGCTTCCGGTACAATATCGATTAACCCGAACAATTCAACTCCAAAAGCTGCCTTTATATGAATCTTATTCTCGGACTACTCCGGAACCTCTCGTGATGTCCGGATCCCATCGAGACTCAACAAAAACTCATAAACCAATTATCCAATCTATAATAGCGTCGAGACACGTTAAGTGTGACCTGCGGGTTCGAGAATATGCGACATGATCTTCTATCAATAATCAACAGAGGTGGAAACCCATATTGACTCCCACACATTCATCGATGATCATATCGGATGAACCACGATGCCAGGATTCAATCAATCCCATATATATATATTCCCTTCGTCTCGCGATATTTTACTTGCCCGAGATTTGATCGTCGGTACCGTCATACCTAGTTCAATCTCGTTCACAGCAAGTACTTTACTCGTTCCGTAATCCGATATCACTTTGTGATTAACTCCTTAACCACATGCTTGCAAGCGGTGTTGATATCTATATTAGAGTGGGCCCGAAGTATATCTCTCCGACTTGGGAGGGACAAATCCCATCTCGATACATACAACCCAATAGATACTTTCCGATCACCTAAGAGACACCTTTATGATCACCCTCTCATAGGATGACGTTTGATGACAAAGCTTTCTTCCGATACCAGGGAGTTGTATTATCTCATGGTCTAAGGAATAAAATATTTGACATAAGAAAAGCTTCGCAAAGATGAACACGATGACACGATCTAATTGCTTCGCTTAGTTTGGGTTTGTCCATCATATCATTCTCCCAATGATATGATCTCATTATTAATTGACAACTCATGTCCATGGTTAGGAAACCTTAACCATCATTAATCAATGAGCTAGTCCATAGAGGCGTACTAGGGACACGGTGTTGTTCACAAACCACACAAGTATTAAAGTTTCCGCTTAATACAATTCTAGCATGGAATATAAACATTATCATGAACAAGAATTATAATAATAACATCTTTATTATTGCCTCTAGGGCATAATTCCAACAGTCTCCCACTTGCATTAGAGTCAATAATCTAGTTTACAGTTGGCAACAATCTCACACCCATGGCATCGAGGTGCGATCATGTTTTACACGTGGAAGAGGTTTAGTCAATGGATCTGCGACATTCGGATATGTATGTACTTTGCTAATCTTCGATCTCCATCCATTATATAATCTCGGATTATATGAAACTTGCGGTTGATATGCTTGGTCTTTGGATGATATCTTGGTTCCTTAGCGAGTGCTATGGCGCCAGTGTTGTCACACAATATCTCCAGTGGGTCCAATGCACTTGGAACCACGCCAAGCTCAGTGATGAAGTTCCTGATCCAAACTCCTTCACTTGACGCTTCTGCAGCAGCCATGTATTCCGTTTCTACTGTAGATCCCGCGATAACGCTTTGCTTGCAGCTTCTCCAGCTCACAGCTCATCCTTGTCGGTGTCAAAACTAGCATCGACGTAACCTTTTACGATGAGCTGTTCATCACCCCCATAGACTAAGAACATTTCTCTAGTCCTATTTAGGTACTTTAGGATGTTCTTCACGGTATCGATGTTCCACTCCTGGATCACTTTGATACCTGCTCGTCAAACTAAGAGCATTGGACACATCCGGTCTAGTACACATCATGGCATACATGATGGAACCTATGGCCGAGGCATAAGGCACTTTGCTCATAGCTTCCCTATCATTTACCATAGCTGGACACTGAGCCTTCCTGAATATCTTTCCTGACAACATAGGCACTGAACCTTTCTTTGCCTTATCCATTCTGAACCTTTTCAGAACTTTGTCTAGGTATGTACTCTGGCTTAAAGCTATCAGGCGTCTTTGTCTATCTCTATAGATTTTGATGCCCAATATATAAGCAGCTTCACGTAGGTCTTTCATTGAAAAACACTTGTTCAAATAACTCTTCACATCGTTAAGCATGTTAATGTCATTTCCGATAATCAATATGTCATCCATATATAGTACCAGAAATGTCACCGAGCTCCCACTCACTTTCTTGTAGATACAAGCTTCGTAGCAATTTGGAACAAATCCAAAGCTCTTGATCACTTGATCAAAACAAAGGTTCCAACTCCGAGATGCTTGCTTCAGTCCATAAATGGAACGCTGAAGTTTGCATACTTTATCAGCATCCTTAGGATCGACAAAACCTTCGGGTTGCATCATATACAACTCTTCATCAATGTTGCCATTGAGGAACGCAGTCTTGACATCCATCTGCCATATTTCATAATCATGAAACGCGGCAATTGCTAATAAAATCCGAATGGACTTAAACATCGCTACGGGAGAGAAAGTCTCATCGTAGTCAACACCTTGAACTTGTCGAAAACCTTTCGCGACAAGCCGTGCTTTATAGACGATAACATTACCATCCGCGTCCGTTTTCTTCTTGAAAATCCATTTGCACTCAACGGACTTTCGGTCGCTAGGAGGGTCCACCAAATTCCATACTTGGTTTTCTCTCATGGATCCCAATTCGGATTTCATGGCTTTTAGCCATTTCTCAGAGTGTGGGCTCATCATCGCTTCCTCATAGTTCGTAGGTTCACTGTCTTCTACTAGCAAGACAGTCAAGACAGGGTTGCCGTACCACTCAGGTAGGGCACGCAACCTTGTCGACCTGCGACATTCAGTAGCAGCATCGTCCGAAGCTTCATGATCCTTGTCATTAGCTTCCTCTATTGTTGTTGTAGGCGGCACTGGAACAATTTCAGGTGCTGCGCTACTCTCCAATTCAAGATAAGGTTCAATAACCTCGTCTAGCTCTACTTTCCTCCCACTCACTTCTTTCGAGAGAAAATCCTTCTCAAGAAAGGAACCGTTCTTTGCGACAAACACTTTGCCTTCGGTTCTGTGATAGAAGGTATACCCAATAGTTTCCTTAGGGTATCCTATGAAGACGCATTTCTCCGCTTTGGGTTCGATCTTGTCCGGCATCAACTTCTTGAGTAAGCTTCGCATCCCCAAACTTTAAGAAACGACAACTTAGGTTTAGCACCAAACCACAGTTCATACGATGTCGTCTCAACGGATTTAGATGGTGCCCTATTTAAAGTGAATGCAGCGGTTTCTAATGCATAACCCCAAAATGATAACGGAAAATCAGTAAGAGACATCATTGATCGGACCATATCTAATAAGGTTCGGTTCCGGCGTTTAGACACACCATTGCGCTGTGGTGTTCCGGGTGGCGTGAGTTGCGAAACGATTCCGCTTGCTTTAAGATGCGTGAGAAAATCATAACTCAAATATTCACCTCCACGATCGGATCGTAGAAACTTAATCTTTCTATTACGATGGTTCTCCACTTCATTCTGAAATTCTTTGAACTTTTCAAATGTTTTAGATTTATGTTTCATTAAATAGATATACCCATATCTACTTAAGTCATCGGTAAAAGTGAGAAAATAGCGATATCCACCGCGCGTCGAAACACTCATCGGTCCGCATACATCGATATGTATGATTTCCAACAAGTCCGTTGCTCGCTCCATCATACTGGAGAACGGGGTTTTGATCATCTTGCCCATGAGGCATGGTTCGCATGTGTCAAATGATTCAAAATCAAGAGACTCCAAAAGTCCATCAGAATGGAGTTTCTTCATGCGCTTTACACCAATATGACCTAGACGATAGTGCCACAAATAAGTAGTATTATCACTATCTACTTTGCATCTCTTAGCCTCAATGTTATGGATGTGTGTTTCATCCCTTTCGAGATTTAGAAGAAATAAACCATTCACAATAGGTGCATGACCATAAAAGATGTTACTCATATAAATAGAACAACCATTATTCTCCGATTTAAATGAATAACCGTCTTGCAATAAACAAGATCCAGAAATAATGTTCATGCTCAACGCAGGCACATAATAACACTTATTAAGGTTTAAAACTAATCCCGCAGTAAAACTAAGGAGAGCGTCGACGGCCATAACATCAACTCTTGATCCGTTGCCAACGCCAAGATCGTCACCTCATCCCTCGCAAGCCGCCATCTATTACGTAGCTCTGTTTGAGTTACAAATATTAGCAACCGAACCAAGATCAAATACCTAGGCACTACAACGAGGGCTAGTAAGGAAAACATCAATAACATGTATATCAAATATACCTTTGATGGTGCCACCTTCTTGTCCGCTAAGTACTTGGACAGTTATGCTTCCAAAGGACCCTTGTCCTTGCAATAGAAGCACTCGAGGTCCGGCTTAGGACCGGACTTGAGCTTCTTCTCGGCGAGGGCAAGCTTGCGCCGCCCTTCTCGAAGGGCTTCTTTGCACCCTTACCTTTCTTGAAGGTGGGGGCTTGTTGACCATCAACACATGATTATCCTTTTGATGTCCACTTAGCAGCCTTGACTTTGCGAAGAGCTCGGTGATCGAATCGATGGAACCAATCGATTATGAGTCACTACAAAACTTTTGTAGCCGGGAGGAGTGATTGCAGAACCCTTTCAATCTTGAGCTCCTCCGAATCTTGCGAACCGATTCTTGAAGGCGTTGAGTGTAGCCCGACATCTTAATGGCGTGCTCACTAACGGAACTCCCTTCCTCCATCTTGCAGTTAAAGAATTTCTCAGAGATCTCATATCTCTCAGAATGGGCTTGAGTCTGAAACATGGTTTTCAGCTCCTCGAGAATCTCAAAGGGCCCGGGATAGTCTTCAAAACGATTTTGAAGGTCCGATTCCATAGCAAACAACATGGTGCTCTTAATCACACCATAATCATCCTTGCGCAACTGATAGACAGCTTTCTCATCAGTCGGCGCAGTAGCAGCAGGGGCGTCACCTAACGCACTCTCAAGGACATAGTCCTTTTGACCGCCAAAGAGAATGATTCTCAGATTGCGGAACCAGTTGGTGAAGTTAGACCCATTGTTTTTAAGCTTTTCCTTCTCAGCAAAAACGTTGAAGTTGAAGTTGGACTTAGACATTTGATCTACAATATTGGCAAGTACAAATTAGACTATGTTCATGATAACTAGTTCAACTTTTAATCAAATTACTAGATGAACTCCCACTAAATTCAACATCCCTCAAGTTGTTTAGTGAACACGATCCAAATTCACCACACCTAATCCGATCTTCACGAGAAGAGATGTAGTTTCAATGGTGGACAACGAAGTGTCGATCATATCATTCATATGACTCATGCTTAACCTTTCGGTTCATGTGTTCTGAGGCCATGTCTGTACATGATAGGCTCGTCAAGTTAGACCCAAGTATTTCCGCGTGTAAAAGCTTGCACCGTTGTATGTGAGCGTAGAGTCTATAGCACCCGATCATCACGTGATGCTTGGACACGACGAACTTTCGCAGGTGCATACTTGGGAGGACATTTTATCTTGATCTTTAAGTGAGGAATCATCTTATAATGCTACCGTCATGATCTAAGCATAATAAGATACATAAAAGGATAAACATCACATGCATATAACTTTATGTGACATGGTATAGCCAATCTTCGCAATGATCTCCATCTTGTGCGTCTTAAGCATGATCTCCATCACTCCACCATGATTGCCTCCACCACGAATAGCAACTACAGCTATTGCTAACTACTTAGCGGTAAAGTGAAACTATTACATGGCGTATAAGAAGTTGACACACAGGTCATACACAATTATAAAGATAACCATATGGCTCCTGCCGGTTGTGTACTCATCGACATGCAAGTTGTGAAACATTACAAAACATGATCATCGCATACATTATACACATCACATCTTGGGCCATACCATATCACAGAAAACACTCCCTGCAAAAACAAGTTAGACGCCTCTACTTTGTTGTTGCATGTTTTATGTGGCTTATGGGAGTAGATGCTAAGAACGATTCTTACCTACGGAAAGCCACAACGGTGATATTATGGTTGCCAAACTCCGGTGTTAATCCCATGACAACTATAGTGAGAGAAACTGCCATCCACCAGCCGCATGTGTGGAACAATGAAGGGAATATGCCCTGAGAGGCAATAATAAATTGTTTATTATGTGTATTCCAAGTATATGATAGATGTTTATTTTGCATGCTATAATTGTATTAATACGGAAACGTTAATACATGTGTGTTTAATAAACAAACAGAAAGTTCCTAGTTAAGCCTCTCTCATAAACTAGCTCGTTGATTAACAAGATGATCAAGGTTTCCTGATCATGGACATTGGATGTTGTTAATAACGGGATCACAACATTAGTGTAATGATGTGATGAACATTCATCCGAAGTATAGCATTACGATCAAAGTCATTGAGTTTATATTGCTATAACAACTTACGAAGTGATCCTAATCCTTAGACCATGAGATCATGTCAATCACTAACACGGAAGAGTTTCTTGATAACATCAAACGTCACACCGTAATGTGGTGATTATAAAGATGGGTTCGGAACTAATAAAGTGTTATGTTGAGGCTCATGGATCAAGAGTGGAATTTGTTCATCCGATGACGGATAGATATACTCTGGGCCCTCTCGGTGATATCACATTGATTAGCTTGCAAGCAAGTGATTTGATCACTAGAATGTTATATCACGGAACGAGAAAAGAGTGCATGTCGATGCGAGATCAAACTAGGTATGGAGATACCGATGATCGAATCTCGGACATGTAATATATCGTGAGACAAAGGGATTAAGATACTAGCGTAAAAGGTTAAGCGATCACAAGAAAGTCATCGTTGAATGTGTGGGAGTCGTATGGGTCTCGGATCCGCTTCGATTATTGATCGAGAGGGTCTCGATCATGTCCGCATTATTCACGAACCGTAGGGTGACACACTTAAGAGACACCGACATCCAATTGGAGCAAAAGTTTCATGCGAAGAATAAACAAGCGCAGGAATTTATTTCACTAGATCAAAAGCAGTTTTGGTGAAATTGCATAAAGTGGTTATGCATGTGAAATAGAATTCTAGCAAGGGTTATTGTGAATGTTTGTCATTAAAGTAATTGACAAAATTCTGAATAAAATAAAAGAGTTTTATTTAAGAGAGAGTTTGCATTAAATTTGGTGGAAATTTAATGGGATCTTTGAGTGGGATTTTGAGTGGAGGAATTTGGAGGTTTTGTGAGTGGAGTGTCCACCCACATGAAGGGGAGGGCAGGGGCAGCCCCCATGCCAGCCACCCCTTGGGGTTCCCCCTCCTCCTATAAAGGAGCCCTCCTCTCACTTCTCACTCACACCTCCTCGTGAAGGATCTCTCTCCCCTCTAGAATTTATCCCCATGGTCTCGGACTAGCGAGATACATGTTCCGGTGGCTGTTCGGCAAGAAAGAGTTGTGCTTCGCTGCATCGCTGGAGGCGAGGCGGAGGTTGCTCGTGCCTCGAGCGTGTGTCGAGCACGGATGCGCTGGCGATTTGCGGCGCTAGGACTCCTCTCGATCTTGAGATCGGCAAGGATCGTCTACATCAACCACGAGTTTGGACTCGTTAAACTTTGTCGGTCTTCAAGGGTATGTTCTCTACGGATGTACATCGCCCGTTGTTTGTATCTAGTATAAATAGATCTTGGTATATAGTTCACATCGTAGGAAAATTTTTGTTTTCTATGTTGCGAACCCTTGATTATCGAGCCGGATCTATGCGTAGATACTTTACGGGTAGTACACATATGAGTATGTGGGTGATGATGATCATGTTGTTGCTCCTTTCTTGTGATTTTGGATATTGGTGGCATAGTGGGATGAAGCGGCCGGACAAACTTTACATGTCCTCGCACATGAGACCTGTTCCACGCTTGACATGCAACTAGTTTGCATAAGTGGCTAGCGGTGTCTCTCCTACTATAGTCAATATCTATTTTGCAAGCGAGTTGTCAACAATTTGATTATCCTCGTTGTGGTTCATGTTCGTAGGTAAGAACGGTTCTATCTCGAAAGCCCTCAGCCACGTAAAACTTGCAATGGATAAATTAGAGGCGTCTAGTTTAGATTGTTGCTGGGCTAGTGTTATGATATGGTAGTGTTGTAAGTAGAAGTATGAGAAGATACTCTTACAACACACATAGCGTGTAAAATCCATAGACTGTGGATTTACACATATAGGTATGATAGTGATCATACCACGATGCACATGATAGAGATCATCTGCGGGAACCATATAATCTCACTAATAAACATATGATGTTTGATTGCATCTTATATTGCTTTTTTTAGCGCTTTGTTAAGCATAATAAGATGATCCCTCATTTAAATATCAAGATAAGAATGTGTTCTTCCGTTAGTATGCACCGATTATGTTTTCGTCGCTCCAAGACATCACGTGATGATCGGGTGTACTTGGATCCTCGACCATACTTCGGGTGTAAAACAGTTACACACGCAAATACTAAGGTTCTAACTTGGCGAGCCTAGCATGTACAGACATGGCCTCGGAACACAGACCGAAAGGTTAAGCATGAGTCATATAGTTGATATGATGCCCATTTGATGCTCGCCTTTGAAGCTATACCGACTCACGTGATGATCGGACTTGGTGTAGTGGATTTGGTTCATGTAATCACCAAAAGGGCACGAGGATGTCGCTTTTGAGTGGGAGTTCATTAAGTAATATAGATTAGTTGAACTCAATCTATCATACACTTAGTCTAAACTTTACAAATTCTGTTGTAGATGGCACCACACCTTTTAATTTCAATGCGTTCATGGAGAAAGAGAAACTAGCAACGAGCGGTAGCAACTTTCTTGAATGGGCCATGAATTTGAGGATTCTCCTCTCTCTGCTGCACAAAAGCAATATGTGCTAGAAGCGCCTGTTAGGCCCCACCTTTGACGATGCCCACGAGGAGAAGAATGTCTATCGACTCGTCAGAGGACCACAACTTAGTTCATTGCGGCATATTGTATGGGCTAGAGCCGAACTTGAAAGCGTTTCAAACGGCAATGCTTTTGATACAATGGGTGAGTTGAAAATGATTTTCGACACACATCTTTGCAGAGAAACTACAATGCTTGAAAAGTTCTTTAGTCGCATGATGGAAGAGAACACTCCGTTAGTGAGCATGTACTCAAGATGTCGGATTCTGTGATAAGCTTGTGTCCTTGGGAATAACGATTCCCATTGACTTAGGCATCCATCGTGTTCTGCAGTCTACGCCACCTAGCTATAAGAGCTTTGTGATGAACTATAATATGCAAGGCATGAAGAAGTCTCTCCCGAGCTTCATCAATGCTTAAAAGCTGAAGTGGAGATCAAAAGGAACATCAAGTGTTGATGATCAATAGGAACACTGGTTTCAAGAAAGACAAGAAGGAAAAGCGGAAGGGAAGTAAGGCGGCAAGCTTTGTCGCTGAAAAAAACCCGAGTTGGACCTAAGTCGATACCGAAGTGCTACTATTGTAAGGGGAACCCTTTGGGCGCAAGCGCCCCAAGTATCTGGCGAGACAAGAAGGCCGTAAGGCAAACAAAGGTATATATGATATACATGTTATTGATGTGTACTTGACTAGTGCTCGATGCACACAGGTATTTGATCTGGTTCGGTTGCTAATATTTGTAACTTTCGAATCGGAAATGCGGAACAGCGACCGCTAGCAAGGGTGAGGTCAAGATGCGTGTCGGCAATGGATCAAGTGTTGATGTGATCGCCGGACGCTACCTCTCCACTTACCGTCGGGATTAGTCATAAACTTAAATAAATGTTATCTGGTGCACCTTGAGCATGAACATTGTATCTGGATCATGTTTGATGCAAAGTGGTTATTCATTTAAGTCTGAGAACAATGGTTGTTCCATTTATATGAATGAAATCTTTTATGGTCATGCACCGATGATGAATGGTTTATTTCTGTTAGATCTCGATGATAATGTTACACATATTCATAATGTTGATGCTAAAAGGATTAAACTTGATGATGATATATCTGCATATATGTGGCACTGCCGTCTAGGTCATATTGGCATTAAACGCATGAAGAAGCTCCATTCGGATGGACTTTTGGAATCACTTGATTATGAATCATTTGATACATGTGAGCCATGCCTTATGGGCAAGATGACTAGAACGCCGTTTTCCGGTTCAATGGAGCAGGCGATGATTTATTGGAAGTCATACATTCTGATGTATGTGGTCCAATGAGTGTGTCGACGCGAGGTGGATATCGTTATTTTGTTACTTTCACGGATGATTTGAGTAGATACGGTTATATCTACTTGATGAAACACAAGTCTGAAACCTTTGAAAAGTTCAAGGAATTTCAGAATGAAGTGGAAAATCATCGTAATAGAAAGATCAAATTTCTACGATCGACCGTGGAGGTGAGTATCTAAGTTCTGAGTTTAGCACTCACATGAAAGAGTGTGGAATTGTTTCACAACTCACACTGCGGAACACCACAATGAAATGGTGTGTCGGACGTCGTAATCGTACTTTATTAGATATGGTTCGATCTATGATGTCTCGACGGACTTGCCGTTGTCATTTTGGGGTTATGCACTAGAAACTGCTGCATTCACTTTAAATCGGGCACCATCTAAATCCGTTGAAACGACACCGTATGAATTGTGGTTTGAAACAAACCTAAGCATCATTCTTAAAGTTTGGGGTTGCGATGTTTATGTGAAGAAACTTCAACCGATAAACTCGAACCCAAAGCGGAAAAATGCGTCTTCATAGGATACCCTAAAGAAACTATTGGGTATTCCTTCTATCACGCATCCGAGGGCAAGGTTTTTGTTGCCAGAATGGATCCTTTCTAGAAAGAGTTTCATGAAAGGTGTGAGTAGTCGGAAGGTAGAACTCAAGAGGTTGTGGAACCTTCTCTTCAAAGTATGGCGAGTAGCGCAGCGCGGAAGTTGTTCGGAGTTGGCTCCACTGTTGAAGAGGGAACTAATGATAATGATCATGAAACTCCGAAGAGAGTACTACCGAACCTCGCAGTCAAGCAGACGCGACTCCCGAGCTATCGGAAATCTGTCATAAATTTCATGGTTGATGAAAATAATGACCTGCGACGTATGAAGAAGCGATGATGAGCCCGTTCCAACAAATGGTTAGAAGCCATGAAATCGAGATGGAATCCATGTATGAAAATCAAGTTTGGAACTTGGTGGAATTACCTCACGGCCGAAAGGCCGTGGAGAACAAATGGATTTTCAAAGGAAAAGCGTCTTGATGGTAATGTGACCATCTATAAAGCTCGACTTGTCGCAAAGGGTTTCGACAAATTCAAGGAGTTGACTACGATGAGACTTTCTCTCCGTAGCGATGCTAAAGTCGATTAGGATTATGTTAGCAATTCTGCATATTTCGATTATGAAATATGGCGGATGGATGTCAAAACCGCGTTTCTCAATGGTAATATTGAAGAAGAGTTGTATATGATACAACCAAAGGGTTTTTGTCGATCCTAAGGATGCTAACAAGGTGTGCAAGCTTCAGATCCATCTATGGATTGAAGCAAGCATCACGGTTGGAATCTCCGCTTTGATGAGGTGATCAAAGAGTTTGGATTTGTCCAAACTTATGGAGAAGCTTGTATTTACAAGAAAGTGAGTGGGAGCAATGTGGCATTTACGATATTATATGTGGATGACATATTATTGATCGAAATGATATAGAACTTTAAACAGTGTTAAAAGTTATCTAAGCGACAAATTTTCAATGAAGGACCTAGGTGAGCGTCATACATATTAGGCATAAAGATCTATAGAGATAGATCTAGACGCCTAATAGGGCTATCATAAAGTACATACCTTGATAAGATTTTAAAGAAGTTTAAAATGGGCAAGTAAGAAGGGTTCTTACCTATGTTGCAAGGCAAGACATTGAGTAAGACTCAAAGTCCCGGCTTGGGAAGAAAGAGAGATAATGGACAAAGTCCCTATGCTTCAGCCATAGGCTCTATAATGTACGCCATGCTATGTACAAGACGGATGTGGCACACGCTATTAGTTTGACTAGTAGGTACCAATCGGATCCAGTTCGAACAACTGGATAGCGGTCAAGAATATCCTTAAGTACTTACGAAGAACTAAGGATATGTTTCTTGTATCTGGAGGTGAAGAAGAGCTCGTCGCTAAGTGTTATGTCGACGCTAGCTTTGACACCGATCCGGATGACTCTAAGTCTCAATCCGGATCGTATTTCTCATGAATGGCGGAGCGGTTAGTTGGAGGAGCTCCAAACAACCTGTGGTAGCGGGATCAACAACGGAGGCCGAATATGTTCTTTGCTTGAGCGGCTCGGGAAGCGATTTGGATGAAGGAGTTCATATCCGAACTAGGAGTTGTGGCAAGCGTTGGACCCAATGGTGATCTATTGTGACAACAATGGTGCCATTGCCAATGCCAAAGAGCCAAGGTCTCACAAGCATTCCAAGCATATTAAGCGCGGTTTCACTCCATCATGAGCATGTCAAGGATGGAGATATAAAGATTTAGAAGTACATACGGATCTCAATGTAGCAGATCCGTTGACTAAAACTCTCCCTAGAGCAAAACATGATCAACACGAACTCAATGGGTGTTAGATATATCACTATGTAACTAGATTATTGTCTCTAGTGCAAGTGGGAGGATCAAGGAATATGCCCCGAGAGGCAATAATAAATTGTTTATTATGTGTATTCCAAGTATATGATAGATGTTTATTTTGCATGCTATAATTGTATTAATACGGAAACGTTAATACATGTGTGTTTAATAAACAAACAGAAAGTTCCTAGTTAAGCCTCTCTCATAAACTAGCTCGTTGATTAACAAGATGATCAAGGTTTCCGATCATGGACATTGGATGTTGTTAATAACGGGATCACAACATTAGTGTAATGATGTGATGAACATTCATCAGTATAGCATTACGATCAAAGTCATTGAGTTTATATTGCTATAACAACTTATGAAGTGATCCTAATCCTTAGACCATGAGATCATGTCAATCACTAACACCGAAGAGTTTCTTGATAACATCAAACGTCACACCGTAGCAGGTGATTATAAAGATGGGTTCGTAACTAATAAAGTGTTATGTTGAGGCTCATGGATCAAGAGTGGAATTTGTTCATCCGATGACGGATAGATATACTCTGGGCCCTCGGTGATATCACATTGATTAGCTTGCAAGCAAGTGATTTGATCACTAGAATGTTATATCAGGAACGAGAAAAGAGTGCATGTCGATGCGAGATCAAACTAGGTATGGAGATACCGATGATCGAATCTCGGACATGTAATATATCGTGAGACAAAGGGATTAAGATACTAGCGTAAAAGGTTCCGACGATCACAAGAAAGTCATCGTTGAATGTGTGGGAGTCGTATGGGTCTCGGATCCCGCTTCGATTATTGATCGAGAGGGTCTCGATCATGTCCGCATTATTCACGAACCGTAGGGTGACACACTTAAGAGACACCGACATCCAATTGGAGCAAAAGTTTCATGCGAAAGAATAAACAAGCGCAGGAATTTATTTCACTAGATCTAAAGCAGGTTTTGGGTGAAATTGCATAAAGTGGTTATGCATGTGAAATAGAATTCTAGCAAGGGTTATTGTGAATGTTTGTCATTAAAGTAATTGACAAAATTCTGAATAAAATAAAAGAGTTTTATTTAAGAGAGTTTGCATTAAATTTTGTGGAAATTTAATGGGATCTTTGAGTGGGATTTTGAGTGGAGGAATTTGGAGGAGTTTTGTGAGTGGAGTGTCCACCCACATGAATGAGGGGAGGGCAAGGGGGCAGGCCCCATGCGCCGGCCACCCCCTTGGGGTTCCCCCTCTCCAATAAAAGGCACCCCCCTCCTCACTTCTCACTCACACCTCCTCGTGAAGGATCTCTCTCCCCCTCTAGTATTTATCCCCATGGTATCGGACTAGCGAGATACATGTTCCCGGTGGCTATTCGGCAAAAAAGAGTTGTGCTTCCACTGCATCGCTGAGGCGAGGCGGAGGTTGCTCAGTGCCTCGAGCGTGTGTCTTGCGACGGATCTGCTGCTGATTTGCGGCGCTAGGACTTCCTCTCGATCTTGAGATCGGCAAGGGATCGTCTACATCAACCACGAGTTTGGACTCGTTAAACTTTGTCGGTCTTCAAGGGTATGTTCTCTACGGATGTACATCCGCCCGTTGTTTGTATCTAGTATAAATAGATCTTGGTATATAGTTCACATCGTAGGAAATTTTTTGTTTTCTATGCTGCGAACCCTTCAAACAAGCCACACGTCAAGTGCGGAGCCGGTCTCGCGAACGACGTCGCGTAAGGTTGGCCTGGACCGCATCAATCTCACTATCCCGCGTCATAAGAAGAACACAAACAAGAGGCTTGCAACAGAAAACATCAACGCCTGCAACAACCATGTTGCGTTCTCGTGAAACACATCTACGCATAGATCTAGCTCGATACCACTGAAGGGTTTCATGCATAGTAAATCAAAATTTTCTACGGATGCGAGCGGAGAAAGCCAAGATCTAATCTAGGAGATGCAAACAACGAAATAGATTGGATTAGATCTTCATACCCTTGAAGATTCGGACAATGGAACGTTCGTCGGAACGTGGGTGATGTAGTCGTACTGCTTCTCCTCCTCGCGATCCGATCCGATCTAGCACCACAAGGCGATGCCTCCGTGAGATGCACATGTGCAAGACTCGACATCTCCTCCTTCCTCGGTCCAGCAAGTATGGTGGAGACAGATTGATCTACAATGCGGCGGCCGGTGTATGTGGTGGAGAGTTTTGCGGCAGGCTTCTCGCCCGCAATGGGAGGGAGAGAGAGAGGAGGGCAGCAGGGCGACTGGCTTGAGGGGAAGGTGTGGGGGGTGGTGCGCCCCCAGACCTCTTTATACAGAGGGGTGGGCGGCAGCCCTAGCCCCTCCCCCAAGCCCAAACCGGCGACCAAAGGAGGAGGAGTGGGGGGCAAGGAAACCCCCCCTTCTAGAAGGTCCAAGCTAGGGTTTATCCTCTCTTGGCCAGCTGGGCCCTATGGGGCCTTGTGCCCCTGGCCCAATGTGGCCAGGGCACTCCCTCATAGGCCCATGCCCCCTCCCGGAAGGTGGGGCCACGTTGGTCCCCTTTCGGAAGGTTCTAGAAGCTTCCCAATACAATGATTAACTGGAACAATTCAACTCCAAAAGCGACCGCCTTATATGAATCTTATTCTCCGGACTACTCGGAACCTCTCGTCGATGTCCGGATCCCATCCGAGACTCGAACAAAAACTCATAAACCAATTATCCAATCTATCCTAGCGTGAGACACGTTAAGTGTGACCTGACCCCTTGGTTCGAGAATATGCGGACATGATCTTCTATCAATAATCAATGGGTGCTGAAACCCATAGACTCCCACATTCATCTATGATCATATCGGATGAACCACGATGCCAGGATTCAATCAATCCCATATATATATTCCCTTCGTCTCGCGTTATTTTACTTGCGAGATTTGATCATGATGCAATCATACCTAGTTCAATCTCGTTCACGGCAAGTACTTTACTCGTTCCGTAATCCGATATCACTTTGTGATTAACTCCTTAACCACATGCTTGCAAGCGGTGTTGATATCGATCACCGAGTGGGCCAAGTATATCTCTCGACTTGGGAGGACAAATCCCATCTCGATACATACAACCCAGATACTTTCCGATCACAGAGACACCTTTATGATCACCCTCTCATAGGATGACGTTTGATGACCTCAAAGCTTTCTTCCGATACCAGGGAGTTGTATTATCTCATGGTCTAAGGAATACAATATTTGACATAAGAAAAGCTTCGCAAAGATGAACACGATGACACGATCTAATTTCTTCGCTTAGTTTGGGTCTGTCCATCATATCATTCTCCTAATGATATGATCTCATTATTAATTGACAACTCATGTCCATGGTTAGGAAACCTTAGCCATCATTAATCAATGAGCTAGTCCATAGAGGCGTACTAGGGACACGGTGTTGTTCACAAACCACACAAGTATTAAAGTTTCCGCTTAATACAATTCTAGCATGGAATATAAACATTATCATGAACAAGAATTATAATAATAACATCTTTATTATTGCCTCTAGGGCATAATTCCAACAGGAAGTTCCGGTCAGGGACCGAAAGTTCCGGTGACACCAGGAAGACCATCTCAGGTTAGGAAGACAACAAGGAAGAACTTGTGCAGGGAATAGAGAGGGCTTGAGGTAAGGAAAGGCTTAGGATAGATAGCTTAAACTGTGAAGAACCAAAACCAACAAAAACCAAGAAAAACAAAAAGGTCAAAGACACAAAAAAAACGAGTTGGTGGCCGAAGCCACCTTATATAAGAGTAAATGGCTTGACACCGCGAAGATATATCTTGGGTTCATTACCAACACTCACCATGAAGCTCAAATGGTCTCCTTTAGAGACTATAGAGTATGAAAACTTTAATGTGCGCATAATAGGGATAGTGTTTGTTCATAAGAGGAACTACACTCCCCCTAAATCCATGCCTACATCCAAACAAGATACATATTGAGACGCGGGTAGGTGTGCAAGGGTTCAAGCAAAATTGCTCGAATCAATGATATTTAGCTCATGCCTTAACTCTCGGAACCTTGCTTCATCAAGAGGCTTCGTGAATAGATCCGCAAGATTTGCCTTGGTGGGAACATACTCCAAAGAAATGTCTCCTCTAGCAACATGGTCCTGAATGAAATGATGACGAATCTCAATGTGCTTGGTCCGGTTGTGTTGCACGGGATTGTGAGCAATAGCAATGGCACTCTCATTGTCGCAAAGAAGAGGCACCTTGTCAAAAGATAGTCCAAGATCCTTCAAAGTTTGCTTCATCCATAGCAATTGAGCACTTATGCAGAGATGTACTCGGCTTGACAATGGACATAGACACACAGTTTTGCTTCTTCGAGGACCAACAAACCAAAGATCTTCCGAGAAACTGACAAGCTCCGGAGGTTGACTTTCTTCCCACTTTGTCACCAGCCCAGTCCAAGTCCGTGTAACCAATGAGATCAAAGCTGGCTCCCTTGGGGTACCACAACCCAAAGTTTGGGGTATGAACTAAATATCGAAAGATCCTCTTGACAACCATCATGTGACTTTCCTTTGGTGCGGCTTGAAATCTTGCACACATACCCACACTCAACATAATATCCGGTCGGGATGCACAAAGATAGATCAAAGAACCAATCATCGATCGATAGAGTTTTTGATCCAACTCCTTACCCTTGGGATCGAGATCAAGATTAACCTTAGTTGGAATGGGAGTCTTGGCAGCTTTGACTTGATCAAACTTGAACTTCTTGAGCATGTCTTGGATGTACTTGGCTTGGTTGATGAAAGTCCCTTTCCTCAATTGCTTGACTTCAAACCCAAGGAAAAACTTCAACTCCCCCATCATGGGCATCTCGAAGCGGTCGGTCATGAGATTGGCAAAATCCTCATTAAAAGTTTTGTTAATAAACCCAAAGATAATGTCATCAACATAGATTTTGCATACGAACAAGTGGCCTCCAACTTTCTTAGTAAAAAGAGTGGGATCAATGAGGCCCACTTTGAAGCCACGGTCTAACAAGAGCTCCCTAAGGCAATCATACCATGCACGTGGGGCTTGTTTGAGGCCATAGAGTGCCTTCTTGAGCTTGTAGACATGGTTCGGAAAAAGTGGATCCTCAAAACCCGGAGGTTGCTTGACGTATACCAACTCTTTCAAAGGACCATTAAGAAAAGCACTCTTAACATCCATTTGATGCAATTTAAAGTTATGATGGGTAGCGAAGGCAAGAAGCATACGAATGGATTCAACGCGAGCAACGGGGGCGTAAGTATCACAGTAGTCGATGCCCTCAACTTGTGAGTATCCTTGGGCAACTAACCTTGCCTTGTTGCGCACGATAATTCCATTCACATCGCACTTGTTCTTGAAGACCCACTTGGTTCCAATGACGTTTTGACAGTCTTTAGGCCGCTCAGCCAATGTCCAAACATTGTTCCTCTTGAAGTTGTGAAGTTCCTCGTTCATAGCATCAAGCCAATCATCATCTTCAAGAGCTTTGAAGACTTTCTATGGTTTCACAAGAGAGATAAACGCATGGTGAGAGCAAAAGGAAGGTAGTTGCCTCCTAGTAGTGGAACCTTTATTGAAATATCCATAGACATTATCAAGGATATGGCCATCTCGAACGAGCTTGGCGAGACGATAGGCTTGACGGCGAGCTTGTGCTTCAATTTGAGATTCTTGACCTACCACTTGGTCATATCCACCAATTGAGCCGCCCCTTTGACTATAAGCACGAACACGAGGGTCATCTTCATCAATTTCCACTTCGGGGGAGTCATCACTTGGAGAGGATCCTTGAGGATCAATGACTTGCTCTTGATCTCGACGAGCTTGACCTTGGGGAGAACCATGACCTTAAGGAGGAGCCCCATGTTGGGGAGGTTGATGAGGTTGATGAAGAGCTTGTTCTTTAGAGCTTGGAGAGTCATGAGTATGGGAAGCTTCGGAAGAGCTTGAGGGAGCTTGTGCCAAGAAAGTAGGTCCTTGAGGTGCAAGATGATCTTGTGAGAGTGAGGGCTCCACTTGAGTAGAGCTTGGTCCTTCTCCTTCGTCCATAAGGGGATCCTCAATGGGGAGGTGGAAACCCACACCCATTCTTCCTATGGCCTTGGGAGGAATTTCATCACTTGGATCACAAACACCATCTTGACTAACAAGAGACTCATGATTTTCATCAAACTTCACGTTGCTCGTATCTTCAACTCTTCCATTGGCTTTGTTGTAGACCATATAAGCATGGGACTGATTTGAGTAACCAACGAAAATTCCTTCTTGAGCCTTGGATTCAAACTTTGACAACCGAACTCCCTTTTTGAGAATGTAGCACTTGCAACCAAACACCCGAAAGTAGCTAACATTAGGCTTTTTCCCGGTGAGAAGTTCATAGGGGGTCTTGTTCTTATTCTTGCGGAGATAAAGCCGGTTGGTTGCATGGCAAGCGGTGGAGATGGCCTCGGCCCAAAAGTTGTATGGAGACTTGAAATCAGCTAGCATAGACCTAGCCGCATCCATCAAAGTGCGATTCTTCCTTTTGGCAACTCCGTTTTGTTGAGGGGTGTAGGGAGTGGAGTATTGATGCTTGATTCCTTCATCACTGAGAAACTCATCCAAGGTATAGTTTTTGAACTCGGTGCCATTGTCACTTCGAATTGAGAGAATAGTTGCATTGTGCTTCCGTTGAACCTCATTAGCAAAGTCAATGACGGTTTGTTGAGTCTCACTCTTGTATTTGAAAAAGAACACCCAAGTGTATCTTGAGAAATCATCCACAATAACCAAGCAATACTTCTTGCCTCCAAGGCTATCATGAGAGGGAGGACCAAAGAGATCCATATGCAAGAGCTCCAAACACCTCTTGTAGTGATTCGATTGAGCGCTTTGTGAGGAGTTTCATGCATCTTCCCTTCAATACAAGCCCTGCAAACACGATCTTTGGCAAAAGAAAAATCGTTAATTCCAAGGATGTGGCCCTCGGAGTGAAGTCTTTGCAAAGTCCTCATGTTAACATGGGCTAGGGCGATGCCTGACCAGCCCTTGTCGGCTTTAGCATAGAGACATAGAGCATGAGGAGTAGTGGTCCCTGAAAAGTCCACCACATACAAGTCATGTTCTACATATCCTACAAAAGCCACCTTGAGAGACTTGCTCCACATGAGGACCACGGAATGAGAACTAAAGAAAGAAGAAATACCCATAAGAGCAAGAGCACGCACTGAGAGTAAGTTGTAACCGAGAGTTTTGACAAGCATGACGTCAACCAAGGATACATCCGGGGGTTACCACCACTTTGCCAAAACCCAAAACCCGAGAGCTTGTTTTGTCACCATAGGAGACCATGGTGTTGGCAATATTGGGTCTGGATTCGGTCATGATAGACTTTCTTCCGGTCATATGACTCGTGGCACCACTATCAAGCACCCATTTTGATCCGCCGGAAGCATAGTCCTACAAGAAAATCAAGCCTTGGTTTTAGGTACCCATTTTGCAATGGGTCCCCTTTTGTTAGTGACAAGAACCTTTGGCACCCAAATGGCCCAATGATAATCATGCGTGTAAGATGTTCCCACATATCTAGCATATACATGACCATCATAAGATTTGCAAAGAATATAAGAGGGATTGTTCTTTCCGGCAAAGTTGTCACTTTGCAAGAGGGTTAGGCCATTTGGTACTCCTTGGGCCATGCCCTTGTTCTTTTTCTTCTTCTTCTTCTTCTTCTTCTTCTTCTTCTTCTTCTTCTTCTTCTTAGTCTTGGCAAGTTGATCCTTCAAAACCTTGACTTCCTCTATGATATTCTCATGCTTGCAACAAGGGTTAGGATAGCTAGACAAGTCTATAATTTGCACAATGGAAGACTTAGAAAGATCACAAGTTAATTGAGTTTGAAGTTGTTCATGAGTTTCAAAAAGATTTGAGAATTTACTCTCCAAGGCTTTGTGTTCCTCTTTGAGTTTCTCATGATCCTTTTGAGTCCTATCATGACCACCCACAAACTCAACATTTTTTTTCTTGAGAACCTTAATCAAAGCAAGAGCATGGTCACGTTCTTTAATTGTAGAGGTCAAAGTGTTGTTATGATCATCTACAAGCTTAGACACATTTTCTTCAAGGTTAATTCTCATATTTTGCTCATCCTCAATACTTTGAGTGAGAGAGGCAATTTCATCGGCGACATCTCTTTCATTTTTACTTAGCAAGTCAAGAAGTTCTTCCTTTTCATCTAAGGCATCTCTAGCATTGTCAAGTTGTGCAAGTAAGGACTCAAAGAAGTTTTTAGTTTCTTCATCTAAGGTAGCAACAAATTCACACATGTCAATCATCTCTTTGTTCACCTCTAGACCAACAAGATCAAGAGAGGAAGGCTCGCTAGAGATAGGTTGAGGAGTGGGTTTCGGTGATACCTCGGTGGCCTTGGCCATGAAGCACTTTTGGTTGGAGGAGATGACATTTTCATTTGGCGAGTCGAAGAGGGATAGACGTGGGGTTGAGGAAGTGGCAATAGCAGCAACCCCCACAATCTCTCCACCATGAACTTCATCATCATCATCTTCATTCGTGCCCGAAAGATATTCTTCATGGACCACAATTGCTCGTTCCTTGTTAGTGGCGTTCTTGATGGCGTAGTTCTTGTTCAAGGGATGAGGAGGTCTTGACTTGATCTTGCGAATGAGACGACCACCATTGTCTTCACGGTTCTCAAAGGGACACTTGGCCACTAAGTGACTCTTGTTGTTGCAATTGTAGCATGACCTTTCTTTGGGAGACTTGTTGGATGAGTTGAATCTTGAGTTGTCCCTTGATCTTGACTTGAATCCGGACTTGTTCCAAAAGGCCCTTAAAGCGAGAGCAAGATGTTCGTTGAAGGAACATTTGAGATCCTCTTGAGACCACTCACTTGATGTATCATCATCATCAACTTCAATAGCCTTGGCCTTCAAAGCAAGGTTCACTTTTGTTGATCCAATGGCTCTAGCTCGAGCGGACTCCGCATTCTTCTTAGCAATAGTCATGGCAATTACTTCACTCAAGAATTCTTGGGAGGTCATTAAGTGAAAGTTGGTTCTTCCCTTGATAGAGTTGAGCTTTTGTTCTTCAAATGGGAGAAGAGCTTGAATGAACTTCCTCTTCATAAACCTGTCATCAACATAGTGAGCCCCAAGGTCCCTCATAGTGGAACAAAGGACCTTAAGACGCCTATACATGTCTTCAGGGGTCTCATCATCTTGCATTGTGAAACCACCGCACTCGTTGTTGATCTCATCAAACTTGGAGCTTTGGATGCTAGCATTCCCAACAAAGAGCTCGGTGAGTTGATCCCAAGCTCCCTTGGCAGTGTCAAATTGGCGAATGTGAGCAAAATCCTTTGGAGTCAAGGCCTTTTGAATCATTCCCAAAGCTGTAGCATTGAGTTGCTTGTCCACCACTTCACCTCGTGTCAACTTCTTTAGGTCAAATGGAGAGAATCCATCCTCCACAATCCTCATTAACTCAATGGATGAGCTGGAAATATGTGAGCGCATTAGATATTGCCAATTGGCGAAATTAGACGTATCTAGCATGGGTGGTGCTCCTTGAGGTATAATGTGTGGCATGGGGATGAGTGGATCCGGAGTGTACTTCGGCGGTGGGGGTACAGCCGAGTAGTCCTTTCCTCCATTTTCCTCTTTGGAAGTTGGGTTCTCGGGCTCCTCGATGTTCTCACTTGGAACCTTGGTAGAGGTTTGAGCAACAAAACCAAGTCCCAAGTGAGTGGTGGCAGCATGGAAGTTACCGGGCGGACACAGTGTGTGGGAGGAACCTCGTTGGGTTGGGGTGTGTCAATAGCAACCATGGGGTTTGGCTTGAGAGACTGCAAGAGAGTCATCATTTCCTCGAACTTGGACATCATGGATGACTCCAATTGCTTGAGGTCATCCATAGTGGACAAGTTCTTGGATTTTTCAGTTTCACTACTCCTTAAATACCATAGTCTCTTAGGCGGTAAAGCCGTAAGAGCACAGGCTCGATACCAATTGAAAGTACCGACTTGATACGACTAGAGGGGGGTGAATAGGCGTCTACTCAATTTTAATTTGTTTCTCACTTTTAGGCTCAACGAGAAAGGAAGTTATCTAGAGATGCAACTAAGTGAACAACCTAAATGCAAGAAAACAACCGCCAACAACAAAAGCGATAAATAGCAAGGAGTAAAGGAAGGAAGCAAGTAACGGAGAGGGACACGGAGATGTAATTCCCGTAGTTCACTCCCAAGGAGCTACGTCTACGTTGGAGAGGTGTCGGGGCCACACAAGGTCACCCGAGCGCCACAAAGGCCTCACCTTCTTCTCCGGTGAGCTCCCCCACAAAGGAGGCCTCACAATCCACTAACCGGTGACCTTGAAGGCGCCAAACGAAACCTTTACACCAAGGTTGAGGGGGAGGCTACACAACTCAATTGGAGGCCCTCAACGACACCTCGAAGCTTTACAACACATGCCTTAGCTCCGGGGATGCCCTACACCGTCTAGGGTTCCAATAAACCCAAGAGCGACAAGATCCACAAAGGATGGGTGGGGAAATCAAATCTTCTTTGGTGGAAGTGTAGATCTAGGTCACCTCCCTCGCCTATCAAAAGATCAAGTCATTTGAGTGGCTAGAGAGAGAAATCTAGTGAGGTGAAGTTCAAGCATTAATGGAGGAGAGAGAAAAATTCGACAGAGAGTGGGAGGAAGAAGGGGGGTGCCTTAAATAGCCCCATGCTGAACCGTTCTGACCCATGACCTCACCGGAAGTTCCGGTGAGAGGCCGGAAGTTCCGCCCAGCCTGGCTCCAACGGTCATCAGACCGTTGACGCCCGCTCCAGAAGCGCAACCGGAAGTTCCGATCAAAACAGACCGAAATTTCCGGTGAACTTCCGAGCAAGTTCCAACCAAGTTCCGGCAAATAGCACACTTCGACACAGAAGGTTACCGAGCCGCCACCGGAACTTGGGGCGGAACAAGAGACGAAACTTTTGGTCATGGCGAAATCGACGGAAGTTCCGACAGCGGAAATCTGCCCAGAACTTTAGCGAGACAAGTTCGATGCAAGTTCCGGCCAAGTTCGGCAAATAGCACACTTCAAAGCAGAAGTTCTTGGCCATACCGGAACTTGCGGAACTAGCGTCGAACAAACAAGAACAACCCGCAGAAAAAGTTTGAGCGGAACTTCCGTCCTATGACCGGAAGTTCCGGTGAGACACAAAAGGCTCCAACAGAACAGGAACACGCTCTCTCATGGGATAATGGGATTGCTGTGGCAATGCATATAGGTTTGTGCAAGAACAAGTGATTTCACACAGCCTTCCAAAATGGACCCCCTCTTAATAGTACGGTGACCTAAAAACAACAACCGGAAAGAAACTGGGAGAAGACTAAAAGGCCACCGTCTTCAAAAGATCACAAGAGAGCATCCATCACAATAGAAGGAGACATCAACAACGTTTCCCCTGAAACTCAAGAGCACAATTAAAACCATGGTTGGGATTGTCATTTAACACCAAAAACATCATGGGAAGATATAGTCCTTTCAGCTTTGTTATGGAACATTACAATCGAGGTCTCTTCAACAAGCTACAAAGCTTAAAGCAACGCATCAAGAGTGTGGATGAGTGCTACAAGGATGTGGATATTGCAATGATGATAGAAACCATCATGGATTCCTCGAAACAAACAATGTCAAGATTCTTGAATGGGTTAAACTACTCAATAAAGAGAGTCACCAAATTCCAACCATACAACACCATTGTTGAATTGGTTCATCAAGCTTGAAAGGCCAAGAGAAGAGTCCAAAATGATCTTCGCTACTTCAAGTCCAAGCAAGACTACACAACAAAGTACTCCCAACAACAATATCCTTTGGAATAAACTTCTCCTACAAAACCTTCGACTTTCTCAAGCCACCAATCAACAAGAATGAAGACAACATCATACACAATGTACTCTCAAGCATCAATAGTAAAAACATAAGTTACTTGTTTCAAGTGCAAGAAGGATGGACACAAGTCCTTTGTGTGCCCAAACATCAAGTTCATGGTACTAATGAAAAATGGAGAAAATGAACAAATGAGGAAGGAGAACATGAAGCTTTGAAATAATTTAACCTCCAACAACAAGATACAAGTGACAACAATGAAATCTATTGCAATCATGAAAAAATACAATGCTCATAGTCATAAGAATATTTACCACCAATCTCCAAGTTGAACAATACTAAAGGTGCAATCTCTTCCAAACTAGAGCCGACATAAACGGAAATCTACCAAAGTGATCATAAATGGCAGAAGTTGTCATAATTTGGCGAGTGAAGAACTTTGCAAAAAACTCAAGTTGGAGTATATGAAGCATCCCCATCCATATCATGTCTAATGGCTTGGTGACAACAGAATCTTCAAGATAAAGTACAAAGTCCAAGTCTCTTTCAAGAGTCTCCCTTATGAAGATATCATCGAATATGACATACTACCAATGATGGTTTGTCACATGCTTCTTGGGAGACCATGGAAATTTGACAAAGAAGCTATACATGATGGTCACACCAACCACTATTCCTCCAAGTGGAAGAACAACACCTTTGTGCTCCAACCCATGATGCCAAGACAATTCATTATCGCAAATGCAATAAGCCTACCCAAGATACAAACAAGAGAAGGATCCCGGTGATATGAGTGGTGAGAGCCAAAAGCCAAAATTTAGTTGAAAAACAATGACTGTCACATTGAATGCCACAAAAAGTGAGATGAGTGATTTCAGTGTGACCTATGCTAACAAACTATCATACAATTATCTATCTTTGTTATCAATTTTGCAAGGTACTCAAGATAGGAAACCAACTCTAATGCACGTACCTACGATAAGATATCCAACAACAACATGAAGACAAGAAATACTACAAGCTCTCCGACAACAATGACCAAGGCTTTGATCCCGGAGATCCCACCTCATACAAGTTCAAGGCCAGTGACATATCTACTCCTATACATGATGATGAGAGTTTAGAGTTGACGATGACTCTTTTTCAAGAGGAGATGATGCATCCCGACATATAGTAATCACATGCCACCCATTGAACCAAGCGATCCAAGTCATGCTACTCCCACGCAAGGTGAATTTTTTTCATAACTCTTCTCCTTTAGTACCCATTTGAATGGAATGCTACGTGAGACAAACACCCATCTTGTGACTAGATCCATACCCATGAAAATGATGCCAATAGGAGATGCTAAGGATTCACGAGGATCCAAGACAAACAAGCATGAAGTATGGAAGATGAGAAGAAGAAGAAGAAGCAATGATACGTCCAATTTGCATCACCATTATATATCATAATTTGCCTCTATTCATTGATATATGTCTTATTATGAGGTATTACTTATGTATTTTCCACTGTTTTTGCATGTTGGATGATTCTTGGAGGATGGACTGCCGGAGTCTGGATTCTGATGGAAAAAGAGGTGTTTTGATGCAATTTCGCGAAGATCAGAAAAATACCAGAAAAATATGGGAAAATTATATTTTCCCGAAAGACGAAGGAAGCCAGAAGGGGAGGCGCAGCCGGGCACAGGGGGCCCACACCCCTCCTAAGCGCGGGCCCACCTTGCCCCGCGCCTAGGGCAGGTGTGGCCCACCTGCTCGGCCTCCGACTCCGCCCTCTCGTCTATATCTTCCTCACGGAACCCTAACACCAGGGGAGAGACCACAAATAGATTTTTGCCGCCTCTGCGGGGCGGAAAACACCGAGAGAGAAAGATCTCTTTGACATACAGATTTCTGCCGGGGAAATTCCTTCCTGGAGAGGGGAGATCATCGCCATCAACACCATCATCAAGCTAGGCTTCATCGGGATCATCATCATGCACACCATCATCTCCACTAGCACCATCATCACCACTCTATCCCGCTATAACAATTGTGTTGGATTGCTTTAGTTCTTAGGGGAAACTTTCCCGCTGTTAATTAGTATTGTAGTTGATGATTGTGAGTGGAACCATTGGATTATTGTTTATGTTCAGATTGTTATTCATCACCATATCATCTTTGATCTTGATCCATATGATATCTTGTGAGTAGTTCGTTTAGTTTTTGAGGACATGGGAGAAGTCATGTTGTTAGTAGTGGATTTGTGTTGAGTTATTATTCAATGGTTTAGTATTTAAGTTGTGATGCTATTCTTCTAGTGGTGTCATGTGAACGTCGACTACATGATACTTCACCATTTATGGGCCTAGGGAAATGCATTGTGTATTTGGAAACTAATTGTGGGGTTCTTGAATGGTAAATGAACCCCGTTAGGACACCATTGCATAAGGGAGCGTAGGATCTCAGAGTTTAAGGTTCTAGTTAGGTTTATATCTTAATTACTTTCCCTTTATTTGCGTATGCTTGCACGGGGTTTAATCACAAGTATGTATTAGTCAAAGTAAGGTCGGTACATTAGCACAGGTTCACCCACATAGAAGAGTACTCAGCTATTTGAAGCGAAAGCACTTGACAGAATTCCCATGTGTCCTCGAGAACGTTTGGTCCTTATAATTATTTCCACCGGCCTGTCCTTTGCTAAGAAAGGATTGGGCCACTTGCTGCGTTTGTTCGTTGTCTTTCTTACTTGCACTTTGTTTTGTTGCTTTATCAGAAAACCCCTAAAAATCCGTTTGCTAAGTATTTACAGAGAATTCCTGCTCCATACCACTAGTCAACACCTTCTTCTCCGCGTTGGGATCGACACTCCTATTTATCGGAAGTACTGCGATACACCCCCTATACTTGTGGGTCATCAAGCAACAACTTCAAGACCGGAGTCTTCAACCTCCGCACAGCAAAATCCTTGGTCTGGTCATGTGGCATCCCGCAAAACCACTACTAGAAAATCGCGTTGTTTTTGTGCATTGCATCATCATGGCCGCATGCTCATGTCATCATGCCACATTGCATCTGAGCATCGTCATCATCTTGCATTTTTTCGCATAAAACTATTTGTGGAAAAACCTAATTTGTTTTCTAAATGCCCCGTCTTTATTCAAACGCAAAACCTGGGACACCGGATTATTTTGTTTTGTTTGCTATCGGTTTGCAAAAGTCTGTTTGAAATAAATAAATTATTTAATTATTTTTAGTGGGGCAGTCGAACGGGCCGATTCAACCCAGTCGACCACCCCGGAATAAAATCGGTCCACCTAAACCAGCCCACCCGAATTCTAAAGCTACCTAGTACTAATGTACCACCCACGCCTCACACCTCACCTCGGCCCCAATCTCTACCCACCCCGCCACCTCATCAATCCCCTACCTTTTCCTCCCTCCCTCTCTCTCTCACGTGTTTCCCATCTACCCCTCTCTCTTCCAACCGGGCCCCACCTGCTGCACCTCGGCCCCCACAGTCAACCCACCCTCTCTCTCTCCTGACCGTGGGACCCACCCCACCCCAACACACACGCCCCGTACACAGAACCACCACCCCGCTCCCGTCTGGTCCACCCCCACTCTCCCTCCCTGCCCACTCACGCACACACCGACACACATGCCACCCTGCAGTCCTGCCCCATCCCCCACCCCCTTCCTGTCACGCCTCCCCAACCGCGTCCCCTTCCTCTTCCTCCCTTCCGGCCACCTCTCCTCTCCTCCTTCCTCTCCTCCGCCCTAGGATCCCTCTCCTCACCGGCTCCGACCTCCCTCATGGCTTCCTCCTTCCAGCACGCCGCCCTTCCTCCTCCTTGCCCCGCATCCTCCCTCTGCCTCTCCGCCGCCACCAGCCGCCTTGGCTCTCCTCCTGGCCGCCACCGCGCCCTCCTTCCCTTCCGTCGCTCCTGGCCCGGCCATGAGCCGCCCGGCACCTCTTCTCCGGCGTCGCCCTTGAGCCGCCTCCCCTTCCTGCAAGCCCCGTCGGCCGCCTCAGCCCCGTCGACCTCGCCTCCGAGCTCGCTGGCCTCCGGAGATCCTCTCCCGCGGCGTCCTCCTCGGGCCCGCTTCCTCTCCGTCGGTGACGCCGCTGCGCCCGCCTTTCCACCGCCGACGGCCCCTCTCTTGCGCGCGCGTCGCCGCCGCCGCCTGCATCGGCCTCGCCACGCCAACCCTGCCGCCGAGATCGCCTGCCAGCCCGTCGCCACCTCGGCCTCTCTCGCCGCCCGGGCCGCACAAGCTCGCCATTCCGCATCGCAAGCTAGACGCCGTTGCCGCTGTCGGTCCGGTTCTCCTGTGGTGACCACAGTCGACGACCACCGACTACGCTGTCGACCTGTTGTTGAAGTGGCAATGGTGCTGGCCTTGTTTAGATCGGTTCTGCCAAGCTACCACGCATCGCTGACCCCATATAGTCCACGGAACCCCAATGTCTTCTTCATGGATCTGATGTTCGAAGACCGTATACCCCGATGACCGCCAAGAACCTCGACACGAAAACGCCGAGTTCCCTTCGCGGACTCCAAGATCTTCGACCCTGGATCCATAGAACGTTCCGCCGAAGCCACGGACCCTCGGGATGACAAGTTCTCCACCCAAGGGCGACAAGGCTTTCTTCACAGTTCAAGACCCGTCATCGAACGACAAGATCATCGTCATGGAAACCGAAGACCACATGGGCGACAAGTACTTCCTCGAGGCGCCAAGTACTTCACCCGAACACGAGACCGGTCGACAAGTACTCCTTCCCGGACGCCGAGCTCGCCGAGAACCCGGATGCGACAAGATCTACCCGTTGATCGAGAATGTTTCTGCCGAGACCGATCCCGTCGAACCCCAGATCCGAACCCCGAGACCGAACCCCGAACCCCCGGAACCCCAAGTTCGCCGAACCCTAATGTGTGAACCTTTTCCCGAGCCCCTATTTTATAAACGCTAAATATAAAACCTGTTGCATATTAATCATTCATCTCGCATGCATATTTGTGTGGTTTGGGGGCCTTATGCCGATTCACCTTATAATTAAATATGGGGCCATCTGCGGGCAAATCTAGTCTTATATTGGCCTCATTTAAATTTGTGTAGCGAACCGGTAACTTATCTTGCCCTGTTATTACAACATTTAATTTGCGGGGTAGATAAATAACATGAACCATTTAATTATTTTCGGGACCCCGGTTCCGCTTAATCCTGCCTAATCGCATCGCACCTCTGCCATGCCATACAGCATACATGCATCATGCCCGATCTTCTGCCGTAATCTTAAATATTGCATCCGGTGTCTATTCTAGTGTTTTGGTTCTTCGCGGATAAGGCCGTTGAGTGGATGCGAGTGTCGACCCGATCTTGGATGAACCTTCGACAATGTTTTCAGGCGAGCATCTCCCCATTTCTACCTATCTTACTTTTATAGTATTTATTTCCCTCCTGTTGATCTATTGCTATCTGTGTTGCGATGCTCTAGCTTTCGTACCCGTGATATCCCTTGCAGCCTTATATTGCCTTGGACACCTCCTATTACACGTTGTGTGGTAGTTAGTTGGACTTATGCGTCGTAGTCGCTTGCTCAAGTCTTGTTGCGTGTCGTCAAGTGCCACGATTGTTGGTGTATTGCCGCATGTTTGATGTTGGAGATGATCATGGCTTTACTTTTCGTTCACTTTATTCTTGTTTAACAGCTAAAATTGAAGTAGGTAAGCGAGAGGCACGGTGGGCAATAGATGTTATTTGGTTGTTAACCGTCCACTTGTGTCCGTGGGACCCCAGTACTTGATACATGTTCCTTGAATATTCGCTATCCACATCCGGAGGATTATGGGACCCCCAGAGCGAGCATGATTCATTCTTATTTCTTGGGGCCACAAACTAGTTTGAGGTTTTATTTACTATCTGTACTTATGCCATGCTACTTGCTTTATTTACGATTGTGCGAGAGCACTGTCTTGTTAGGAATTGTGACCCGTTTTGCGGTATCGACAAGCCCGATTTTGGGTTCCCGATCGCTTCTGACGGCCCACAAACCTCGGGTCCGTCTCAAGTCACTAACCGTTCTTGGTGTACTCAAGGTGGCCCTCAAATATTTCTCAATCCTGTGATTGCTTTGTCGTGAAGGCCTCGTTGGGTTTTGATTTGGTTTCCGAGGTTGATCGAGTGTGTGTTGCTATTTGTGCACCCCGGCCGGGTAAAACTTTCTGAAAGCCGTGTCCGCGGTTATGGACGACTTGGATCACAGTATCTCGATCATAGACAACTATAACTAAAGTAGTGCTATAAATTTGGCTCTATAATGACTAGTAATCAGCTTCACTATAATGGAATGACTAAATAAACCTGCCAACAATTGCTTATTTGAGTTGTCGCTTGCGACCATTGCACCTGACTAGTAAGTATTGCAACTATAACGGAATGGCTAAATAAAAGTACCAACAACTGCTGGGTTTTGGGTTATCTCATGCCAATTGTATCTGACTAGTAAGTGTTGCAACTACAACGGAATGGTTAACTAAAGCGCCTTGCTTATTTTATCGGGATGATTATCTACACGACTAGTAATTGCCGCAACGATAACCGAATAAGTAAAAGCGCCAACCGTGGTGAGTTCCTCGGTTGACTTCCTCGTTTGGTCTCGAGGGAAACGCCGGGGGTTTGTTTGATGGTAGTATCAGGTTGGTTCGGATAGGTCCTTCTGCCCCTCTCTGAGCCGCTAGTTGTATTGAGTCTCTATAGGTTGTTTAGTGCATCTTGCCGCCGCTTGATCCACCATACCTATGTAGGCGAGGGCCGAATTCTAGTCTCGCTGTGTCTTGGCCTCGATCTTGGACTCCTCTTTTCCTTTGCCCTTTGTTGGCACCCTTTTGTTTAAGCGGTTTTGAGATCGGCGTCGTTAGCGGGGTTACCCTTAGGCTTGGCACAGGCAGGTTATGGGCGCCATTGGTTATTCTTGGGCTCTTAGCCCCATTTGCATCTTGTCTGTACTCGGACGCCGTATTGTTTTCAAGGTGATTTGGATCTTTGTCCTGTATATCTGTATTCTTGACTCATGGAGTCGTGTGGTATATACATCTGTTCTGTGGGTCCCATCGAGGACTGTTGTGTAATGTTATTACTTCGTTTTCCACCCGCACGAAAGTGCCTGGTGGGCACCTTTGAATCGTTTCTATGCGGGTTTGGCGGGGAGCGCTGAAACTTGCATAGGGTCGATTCTGAGGGTGTTACAGGTCCCACCGAATCTCTGGTCCTACTCTCCCGGACTCGTGAAGCCAGCAGTAACAACCTCTAGTACCAAAATCGGAGACCTCCCGAAAACCCAACGGAAACACTGACCCACACACCAGAATCTCTAGCCCGTGCATCGGGCTTGCGAGCTCTGGTTTGGGCCTTAGCCCATGTAACACCTAACCTAGTTTTATGTCTAAACAACCCATGTTTTAGTGGATGGCCTATAGATATGCCCCACTTCCTCCTAGAAACCCTAGAGGTTTAAATGATGAATTAGAGATAGCTTTGCTCCTTTCCCCCACTTTTCTATGGAGATGATTCGGGATCTTCACATAGCTACTCTTTTCCCTTACGAATTCTAATATGTACTCCCTCTATCCCAAGGCTTAGGGCGTAAAAATCTCAGGGCAGTTATTTAGGCAGCAATCGGTGGACAAAGAAAATTGGCAGCTTTCCTTTCATGCCCCTGCATGCACGCCCTTTCTCCCTTTAATTTCTCTCCATTAACTGCCTCCGCTTGACTAGAGATTTTATCTCTCCGCATGCACAACCAATGGTTGATTCACAATAACTGCTCCCCATAAAATCTCTCCTAATTTTCTGCTAATATCCTCGCATGCTCGAAGAGAGATTTCAGAGGCAGCGGCGACGGCTGTAAATTAGGCGCAGGAGTCGAAGCGATTTTAATGCAAACAGTTTTTTTTAATAGAAGAGAGAACGGGAAAGGAGGGGAAAACTCGGAAGGTTACCGATCTACATCCATCCATGCCTTATTCCTTGAGTAAAAACCTGAAATTTTTTTACGCCCTATTCCTTGGAATGGAGGGAGTATGTGCCAAGCTTCACTATCAGGGTTCTAGTAGTGTCAATCTTTCATAGTGTTCTATTGATTACTATTATTTGCGGCCAGGGTTCTATTGGATCGGTGGACCGGCCGGTAAGAAGTAATCAATTTCAATTAGAGCGGTTTTTGGCTTGTCTTTTGAGTTTCGGAGGTTGCTTTGTTTGGGGGTTTATTTTCAGGATCGATTTTACGGGTTTGCTTCACTATTTATCTCCACGTGTGTATGTGTTCTTCGTGTTCTTTGCCATCTTTCTCCAAGCCCCCTCAAAACCAACGAAGCGGTAAAGATCAGGCAACTCGTCGTCACACCAAACTTCTGAATTTATCATTTTATTTTTAATGAAATTAGGAGCTCGAGCTCCCCAATTTTTTTAATTTAGTTAGTATGTCAAAGAAACTTTAGTTTGTTCCTTAGATTGCTTTAAGAATAAAATTTCTCATGAAAAATTCATTTTAACCTATGATACCAATTCATGTTCGAACTACAAAATATGTAAACTTCGTTAGGCATCTTGAGACCCACAAAAAGTTAGGCATCTTGAACATAAAAATCCATATATGTGCGGTATGTTAGGAATGTATAGCGTGGAAGTACCAATAAACTCCACAGTATTTGTATTATAGAGGAAGTACCAATAAATTCCTCTTTTTTGGTATGGATTTTTTAAACTTTATTGGTAACCAATATGTAACATTTCATATTTATGATTAGGTTACAAAAAATAGAAACAAAACACTAGTGTGAAGAATGATATAAGGTAAGAAATGGAAAAACAAAACACTATACTACTACTAGTAAGAAGGAATCAATTTCAATTAGAGCGATTTTTGGCTTGTTTTTTGAGTTCCGGAGGTTGCTTTGTTGGGGGTTTATTTTCGGGATCGATTTAACGGGTTTGCTTCACTATTTATCTCCATGTGTGTGTATGTGTGTTCTTCGTGTTCTTTGCTATCTTCCTCCAATCCCCCTCAAAACCAACGAAGCTGTAAAGACCAGACAACCCGTCATCACACTACACTTCTGTATTCAGTTTCTTTTTAATGAAATCAGGAGCTTGAGCTCCCCAATTTTTTTTAAATTTAGTTAGGACGTCAAAGAAACTTTAATTTGTTTCTTAGATTGCTTTAAGAATAAAATTTCTCGGGAAAAAGTTCATTTTAACCTATGATACCAATTTAAGTTCGAACTATAAAATATGTAAACTTCAGTTAGGCATCTTTAGACCCGCAAAAAAAAGCATCTTCAAAACATTAAAAAAACCATATATGTGCGTATGTTAGGAATGTATAGCGTGAAAGTACCAATAAACTCCCTGAGTATTTGTATTATAGGAGAAGTACCAATAAACTCCTCTTTTTTCTGTATGGATTTTTTTACTTTATTGGTAACCAATCTTAACATTTCACATTTATGATTAGGTTAAAAATAGAAACAGAACACTAGTGTGAAGAATGATATAAGGTAAGAAATGGAAAAAAGAATATCAACCGATATGATCATCTTTCTTCTATACAAATGTGTCGCACATACATGTCCTTTAGTAAGACTACACTACTACTAGCATTTGACTATATCTTGCCGATCTGAAGAGCAGTTCGGTTAGGTAACGAAAAGGCACTATGATGGCATGCACCGCATGACTTTATCCTAGTGGCACAAACGAAAAGAACATCTAGAGGATATAACACTCTTCCGAGTCGTCCTGCCTCAGTTCTACCGTGTCCGCATCTGCACATTTTCTCGCCTCCACCCCGACGGATTCCCTGTCGCGCGCATGACGCCGCCTGAACGTCGAAGAGGATAAGCACAACTGAACGTTGCAGGTAGTAAATCAGCATGATCAGTTAGTCTTTTTATCCAGAGGGGGCACTAGCCTGTGCTCGTGTGCAGTGCATAATTGTTCTGGACAGCTAAGCTACCCATGCTGCCTTTGCATGATGGTGTGGTCAAATGTTGACCTTGTTAGTGATCTAGCTTTTCTTTTCTTCTTTTCTTTCTTTTGAGGGAAGGGAAGTTCAACTCTTTTTTTAGATGTAAGTTCAACTTTTTTTATGAGTGCAGGGATGTTCAGGTGTTGACATGAATGGTACTCCTCCGACCCATATTAGTTGATTCAAATTTATCTAGATTCGGATGTAGACTAAAACACGCTGTAGATATATCCAAATCAATCTAGCAAAAGTCGATTAATATGGGTGAAGAGTCTTCAAAGTAGCTCAACTTTTAATGAAAAAAGAAGTTTTAGATCCACTTAGGCTTGTTTGTCTTGGTTTGGTT
This sequence comes from Avena longiglumis, assembly GCA_030063025.1. Taxonomy (NCBI): domain Eukaryota; kingdom Viridiplantae; phylum Streptophyta; class Magnoliopsida; order Poales; family Poaceae; genus Avena; species Avena longiglumis. The sequence goes on from CP125976.1 coordinate 53,736,677, forward strand.
TTCCTTTATCAAACTTTTAACCAGCCCAACCACAAAGGGCCAGGATGGGCCAGCACCAAAATAATCGTACTCAGCCCACTGAATTCCTCTTCGCACTTTTCCGGCCTCTTCCCCCAGCCTGTAACAGTCGAGCCGCTGATACGGTGCTTAACGAACAGCGGCCACCGCTCCAAGCCTCCAACCCACCTGAGTCTCCGCACCTGCTCCGGCCACCGCAGCTCTCCCACCATCACCATGGCCCAGGCTCCGGGCCGCGCTGCCTCCGCCGTGCGGATCTTCGACGCGCACTGCCACCTACAGGACCCCCGCATCGCGGCGGCCGCCCCTTCACTCATACGCGCCGCCACCGCCTCCGGCGTCTCCCGGTTCGCGGTCAACGGCACCTCCGAGGTATCCCCCTTCCCCTGCTCTTGCCTCGGTCCGGGAACTTGACAAACCCTCTTCCCTACTCTTTTTCTACTGGATGCGCGCAGAAAGACTGGCACCTAGTGAAGCAGATGGCCCAGGAGCACCCGGCTGTCGTCCCCTGCTTCGGCCTCCACCCATGGCAAGATTCCCTGCCCGCTTCTCGAGGTATACTGCTGCCTCTGCTCTGTGGTTTCTGAAACCGTGAATTTGCTAGGTGGGTGCCGGAGAGGTCGCCCGATTGGATGGATTCGCTCCGGCGGTTCTTCTCAGAGACCCCAGAAGCGGCTGTTGGGGAGGTGAGCTTTACCCGTCAATTTTTTACTCTTCCAAGTTAGTAGCCTGCAACAGAAATGCGTTAATACATAATAGCTTGGCATGCTGCAAAGCGCAAACCAAAACTTCCCTACAAGCATGAGTTCTCTGATAGTCTAAATTATGATCATCTGGTTTTGCAAGTCATTGAGTTTTAATGTCTTATCAGCAATACATTATATTTATCTGCCACCTCTGCTTTACTGTAATTTTAAAGCTGCAAAGGCTATTTCTGAATTTAATATATTAGTGCCTTCAAATTTGGTCAGAGATCAGAGACTCTTCTGTTTTCTTTTCATATGTGCGATTATGAGACTCCTGCAATTATGTCTTATCACGTGTCACTATTATGCAGATTGGTCTGGACAAGGGATCACGTGGAAAAACTATTGACTTTGGAGATCAGGTTTGTTATCTGCACCCATTTGTGCCTCGTCGTTGCATATGATTTTACCAACAGATTCAGTTACTCCCTCCAACCCATATTACTCGACTCAAATTTGTCTAGATACGGATGTATCTAGCATTAAAACTTGACTAGATACATCCGTATCTACATGAATCTAAGTCAACTAATATGGGTCGGAGGGAGTACATGATCTGATGGATATAGCCATTTTGGTTTTATCACCGCTGATTTAGTCTTGCTGTTTTACATTTAGAGCATAGTAACAGCAGCATAACAATATTACACAGGTTGAAGTATTCCAAAGACAACTTGAACTTGCTAAGGAATTGGAGAAACCTGTTTCTGTTCATTAATGCGTGCCTTTGGTGATCTTCTGGAAATACTAAAGTAAGGCATAGATTGGCCTTTATTATCTTTTTATTTCCTGTATCTAGTTATGTATATTGTATGGCATGTAGGGATAGTTTGGTTGTGTAAGTTGAAAATTCAGTTTCTTAAAATATATTAACCATGATATGGCACACACCATATTCTTAGTAGGTTTAGACTTTAGTATTTTCCTTACACACATTACCAAAACCTTCAAAAAGACTGCTCGTCTAAACCTATTAAGAATATGTATGTAACATTACCAAAACCTTCAAAAAGACTGCTCATCTAAACCTACTAAGAATATGTGTGTAACATTACCAAAACCTTCAAAAATACTGCTCGTCTAAACCTACTAAGAAGGTTTATGCTACATACATGTAGTCTAGTATTGTGGATGTCCTTTAGTTTGTCCTCTCTTTTCTCTACAAGATTCTTAATAGGTTTAGTGTTGTGGCGTCAAGTTAGTTCAGATAGGAGATTTAGGCAAGGGGTCCAAGAATAGAGTTGCGGCAGGCGCAAGGCAGGATCAAAGGCAGAGACCAACTCCGATTCAGCAAGGAGCAGTCAAGGCTTGAGGAGTCCAGCCGTAGGGAATAGATGTTAAGTTAGGAAGTACAGTCCGTGATGTTGTCAAGTTAGAGTCCTAGTACTAGGCAATGCTATAAAAGCACGCCCATTGTATAGTTCTGTCCGCAACTTTATCCCCGGACCCCTTACCTGAATCCTATCTCCTATCTGAACTGAATTGGCGCCACAACATTTAGACTTTAGTACTCCCTCCGACCCATATTAGTTGACTTGGATTTTTCAAAATTTGGATGAACCTATATGCTAAATAGTGTCTAGATTCATCCAAATCTAGACAAATCCAAGTCAACTAATATGGGTCGGAGGGAGTATCTTTTTTATTACAGACAATGCCATAATCTTGAAAGACTGCTTGCCCTAGATATGAATGTCATACTGAAATGAAGGTGCCGTATGTATAATCTAGTATTGTGGATGTCCTTTAGTTTCTCATATTTTCTCTATAAAATAACCCTTATGATGTGTTAACCTATTGCTGCATGCAGGCGAACTGGGCCATTCCCAGCAGGTGTGCTGTTGCATTCTTATCTGGGTTCTGCAGAAATGGTGCCCAGCCTTGCAAATCTAGGTTGTTACTTTTCGCTGTCGGGTTTCCTTGCAGGCATGAAATCCACTAAGACAAAGAAAATGCTCAAAGCAGTAAGTAGGTTATTTCCTTGTCCTGGTAGTAGGTATGTTAAATCTGTCATGCTCACCATTTGAATGCATTTGAATTTGTCATAGATTCCCTTGGATAGAATTCTGTTGGAGACAGATGCACCAGATGCGATACCAAAGTTGGACAATGTTTCTCTAGTAGCAGTGCCTGTGGACACCTCAGATCCAGACAATATTTCTTCGAATGAATCCTTGAACCATCCATCTAACATCCACATTGTAAGATTTGTGCCCTGATGCCTTTGCCCGATAGTTTTGGTAGCAAATCTTCATGGTACATGCTTTTTCTTGTGCCGCCTTGGCGCATAAGCTTCCTAGTTATAAAAATTATTCTTGTCAGATTACTATGAAGAACCAAACCTTTCTAGGGTACACAATATAGTGAGTACTATTTTATTATGAAGGTACCCTGTTCTCGATAAGGTAATAATTCCAGTCCGTAATGTTTAAGAAATGCACAATTGGCTATTAATTTATGTGCTGATGTTTCCTTATTGCCTAATGCTCCGTTCCCAGCTCACTGGCAGTGTCATTACTCCGTGCGGGTTCCATGTGTCCAAAACTCGCTTCCTTATTCACAAGCTTCAATTCTCACACAAATGGATGACGGATTAAGGAATGGTCCCAATTAATTGTGCCTCCTCTCCATGTCCATTCCAGGTATTGAGTTATGTGGCAACGCTGCTTGAAATGCCAAAGGCAGAACTTGCCGAGGTGAGCTACAAGAATGCCACCAAGCTGTTCTCCTACCCTGGATCCAAAGTACACTCCGAAGCTGAAACCGCGTGATCGGGGTGGCCATCCAGTATGAACCATGATCGTCTGGATCCTGGTGCGTTCTGCTTCTGGATATTGGCTGTATATACTGTATATTATTGTACTACTAGTAACTGTTAGATAAGGCAGCAATCAGGAAAGAAATAAGAAAGCGGCGGACTGTGCTATCTTGCCAAAATTTCCTTAGTAGTCGTACGTCGAGGTAGCGAGTACGTAGTAGTTTTTTCTTAAGTTGCCGTTCAGTGATGACTGTATGAAGCATTTGGCTGGCAACAGAGCAGTGCTCCTGGACATGTACATGGACCGTCAGAGTTTTATGTATTCTGGATTGCTAGCTTGTAGCTTTCCGACAGCACAAAGGCTCCAATTGCAACCCTCTTGTCATTTCAGAATCTCGTATCACCCAGTGTTGCTGAGCTCCTTGGTGCGCCGTGACTGGATCCGAACCTAACATAACGCGTCAACTGCTTAATCTAAGATGACAAGATAACAAAGAGAGATATAGATAGATAAACACAAAAGGCTGCTTCGATGATCCTCTTTTTACGATAGGTTTAGCCTCCCCAGTTCCAGCTCCAATACCTAATTAAAAGCCTTATCGCTAATCTACCTAAGATAACTCCCGTTCTAGAACTGCGAAAGCGCCGCCCAAGTGGAAGCCGTCCCTGTAATGCGCGTCCACTTCCCCCGATCTGACCCATCGACGGGACTCGCCGACCACGACCAATGGAGTGTGGCGGCGTAGGATTCGGCACACGCTCTCTCGCTTTAGACTTTCGGCAGCAGCGCGCGTGAAGGAACAGAATCGTCGATCGGATAAAAAAAGTTGGTGCTCGATCGATCGCCACGGCCACATCGTCATCGGCTGATGGAAGAAGAAGAACCTCGGAGATGTTTGCGCGTGAACAGCAGCGAACAAACAAGAACACTGCAAACTGAAGCAGTAATATTTTGCCTAACATATGTGTGTGTGTGTACATATCTGATTCCGAGATGGCCATCAGGAAGCAGCGAGCAAACTAATTAAACACGTACTACGTCGTGTGGTACTACTGAAGAGATCGAGAAGCTACTGCGCGAACGGGAGGCAGTAGATCGCTATGCAGGAGCACCGGGCGCGGCGGGCGCCTCGACGGGGCGGCGGCCGCAGCGGCAGGGGTCGGAGGCGAGGAGGGAGAGCCAGGCGAGGACGGGCGTGCCGAGGAGGACCAGCCCCGCGGGCACCATCCAGAGCCGCGCGTGCGCCGAGTGGAACGCCAGCGCCCACCACAGAAGCAGCGCCGCCCCGCCCAGCCCCACCGCCACCAGGCACGCCGCCGTGCCCGCCATGGATGATACCGGCGACGCCTGCGCCATGGCTTCGCTGGCCGCGAGCTTCGGAGGCCCCGCTGCAGCTCCCTCCATGGAGCTAGCTAGCCGGAGACTGGAGGATACCTGGCACGGCCGGCTGTCGTCAACAGATCGAGTCCAAGTGGCATATATAGCCGCGTGGCGTGGCTGGTCTGCACCGGCGGCGGTGGTCGCGAGTCGTGCCGTCGTGCGTGACTCGTGTGCAAAATAGAATGCTGCGTTACCACTACTCTCCGTCTGCTCGCTCGTGCACTCGTGAGTAGTAGAATGCAATACTTATTCCCATCGTCGTCGGTCTGCTTTGTTTATCTCGTCAAAGATCTTCTTTCCGGCCTCCAGAAAACACCAAAAAAAGCAGCAGAAAAAAGATGTTCCTCCTAAAAGGCGCCGCCACCGGTCACATTCTGCACGTTAAAACGTGCAGTCCAATATACACGAGGATGAAACTACAGCCAGCCAGCGAGACAATCCATGACAGCGTGGTGCATGCACATGGGTTCACTTGTGTTGGTCCTGCTGGAACAAGGCCCTGACGTTGACGGGCGAGGCATCGACGGCGCCGCCGTCGACAAGCCTGCCGGCGACGATGAAGTTGACGGCCTCGGTGGGGTGGAACGCGTCCCAGAACACGTACTTGGAGCGGTCGGCGCACAGGGCGGAGCTCGCGTTGGCGATGCCGATGCACAGGAACGGAGGGAAGCTGCCGCCGCAGCAAGGGTCCAGCGCGTTCTCGAACCCTGCATGCAGTCCACATCCAAAGTTTCAGTTCACGAAATAATGCGAATCTGGAGTTCGTACCAAATTCCTGCATTTTTTTTTTGCAACACCTGCATCTACATACCGTATTGGCGGTACCGCTGGATGATCTCCATCACGATGCCGTGCGTGTTCGCGTAGACAAGCACGCTCTCCGGACCCATCTCCTGGTTCAGCCTGCCGATCATCCTCTTCAGCTTCCTGTTGTAACCTTGGCAGAGCTTGTTCGCGGCCGCCGAACACTCGCCTGCAGGAATGAACTCCAGAGCACGGACGTACGGTATGCACCCCAGCGGCCCGATGTCGGCGATGACAAATTTCCTTGCGCCAAGCTCGTTCAGCCGCTTAATTTTAAAAAGAGAAAAAAAACATTATCAGCTTAGGAATAGCGGGAGCAAACGACACAAAAATACAGTAGGCTGGACACTGTGAGTTCAGAAGTTAGTGGCACCTTCAGATGAAATGCGAGCTTCGAAACCAAGGCATCCTGAAAAACTGCAGGATCTGGCTTCTGTCCTCCGAAGAACGGTACTGAAGGTGAGAGGAACTCCAAAATGTCATTGGATCCAGCGGCCACCGTGAAGAGCGCCTTCTCCAGGAACTCGGCTGCAGCTTTCTCCCCCATGGTCTCCAGTATCTGGGCTCTGGTCTTTTCGAAGTAGCTGATTTGCTGTCCCAGTGGCACTCTTCCAATCTGCCAACCCAAAATCACATTCTCATAGAATTACAGTTCAGAAACAAAGCAGGCTGTGCATGAGGAAGCATAACAGGTAAGCGATCCACATACGTAGAAAGAACCAGTCTCGTCGAAAATGCCAGAAGAACCAGAAGCATAGTTGACTCCACTGCTGGTCACTTCTGCGCTCGAGTTCGGAGCCAAATAGGGAGGAGCAAAGGTCTCCTGCCCCAAGGCTTCACCTGGGAGCATTATTGCACCAACAAATGCCCGTTAGATCAATCAAGCATGGACAATGCAACAACAACAACAGTTTCTCATGCAAATTCAAACTCGATATTTACCGATGACATCCGCAATGGTCCTCCCGTTTGTGAACCTCCCAGTCGGCTTGCCGCCGGAGAACGAGAAGTCGACACCGTAGGGCGGGGCGTTGGCCTTGGAGAGGGTGACGAGGTAGTCATTGTTCCCGGCGTCGACGAGGGAGTCGCCGAAGATGAAGAAAGCGTGTGGCGATGCTGGAGATGGGAGAAACAAGAGCAGCAGCATCAGTGCTGTGGAGAGCGGAGAGCAGCAGTGGGGTGGGAGCACGGCCATCTTACGTATGCTGCAACCGCTGGACGTCTCTATGAGGACATATATCTCCGTGCACTGGGCACTGGCATGCTTACAGTGCCTGGATCTGTACCATTTTGACATGGTCACCGTTTGACAGCTTCAAGAGAAGATTTGAAATGCCCCCACTGGGCTGACACATCAGATCTGGATGAGAAGGTTTTCAGTTGGGAGCAGTACAGGCGAGCAGTCAGACATAATCCTCAGCATGTTTGGTTAATAGTCTAATGAAAGAAATGAAATATATTTTATTTACACGGCTATGCTGACAATACAGAATGGCATAATGTATATCCTTCCTAAGAAAAGAAAAGTGCATTCATCAAGCCACTCACTGACAGTACACAATAAACCCCACCTGAAAGTGGCATATATACAGCCATTCACTGACAGTCCGAACTAGTTTGCGTTGGTCTGCAAATGTTACACAACAACATATATCATACAATTCGTATAAAGAACAATGCAGAGATCGCTACCATTTGAGGTACACAGAAGAGTCGACGTTCATTGTGACTTCCATTCACTTATAGGAACTACATGCAATCTTTCAAACGTTTCGTCAGCAGTAAACAGTTACAATGTACACTGAAATCTGCAGTACTGTACCTACAAACTAATTGGCTAACCGTTTCTACTCACACAAACTAGAAGGAACGCTCGATCAACTAAACAGAAAGGCGAAAAGCAACCCCATTACCAATTACATACACCATCTCACTATCATATCATACCCAAGCTTGTCTTGCTTCCCTGGGAGCATCAAAGGCAACCACGTCTGGAGCCTTCCTCAGGGACCTATTCAACTGAAACACAGGGTGCCTGCAAAGCCTCTCAACACCTTTCCTAAAACTAAATCTTTCGAACAAACCTTCTGCATTTCTGTTAGCAAATTCTTTTCTCGAACTGTTGACTTGGTTATTCGAATCATTAGCAAAAGGAGAAACTCCACTGTAGCATTTGTTGTGGTCCATATCACACTTCTTCTCTTGTCCTTCAAAATCATATTTTGAATTATGATGGGGGGCCTGTTCAGCTTCAGATAGGAGCTGTTCAGAAATAGCTTTGTCTATCATCGGGTGATCGATGCTTTTCTGACTTGAACAAATGAACGGCTTCTCCAAACGCTCTGGCATCCGGGGTTCATCTTGGTCATTTGGGGAATCAGAGCATGACTGCAATGTCTTAGGTAATGCCTCCTCTCTTTCCTTTAAGGTCTTTAAGATTAAAGTCCTGAGGAAATTCATCACCTGAACTGCATGCATCAGGGCAGTTAATGGATCGGCCATCTGCAAGAGAAATACCCTGGGATTAGTATATGTGTGTGGATGTACTTGTTTGTACAAGGTTTGCTATGAAGATATGAATAATAAATAATTCCAATAACCTGAGTCATGTTTGGTGCAAAAACCATAGCGATGTTTCGAGCATTCATCTTGTTGTAGTTTTCAAGCTCTACAACATCGGCCATTAGATTAATAGCCCAATCAAGCAATGCTGCTTCCACTGACGGTAGCATTGAAGCAAGGAGAGCACACTCCTCTACTGTGTTGCAGTGCATTACTTGTTCTGGTGTCAGTGAGTCCAATACTCCTGTTGGAAGTTCCCGAAACCATGCCTACAAAAGAGTACCACAGGTGATGAGATGATGTATACAAGAAAAAACTATTAAATAATGCCCATATCTAAGTAGCCATTGCCCACAAATAAAATCTTCGGCTTGTCCAGTTTCATGCTATTGGTCAAACTTAATGTGTATTATTCCTTCATGTCTATTGATATTTAAGGTTCTATAAACATGTTTCAGTTGCAGGAAAAAGGGGGCAACTTATGCAGACAGCATATCTGTCTGCTAGTCTCAGGTATCTCTTGGTGCTGAACTTTACTGGAAAGAAAAATCTCTTGATGCTGAAAATAAAAGAGAGAGATATTGTTGCAATTAGTGCTACTGTGGAAGTTCTGAGCACCTTTATCAACCCAGCCAGGCAGTGTAAGTCAACTTCATTCGGAACCACGCCACTGTTTAATTGGTCCCTGACACAGGCCTCTTGACTATTTTCTCCGTTAATTCTGAAAATCCCTTCAATCTAAGAACAGAGTATATGTACATAAGCATCCTGAGGGCTTGAAACTGACATTTCAACTGCTTTTTTTTATTAGCTTACATCTTGACATACCTTAAGTCCCTCTCGTAGATACAATTCCTTTTGCATCATCAGCAGTATTATGGGCACACTGTTTCCTCTTTGATCATATGAACATTGCAAAGAGGTTGGAGAAACGCCAAACACACTTGCACTGCACGCGAAATGTTAACTAGAAAAGGTTAGCTAGTAGCGCTAAACAATAATTTGGAAGACCATGTTTTAAATTTTTTGATATTTAATTGACGCTTCACATCCGAAATATTTAGCTGAGGGGAACATAGCAGATAAACTTTCAATCTCAAGCAACTACTACTTTTTTTACTAGGAACAGTGGCAGTATGACAAGGTTCATATTTATTAGCTCATCTAGCTTGGTCATTAAGAAATACTGAAACCCTGACATCCTGATTTGATGTTAACAACCTAAAAAGATGTTTTGAATGCATTTTTCAATGCAGAAAGTAAACAAAACCCCATACTATCTCAGATGCAAGTACAGCTGATGAGATCGACCTAATCCAAAAACATAAGATAGATAGGAAAGATTCCCCATGAGCTGCCCATGCTGGCCAGGTCAGACACCTAAAAAACCACTACTAGTTCAGGGTCAAGCACATAAAAAGTATGGCTGCGAAGTCCAATAAAGAGCTCAACCGTTAGCCATGCAACAGAATCCCACAATCAACTTATGTCTCTCATGAGCCCTTGTGTGTCCTCATAATACATATCTTCAGAGTGTTCCATTCGGTGCCTCATGGCAGCTATGCCAGGAGCAGACCAGCCATAATCACCCAAAATTCAACGAACTTCTTGCTTCAGTAGTTCTACTTCTTGGCATGATATACTACTCCTGATTAACAAAAGGCACCACTTGTTCTATTTTTAGACCCACTTGTTGAACTAATTAATTAACCATTTTCAGAGAATTCCACTATCGGTATCCTGTATCATCTCTGAGTGCATAAGCATAACAAGAGAATAGCAAAACACAGCTCATTTCCATCGTCTAAAATAAGCCTTCCCTTGAAGCAATACTTGTACCTAAATTTCCATGTGTTATTAAATTACTTATTGTTTGCAGTGAGTAAACATTCCTATTCCACAAAAAATCGGGTTATGCTGCGTCAATGTCTCGGAATGAAAATTCCTGACCACCCAAAAAAAATTACGAAGTCCCGAAATGATAATTCCTGATCACCCCCAAAAATATTTTCTGCTCTGAAAAAGCAGCAGACCGCAATAAATACACGGTCCACAAACTCGCAAAGCATTGCACGTAGCTTGTTTCGATCACAGAATTCACCAAAGGATAATCCCCTTCACACACAGCAGTACTACTGCAACAGCAAAGAAGGAGAATCACGGCGGACAGGCAGAGAGAGAGAGAAGAGCTGACCTGACGCTGGGCGTGGGTCGTGGCACGTCGTGCTCGAGGTCCGCGGGGAGACCGAGGAACCCGCCGAAGCGGTCGAAGGTGACGTGCGCGACGTGCCGCACGTCCACGGGCCGCCCAATCTCCATCTCCTCCTCCCCCTCGCTGTCGCTGTCCTCGTCGTCGTCGTCGTCCCCCACCGCGCCGGCGGTGCACATGACCAGCGACCTCCGCAGCGCGCCCACCACCGCGCCCACCAGCCCTCCTCCCCTCCCGGACTGCATCATCGTCGACGGCGGCGGCGGCGAGGCCGTCCCGTCGCTCTCCACCTCCATGTCCTCCTCTTCCTCGTCGTATTCGTCGAACTCTTCTTCTTCGTCGTCATCTTCTTCCTCCTCCTCGTCGTAGGTGCGCGACGGGGAGATCCCGAGGCCGAACCTCATCTGGAACGGCGCCATGGCGGCAGGGCGCGCGCCGGCGGCTGGCTGGCTGAGCGGGCGCGTTCCGTAGCGGGAAAGGGGAGGAAGGCGTGGGGGGCGACGACGCGCGCGCGGGCAGGCGGCCGTGGTGGTCTTTTGCCCGGTCACGTTTTGCTTACCGGCTTTTATAGCACCACTAATCTGATTACTGCTGCGACGCTAGTCTTACCGGCTCGTGATTACGCCCACGTCGGTAGCGGCTACTGTCTGTCGTCGCTTTCGATCGCTTTGCTTTGGCACTGCACGCGATTATGTATCTTTGATTTGAAATGGTGGAGGGGGGAAGTGGTTGGATTATGGTGGAGCATTAGTTAAATCACGGCGCGAGGGTTAGTGGGGCGGAGTGGGGAGCAGCGGGTCGGTCGGCACGGCCGCGAGATCTTTACAGCCTGGTCTGGCCGAGTAGTAGTTACGGCCGCACAGACTTACCACGTGCCCCGCGTCGTGCTCCGTCGACTCGTTCGCGCGCCACCGGTCACCAGTCCACCACCACCCCCGCGACCCTGCCTCGCGCCCGTGCGGGGCAGACAGGGGTGGCGTGGCAGGGTCGCCGATGGGATCGCGTAACCGCACCGTCGTCGCCGATGGGGCCGCACGATGCCGGTTCGGTGGCGAGCGAGGGTCGTCGCCGTTGCGCGGCTGCGCGCCGTGGTACGGCGCGGTTGCGGGTGTCGTACAGTACATGCGGTGGTCGGAGGCGTACGTACCTGCCCCGCGGGATCGGCAGGCGTTCTGGCCGATCCGTTCTTGGTACGGGTCAGGGGAAGAAGTCAGGCAATCCACGATCCGTTTCTCTTTACTACTCCTGCGTGTGCTTGGTTTGGCAAGCCGAGTACACAGCTTTCCACGTCTGCCTCCAGAGTCCAGAGATCATCAATCTCGACGTGACAAGCCAAGCAGCTACTACAAGTCAATCTAGAACCAGAAGAACTGTTCTGCATTTTTCGTTCGTTATTATGTCTCGGGCCAGGGGGAGTGTAGGGGGATTCATGATGATCTGACATCTGTCTCTATTTACTGCCAAGCTAGCTACTTGGTCGGGAAGGGCAAGTACACCGCTTTCCGTGCGTGACGGACCCCGCCGGTTGCACCTCCATAATAAGATCATCAAATCCTGACGTGACAAGCCAAGCGGCACGTACTCGTCTAGAACCATGTCCATAGAGCTACTACCTATATTACGAACGGAAATCCTTCGCATTTTGCGGTCGCGTGTATATACGCGTCTCCAGCTCATAGCCGCTCCGCAAAGCAAAGAACACCAACGACGGACCTGCATCTGCGTCTTGTGGCGTGCCCTACGTGGCGCCACCCGCTCTCCGACGAGCACAAGAGATTGCACCGCTACAGTCAGGCAGACAATGCTGTTGATCCGTATGCTTTCGTGTTTGTTGCTTTGCGCGAAAGGCGACCGCGCAGGACCACAGCGCACGTACGCTTCCTCCTCCTCAAGCTTTTAGCTACCTAGCTAGCTCGTCGATCGTTCGCTCGAATTCATGATCGCAAAGCTGCAATTGTTGCGTTGCCTCATTCGGTCTTCCTCACATCTACTCCCTCCGTTCTAAAATATAAGACGTTTTAGGTTTGTGTTTGTGAAATGATGTATGCACTGCTTTTAGTATATGCGCTCACTCAACTTGGTGGATCTACACCAAAAGCGTTTCTGATTCATTTTCTTCACAAACCTAAAACATCTTATATTTTGAAACGGAGGGAGTAGCTATCTAGCGCGCACGGCGCACCGAGGAGGACCACTCCACACGGCAGTCACCATGATTTTGTCTGTGTATATTATGGGGGCGGATTAGGATGTCTAGTGTGTACTACACTCCCTCCGTTTCAAAATATAAGATGTTTTAGATTTATGAAGAAAACGAATCTAGACTTTATTTAGTGTATAGATTTATCTTAAAGTTAAGTGAACCTACATACTAAAATAAGTCTAAATTCATTTTTTTCACAAACCTAAAACATCTTATATTTTCAAACGGAGGGAGTACTTGGCAGGTCGTTGACTGAAGTTTGATAGATTTGGAATTATTACTTGCACTTATCCAGCGATAGAGATAGGAAAATTAATTGGAAGCGTAAACTACACGGTTAGTATGAATTTGCTAGTGATGTTCGCTCCGGTGCATTTTTTTTACAGGGAAGAGCCCTTCAAGGGTAGGGCTGGAAACTCCACCGCGAACATGCATTTACAAAAAGGTCCTCAAAAGAGAAATAAATTACAAGAAAGTCCAAATTCTTGCAAGAAAGACATTACAAATGTTAGAAAAAAACTGTTGGGTCCATCTTCATCCCCACCTGGGCTGATTGACCCGCGAACACGACGACCCATCCCGGCACTAGGGACAAAATCGCTTGGTCTGAGTGTGATCTTGATCCGCCAGGTCGAGTTAGGAAGGCCTGATCCATAGAAGGAGGCTGAGGACACACCTATGTAGAAATAACACTGTCGTGCGGAGTGGCCGTCATCTCGGCGGAAGATCACCACGCGCGAACATTGTCGCCATGCAAGCAACTTCATCATTTCCCAGCGAGCACACCATCCCTTCATGGGTCTCTTTGTCTAGCCTCCACGACGGCCAACTCGGGAACTCCAAGTAGATCTGGAACTCCACTAACAACTTTATTGATGGAGGTTCCAAAGCCTCCCCTTCTCGTTGCTTCCAACTTCGGCCATGGGAACCGTTGCAACAATGAAAAAACCACCAGGTAACACACGACCTAGGACGAAGGATCTAGTGTCTTCCTCCTGACATAAAGCCGATCTAATCATGCCACAACTGCCCATTATACTACATCTACTATATATATCCCAAGCATCGGTGCCTCTCTTTAGCCACTTCGTGCCGACATCGCCGCCAAGAAGGGCGTCAAATTGGCTTGGACTGCCGGAGTCGACCCTCAAGTTACTAGCGATGAGAGAGAGCGAAAGGAGAAGAGCGAGGGTGGAGTTGGACTCGTGTCTATCTTTAGCAACACTGTTGTGTCACACTTAGCGCATACGCGGTAAGTGATAGGGAGTCAAGCGGTCAAATATGGTGTAATTTTGCACTCAGGTCCCTATGCTCACCCATCTCCTCGTATTAAAATCATTTTATCTCTTAAACCGTGAACCTGATTTAAGATCGGTCTTTCTTGTTGGCTTTGTATCAATAAGATCTTCAAAAATAGGCTGCACAGTGGTATATTTCGATGAAAAATTTCTAATATCAAAGTTGCCACACGAAAAATTTTATATTTCCCACCATATAAGTTGCCATGTGATATATATCTTTAGTAAAATAGGTTGGCAACTTTTGTGTTACTACCCTAGTAACAAAAGAGTCCTTTCTTTTTGTCGAAACCTTGATATCATACCTTTTAAGAAAGATCAGTAGTATCTTTTCGTTCTAAAATTACGTGAGTAAACAACGACACATGTGGATGCGACGCGAGAACGTTGCATGCATTTTCTAGTTTTAACCATAAAAATCGACAGCCCAACTTACCATGACACAGCGTCATGCTGGTAGCTCTGTTGGTTCATGCATGCATGTCGTCGTATTTTTATTTTTTTGAACATGTCGTCGTATGTGGAGGTGGCTTGTCGTGTCACTTGTTTTCTGTTATGGCCGAGCCACACCCCTCTCGGTCGACAAGACAAAAGTCTAGCTAATATATACCACGGCTAGATTAATTAGTTACCTTTTCTCTGGTTAACGACAGCTAGCTAGACTGCTAGAGCTAGCTAGTAATTTTACGTGGATTCTAAGCATCGCATGTTGACACTGGTCGATCGTTCGATCCCTCTCTCGCGGATTCCATGCATGCTTTAACCTTTAACCTCACCTACACGTCGTCCGTTAGGGCGTCGCTTTTGGACGAGAAAGGAGGTGGCGACGACTCGAGCTACGACGTGCGTTTGCTTTTGCAGGTATCGTCAAGTTCAATTTTCTGCATTGGACAATGATATGTGCTAAATATACGAACCCAGTTTTTCTACCCATAGGAGGGTGTCCCTGGTTTATCCGAAGGTTTCAATTGCTTTAAGATTCGTTTTGGCAAATTTACATCTACATCCTGGACAGTGTGCATCCTCTCACCCTTATGGAAACGAAAGTGGACAAGTCCATCTTGTTGCTCTGTCCCCGCGTCTCTATCATCTCGTCTCTCCCTCCGCGCATCAGAGCCTGCCGCCGGCGCTCACCACCTCATGGTCGCCGCACGGCTGTCCCCGTCCATGGCTGTCACGAAAGCCGGATCCGTTCTTCCCGGTGGCCGCACCGCCGTCCCCGTCCATCAGTGCATGGCCATAGTTTGAGCCGGATCCGTTCATTCCGGCGCCGCACCGCCATCCCCATCCATGACCGTCGTGCGAGCCGGATCCTTTCTTCCTGGTGCTGCCTGGTGGCGGCTGCGTGGTGGGCGCGTGCTGATCCTGCACTATACGGCAAGCCTTGGATCTTGATTTCTGTGGTTGATTCCTCGTGTCTTCCCCTTCTAGCTGGATCTAATTTAGTTCATTCGTTTTATTCTTTACTTTGTGTCCAGGATTGATGAACTTCCTTTGCTTTGTAATTTGGAAGGTGATTTTGATAATGAAGAATTGGTTCTTCCTGGAAGATGTCTTTGGAATCTTTTTCTGCAAAATTTGATACTTCCGGTGATAATTAAGTCCTGAGATTTAGTGATATTTGTGTGGGTGGTTGGAAGAACGAAATTATCATGCTACTTAATTAGTCTTTTTCCCTATATGAACTGGAGAATATTCCTCATATTTGTGAACGGTTACCTTTTCCCTATATAAACAGTTACTACTCTTGGTTTCTATGGTCTACCTGGAACAGAGTTCGGTTCCAGTTTAACGAAAATGACTTCTGTGACTGACTAATTCCGTACTAATTCCTCCAGTTAATGCCTAGTAGCACTACTAATTAGTATTTACTAACTCGAACATGACCCGAACTTTGAAGATCTCCTTTGGAAATATTGAGGGCTGTACAAAGGAAGATGATTATAACTCCAAGGTGCTTTGTGTAAAAATGTGCACGAATCTTAAACAAACAAATGGCAAGGATAAGCCCGGGAGCTCCACGTATATGTAAAGTTGCATTTTTGTAAATATACAGATTACTTTGCTTTGGCTATACATATGCAGTCCTGCGTTTGAGGAGAGTTACTAGAAGAAGTTCTCTATGAATAAAACAGTTGGATTTGTGTACGTGGCTTAATTTTCGGTGGCATTGTGTAATGCATCGCGTTTGGTTTGAGTGTTTTTATCCAAAGGGATTCCCTTGGTTTCACTAACAAAGCATGGAGTTTTACATTGTGTATCAGTCACCCTTTACATGTTTTTGCATCTGAACACTAGATGCATAGAACATAAAAGAAACCAAGACAAAGAAGCGTATCAGAAATTAAATTCCATAGCTCCCACTATATACTTTCCACCCTTGGTCAAAGCCCACGCACATGTGTTTCTTTACGAAGCTGATCCACCGGTTAATTTTTGACATAATGGCGACCGTTATAGGTGCGACAGGAAGACAATGAAGAACGAAAATAAAATCACAACAAAAGGACACAAATTTAACGTGGAAGAACCTCTTCAATAAAAAGAGGAAAAACCACGGGCAACAGCCATCGAAACTTCATTATATCGGTAAGTGTTTATAAATACCGGGAATTTTCACAAATGCAACGTATTCCAGCTGGCGACTTACAAGACGTATATATAGCAGTGGAAACCTGAGTCTTCAACAACCTTACTAAGCTTCGGCTACGGGTCTCGCTCCGTTCGTCAGAAGTTTCGTTAATAAATTTGGATCATACTTCAACAGCGACCACCCTCTAGCTCTATTTAAGATCGCCCGGACCAACATCTTTACAAGTTCAATTCCTTGTCGCGACACCTCTTGTGTTTTTGGTTTCTGCAGATTACTACAGTAATTAATCAGGTGAAAAATCACATAGATAATATCACAAGAACCTTTAGGCATTATAACATCAAAACAAGTTCTGTTTCTAGTTTCCCATAGAGAGCAGAAAATAGCCGCAAAGGCAAATTTTTGCTGCTGCTATTTCCTGCCCCTGGATATTGTTTACCCGCCCACCCATTTCAACCATCTTCCTTGGTGGATTAGAGGTGTCAAAGGAACAGTGAATATATTGCACACAAATCTTGCAATATGACATGAGAAGAACAAATGATTTATACTTTCATCAGCAACATATAACATACATTGTTCATCCCCCTCTCGTCGCGCTACTGGATCTCGATTTTAGAAGATCTAATTCCGTAATCTCGGCTGAATTTGGGAGAACCGGAGTCGTCGTGGAGCACCATATGTGTGCTAAAACGACAGGGGTGCTCCAGTTGTGGCACCTGGATTGTCGTGTGAGGAGCTACCCGACCTTGAAGTCGGCTATGAGTACGACTACATCATATGCGTTCTCGTATGTCATCAAAATCTCTCTCTATTACTGCATTAACTCATGGATATATCTTAGCATTGGTGTTAAGCTAGTCACATCCCTAGCGTGGCTGGTGGCGACGGGGCTTTATCCTCCTCGCGTGGCGGGATCTCCGGTTGGAGCCTCGCGGTGGCCCTGGACGCGTGACTCTTCTGGCGGAGATGGACGCATAGGCGGCGGCTCCGGACTTCTTCGGCGACCTTGGCAGACGCCATGGCCGTCAGGGCTGCACGAGGGCGTGTTTCGTAGGGCTCCATGCGGATAAGCCCCTCATCTCTGTGTGGTGCGGGTGGCGGCGGCGGTGCCCGCTGAGATCTCTTGCCTGCTTTTGGAAACTGGTGGGTGGCGACGTGGGGGGCTGCCGATCTGCCTAATAAAGGTGGCGATTCTAGGGTTCTTCTCTCATCAAGATGGTGTTTCTCCTTGATGCCTAGCCTCTTTGATCCCGCCGGTGACGAGTTCTGTAAGGATCCACCAGAGATTTTTATTGGGTGTTTGATGCCTGTAGATTGCGGGATCGGATGGGATCCAGTTGCGTGCGCCCTTATTTCTGGCCATGAGGCTTCAGGAGGGTGTGTCATGAAGGTTCGTTGTCTGTTGTCATCATGGGACGTGTCGGTGTTTCGATTTCCATGTTGAATACAGTGGCAGAGAATGTCATGCCAACTGATTCTTGACTTGTAGTAGCGGCATCGATGAGCGGGGGCGGCAACACAGAAGGAGTATAGCATCTTACTTTTTAGGGTGAAAATCCAAAGTCTGACATTAATTGATTATATGTCTCGCAATGACCTTATTGAAGGAATTGTCTTGAGAGCCCGAACTTTTTCGACGATAGCGCTTGTGTAGTGTTTCTTTCTTGGAGGATCACTTTTGAAGAGTTTGGACTCTGGGTGGTGTCTTGGCAAGGGTTTGTGTTGCAACTAAAAGGTTTTGATCACTCTAGGTATGTTGGTGATATTAACATATTTTTTCTTTTTTGAAAAAAGATAACCAGGAAAGATCATTCCTAAGGGTTGTAAATAGTAAGATTTACTCACTTTTCCCTTCTTGATGAAAAAATATATATACTACGGTAGGTCTGTAGCTTGCATTTCTTCAATCTACGTACTCTCACTTGAGTGTTTTTTTTTCTTCATATAATGCCACCAGCCGACACGAAATTTCGTACGTGCATCAATTGAATCATCCCCAAAAGCTTCACTCGGCGGGGACACATGAGCAATTAATTAGAAAACGATGGTGCCGCAGGGGCTAGCTAATCATCGCAGGTCTGGGCAATTCATCAGTGCTCCTTGGGTCAGGACACACACAAGACATGCAAATCCTGCTTTATTAGGGCCTAACCACCATACCACATATATTACTATCTCGAAAACCTATTATGCGCACACGAGCGAGCCCTCTCGAGAGAAAGGAAGGGGAAAACAAAAAAGGGAGGAAGCAACCACCGGCGACGTACTACGTGCTACCTGAAGACGACGCGCACCCAAAAAGAGACGATGCGACGCAGAGAGAGATCGATGAGGAGATAAGGTGTTCGTGTTAGAGCTAGACCTTTCGCAGTAGATGTACTATGGGATTAGATCTAGGAGAACTGAGAGAGAGATAGAGACTACCTGCGCCCTGGCTTGACAAGCAGGAACCCGAGGATTCACGAGCCAGATCAGCTAGACCCGCCGTTGGCCATGGAAGAGGGGGGCGTGAGCGTGGAGTGGTTGAAAGCGGTGGCGGCGAGCTTCCGTCCTAGTGCGAACCCTAATCGGTGGGTATGTTTGTGGGGGCTGCGCGCACGGTGAACCTCGTGCCGTGTGCGTCCGCCCCCACCTATTTATATACGCTGGCGGGGCCCACAACCATGGATAGGGTTGGCGCCCCGATTAGGGCGCGTGAGGACTCCGTTAAGAGTTGGGCGAGCGTGGGAGAGATCTATCCAACATTCTCCCCTAGATCTCGACTTTACTTTTAACTTTATACTTTACTTATTTCATCACGAATGATACATAGAGCATGTTTCATCGTCTCGGCACAATTGCCGATAGAATCGAGCGACCACTATATACCTTCATGTTCAAACAAATTACATTACTTTTGGGCCTCTATGGTCCGGGAATCATAGGCTCGCCGTTAAACCCATACCGGCTATGTGTTCCTTGAACACATTGGGTGGTAAGCCTTTCGTTAAGCGGATCGCAAGCATATCCTTTGTCCTTATATGCTCGAGACTTATAGTTTGATCTGGACTTTGTCCTTCACAACATAATACTTTATATCTATAGACTTTGAAGCATTACTCGACTTGTTGTTGTGAGCATAGAATCTTGCGGGCTCGTTGTCACGAGACATCTTTAGTGGCTGCGATGCGATCAACCACTTTCAAGTCGGGTAAGAATTTCTTTAACCATAACGCTTGTCCCATGGCCTCATAACATGCTATAAATTCTGCATACATCGTAGATGATGCAACTATCGACTGCTTGGCGCTTCCACGAAATAGCACCCCCTGAGAGTAAAGACATACCACATCGTGGACTTTCGTCGTCTTTATCTCATAAAATCTGCATCTGAATACCCTTTTATCTCTAGGGAATCGGATCTTACGTATGTTAGCATGAGGCCTTTTGTGCCTTGCACATAGCGCAAAGCTTTCTTTACCATCTTCCAGTGCTCTATGCCTGGATTCTCTTGATATCTACCGAGTACCCCGGTGATAAATGCTAAGTCAGGGCGAGTGCACACTTGTGCATCTTGTAAGCTTCCAATGCGAAGCATATGGTACTGACTTCATTTGATCGATCTCATATTGATTCTTTGGACATTGGGATTTCCCAAAACTGTCGCCCTTGACTATGGGAGCATGTGTTGAGTTACTCGCATGCATATTGTATTTATTTAAAATCTTTTCACTGTCGCTTTTGCGACAGTCCTAACACTCCATTCTTTACATCTCGGTGAATTTCTATGCCCAAAACATAAGATGCTTCACCAAGGTCTTTCATGTCAAAGTTTGATGACAAGAATTTCTTTGTTTCTAGTAGTAGACTAACATCACGCTAGCAAGCAGAATGTCATCCACATATAGAATTAGGAAAATATATTTCCCACTTTTGAACTTTGCATAAATGCAATTGTCCTCAACATTTTCTTTGAATCCAAATCGTTTAATGGTATCATTAAACTTTAAATACCACTGCCTAGAGGCTTGCTTTAACCCATAAATGGATTTCTTTAGGCGGCATCCCATATGTTCCTTCCCCTCCATGAAAAAACCCTTGGGTTGTTTCATGTAAACATTCTCTTCTAAATCTCCATTTAGAAATGTCGTCTTGACATCCATTTGATGTAACTCTAAATCAAAATGTGCAACTAGTGACATGATGATTCTGAAGGAGTCCTTACATGAGACCGGAGAAAAAGTCTCATTGTAATCTACACCTTCTCTTTGCGTAAAGCCTTTTGCCACGAGTCTAGCTTTGTACTTTTCTACATTCCCATTGGAGTCATACTTTGTTTTGTAGACCCACTTGCATCCTACTGTTTTGGCTCCTTTGGGAATTTCCTCTAAGTCCCAAACATTGTTGGAACTCATCGACTTCATTTCGTCTTCCATTGCCTCCACCCACTTGGCTGAGTGAGGGCTACTCATGGCTTCTTCATATGTGGTAGGATCGCCCTCCATATGAACCACATTGTAAACTTTATAGATGTCTTTGGAAATGGCTGGTCTTCGTTCTCTTTTAGACCGTCTGAGTTCATCAGACTCTTGCTCATTTCTTGCCTGGGGTTCAGGCACATTTACTCTAGGTGGCTGTTCTGGCTCCCTTTCGTGCTCAGGTGGGTTCGGTGGCTCTGATGGACAGGTTCGAACTTTCGCCCATTGTTGTCACGTGTGGAGTCTAGCAGTGCCGCACCACAACCTCGGGGTTGTAGATGGTGGCACAGTGGCGAGAAAATGGCTCTGAATCATCGGATTAGGTGCATGCACCCTCTTCTCCTCAAGATCAATTTTCCTAGCTACCGTGCTCCCCTCATCAATTCGTCCTCCAAGAAGGCGCATGTCTCGTTTCTACAAACTTTGTGTCTGTCGGGACGGTAGAAGCGATACCCTTTGGACTTATCTGGATAGCCAATAAAATGGCAAGATACTGTTTTGGGGTCTAACTTTGCAATGTTGGGATTGAAAACTTTTGCCTCAGTGGGCTCCCCGGACCCTCAAGTGGTGCGAGAGAGGGACTCTGCACATCCACAATTCATACGGTGTTTTGGGCACCGACTTACTTGGTACTCTGTTGAGAATATGAATGGCGGTTTTAAGCGCCTCCATCCCTAATCCCAATGGGAGGGTGGAATAGCTCATCATCTTTTGCACCATATCCATAAAGTGCAGTTGCGCCTTTCATTCTCCGTTTCTTTGAGGTTCGCCCGGCATTGAATCTTTGACTATTCCATTTCTTGCGAGGCAACCGTGCAAAGGGTCACAGTACTTGACCATATGGAGTATGCCGACGTAGTACTCCCCCACGATCGGACCGAACTATTTTGATTCTTTTATCGTGCTGATTTTCTACTTGACTTTGAAAATTTTAAATTTATCCAACGCTTGATCTTTCTTTGATTGGATAAATATAACCATACCGGAGTGATCATCCGTGAATGTTATGAATGAATCATAGCCATCCACACTTTTCACTGAAGCGGTCCACAAATATCCGTGTGGATTATTTCTAGTGTAGCTATGCTTCGGTTTGCACCCTTTTTAATCTGTTTGACATACTTTCCTTTAATGCAATCTATGCATTGTTCTATGTCTGAGAACTCTAACGGAGGAAGAATGTCATTTTTAAGGTTTTCAATTCTTCCCTCGAAATATGGCCTAGTCTGCGGTGCCATAGTCTCGAGGAGTCTAGAGTTCGCTTTCTTTTCTTTTGTTCTTTGTTCGACAAGGGAAATTTTCCATTCACATCACACACAGAAAAAACTTTCTCATGCAGGGATAACAAATATAACTTATCAAATAATGTAGCGACACCCACACATTTGTCTTTCAACCAGATGGCACACTTGCCATTACCAAAATAACATTCGTAAGAGTCTTTATCCAAACAGAAACACTTATTAAATTCCTATGTAATGAAGGAGCAAGCACATCTTTCAGCAAAAGCAAAGAGCCATCAGCCAGCTCCAGGGGGACGTCACCAATGGCCTCCACTTCTGCCTCTATTCCATTCGCCACTTCAATGTGTCTTTCTCTTCTTGGCGTGGTCCTTGTCGAATGGAACCCCTGTAAAGAGTTGGCAACGTGAACAGTTGCTCCAGAATCAATCCACCAAGTGGATCTAGTAAACTTTTCATACAAAGGTTCATTAACAAAAGAAATAATATCTTTACCATTTTTGGCCATGATGTACTTTAGCCAAATCGGGCAGTCTTTCTTGAAGTGCCCCGGTTTCTTGCAGTGATGGCACTGACCCTTCTCCCAGTGTGGGTGGTGGTCTTAATCTTGGTCTTGCATGGGACCCTTGCCATGGGGCTTGGAGGGTGAGCCACCATGGTGGTCTCTGTGAAGCCTCTCTTCTGTTGTCCTTCACGAGTTCGAGAGAACCACCGTGAAGGGCTTTCATTCTTCTTCTTGGGAGCACATCCCAATGGTCTTTTCTATGTCCCACTTTTCAGGACATATTATAGTTATCACGAAGTTTTCAAAGAAATGGAAGTGAGGCCATCACAAGATGCACGAAGTGCTGGCTTTAACTCGAGGTCCTCGTCCATTGGCTTGAGCTTTTGCCATGTTCGACATCCTCAAGATGTGCTCTCGATCCCGTGGGGTCCTCCGTATACTTTTTCGGTAACGGTGCTTTAACAGGTGGTCGCATCCATCTTTGAAGAGCGATGGCGGCTCTTTATCTTGAGATACTGCACAGTACTTACTCTCGATTGAGCCCACAAGCGTTCTCAATCGTGTTCTTTATGACGCCGGACACTTTTTGTTGGCGTTCACCCATTCTGATTATCGATAATCGCCACTCAATGGAGCATGGTCCTCTTCCTTCTCTCAAAGTCGACCTTGTCCTCGGTGTCTCCCCGGGCTTGACCTTGGTTGCTTGGTGTCAACCACCCAGTCCACCTCGCGCATCTGAGCGCAAGTCCACTTTCTTTCTCCATTCGAGTAATTGTCCCCCGAGGAGGCGGGGCGTCCTTGAACATGCCATGAGGTTGAGACCTCCTGAAAATCACAAAAGATGTGAGATCACCAAGTAAAACAATTGTATGCGTTAATTCAACGTTGGTATAAATTAAGCATGCAATCGTTTAAATGCTATTAAAATTACATCACCGTTGGGCGAAATAAATTTAAAAGCACCTTTTAACATAAAATTACAACACATGATCATGCTATTAACAACGTTGGTTATATAATAATGAATCATAATCATATTTTAATAACATTTTATCACATCTTTTGAAAATTTAATTATCACTTTATTGCATTTGAGCAATTGTCTTTTTACTATTTGCAATGAAACTTTTATATAAACTTATACTTTGCAGAAAAATCTGCCTTTATTCTATCATCTAGTCACAATATGCTCCAAAGATAAAAGGACTAGAAAAACTATGCAAAATTTGCTTAAAAACTAAGCAAAAACCACTATAATCAATTCGTAAAAAAAAAAAAGAAAAATTTAAAACAGTAAAAAGCTCTGGGCCAAACTTGGTGGCCCTTTGACCAATGAGCCAATGGCCAGTGGCCAGCGTGGGCTCGCGCTGCCCGCGTGGCGTCTTGACGCCCGCGCGCCTGCAGCAGCACGCGTCGGCGTCTTGACGCCCAGCGTGGCGTAGCAACTGCCGCGTCGGCGTCGCAACCCGCCGCGTGGCGCGGCCTGCCAGCGTCGGCGTCTGTGCCTGCCGCGTGGCCGCCAACCGCGCCCATGCGCTTCATCTGGTCCGTCCGTCAATCGCCCTAGATCGGACGGCGGACCGCATCTAGGGGTACAAAAACCCCCGGCGCACAGGAAACCTAGCCCCATAATCCCCACCCTGTCCGGTAGCGTGGCCACCTTGCGCGCGCGTCAAGGCCAACCCAGCGTGGTCACCATGACCCCGCGCCTCCGTCCACCGCGTACGTAGCCAGCCGCCCGCGTCCGGCCGCAGCGTGGTCACCGCGTGGTCTGCGGGCGGCAGCAATGAGTTCTCCGTGGCGTTAGGGGTTGGCGGCCGTCCGTCCGTGACAGCCGCGACGGTCCCTCTCTCTCATCGCCACAAACCTCCCTCCCGTGCATGTCGCTGTTGCCCGACCCGTGCTGCATCTTGCATCACGGTTGCCCAGCGTCGGCAGCGTCGGCGGCGGTGAGGTGAGTGGCCGCCCAGCGTAACGGCTTGCCGGCGTGAGCCCTCCTCCTCCTCCCTCTTCCCTATTCTCTCTCGTACCCCCAAAACCCAGCGTGAAGCGAGCGAGAGAGAGGCCTGGCGCTGCCTCCTTGTCTTCTTGTCGTGGCGCTTCCACCCGGTGGGGCCGCCGTCAGCCAGACGAGTGGGCGATCTCCTTGCCGGCGCTCGGCGTCCGGTGTTCCCCTTTTTTTTTTTGTTTGGGATGGGAGATGGGATTTTCTTGCGGGATCTTTGAGGTGGGGTTTTCTTTTGGTTTGGGTTACCACATGGGATTTGCTTTGCCCCGGAAGTGTGTCCTTCTTCCCTATGCCTCGGCTTCTTAATGCGCATAGGGATCGAGGAAGACGGCCAAAAAGGCAAGGCGCACTTTTGGATCTAGGGTTTTTTTCTTTTACTTTTACTTCTCTACCGAAAGAACTAGCATCTAAGATGCTCTGATACCATTGTTAGAGCTAGACCTTTCTCAGTAGATGTACTATGGGATTAGATCTAGGAGAACTGAGAGAGAGATAGAGACTACTGCTGCACAAGCGAGGAACCCAAGGGATTCTGAGCGATGCTGAAGCTAGACCACGTCGTTGGCCATGGAAGAGGCGGCAGGCGTGAGCGTGGTGGTTGAAAGCGGTGTGGCGGAGCTTCCGTCGGCCTAGTCACGAACCCTAATCGGTGGGTATGTTTGTGGGGGCTGCGGTATACGGTGAACCTCGCAGTGTGCGTCCCCCCCCTATTATATCTGCTTGGCGAGGGCCCACAACCATGGATAGGGTTGGGCGCCCGATTAAAGCGTGAGGGACTCCGTTGGGCGTTGGGCTGAACGTGAGATCTATCCAACAGTTCGTAGCATGTAGCGCGTGTTGCTTAGCCTCCAAACAAGTCCATTTCAGGCGGTCTTGGTGCGTCGCGTGCTTGGCGCTTTCAGCTTTGCCAACCTAATGGTCGCGCTCGGCCCGCTGTCGATTCCACCGATGCATGCATGGCCTCGCCACTCCCAAAAGACACAACAAGGAGCTTTGTTGTCGCGTGATGCCAACAATGAAGCCGGATTTGACGCCACGGCGGACTAGCCACCCGCAGCCAGCTCAATGCGATTAGTCCATGGTGACATGGGTTGGAGAGTAAAAAAAACACGGTACAATTGTAGAAACTCATAACACGTACATGCATTTACTCTTATCTAGTGACCGGACGCAGCAAAGAAGTGAAGGATGGGCACGCTTTAAAAAAATCAACACTATAGAACTTGTGCATAAAAAGAATGCTAAAAGAATAATATAACTAGAAAATTGATTCACAACATTCTAGTTTAATACAAATGTTCAAAATGTTCAACATAATAGTCTTACAAGCCAAAATATAACATAATAGTCTTACATGACATCAAGTGAGTCTTACAAGCCAAAATATAACATAATAATCTTACATGACATTAAGATAGCTATTTGGAAACTCTATGTTCTCGCATTGTCATGAAAATATCAACTATGTCTTCTTCACTTACCTTTAAAAACTGCATAGTGGTCACAATCAAGATCTTCAATAATTAGTCTTGTAGTTTCCGCCGCACAACATTCAATAATGTCATGTTATATCCTAGGACTATTCAAGATACAATTTCCCAAAGCATTCTTCAAAACAACCTTATCAACTTCTTCATTATTTTTAGCAAGCCATTTGATAAGTTCAATAAAACTCCCCCGATTGCTTGATTCTTCACTCTCATCATGTCCACGGAATGTCAATCCTTGATTCAAAATAAACCTCAAGCATCTAATAGAATGAGTTAGTCTTGTCTTCTAAAGAAGTAGATCCTTGTTAGACACGCTCACAAGCACATTATCAATTTTGGTGTTGGGTGCAACAAATAAGTTATACTTCTCATAAGCTTCGTTGTGAATGCTACTAACACCACCCACATGTTTCCTAAATACTTCGGGTCTTTTCCAATCTCTAAAACCATCTCTAACTCCATTGGATCTTGCTTTGAACAAGTAACATACAAAGCAAAATGCGGCATTCTTTTTAATACTATATTCAAGCTAATTATACTTAAGAAACCAAACAGGGTTGAAGTGTCGGTTTTTATCCTGTATTTTTCTGGTTGGAAAAGAATGTTTATATGGTTGGCATGCACCTTTTAAGATATATCCTCTCGGAACATCATCTTGATCATTAGCATTATATCTTGAAATAGGAATCCTTTCTCCTGGATCATATGGAAGGGAATGAGAATCATATGACCTTGTAGAAGGTTGTTGGGGTGATGGTGGATGTGGTATGCCATCTTCCTCGGAATCAAAATCGGATTGGACCGGAGGTGCGGGATCAACACATGTCAACCAAAGTCCAACATCTTCGATTTGTTCATCATCTACCACCAACGGTGATGAAGAAGGTGCAATCTTCTCTGCTTCATGTTTCTAGAAAAGTGCCGCAACGTGGTTTTTCCTCTTCATATCCAATTCTACAATTACCAAATAAAACATATAAACAATATGGTAAAAGATCATAAACACAAATTTGTAGACAATTGATCTAGACATCAAATTAGACAATTTAGTGCATCAGATATTCAGATCGGACAAATTTAGAGACAATTTAGACCTTACATCATACAAATTTAGGACATCAAATCAGTTAAATTAGGGATTGAATCAAAAAGTGCACAGGCTGGGCGCTGGCCAATGGCGGAGCAGGATGCGATCGGTCGGCCAACCGTTAGAGTCGGCCGGTGGCGGTGGCGGTGATCGGAGCGCGGAGGTCGATGGCGGCGGAGGCGGCGGCATTAATAAGCGGAGGAGGAGAGCGATGGGAGGCGGTTGGTCGAGGAGCTCAGGAGAGCGGTGCATCGAGGCAGTCGCCAGATATAACACCCTCAGAATCGGTCCTATGCAAGTTTTAGCGAAACCCGCCAAACCCGCATAGAAACGATTCGAAGGTGCCCACCAGGCACTTGCGTGCGGGTGGAAAACGAAGTAATAACATTACACAACAGTCCTCGATGGGACCCACAGAACAGGTATATATACAACACGACTCCATGAGTCAAGAATACAAATATAATATACAAAGATCCAAATCACCTTTAAAATGATCGAGCGTCCGACTACGGACAAGATGCAAATGGGGCTAAGAGCCCTGAAGAATAACCAATGGCGTCCATAACCACCTTGAGCCAAGCGGGAAGGTAACCACTAACGGCGTCGATCTCAAAACCTGCTTAAACAAAGGGGTGCCAACAAAGGGCAAAAGAAAAAGAAGGCGTCGATCTGAGGCGATGCAGCGAGACTAGAATTCAAGGTCCTCGCCTACATAGGTATGGTGGGTGGCGGCGGCACTAAACAACCTATAGAGACTCGATACAACCGACGGCTATCGAGAGGGTAAGGAAGACCTATTCGGATCCAACGGATACTATCATCAAACAAACCCATCTGGCGTTTCCCCTCGAGACCATCGAGGAAGTCAACCGAGGAACTCACCACGGTTGGCGGTTTACTTATTCCATTATAGTTGCGGCACTTTACTAGTCGAGTTTAGATAGTCGTCGATAAAGTAAGCAGTGAGCACTTTTAGTTAACCATTCCGTTATCGTGGCAACACTTACTAGTCAGATACAATTAGCATGAGATAACCCAAAACCCAGCAGTTGTTGGTACTTTTACTTAGCCATTCCTTTGTAGTGAAGCTGATTACTAGTCAAATCGAATACAAGTCAATTTATAACAATAAACTTTAGTTATAGTTGTCTATGATCAAGAACTGTGCTCCAAGTCGTCCATAACCGCGGACACGGCTTCTCGAAAAGATTTAACCCTGCAGGGGTGCACCAAAGTATCCACAGGCACTTGACCCTTTTGCGGATCGGTTAACATACACCCATCGGTATGTCGGCGGGGCCTAAGTCACGGCGTTCCCGCACTAAAAAAGCACGGGGCCACCCACTAAGTACACCATAGCGAAGTCGGCGGTCTCGAGACGGACTTAGGGTTTGGGTGGGACGGTTGTGAACGACAAGAAATCCCCAAGCAGGACCTGTCGACACAGCAACGTGTCCCGATCCTAAGCGATGCGGTGCTCCTGACAATCGTAAATAAAAAGTAGCATGGCATAAGTAGGATAGTAAATAAAACCTCAAACTAGTTTGTGGCCCCCAAGACAATACTTTGAAATCGGTAATAATCAATGGGGGCCCATATCTCCCCACGTGGTTAGCGCTCGATCTCGGAGCAGTGTCAAGAACTCGGGTCCTGGGACACAAGTGGGCGATCGAAACCAAATATTACCTATCACCCACCGATGCCTCTGCTTAATTCAATTTTAGTTGTTAAACAGGAATTAAAGTGAAACAATAATTAAAGCCATGATCATCTCCAACATCAACAGGTGGCAACTCTCCAACAATTGTGGTACTTGACTACAAGCGAAAACACTTGAGCAAGCGACTACGACACGCGGGTCCAACTATCTACCAAACAACAGGTAATAGGATGTGTCCAAGGTTATATATGGCTGCAAGGGATATCACGGGTACGAAAAACTAGAGCATCGCAACACAGATAGCAAAGATCAACAGGAGGGAATAAATACTAGAAAAGTAAGATAGGTAGAAAGGGGGAGATGCTCGCCTTAAAACATTGTTGAAGGGTTCATCCGGAGATCGGGTCGAAGCTCACATCAACTCAACGGCCTTATCCGCGAAGAAGCAAAACACTAGAAGAAACACCGGATGCAATATTTAATACAACGGCAGAAGATCGGCATGATGCATATATGATGCATGACATGGCAAGGTGCGATGCAATTAGGTCATATTAAGCGGAACCGGGGTTCCGACAATATTTAGGTGGTTCATGTTGTTTAGCTAACCCGCAATTTACATGTTGTTTTAGCATGGCAAAGTTTAGTTCGCTACACAAATTTAAATGAGGCCAATATGAGACTAGATTTGCCGCATATGGGCCCCATATTTAATTATTAGGTGAATCGGCAAAGGCCCCAACCCACAGATATGCATGCGAGATGAATGATTTAATGCAAGTTGATATCATTTATAAAAATAGGGTCGAGGAAAAGGGTCACACATTTAGGGTTCGGGATCTTGGGTTCCGGTTGAGGTCGGTCTCGGTCCGTGGTTCGGAGTGCGTTCTCGGACTCGGGATCGTTCTCGTGAAGGTAGATCTTGGCGCATTCGCGGAGGAACCTGGTTGGCGTCCGGGAGGCGTAACTTGGGTCGGTGTCGGGCGTCGGCTTCTTCCGGCTCGGTGCCGTTCTTGTCATCGCGAAGGTCTTGTCGGGTCCCAAGTCGGGTCTGTCTTGGCTTCGGGTGAAGAACTTGGTGTCGGTGAGTGCTTGTCATATCCGTGAAGAAGAGCATGTCGGTCCACGGGGTTCGGCCTTGAGCGATCTTGGCGTCGGGTTCTCGACTTCGCATCCTCGGGAAGTGCTGTCGCTGCAATTGTCTTGGTCCGGTAAAAGAGCTCGTCGTCGGTTCTCTGGGTCCGATTACGGTGTCGAACTTGTCTCCACACCCAACACTTAGCACCACTTGGTACTACAGGACCTGCAGGGTGGGCGGGTGACATCGGCGACAGCGGGCTCGGGCGGCGGCGGCGGCGGGTGGGCTGCTGGCGGGGCAAGCGGCGCTTGAGGCTCGGGGAGAAGGCCCGGCGGCGGCTCGAGATGGCGGGAAGCCTTCGGGCGTGAGGCAGCCGTGACAGGCGGCTTGGCCGAGGAGAGGCGGCGCTGAGAGGGGAAGGCGAGAGAGGAGAGCGTGGGTGGGGCGCGTCGGTGGGTTGGGGCGCGTGCGTGGGGTGGGTCCTGGGGCGCGCCAGGGGCTGGTGGGACGTGGCCAGGTGGCGGTGGACCCCGCCCAGGTGGCCTGGTCGGTTGGGGAAGTGGGGAGTGGGAGGTGAGTTGTCAGCAGATGATTGGGTGGGGGGAGAGGAGAGGTGAGGTGGCAAGCAGCTACTGGGTGGGGTGAGGTGGAAGGGAGGGCTGGGTAGGTTAGTTGGTAGCTGTAGGACTAAGGGGTGGACCGTTTTACTTTCTGGGGGTGGTCGTTCGGGTCGATTCGGCCCGTTCGACTGCCCCCGCTAAAACAATTAAACTTTTTATTTGTTTCAAACGGGCCGTATGCAAACCGATAGCGGCCAAAATAATTAATCCGGAGAACCGGGCTTTGCGTTTGAATAAAGATGGGGCGTTTTAGAAAACAAAACAGGCTTGCGAAAATAGTTTTATGCGAACAATGCATGATGATGACGATGCAATGCACAAATTCAACGCGATTTTTTTAGTAGTGGTTTTGCGGGATGCCACAATTCGACACCACTAACAAGGGATCTCGCCCTCGAGATCTGCCTCATGGTACCGGAAGGAAGGTCGGCGATCTGCATCTTCTCGCTTCGTGTAGATCCTCACGACACCACTAACAAGAGGTCGTTGATCCCGTTCGTCAAGAGAACACTCCGGATAAACAACGGACGAAGTTAAAGGTAAGGCCACCTCTAACTTCCATGGAAGGAGTAAAATTGCATCGATCCACTATTCAATATACCGAGCAAATGATAAGAGTAGTGGTATGGTCGCGACTCCATCCGCACTCAAAGCATTACTGCATACGAATAGACAGTTATGCAACCAACCCTCGGATTGATCAAGATCTCGACAAGCGAGGTTCGAACAAAGGAGTGATCAGACTACGCCGGATCTGGCGTGAGGATGTCGTCGCGTCGGAAAAACCGGAAGGCATAAACAAGGAATAAAGAATGGTGACACCGTGACGGATTCATCGAGCAGCTTGAACACGGATGTAGCAACACGTTATCAAAGAAGGCGAAACCACGAAGGTACGATGGAACCCAACCACGAGATATCCTGGACTCGAAGAGAGAGAAGAGAGCGGATTCAAAACACGTAGAGGTAAGAGGAGAATAGCAGAGGTTAAGGAGTAAAATCAGACCTAATCAGAACTATCCAACCGATTGTGAAAAATAGTCTTGACACTCTACTTGAGTTAGCTAGGTTATCCTAAATTTGGACTTGTGGGTATATCGCAACCGAGCTCGATACCACTCTGTAACACCCTCGAGAATCGGCCCTATGCAAGTTTTAGCGAAACCGCCAAACCGCATAGAAGCGATTCGAAGGTGCCACCAGCGCTCGTGCGGGTGGAAAGCGAAGTAATAACATTACACAGTCCTCGATGGGACCCACGAGCGTATATATACAACACGACTCCATGAGTCAAGAATACAAATATAATATACAAAGATCCAAATCACCTTTAAAATGATCGAGCGTCCGACTACGGACAAGATGCAAATGGGGCTAAGAGCCCTGAATAATAACCAATGGCGTCCATAACCTGCCAAGCGGAAGGGTAACCACCTAACGGCGTCGATCTCAAAACCTGCTTAAACAAAGGGGTGCCAACAAAGGGCAAAAAGAAAGAAGGGCGTCGATCGAGGCGATTGCAGCGAGACTAGAATTCGGCGGTCCTCGCCTACATAGGTATGGTGGCTGGCGGCATGCACTAAACAACCTATAGAGACTCGATACAATGGCGGCTATCGAGAGGGTAAGGAAGACCTATTCGATCAACGGATACTATCATCAAACAAACCCATCTGGCGTTTCCCCTCGAGACCATCGAGAAGTCAACCAGGAACTCACACGGTTGGCGGTTTACTTATTCGATTATAGTTGCGGCACTTTACTAGTCAGGTTTAGATAGTCGTCCTGATAAAGTAAGCAGTGGGCACTTTTAGTTAACCATTCCGTTATCGTGGCAACACTTACTAGTCAGATACAATTAGCATGAGATAACCCAAAACCCAGCAGTTGTTGGTACTTTTACTTAGCCATTCCTTTGTAGTGAAGCTGATTACTAGTCAAATCGAATACAAGTCAATTTATAACAGTAAACTTTAGTTATAGTTGTCTATGATCAAGCACTGTGCTCCAAGTCGTCCATAACCGCGGACACGGCTTCTCGAAAAGATTTAACCCTGCAGGGGTGCACCAAAGTATCCACAGGCACTTCGACCCTTTTGCGGATCGGTTAACATACACCCATCGGTATGTCGGCGGGGCCTAAGTCACGACGTTCCTGCACCCAAAAGCAAGCAGGGGCCACCCACTAAGTACACCGCCAAAGTCGGCGGTCTCGAGACGGACTTAGGGTTTAGGTGTGGACTGTGAGCACGACAAATCCCCAACGGGACCGCCGACACCGCAAACGTGTCCCGATCCTAAGCGATGGTGCTCCTCGCAATCGTAAATAAAGCGAGAGCATGGCATAAGTACAGGATAGTAAATAAAACCTCAAACTAGTTTGTGGCCCCAGACAATACTTTGAAATCAGGTAATAATCAATGGGGGCCCATATCTCCCCACTTTGTGGTTAGCGCTCGATCTCGGAACAGGTGTCAAGAACTCGGGTCCTACGGGACACAAGTGGGCGGTCGGAAACCAAATATTACCTATCACCCACCGATGCCTCTGCTTAATTCAATTTTAGTTGTTAAACAGGAATTAAAGTGAAACAATAATTAAAGCCATGATCATCTCCAACATCAACAGGTGGCAACTCTCCAACAATTGTGGTACTTGACTACAAGCGAAAACACTTGAGCAAGCGACTACGACACGCGGGTCCAACTATCTACCAAACAACAGGTAATAGGATGTGTCCAAGGTTATATATGGCTGCAAGGGATATCACGGGTACGAAAAACTAGAGCATCGCAACACAGATAGCAAAGATCAACAGGAGGGAATAAATACTAGAAAAGTAAGATAGGTAGAAAGGGGGAGATGCTCGCCTTAAAACATTGTTGAAGGGTTCATCCGGAGATCGGGGCGAAGCTCACATCAACTCAACGGCCTTATCCGCGAAGAAGCAAAACACTAGAAGAAACACCGGATGCAATATTTAATACAACGCAGAAGATCGGCATGATGCATATATGATGCATGACATGGCAAGGTGCGATGCAATTAGGTCATATTAAGCGGAACCGGGGTTCCGACAATATTTAGGTGGTTCATGTTGTTTAGCTAACCCGCAATTTACATGTTGTTTTAGCATGGCAAAAGTTAGCACCGGTTCGCTACACAAATTTAAATGAGGCCAATATGAGACTAGATTTGCCCGCATATGGGCCCCATATTTAATTATTAGGTGAATCGGCAAAAGGCCCCCAACCCACAGATATGCATGCGAGATGAATGATTTAATGCAACAGGTTGATATCATTTATAAAAATAGGGTATCGAGGAAAAGGGTCACACATTTAGGGTTCGGCAGATCTTGGGTTCCGGTTGTGGTCGGTCTCGGGTCCGAGGTTCGGCAGTGCGTTCTCGGACTCGGGATCGTTCTCGATACGGGTAGATCTTGGCGCATTCGGAGGAACCTGGTTCGCGTCCGGGCGAGAACTTGGGTCGGTGTCGGGGCGCATCGGCTTCTTCCGGCTCGGTGTCGTTCTTGTCATCGCGAAGGTCTTGTCGGGTCCCCAAGTCGGGTCTGTCTTGGCTTCGGGGTGAAGAACTTGGTGTCCGGGCGGAGTGCTTGTCATATCCGTGAAGAAGAGCATGTCGGTCCACGGGGTTCGGCCTTCGGGGCGATCTTGGCGTCGGGTTCTCGACTTCGCATCCTCGGGGAAGTGCCTGTCGCACAATTGTCTTCGGGTCTAGGTAAAAGAGCTCGTCGTCCGGGGGTTCTCTGGGTCTGATTACCGGTGTCGAACTTGTCGTCTCCACACCCAACACTTAGCACCACTTGGTACTACACAGGGACCTGCACGGGTGGAGGCGGGTGACATCGGCGACGACGGGGCTCGGGGGCGGGCGGCGACGGCGGGTGGGGCTGCACGGGCCCAGCGGCGCTTAGGCGGCTCGAGGAGGAAGGGCCCGGCCCGGCGGCTCGAGGATGGCGGGAGGCCTTCGGCGGCGAGGCGGCGGGCGGGGCGTGAGCAGGCGGCCGGCGCCGGAGGAGGCGGCCATGAGGAAGGTGAGAGGGAAGCATTGGGGTGGGGGCGTCGGTGGGTTGGGGCGCGTCGTGGGGTGGGTCGGCGCGCCGGGGGTTCTTGCAGGCTGGTGGGGCGTGGCAGTGGCGGTGGACCCCGCCAGTGGCCTGTCGGTTGGGGAAGTGGGGAGTGGGTGAGGGTGGGAGGTGAGTTGTCGTGAGATGATTGGGTGGGGGAGAGGTGAGGTGGCAAGCAGCTATTGGGTGGGGTGAGGTGGAGGAGGGAGGTGGGTAGGTTAGTTGGTAGTGTAGGACTAAGGGTGGACCGTTTTACTTTACGGGGTGGTCGTTGGTCGATTCGCTCGATTCGCCTAAAATAATTAAACTTTTATTTGTTTTAAGCGGGTATATGCAAACCGATAGCGGCCAAAATAATTAATCCGGAGAACCGGGCTTTGCGTTTGAATAAAGATGGGGCGTTTTAGAAAACAAAACAGGCTTGCGAAAATAGTTTTATGCGAACAATGCATGATGATGACGATGCAATGCCCAAATTCAACGCGATTTTCTAGTAGTGGTTTTGCGGGATGCCACACCAGACGGCCGAAGGAGAATACGCGTCGAGCCGTCGAGGCAGCAGTCCGCCGGTCTGGCCACCCCAGGCCCCTTCCATAGGCCAGCGGCCCAGTGCTTGTTCGCGTCGCACCGAGAGGAACGGACGCTCCGCTCGTGTGAAAATTATGGGTAAAAAAAACCATAAGTCTGGGTGGGCCGCGGTCCGTCCCGTGCGTCCGCCGGTGCTCTTACCCCTATGAACGCACAACCTACCCCTATGAGCACCTCCGAGAGAGTGAGTCGACGGATCAGGTCTTGAGATTGAAGAAGTCACCAAAGACGTCTCGCTGTCGACGGGAACGTCATCTCCCACTGAAAGAATATCCTGCCGCCTTTGATGGTTTGAACTCTAGTGGGCCAGGGATACCACCCTCCTAGCCACCCAACGTTGGTTTGAAAAAAACGATTTGCCATGTTGATGGTGTGCAGTTTCCCATGCTGATGACACCAACTAACACCATCAGTTCCATGCTAATCCATGCATGATAATCCTCTTGACTTCACCCTGTGGATCGGAGGAGCAGGATATTGTTGTTGCTACTGACTGTTGGTTAGGTCAGACTCAGAGCTGGTAACTTGGCAAGCAAAAAAGCTAGCTGTGGGACCCCAGTCTTTATTTTGCCTGTTACTCCGGTTGGTTATTGCTCTTGGATCGATCGTTTCGTTTCCTTTACTGAGTGCCAGCCACCGATCAGTCAGTGCTTTCCATGGTCATGCATGGTGTCTCGTGGTCATGGTCAGAGAGAGAGGGAGTTTTGGACTTTGGTACATGGCACTATCGTAGAGCTAGCACACATGGGTAAGTTCGGCTATCCGGCACGAGGCTTCTGAACGGGTCGACGACGGGTGAAAAGCACTGGACCGACCGATAGATGCGAGTGCGGACTTACGTGGAAAGCTGGTGCACGATTAAAAATCGTCAGAGTCTCGTCGGCTTGCTTGTTTAGTTTCTGTTTCGATGTGGGTATTGATGAAGACTGAAGACTACTCTGGAGTCTGGGCTCTGCATTAGCTGCATGAACATGGGTGACATTTTAGGAGGGAAGGAAGCTAGGGAGGGTGAGACTTTGAGCGAGGGGAGGTGGGTCGGAGATTCATGGAGAGTCCCAACAAAAGTTTGTTTGTGGGAACCTTGCGAACTCAGCAACTGTTATACAGTCTTATACTGAACTGAACATTATGGCAAAGCTACTCGTGCAATTGTTCATCTTAAATAATCTGGGGTTTCTTGTTTCAGAGCTGGATCTTGGTTCACCTTAGAGGGAGTAGCCTATGATAGATCGTGGACCATGCAGGCAAGGAAGTACTCCTACTCTGTTTCTAGTACTCCCTCCGTTTAGAAATATAAGATGTTTTAGATTTGTGAAAGAGATGTATCTAGACACGTTTTAGTATATAGATTCAAACGAATCTAGACACTAAAAGATGTTTAGATACATCTCATTCACAAACCTAAAACATCTTATATTTCCAAACGAAAACAGCAGGAGCAGCAACCAAGGCAGCGTGATGATGGGTACCTACGTACCGTACTGATCTAAGTAAGACCCTGGATCTAGGCGGAGCTTTCAATTCAGAGATCCACCCAGAAAGGGGAAGTAGTTTGGGAGTTATAGAGGCTCTGTTTCTGTCAGTGAAATTACCGGATATAACGGCTTCTCTGCGTGTATTATATACCCTCTCTGTTTCAAAATATAATATATTTTAGATTTGTAAAGTAAATGTATTTAGACTATTTTTAGTAGGTAGATTCACTTCAAACTTGAGTGAATCTACACACTAAAACAAGTGTAGATATATTTTCTTCACAAAGCTAAAACATGTTATATTTTAAAACGGAGTGAGTATATATTACCAGTTCAGTCGCCGAAAACAAAACCTGTGATTATCGTTCCATTCATTGGGTAGAAACCTCACTTGAAGGGGTGTGATTTCAGATTCACCTTTATGGACCATGCATCGGCATTTGCAGAGAAATGTAGTTTTTATTTTCTGAAGCTAGTGCAAAATAGCAAGAGGAGAAACCAAGGCAGCGTGATGATGATGATGATGGGTACTGATCTAGCAAGACCCTGGATCTCGGCGGGCTATCATTTGCCAACTCCCAAACCTGGGCTTTCAATACGGAAAAACAACCAACAACAACAAGAGGGAGTATAGCGAGCATGGGTGTTATTACCACTCTTGTTTCTATCAGTGAAGACTCTGGGTATACATATCACTTCAGTCAGTCACAAGTGTCCAAATCACATCAGTCAATGATAGTACTATTATTTTGATGACATGGGCTTCATACCATCAAAGACAGTAGTACGATATTTTATTTCAATGGATCAATCACACTCTACTGATGTACATGCGCTACAACACCCTCTTTCTTTTATCAGTAGTTGAGTACGATGCCAGGGTTTCATGGAAACCAGACTCTCAGTGGGTTAGGGCCCAACATTGATTGCTCAAGTTTCTATAAAATCTGGCCTGCCACTGAGGTCCATAGTTTATGTCATACCAATGCTTAGATTTATATATATATATATAGACCTAGTAGTCACAATCTGCAACCAAGAGACGTACCGAAACAAACAAATAGTAAGAGTATACCAGAACAGAATAGCAAGAGGTAATCGTCAAGACATGTTTTCTACTCCTACTTGATAAATAAATAGATTTCGATCAAGTTAAGCATTTATACACTTTGTTTCTACCACACCGTTTGCTGATTCAGATGTATGCAGGCAGAGTGATGGAAGATGCCAAGTGTCTAGCTACCACACCAAACAGACAACTTCCATACAAGATATAGCGTATGATTTCCATGTTGTCCGTGTAGTAACAGATAGCAGCTAGCGCTTCAATGAGTAGCTCTTCCCACTGAACGCGTTGAACTTCGGTTCTTCCTTCTTTGGAGGTTCACTCGCTTTAACTGGCTCCTGCTAGCAGTAATAATTCAATAGAAAAATCAGCAACTGAGATTATGTTAAACTACTACTACCTCTGTTCCATAATAATATAAGATGTTGTAGCTTTTGTGGAACGAATGTATCTAGCCTCCTTTTAGTGTGTAAGTTCACTCCGAATCTACACACTAAAAGATGTCTAGATTTCATTCGTTTCACAAAAGCTAAAACATCTTATATTTTGGAATGGAGGGAGTAGAAGGCAAAAAAGAAATCAATGTTTTCTTATAGCTATCTTATTTTTTGCATGTCAAAATAAACATGTTATCCTAAGCCAAAACTGTGCTCAGTAGAAAATCTCTTATAATCTTCTTAAAAAATGTCAAACAGAATTAGGAACCTTGAAATGAATTTAGTTCTTGCATATAAATGAATCTGCAATCATATTTAGCATCCAGAATTTGCCTTTCAATACACTAGCCTTAAAATGTTTAACTCGCCACACTACAATTTCAGTACAGAAAAGGGGACTATGATCAATAGAAAATATTGCAGGGTGTTGTTGCAGGAGAAACTACCTTTTGTCCTGGTGCTTCTTTCTTGTTGCTCGCACTTGAACCAAAAACAAGCTTTCCTGTTTTCTGGCGAGTGGAAGTGCTAGCTTCTGAAGGTGCTGCAGTTTGCTGACTTGCCCTTTTGTTCGAGTCTGAAGGTGCAGAACGTGCAGGCACAGCAGCTGTAGAGACTTCAGGTGCTTGTTGTTTGGGGCCCTTACCATCCAACCGCTTTCCAGAACCAGTAAATGCTTTGAATTTTGGTTCATCTTCAACAATAGCGTCCTGATCTGGAGATTGCCAAACCAAAAAATGGTCTTAGAAAAAGGGAGATAACACAGCTATCTTCAGCCGCCTATAGAGAACTGGCACAAGATGTCCACCAATACTTTGAAACAGACTATATAACAAACATAAAATACAGAAAAAATGGTCAGGGTGGCTTGTTCCGTTATAATTATATGTAAATTAGTTCCATTTCAGAAGGCAATACCAGTAAACAGAGCTGCACAGCTTACACTCTAGGCGACAAACAATAATTTAGTTTAACAATAAGGTAAAATCGAAATTGCATTCGTAATATGATTTTGACAAAAGAAAATAGTACAAACCTTCAGCAGGTGCCTTGCCTGCAGGAACGATGGGTCGCTGTGGTTTTTCAGGTTCCTTATAATCGAGAGGGGGTGCAAAGTCCACTTCACAGTCTGTCTCAATAATGCTAACTGCAGAAGCAGGCTTCGCTTCAACAATATCGATATAATACTGTTTGTTGTTGTAAGCTACCATGATGCTGTCACCCGTCGTTAAGCAAGAGAAATTCCTTAGAGTTTTCTCTAAGCTGCAAAGTTCACAAGCGCACTTTAATGATAATTACAATCAATCATAAATGAATTAAGGGAATTTAATAGACAACTCTAGCACAATTTTATAATTTTCAAGAAAAAACACAACTTTATTAGTCATCAACATGGTGAATGGCAGAAGTAATAAATGGAGTTGCTACTAACATGGCTTTGGGATTTGAGATGTCCAGAAAATCAGTTGTGTGAGGTTGCAGCTTCACATATGTACCCTTGGGAAGAGTAGCATTCTTGACACGCACAATGTCACCCTCTTGAAGAAGCATGTTTTGCATCATCTATACATATATATGAGAGAAGAAATATACAACAAATCAGTTGAAATACATTTCTCTGGTAATACTACAACTGAAGAGAGCAGTAAAAGAAGTTCACTTAAAGGACATACCCAGTAGGGCATGATGATCATGCCTTCTTCTGCTACAAACTCCAACACGCCACAGTGTGAAATCCTATCAGTGGCACCATTGTGTAGCTCAAACAGCATAGGATACTCAATGTGCAGAGAAGCTATTAAATCAAAACCAAAAAAAAAATGAATATATTCTCAAATAGTGATTGAAGTCGACAACAGGAAGCTACGAAGTTCAGCCTAAGGCCTAAGGAAGGAGGACTTGAGCTTACCCAGACGATCTAGAGCAGATGGTGGCATTATTACTGTATATCAGCAAAAGATAGAATTATATCAGAGTTATGTCATATGGAAATTTTAAAATAAAAGGAGAGAACAATGTGCAATACATACCTTTGTCACCACCTTCCAGATGTGGCTGGAAAACATAAAAATTCAGAAAGATGGTTAAGCAATAAGCATAATTCAGTATGTAATTCTCTCAAAAAAAATCAGTATGTAATACTGCTAGGTACTACCAGATGAAATTGAATCCACAAATAGAATACCTTGTCAAAAAAGGATGCTGGATAACAGCGATACGTTTGCTCAAAATTACTTCCACGGTAACCATATCCCGCGTAAAACTACATACATAAAAAATTGGGTCATTTAAGCATATGCGAACTACACCAAATATGAGAGGAACACACTACTGATTTTGTCAGCCGCTTTCTGTTAAAAAAAAATCTGTTGGAAGCTAAGAATGAAAATAGATCGAAATATAAGAATTATGAATAGCATAACTATTGTGAAATAGTTGAGGATGTTTAACATTCAGATATGGACATTACAATTATATTGTTGGAGTGGAGTTCTAAAGTACTTCCGCAAAGTATTAAGAAAAAAATACAAATCATACATACATGAAATAAAGATCCAGGGATTAGTAACCAAGGTCAGAGTATTTCACACAGGTGGTAACAGTTAACCAGAAGAAAATATTGTGTATTAAAATTAGTTCGATGTGAAATTCATTTTTTGGGTGATCATTTTTAGTTGAGCCCAAGGTTATTTAAGGAGCAGTTATTATGAGTATGGCCAGACTAGCAATGACTCAATCACTCAAACAACAGAGTTTAAAAAACCATTTAAAACGAGGTCAATAATCACCTTCATCTATCAATACCACACTTGACCTCCTTGACTTGACATCACTCAACTTTTGGAGTCATAGATAAGAACTTTTTACAATATTGGGTGAATTACACAGCCTATAGAAACTCTATGCAGAAATGATAAAATACGAACTATGGTCATCTGTACAACCTAGCTGCCGAACATAATATTCATGCCACTGAGTTGCATAAGAAATTTCAAGGGCAGCGCAGATGATGCATACCATTTTGAGTGGAGCTTTGCTTCTACTTCTCTTGGACCTGTTATAAAACGAGTATGAATGAAAAATATTTGAGCTGTACAAGTAAATGTACAAAGTCTTATTCCCCCCAAGAGATATCTCTATGTTGACAAGGAAAGTAACACTATTGGGTCGAAGGATCTCAACCAAATTTCCTAAATTCTCAACAAGCTCAAAACTCCCCACAAAACGAACCAATACAGTTGTTATTCATTCCTTCGTAACAATAAAACCCAAAACCGGAACACACATAGGCACAGTGCCACGCTATCAACTAGTGGTAATTTTTTTATCCCACAAACTCTGCTCCCAAGCTAACAGAACAGCCAGATGATGAAGAGATTGATTCCAGTCCAACACAATCCAAAACCGGTTACGGTCGCGGATCTAGATGGTGTGCGGGTGTGCGCCGGCGCACAGTCAGAAATTCCGGTGGTCAGATGCTCATACCTCAGAAACCAAACCCGATGGCCAAAACTGCGGACAGGGTTGAGACAGCAAGGACGCTATGAAGATTGAACGACGGGCGGCAGCTTAGGTCGGATCGGGTTAAGCCAGCGGTGACTCAATCAATCAGTTCGCCGGGCGAGGAGATCGAATCGGATTGCCAGGGGAAGATCGCTGCTGCAATCAACGAAGGGAAAGCTGTGCTTGTGAGAGCGTGAGGAGAGACAGATGGGAATTTCGAACCGAAACGGGGTGAGGCCAATGAACGATTCCAAGATGCGGACGAACAAATTACCCGCGGAGGAGGAATATTGCGATGGATGGCGTGAGGTTTCCGCGGAGGATTCCACCCATTCCAAGGGAAAAGCAGGCGAGGCCAAGGGAGAAGAGGAGTCGGGAACTGAAGACGAAACAGACTGCAAAGTAAACGAGCCCAACGGGCTCCTATACGTGGGCTGCGTTTATGCAGCCTATTAGCACATGTACCATTTTTAATTTTTATTTATGTAAATTAAAGGACCGGGCGGTGCCATCTATCTAAAGGTGTAAAGCATGCCCCGATGGATCTCTCACAGCGATTTTAGCACGTGAGTCGTCGAATGGGGTCATGGGAGCATCTCGTCCATTCATTCGCGCTAGTACAAGGTATATAACGGTGCCACTCTACTGATCTGAGGTTGCAGTGGGTTCTTCGTTTGGCTGGTCCACGGTGGTCAGTGATTTGAGTGTATTTTACGCAGCGTCTAATGATTTATTTTGTGAGTGGATAGAGTGTAATAGGGGCAACTGGACTTCCACAAGACAAAACTCACGCCCGTGGTGAAACCCTAGGGGCCAATCCCCTCCATCCTCTCCTGCATAAATCCCCTCCCTCCACTCCCTCTCTCGGCCAGTCGCCGCCACCCCTCCCGTTTCATCTCGTCCTCTCTCTCCATCCTCTTCTTCTCCCTGCCGCCGAGCACAACCATGGCGGCCGCCACAACGCGTAGTTAGGATAACACCCTCTTATGGACCTCTGTCGAGGCGACAACAGATGGGAAAAGGAGGCACAGTTAGGTGGCGATGTGGCCATGTTTGGCCGCGCAAAGTGGCTCATCGGCAAAGGCCACGATGATCAGTGCAGCTCGTGCATAGCGGCCACGAGGGTCTCATGGTGTAACACCCGGCCTCTTCGGACCAGCGGCTGACATTCCTGGCAGCTTACTAGGATCTCTAACCCCACAGACTGACACTAGTCTTTTCTACGCACTTTGTCCTCACTCGTGCGCACCCGATACCCACTTCCCGATCGGTCACCCATCCTCAAATTTCTTTAGGCCAAGCACGCTTAACCTTAGAGTTTTTTCAGATGAGCTTCCGGAAAAGAAGTTGCAGCTTGTTGGTATTGGTATACTATCAATCCTATTAAGTCATGCGCCAGGGTCTCACATATACCCGCCCTTAGAAGATCGACGTTCTCGTCGATCAACCACAAGCCAGGAACGCCCCTCTGGCATACGTTTGTGCGTTTAGTGCCGACACATGTGCCATGTCGTCTACTCCCACACACGTGCCATGCTCCACATGTCCACCACTAACCCGCACACACTCGTGTAACCGCGAGGGTCAGCTCTGATACCACTTGTAACACCCCGGCCTCTCTGGACCAGCGGCTGTCACTCCTGGCAGCTTACTAGGATCTCTAGACTAACCCCACATACCGACACTTTTTTGCGCACTTTATCCTCACTCGTGCGCACCTGGTACCCACTTTTCGGTTGGTCACCCAGCCTCAAATTGCTCTAGGCCAAGCACGCTTAACCTCAGAGTTTTTTTTAGATGAGCTTCCGAAAAAGAAGTTGCAACTTGTTGGTATGGGTATACTATCAATTCTATTAAGCCATGCGCCAGGGTCCCACACATGCCGTCCGGGATGTGCCTCGTTGGTGGCCAGATCAACCATGGAAGCTCGTGCGGACCAGCCAATGTTGGGGAACGCACTACGCAAAACAAACTTTTCTAGCGCATAACCAGGATCATATATGCAAGGGAAGAGGTAATGGATCTGACATGGGTATATCCTACGGATGCCTGATGTTAGCCTACCCGGTCCAGCCTGGTAGGACCCCATACAATCACCCGCTCTGGATGGCGAAGCCCAGGAAGGATTTGGGTGACCCAGGCCCATGAAGGATGCGGTTCCTTGAAGAACACAACCAGCTTTAGATAGAAATTCAAAGGGTCAAACCCTAACTTGTAACCGACTCGACCTAAACCCCGAGACCTGGCCTCCCCATATAAAGGTCAGGAGGGCACGGTGAAGAGGACAATCCATAACCCTAGCACACAACTCACCAGATCTCATTTGCGCACCCTTGTAACCTCCAGTGTTACCATCAATCAAGAACAGACAAGCAAGAGTAGGGTTTCCCTCCGGGGGCCTGAACCTGGGTAAATTTCATGCCCCCGCATTGCGAATCTATTAGCCGTTTCGTGATCTCCAGCGTCCCCTCCTCCAAAACCCAAGTCCATAAGGGCATTGACGAGTCGAACATCATCAATTGGCGCTGTCTGTGGGAACTGGGGATGTGATACGTCGTAAACGTATCTATAATTTTTGATGCTCCATGCTTGTTTTGCATCGACTTTCTTATGTTTTGTCTATACTTTGAGGCATTTTTATACATTTTCTGGAACTAACCTATTGACAAGATGCCGCAGTGCCATTTTCCTGTTTTCTGCTATTTTTGGTTTCAAAAAAGCTAGTAAAGAAATATTCTCGAAATTTTCTACATGTCGATGAAGATCCAATGGCTCTCGATGACCCACAAGTATAGGGATCGCAATAGTTTTGTGGGTAGTATTGCCCAATTTGTTGATTGATGTAAGGGGAGACAAAAAATACTTGCAAGCCTTAACAACTGAGTTGTCAATTCAGCTCACCTGGAAATAGTTCTTGCTCACAAAAGTTTATCAGTAGCAACATTTTGTAGTAGCAACAGCAAAGCAACGGAAGCAGTGAAACAAGAGCAATAGTAACAGTAGTAGCAAACAGTAGGATATGAGCACGGTAGGCATATGGATGGATGGACGGGCGTTGCATGGACGAGTCTAAACATGTAACTTCAGGATCTAGGGCATTGCAGATAGATAATAATA
Organism: Avena longiglumis; assembly: GCA_030063025.1. Classification (NCBI taxonomy): domain Eukaryota; kingdom Viridiplantae; phylum Streptophyta; class Magnoliopsida; order Poales; family Poaceae; genus Avena; species Avena longiglumis. Next base: position 53,781,675 of record CP125976.1, read on the forward strand.
AGCATCCAAGTACTAAACAATCATAGGCATGTGCTCCATATATAGTCATGCGTGCTCGTAATGAGAACTTGCACAACATCTTTTGTCCAGCCAGTGGCAGCGGGGCCTCTAGGGAATTACTGGAAATTAAGGTGATCCTTTTAATAGAGCACCGGAGCAAAGCATTAACACTCCGTGAACACATGTGATCCTCACACCACAACCATCCCCTCCAGTTGTCCCAATTTCTCACTTCGGGGCCTTTGGATCCGGACAATAATATGTGTACACAACTTGCAGATAAGATCACAAACAATACTATCATAATGATTCAATAATAAGTTCAGATCTGAGATCATGGCACTCGGGCCCTAGTGACAAGCATTAAGCACACCAAGTTGCAACAAAGTCCAATAGCACTAATAGAGATACTAGGCACTATGCTCTAACAATCTTATTCAATTACATGATAGAACTCATCCAATCCCTACCATTCACATAGCCTACAGCGGGGGATTACTCACTCATGGATGAGGAAAACATTGATGGTTGATGGAGAGGCATTGGTGATGATGATGGCGATGATCCATAAACATAAGCAATATTGCAATGCTCATAATAAGGTACGATAGAGTGGTATCTCGCTTGCCTTTGTTTGTAGAGCACAATATAAATGCCAAGGCACCTCTGAAGTTCAAGTGAAGACTAGAAGTAAAAATATCAGAGATACAAGCATCAAAGTCATGGCATAATTAACCAAGTTTTGAGACAAACACAAGAATGACAACTATGCTCTCAAGAAGGTGCTCATAGAATAGGTGGTGACTCAACAAGGAAGTGAAAAGGTTTTGAAAAGTTTGAAAGGCTTCCAAATGCTGAAAGTAAGGTACTCATTAGCTTTGAGCTCTCATTTCCCCTATCATAGGCATCTTTATATGGTTAAGGTGAAAGTGAGGTCCAATATGAGTTATATGCTTAACAGGACATAAACTGGAAATCCCATGTCCCTTGAGTACGAGGGCCGCTCCACGTGCTACTCAACTTTGGTTACCTATAAGTTCTTGTCATTGTAAATACATGCATATCATAGAGAACCACCAAGTGGTACCCCTTGCACATGATACAGAGCTATCCGTGATCAAAATGACAAGGCAAGCGGCATAATAAGCATCTCAGCGATCTTTTTATTTACTATTTGCATAGATTTTTATTGAGTATGCTTCACAGATGCTGACTATGGTAATGCTGCAAGTTTTCACCATGATTAGGCATGGCTTAGCCTAGCGGCCCAGGCGTTTCTCTAACACATATATATGCTCCATGAACTCACAAGCTCCCCTTTTATTTCACACCGACAACATACGCAAACAAAAGAGCAAGGTATCAACTGGATATGTATCCATAAGTGTTGAAAGCGTTCCTCGTGACAGCACGGTTCTGCTAACTCCCAGCGTATAATTTGCAAGCATATAACTTTCATGGACAGGTCAAAATGGTTCAAGATTATTAAGTGCAAGGAATAAAGTGTGCCATCAAGTTCGTGAGAGCTTTACTAACTAACTTTCTCAAAACAGACAAACATTTTATTTGAAAGAAAAAAGGCATATTGAATATGCACTGAAATAGCAAATGGTGCTAATAGGTAGGTATGGTGGACACTGTTGGTAATATTGGTTTTAGGGAGTTGGAAGCACAAGTAGAGCTCATACTACGAGCAAGTGAGGGCTAGCAATAGAGAGGAGGCGACAAAACGAGAGCAATAATTGTCAAAATCATGCTTGCAACAAAATAGGACTAATTATGGCATGAAAGTGATACAAGAACTCGACGCAAAATAAATCATCGAGGCTTCGACTATTGTTTTGTCATATGCATGCGTGAGCATGTGCCAAGTCGATTCAGATGAAACTTTCAAAGGAGGATACCACAATATCATACCAAAATATGAATAAAACAATGCAAGCAAACATTCATATGACATGCTACAAACTATTAGCAAGCTAGAGCTAATCACAATCAAGCAAGAACTACTAAGCATTCATCAGTAACATACTCCTTACATGAACAGACTAAGCATGCTCACAATGATGAGTATATGTACAAAAATGAAAACAAATAGAGTTTGTTACCAACCTCTTACCACACCTCAAGTTGTCTTAATCTTCATTATTGCCCTTCAATTGTGTGGCTTGAATAATAACATGAAACCAAAATCCACCAAGGACGGCTGAACCCTGCAAAGAACTCACAAAACCAAAGAAGAAGAATAGATATTTTTAGTGTTTTCGATTTTTTTAAAGCAAGACAAACAAAGCAAAAGCAAACAAAGCAAAATCTTTTTGGATTTTCTTTAAGGCAAACCAAAGTTAAAAAGCAAAGAAACAAACCAAGAGAAACAACGAAAATACTTTTGGTATTTTTGTGTTTTTGAGAAAGCAGCAGCAAAAACCAAAAAGAAAGCGAAAAAATGGATATACAAAGAACCGGCAAAACATTATATATATATATGAGTGTGATGTCGGTATACCTCCCTCCAAGCTTAGGCTTTTGGCCTAAGTGGAGCTCAACTCCATGGTGACCAAGAAGGTGCACCTCCGTAGTACGACGAGGAGGCCCCTTCGTCCCGATACAAGCTCGAGGACTCGTCTGTGTTGTGCACAGAGGGGTCGTATGAGGGCGCGTCCCCCTGATAGTGTCCATGGAATCCAAGAATGCGCAGCTTGTCATCCATATCCTCCTTGGAGCGTGACAAAGGTCCCTAGGAAATACTGAACAAAGTGGTTTGGGGGAGAGGGATCTCTCTCTCTTCCCCATTAGTAAACAACATTCTATAAACCATGCTCTCAAGGGTAGAACCAGCAGTGACAAAGTGATGTGCTTTCATAGCAGCAAGATCAAGCCTCTAAGGAGCCAAAACTGTATCATTTGGATCAACAACAAGGTCCAAGGCAACAACAACACCTGCAACAATAATTCCCCCATAAATGGGTCCCTTAGCAGCTAAGCGACGAGCAAGGAGAGAACCAAGATTGTACTTAGTTTCATTGTTAAGCGCAGCAGCTATGAAGTCCAAATGATAGTTGGAAATATTACTAGTGTTCTCCCTACCAAGAACACTAGTGGCAAGATAATAGGCAAAGTACCTGATAGTTGGGGGTTGAATATTTCTTATCTTTCCCCTTTGGGCTCTACGGTCATCATCATTGGTTATCTCGCGGTAGAGCTCCAACAAATCAGCGGGTTGAGCTGGAATCTTCTTTGTCGACCCAGCTGTACCAAGTCCTAGGGCCTCGCAAAATTTCTTCAATGACATGGTGTAAGGCCTGCCATAAATTTTGAAAGACACATCTGGCTTGAACAAGTTGTTAGTAAAAGAAAAGCTCTCCACAAATGTTTTAGTGAGTGTTGCATATTGCACGCTCTCATCCTGCATATAGCTTGTTAGTCCAACCCTCCGAACCAAGGTTAGAAAATCATCAAGAATCCCAGAAGCCTGCAAAAAGGTTGGGCAAGGAAAGGTGGAAGGGTGAGCATCCCCCTCATCTCCCTCGTCGCCAAATCGCGGTGTAATGAGATCCTCATTGTATGAGGGCCTAGCTCGGGAGGATGATATTGAAGGCCTTGCCCTCCTAGGTGCATCACTCTCAAATATTTCACCAAATGTGTGGTTGTCCATGACCTCTTTTTTCTGAAAATTTTAAACAAACATCAAACCAAGTGATTTCCAAGTTGATAAATGATGAGAAACTACTATAGGACCTTGCTTGAGGGCCACACATGCATCAAAATAAAATCTCTAATCATAGAACAAGCATGCAAGATCACACAACCTGTCACCTATAGCAGCAAAATACTCAAGATATAATCTACCAATCACAAATCTAATTGGACAAGCGGAGGAGGCACATACCAAGGAGCAATCCTCCAAAAATCAGCAGCAAAGATGGGTTGAGCAAGGAGATCGAAATTTGCGAGCAAGAACAACAAGAACTCGAGCTTGAGAAAGTTTTCCGGTGTTTTTTGAGAGAGAGAAATAAGATGGCTGGGAGGAGGCATCTTAGAGGGACCCAGGTGGGCCACACCCTAGCCAGGCGCCACCTGGGGGCTGGCCGCACCCACCAGGGGTGTGCTGGCCTGGGGTGGCCCCCTGGGTCACTCCAGGTGTCCCTCTGCCCCTTTTTTAAGGAAAAAATTATTTTAACATTTCTGGGATTTTTCAGTAAAATTTATTTTTGGCCAATTTTCAGGGTATGAAAATTATTTTTCTCGCAGAAACAGATTTTTTAGAAGAAGCAAAAGCAAACAAAAACCAAACTACAGAAATTCTAAGACACTCTAACAACCAAACAACTAACAAAACCAAAGCTAGCAAAAGAAAAGGCAAAGACTAGGAAGGAGAAAAGTAAAAGAAAGAAAGTATAACCATAGTGAAAACATTATTTTTTTATTAAAATCCTTTTATTAACGAGATTGATCAAGTCTTGTTACCAAAACAATCTTATATGAAACAAAACTTTGCATTCCATAAGGTGATTATGTTACCTCATACTTGATAGCAATGGTCCCAATCATAATAGTTTCAAAATTTTCTTGTGGAATGGGACAATATATTTCTCCAACCTTGATGCTCTCAATATTTTCAATGGAATTCAGACAATAGATTTTAGCAACCTTCTTGGGGAAATAAATAGTATGCTCTTTGTCATTAATATTGAATGTTACTTTTCCTTGATTACAATTGATGACAACACCTAAACTACTAAGAAAAGGTCTCCCAAGAATAATAGACATATTATCATCTTCGAGCATTTCAAGCACAACAAAATCAGTCGAAATCAAGAAATTATGAGCCACTTGAATAGGAACATCCTCACATATACCAACATGAATAGTAGTTGACTTATCAGCCATTTGCAAAGATATATCAATTGGTATCAACTTTTCTAGCTGGAGTCTCTTGTCGAGAGAAAAAGGCATAACACTAAGCAGTTCTAACATAATTATTGTTAATAGAGCAAGGAATAGTTGGTATACCTGGATCACCAAGTTTCTTTGGAACCTTACCATTGAAGGAATAATTAGCAAGCAAATTAGAAATCTCCTCATTAGGAATCTTCCTTTTATTAGAGACAATATCCTTCATATACTTTGAATAGGGAGGCAATTTAATAGCATCAGTCAAAGGAATTTGCAAAAATAAAGGTTTCACCCACTCATAGAACTTGTTGTAGTGTTCTTCCTCATTTGACTTATGTTTCTTACCTAGAAAAGGCATAGGTTTCTACACCCAAGGTTCTCTCTCTTTACCATGTTTATTAGCAATAAAATCTTCCTTAATGTACCTAGTATTCTTAGTGTGCTCCTCGGGTTGTTCTTCAACTTCCTCCTTATCAGGAGCATGTTTATCTCACAAGGCATTAACTAACATATCCTTTTGTACCTTAGCAAGTTGATCAAGTTGGGTTTGAACCATTTGAAAGTGTTTACAAAGCATTTTAATATCATTAGAAGTTCTTTACACAATATATTTCAACTCTTTAATAGCTCTAGAGTTTTCCAATAAATGATTCTGAACTTGTTTATTAAAATTACCTTGTTTAACAATAAAAATGTCAAGTTCCTCTAAACATTGATCAGGAGGCTTACCATAAGGAATATCACCTTCATCAAAGTGTTGGAGAGAGTGTACCTCAATAGTGGATGAGTTGGGAATTGGCTTACACAATTCTTCTATAGGAGGTAGATTCTTCACATCTTCAGCTCTAATACCTTTCTCCTTTAGACACTTCTTAGCTTCCTTCATCACTTCATCATTTAATGCAATAACTCCCCTCTTCTTTGGTGTTGGTGTTGGAACTGGTTCAGGAGTAATAGGCTTAGGTGTATTTAGCTCAGTTGAAGTCCAATCATCATAATTCTTGCTTATCTTAGCCATTAATTCTTCAGCATCTGTAGGAGTCCATTTCCTAAAACACAATCAGCAAAGCTATCTAGGTATGTCCTAGAATCATCAATTAGTCCATTATAATAAATATCAAGAAGCTCATTCTTAGGCAATGAACATACATGATGTGCATGAATCAAGGCACAAAACCTTGTCCATGACTCAGCCAATTTCTCTTCTTCTCCCTATTTAAAAACAAAAAGTCTCTGCAAAGCATCATGTCTATCACTAGGAGGAAAATATTTCTAGAAGAAAGAAGCAATCAAACAATCAGGGCTATCAATGGAACCAGGAGGTAATCTATTAAACCAAGCCCTAGCTTCTCCTTTTAGTGAAAAAGGGAAGATCTTTGTAACAAAGTACTTGCGCATCTTAAAATCATCAGAGAATAAAGCACTCATACTACAAAGCTCATTCATATGAGCCACATCACTCTCATTTTTAGTCCCAAAAAAGGTTCTTTCTCAACAATGTCTAAATAGGATAAATCAAGAGAGAAATCATAATCTTTATCTTTAATATCTAAGGGAGAGGTGGCAAACTTAGGATCAGATGATAGTTTAGGAATAATGGTACGTCTTGCAAGGAGACTCTTAATAGCACTAGCACCATGTGTGTTTCGGCACTCTTCAACAAATTCATCAGTAAACTCAATGTAGCCATCATTAATATCATAACTCTTTCTAGAATCAGGTGAGCTAACATGTGAAACAATGTCTTCACTAGGAGTTTCAATATTTCCTAGACTAGCCATAGTAGCATATAGGAAAGGACCTAATGAACCACTCGCATCAAGCACAGTAGAAGTAACATCATGAGTATCAAAAGCAGTTCAGATTCAGCAGTAGCAAGCAGTGTGTGTAGCATGTGTATGTGGTGGTGGTGGAACAAACTTACGTATAACAGGCGGTGAATCAAGAGCAACAGAGGTGTTTAGGACTGTACCTATTCTTGTAGTGGATGGTAAAATAGGAAAATTTCCATCACGAGACTTCCCTATGATGAAAGGAGTAGAAGTGAACAATAATAGATCCAAGTGAACTTACAAATAAAGCTATGCTCCCCGACAACGGTGCCAGAAAATAGTCTTGATGACCCACAAGTAAAGGGGATTGCAACAGTCTTCGCGGGTAGTATTACCCAATTTATTGATTCGACACAAGGGGAGCCAAAGAATGCTCTCAAGCCTTAACAACCGAGTTGTCAATTCACCAGCACTGAAATAGTTCTTCCTCACAGAAGTTTATTAGTAGCAATAGTTTGTAGTAGCAACAACAAAGCAACAACAACAGTGAAACAGGAGCAATAGTAACAATAGTAGCAAACAGTAGGATATGAGCGTGGTAGGCATAGGGATGGATGGGCGGGCGTTGCATGGACGAGTCTAAACATGTAACTTCAAGATCTAGGGCATTGCAGATAAATAAGAATAAGCATCCAAGTACTAAACAATCATAGGCATGTGCTCCATATATAGTCATGCGTGCTCGCAATGAGAACTTGCACAACATCTTCTGTCCAGCCAGCCCGTGGCAGCGGGGCCTCTAGGGAACTACTGGCAATTAAGGTGCTCCTTTTAATAGAGCACCAGAGCAAAGCATTAACACTCTGTGAACACATGTGATCCTCACACCACAGCCATCCCCTCCGGTTGTCCCAATTTTTTTCACTTCGGGGCCTTTGGATCCGGACAATGATGTGTACACAACTTGCAGATAAGATCATAGACAATACTATCATACTGATTCAATAATAAGTTAAGATCTGAGATCATGGCACTCGGTCCCTAGTGACAAGCATTAAGCACAACAAGTTGCAACAAAGTCAAATAGGACTAATAGATATACTAGGCACTATGCCCTAACAATCTTATTCGATTACATGATAGAACTCATCCAATCCCTACCATCCCCATAGCCTACAGCGGAGTATTACTCACTCATGGATGAGGGAAACATTGATGGTTGATGGTGAGGCGTTGGTGATGATGATGGAGATGATCCTCCACAAATTCCCCGTCCCGGCAGGGTGCCAGAATGGAGTTTCTGGATCCGAATCTTGGTTTCTGGCCATGGAGGCGCAGTGGAACTCTTTTAGAAAAATGACAACCCCCCTCGGTTTATAGGTCAAGAGGTGTCTTATAGGCGAAGAGGGAGGCCGAGAGGGTGCCTAGGGTGGTCACACCCCCTAGGCACGGCCAGGCCAGCGCCCGCAGGTGTGGGCCCCTAGGCCTCCACTCCATACTTTGGCTCCGTGGATATTCTTATGAAATAGGATTTTTGGCATATTTTGGGGATTTTCCTGATAGTTGATTTTCTGCACAAAAACTAGACACCAAGGTAATTCTGCTTAAAACAGCGTCAGTCCGTGTTAGTTGTATCCAAATCACACAAGTTAGAGGAGAAACAATAGCAAAAGTGTTTGGGAAAGTAGATACATTTTGGACATATCACTTCCGTTGTCCCGTCTAGATTATATCTAAATAGAGATAGAACCCGACAGCACCCCGGTGTTGTAGAAGAAGAAGTACCTAGGGCACGCCGGCCCTTAGGGTTTATCACCATGCCATGGAGGTGGAGAAGAGAGGAGGAAGGTGGCGTCGGCGCAGGGAGGCGGCAGTGCAAGACGCGTGACGACATCTAGGTTTTTGGGGCGGTGATACCTTCGATCCGGATTACGGATGTAGTATAGCTCTTTTTCCCTAGTAGACCTAGGTTTATCGAATCCTCGGGGAGCGGAAAGCAAAGTGAGATTACTTAAACGGACCTTCGAGAGTTTTAGAATTCCTTTTGTGTTTTCACCGGACCAAGAGTTTGTGATCTTTTTGTTGTTGTTGACGATGGAGAGAGAGAGGGCCTAGGGTCTTCGGTTTTCACCGGTAGTTGTGCAAAACATCTGATGAGAATAATAGATAATAATAAAGTATGCATGTAATCATTAGAGCAAGATAATTATATGTGGGTAGTGCATGCATAATTGTTATCGCCTCTGCAACCGCTTATAGCAATAACCTACTAGTCTCATCCATAGAAGAAAGAGAACTAATGATATGCATAGTGATGTCACCATTAATCCCAAGTAAATTCAACATGATCATGTCAACATGACAGAAGGGCCCACACCCCTGCCAGGCGCGGGTGGGCCCAGCCTGCGCCTAGGGGGGTGCAGCCAACCTAGGCACCCCCTCGGGCTCCCTCTTCGCCTATAAGTTACCCCTTGACCTAAAAATCGAGGGGTGTTCGACGTTTTTCTAGAAAGAGTTCCGTTGCGCCGCCACCACCAAAAGCCGCGATTTGGATCCAGAAACTCCGTTCTGGCACCCTGTCGGGACAGGGAATTTGGGGAGGATCATCGCCATCATCATCACCAACGCCTTACCATCAACCATCAATTTTTCCCTCATCCATGAGTGAGTAATCCCCCGTTGTAGGCTTATGGGGATGGTAGGGATTGGATGAGTTCTATCTTGTAATCGAATAATATTGTTAGGGCATAGTGGCTAGTATCTCTATTAGTGCTATTTGACTTTGTTGCAACATGTTGTGCTTAATGCTTGTCACTAGGGCCCGAGTGCCATGATCTCAGATCTGAACTTATTATTGAATCATTATGATAGTATTGTTTGTGATCTTATCTGCAAGTTGTGTACACATATCATTGTCCGGATCCAAAGGCCCCGAAGTGACAAAAATTGGGACAACCGGAGGGGATGTATGTGGTGTGAGGATCACATGTGTTCACGGAGTGTTAATGCTTTGCTCCGGTGCTCTATTAAAAGGAGCACCTTAATTGCCAGTAGTTCCCTAGAGGCCTCGCTGCCATGGGTTGGCTGGATAGAAGATGTTGTGCAAGTTCTCATTGCAAGCACACATGACTATATATGGATCACATGCCTAGGATTGTTTAGTACTTGGATGCTTATTCTCATTTATCTGCAATGCCCTAGATCTTGAAGTTACATGTTTAGACTCATCCATGCAATGCCCGTTCATCCATCCCTATGCCTACCGCACTCGAATTCCACTATCTATTCACATCACTATTGCTCTTGTTCTCTCGTTGTTGTTGCTTTTACTAATGATAAACTTCGTGAGCAAGAACTATTTCAGCCTGCGGTGAATTGACAACTCAGTTGTTAAGGCTTGCAAGTATTCTCTGCCCCTTGTGTCGAATCAATAAATTGGGTAATACTACCAATGAAGACTGCTATGATGCCCTATACTTGTGGGTCATCAAGACTATTTTCTGGCGCCGTTGCGGGGATCATAGCTTTATTTGTAAGTTCACTTGGATCTATTATTGTTCACTGCTACTTCTTTCATCATGGGGAAGTCTCGTGATGGAAAGTTTCCTATTTTACCATCCACTACAAGAAGAGGTACAGTCCTAAACACCTCTGCTGCTCTTGATTCACTGTCTGTTATAAGTAAGCTTATTACACCACCACCACATACACATGCTACACACACTGCTACTACTGCTAAATCTGAAACTGCTTTTGATGCTCATGATGTTACTTCTATTGTGCTTGATGCGAGTGGTTCATTAGGTCCTTTCCTATATGCTACTATGGCTAGTCTAGGAAATACCGAAACTCCTAGTGAAGAAACTATTACACCTGTTAGCTCACCTGAGTCTAGAGAAAGTTATGATATTAATGATGGTTACATTGAGTTCACTGATGAATTTGTTGAAGAGTATCGAAACACACATGGTACTAGTGCTATTAAGAGTCTCCTTGCTAGGCGTACCATTATTCCTAAATTGTCCTGTGATCCTAAGTTTTCCACCTCTCCCATGGATATTAAAGATAAAGATTATGATTTCTCTCTTTATTTATCCTATTTGGACATTTTGTTGAGAAAGAACCTTTCTGTGGGACTGAAAATGAGAGTGATGTGGCTCATGTGAATGAGCTTTCTACTATGAGTGCTTTATTCTCTGATGATTTTAAGATGCGCAAGTACTTTGTTACTAAGTGATGACCCACAAGTATAGGGGGTGTATCGTAGTACTTTCGATAAATAGGAGTGTCGATCCCAACGAGGAGCAGAAGGTGCTGAACAGTGGTATGGAGCAGGTAATCCCTATGAATACTTAGCAAATGGATTTTTAGTGGTTTTCTGACAAGGCAACAAAACAAAAAGCAAGTAACAAGAGTAACAAACAAACGGAGAAAGTGGCCCAATCCTTTCTTACCAAAGGACAAGCCGGTGTAAATACTTATAAGGACCAAACATTCTCAAGGACACATGGGAATTCTGTCAAGTGTTTTCGCTTAAAATAGTTGACTACTCTTCTCTGGTGTTCGTAAGTGTTGTGTGGGTGAACCTGTGCTAACATACTGCCCTTCCTAGGACTAATACATATTTGTGATTAAACCCCCTGCAAACATCCGTAACTATAGGAAAGTAATTAAGATATAAATCTAACCACAGCCTTAAACTCTGAGATCCTGCGCTCCCTTGTGCAAAGGTGTCCTAACGGGGGTTCAGGTTTATGTCACTCCGGCAACCCCGCGATTAGTAGCCAAATACACAATGCATCCCCCTAGGCTCATAAATGGTGAAGTGTCATGTAGTCGACGTTCACATGACACCACTAGAAGAATAGCACCACAACTTAAATACTAAACCATTGAATAATAACTCATCACAGATTCACTACTAACAACATGACTTCTCCCATGTCCTCAAGAACTAAACGAACTACTCACAAGACATCATATGGATCAAGATCAAAGATGATATGGTAATGGATAACAATCTGAACATAAACAATAATCTAATGGTTTCACTCACAAGCATCAACTACAATAGTAATCAACGCCGGGAAAGTTTCCCCTATGAAATAAAGCAATATCCAACACAATTGTTACAGCGGAACGGAATGGTGGTGATGGTGCTGGTGGATATGACGGTGTGGATGATGATGATGATGACCCCGATGAAGCCTAGCTTGATGACGGTGTTGATGGCGACGGTCTCCCCTCTCCGGGAAGGAATTCCCCCCGCAGAAATCTGTCTACCGGAGATATCTTTCTCTCTCGGTGTTTTCCACCCTAGAGGCGACGAAAATCTATCTGTGGGCGCTCCCCGAGCCTTAGGGTTTAGAAGGGAAGATATAGGCGAAGGGGCGGAGTCAGAGGTCGGGCATGTGGGCCACACCTGCCCTAGGCGCGGGGTCGTGGGCCTGCCTTAGGGCGTGTGGGCCCCGAGGCCCATCTCCCCTCCTTCCGCTTCCTTCGCTTCTAGTAAAATAATATGTTTCCATATTTTTGGTATTTTTCTGATCTTCGAAATTGCACCGAAACGCCTTCTTTTCCATCAGAATCCAGACTCCAGCAATCCATCCTCTAGGAATCATCCAACATGCATAAACATATGAAAAGCCATAAGTAATACCTCATAATAAGACAAATATCAATGAATAGAGGTAAATTATGATATAGAAAGGTGATGCAAATTGGGCGTATCAACTCCCCCAAGCTTAGACTTCGCTTGTCCCTGCGAAAACTAAGCTCAGTAAACATGTCCATAGGTTTATGGAGTGAAGTGTCGATAAAAGAATACGAACATGAAGCATCACACTTACCATTGCACAACTCATAGAAGAAAGCAACTCACCATTATATAACTTAGTTTGCAGCCAAGTATAGTAGTCACAATAGAGATGCATAAAGATAAATCATAATTAGAATTGGCAAACTTGTTCTTGGTCAGAGAACACCTAGCAAACAGTTTCACGAAAGCTTTTTGTAGAAGTTTCAAAACAGGAACACTCTTTGCTCAAAAAGTTTTTTCACAAGTAAAGGCTTTCAAAGTAATACTCAATAGATAAGAGTTTTGTGCAAACAAGGAAGATAAAGAACATGATTGTATAAATCACCATATGAATGCTTGAAACACAACAACTCAAAAGCTTGGAGATAGAGAGGAAGTAGGTTTACTGACTCAACTGGAAGTGGGAGAAAGGTCCCTTCTTAGAGGGTAGCAGTGATTACAGGTCATAAAGAGCTTCCAAAAGATTATGGTACTTACTAGCTTTGATCCCTCATTGCCCCTATCATAAGCATCTTGAGATGATTAAGGTTAAAGTGAATAAAGATGGAGTATATGCTTGACGAAATATAAGTTGGCAATCTCATGTCCCTTGAATATGAGGGCCACTCCTCATGCATACTCAACTTTGGGCCAGGTAAGTTCTTGTCATTGTAAGTATTTGCATATCATTGAGAACCGCCAACGGGGTACCCCTTGCACACGATACAAGAGCTTTCCCATAACCAAAATGACTAGGCAAGCAGAAAATGAGCATCTCAGCAATCTTTTTATTTACTATGTGTATAGCTTTTTATTTAGGATGCTTCATAGATGACTCACTATGGTGATGCTGCAAGTTTCCACCATGATTAAGCATGGCTTAGGCTAGCGCCCAGCGCTTTCTAACACAGAATACAAACTCCATGGACTTACAAGTTCCCTCTTTATTTCACACCATTGACATCCATAGACAAAAGAGCACGATATCAACTGTGTACAGAGTACAAGTGCAATGTTGAAAACGTTCCCCGTGATAGAACGATTCTTCTAATTCCAACGTATAGATGCAAGCATATACAACTTTGATGTTCACAATGGTTCAAGTCTATTAGGGGCAAGTAAATAAGGTGTGCCATCAAGTTCGTGAGAGATTTACTAACTAGTTTTCACATAACAAAATACTTTTTAATTCGAAAGGTAGATGAAGCTTGAGAATTTGCTAGGAATAGCAAAATCTACTTGGTAGATATGGCGGACACAAGTGGCAAAAGTTTTGGGTTCAAAGGATTTTGGGAACATGAGAAGTATGCCTTCTCAAAATAGGTTTTTGGCTAGCAAGGCTGGGTAACGAGCAAGAGAGTTGAAAGAAACAAGCAAACATACAGGTAATAAAGCCAAACATGCAATCCTCATTGAATACACAAAAGAATCTTAAATATAGAATACTAAGCTTATGAGCCAACAAGAAAGAAAACAAATGATACCAAATATGTGTAAGCTTTTCTTTCTTTCTTTTTCTTTCAAACTAAAGCCACTGACCAGAACTCGGTTTGCCAAAACCAATTTAGATCCACTTGATGATCTCAAATTCGTGTCAATACTGATTAACAAGATCCATCACATAATAGAGGTTGCAAACTAAAAATAAGAAGTGCAAAAAGTAAACGATGAGACTTCTCATTAATATTCCAATAAAGGCACTCACACCAAGGGATACATAGATAATCAACTAAAGGAGAGATACTTCCACATGCAAACCAAACTATAATATAACCTCTCTACCACAAATATGAATCCACTAAAAAGGCAAAAGATAAAAGATAATGGTGGTGATACCGTGGCACTCCCCCAAGCTTGGAACAAGCCAAGGGAATGCCAAACCTGATGACGAATTACTCCTTCGGTGGTGGTGGTGTTCTCTTGATAAGGTCTTCAACAAGTTTCTTAAAATCCTCCATATCGAAGGTTAGAGTACGAATTAACTCCGAATTATGCTCAATGCAGCCCATGATCAACTCGGACCGAGGATCCCAGTCCCTGTTATTCTTTCTCCATTCTTCCAAATTAGAGCGTTTCTTCCCTGCACGGTTAGAACAAGGGGTACTAGGAGGAAGTGTGCGCGGAGCGAGGATATGACGCGGAGTTCTCCCTCCTGTAGACATCCGTGTTGTCCTCCTAAGCTGGGTAGGTTGTGCCACCAAACCAATGCTTGCAACGGTAGCGCGGGTGTCCGGTTGCTTGTCCTCCTCCATGTCTCCTTCATAACCTACCGTAATCTCCTCTTCCTTGGGGACTTGAGGTTCTTCTTTCTCGGGCTCCTTGCCTTTGTCATTGGCGGAGGCCATGGTGCTCCAAACTTGAGAAGATTTCCTGACAAAAATAGATCGAAACAAAAACATGACGAGAACACGATGCACGAACCTCGGGGGATCCAGGGGGGGTATATATTAAAAAGTTTCAATGCATAAGGAAGGTTTTGACATGGAAACGGTGGAGTTCGAGGGTGGAACAACCCCTCCAAGCGCGACCAGGCTGGGCCCGCGCCTGGGGTGGGTTTGTCCACCCCAGACTCTGTTTCCTCTTCAGTTTCGTCTCGTAGCTTCTCTTATGTATTAAAAACATCAAAAATATAAAAAGATTGGGGTTTCACAAACCTTCTGTTTTCACCACTTTTACCTATTCAAAAACGAACTCTGCAGATTCCTTTTCTCTTTCTCCTGAGAATTTCCTTCATACAAAACCCTTGCACAAACTCAAAGACAACATTAGTGTAAGCAAAAAAAATAAACCTTTGGTACACACTTCAACTGAAAACCCGTCAAAACAAAAGCTTCTTTAAGAGGCAAATGCAAATGATGGCAGAAATCTGTCAAAACAGAACAACATGTACAGATTGATTTTTTCGAAGACCTTCTGTTGCTCAAATCAAAAAGTGCAGAACTGATGAAAGTTGGGTAACAACTTGGAGAACAAGCTCAGAAAAATGCACCTCCATCCGAAGTACTAAGCTTCCTCATGAATTTTTACAATACAGAACAAAAATCTGTCCTAGGACAGCCACTTTTCACAACTCCTCTACTTCACAAAAGTAGTTGAACTTGATACGAAAAGGATAAGGAGTGGTTATTACAGAGGTAATAACTTCCAAGACACGACCAAACTCTTGGGTTATCTCCCAACAAGTACTTTGCTTTAATGCCTTTAAGTTAGGCTTGAAACTTCCAAAGATGCTCACATAGGATATATATATCTCGAGTGAAAGAGAGCATCAAGGAGCAAATAACCAACACACTTGAGTCTAACCCACTTCCTATGAATGGGGGTATCATGAGAAAACGAATTGTTGAAACAAAAGGCCACAGAGCATAGGAAGACAAAACAGATGCAACTTTAAAGCTTTCAACATAAAACGGGGAAACTTAACATCATTGAGATGCATAAAACCATGTTTCACTCTCTCATAATAACTTTCAGTAGCACTTTGAATAAAGTTGACAATATAACTGTCACTTGAAACAACTTTATCATCAGAATAAGCATACTTACAGTCACCAAAAAGAGGTCCAAGGTCATAGACTAGATCAATAGAAGCAAGTTGTTCCACCCTGACATCTTTATTAGGCAAGCTATTTTCACAAGGAGCTTTAGCAAATTTGGAAAATTTAAACACATAAGACTCTCCATCAAACTTAGTTAAAAAATTTCCTTCTTACAATCAATAATGGCTCCACAAGTATTCAAGAAAGGTCTACCAAAAATGATAGGACAAGTTTTGCTAGCTGTTGAATTAAGCACTAGAAAATCAGCAGGATACTTAATCTTACCACAGAGAACCTCCACATCGATTACAATACCAATGGGTAAAATGGTTTCCTTAGTAGCAAGGTGAATAACCACATCAATGTCCTCAAGCTCACAAGGACCAATCTCATGTATAATTTCCCTATAAAGCTCATAAGGAATAGCACTAGAACTAGCACCAATATCACATAAACCATAGTAGCAATGATCACCAATTTTAACAGAAAGCACAGGAATACTAGCTTTTCTAGCCTTACTAGGATAAGAGATAATATTAGAAGCGTCTCCACAGAAGACAATGTGCTCATCCTCTATATTTTTAGTGACAGTGTCTTTCACAATATCTACCACATGTTCATCACTCAAATGCTTACCAGGCTCCACAGTTTTCATTGTACCTTTGTTATTTGCACTAATAATCATAGAATACTCCTTTACCTTAGCTGGGAAATGCATTTTCTCAACATGAGGTTCAGGCACAATATGATTAGTAGTACAAACTTGAGTACTTCTAACTGGAACATGAGTAACAACATATTTATAAGGAGCATGGTACTTATTCCACTTCTTCTTGGGAATTTCTATGTAAGAGGCAAAAGCCTTAAAACAGTTGGCAATACTTTGGAAATCAAGACCAAACTCATTACTGATATCACGGAAGTTGTCAGTACCCATAAAAGATTTAATGCATTCATAATCATAGTTTATACCTGAATTTCTTCCTTTGTCATTCTCCCAAGCTTCAGTGTTCTCTTGAATATGGTCTAAGAGCTCCCATTTAGCTTCTTCCTTCATACGTGTGAATGATGCAGCACAAGAAGCATCTAGTAAATCTTTATCATGAAGAGAAAGCCTAGCATAAAAGTTATTGAGAATAATATTGTTAGGGAGTTCATGAATAGGACATTTAAGCATTAGTAACTTCAATCTCCCCCAAGCTTGAGTTGTACTCTCTCCATCAAGAGGCCAAAAGTTATATACAAGATTTCTATCCTTATGAATTTCACTGGGAGGATAAAATTTAGAGTAAAAGAAACATGCCATCTCCTTACATTCCATGGATTGTCCATTCTTCAGCAGCTTATACCATTCTTCAGCTCTCCCTTTCAAGGATATGGAGAGTAACTTCTTCTTCACATGTTCAGTTGTGATACCTGCACACTTAAACAACCCACATAATTCATGGATAAAAAGCAAGTGATCACCGAGATGGACAGTTTCATCCCCCAAATAATAATTATCCATAACACGATTAACAATACTTGTAGGTATCTTAAAAGGATCTATCTCAACAGGAGGTGGTTCATCTACTACCCTAGCAGTGGTAGTAGTTTTGCCAAACAGAAAACAAAGTGAGTTATCCATATTGGAACAAAGTAACAAGCAGTAACAAGAGCAATACTCACAGCGAAATTATCATTTACCAGTTCCACTCTTCAATAACGCTTCACTCCCCGACAACAGCGCCAGAAAATAGTCTTGATGACCCACAAGTATAGGGGGTGTATCGTAGTACTTTCGATAAATAGGAGTGTCGATCCCAACGAGGAGCAGAAGGTGTTGAACAGTGGTATGGAGCAGGAAATCCCTGTAAATACTTAGCAAACGGATTTGGTTTTCTGACAAGGCAACAAAACAAAGAGCAAGTAACAGGAGTAACAAACAAACGGATCAAGTGGCCCAATCCTTTCTTATCAAAGGACAATCCAGTGGAAATACTTATAAGGACCAAACGTTATCAAGGACACATGGGAATTATGTCAAGTTCTTTCACTTCAATTAGCTGAGTACTCTTGTCACATCCCAAGATTTTCCAAATCTTGTAATGTGAAAAATAAATGAATAAAATAAAACTTTGTTGAATTTTCAGGGTGAGAAGAAACTTTTTGAATCCAATTGGAAACCTTCAAACCAAATTGGATCAAATAAATCCTAAAGGGATTTAAAAATAAAAACATTTAATAAAGGAAAATAAAAATATTTGGAATTACTATTTTGGATCCTTTAATAAAAGATTTGGTTTTCAAAAGAAAAGGTAGATTTATAAAAAAGATTGTTTCATGGAACCAAAATAAACCTTTGTCAAGCATTTGAAATAAAACATTTTGTTTTAATAAAAATAGTAAAGGTTTAAAATAAAATAATAAGGATTTAATATCCAAGTTTTATAAATAAAGGTTTTACTATTTTAATTAACCATCAAAACTTATTTATTTAATTCAAATAAGTTTTCCAAGTATTTTGTATTTTCAAATAAAACCTACTGATTTGGTTTTGAAAATAGATTGTTTCAAATGGAGGTTTTTAAATAAAACAAAATCTATTTTGATTATTAAACAAGGTCTATTTATTTAATTAATAATGGACCCTAAAATAAAAATATTATTTTAAGACTTTGGTTTATGTTGTAAAACAGAACCAAATTCAATTGCATTGTTTGGTGAATGTTTGAATTGATTTGAATACTTGAATTGTTGTTTGAAATTTCAAAACAGAAATTGATTTGGAAAAAGAAAAAGATTCAGAACTGGAAAAAAAATATGAATCTGGTCGACCCAACCCAGCAACCCAGTCTAGGCCCAACTCCAGCCCACCAACACCACCCAGTAACGCTTTACACGCAGCCAGACCAAGACAGACGGTGGACCTCCCCTTACCTTTCTCACTGACCAACCGACCCACCCCTCCAGCTCACCTTCTTCCTCGCGCTGACGACGCCCGGCCGTTGCAGCAGGTAGCGCCGGCGATCAATTCGCGTAAATGGCCGCATTAATCCACCCCGCGACCATGCCCATTTAACCGCCTGCGTCTCCTCTTCCTTTCCCCTCACGCGCCTCCCTCTCTCTGCCCCTAGGCTGCCCTGAATCGAGCTTGCCCTCTCACTGCCACCGACGAACTCTTCCCTCGATTCTGGCCGTGTCCTGCCACCCCTCGCCTCTTTGACCACACTCGCCTACTCCACAATCCCTGGCGCACCTTTTCGCATCGCCAGCTCACCCGCTCGAGCTCTGCAATCTCGAGGCGTCACCGAGCTAGCGCCATTGCCTCCAACTACGGCGACGTCTCCCAGGTAAACCAGACCTCCCCTCTCTTTACCGTGGACACGATAATGATCGCCATGCTCTTGCGAACCTAACGGTGTCTCCCTTTCGTCCTAGGGTGTCCCCTATCCTCGCCCTCGACGACCTCCGGAGCCGCCCGAAGCCCAGCTCATCTCCGGCGAGCAATTAAGGACAGTCACGTGCGCCCCTTGCCAAGAAGACTCCATGTTGAGCTTCGGCGTCGCCCTGCGATCACTGTTAGCATCTCCCCACCTTCCTTTGCTTCCTGTATCGCCAGCACCGCCACCATCTGGTCGCTCCGCCGCCAGTAGCCACCGCAGCGCCGCTCATCTATGGCTGGCACGCTGTACACCGTTAGATGATGATCCAAGCGCCACGATAGATCCTTAGCCGAAGGGGTACGAGTGATCCTGTGCCGCACGATCTGACTTGATCCAACGCACCAGAGTAGTCGATCCGAACGAAACGTTTTTGACCAATAGGATTGCACCACGTGGCCTGTAGTTGATTTGAAAGACAAATTTGATCTATTAGATTTCCAATTTTGTAAATTGCACAACTTTTGATCCACACGTCCAAAAATTACAAACTTTATATCGTTTGAATCAGTGGAACAAACCCTAGTCAACCATGCAATTTGTTTAGTAAATAGTATCTGTTAGATTGTTTGTTTTTGTATAAACATTTGTATGCTTGTTTAGATTAGAAAAATTATTCAAAAATGTTTTTGAGGTTGAAACCTTTGCAAATTGGTTTGTTGTGAACTTACTGACCCTAGGAACCAACCCATGGTTTTAAAAATGAATTTGGTGAAGTTTAGGATGGATTAATTAATTTAGCCCATTTCTAGCCAAATAAAAATAAAGATTTTGTTATGGAAATGACTTTGGAGTAAAAACTTTGGAAAAATGATTTGAAACCAACCTACTGACCCTAAACACCAAAGTTTGAGAATTATCTACTTATTTGGTGAAAGACTTAAAGTTTTTGATTTGATAAAAACATTTTCCACCACATAAAATAATGAATGGATTTAAAATGGTTTTAGACCAAAATTCTTTTGCAAATGACTTTGCCACTTTGGAAAATGACCACTTTGAATATTACAAAGTTTAGAGCCTAGTAGAAACCATCTTTGCAAATAAAACTAACTTATGCATGCATGCATGACTTAGATCCCATTGTTTTATGTGTGTGAATTGTTTGATTGATTATTGGTTTGGAATGCTAGTTGATATTGTGTTTGCTTGATTGATTATAGTGAAGTTAGAAAAGTGTGAGACTAGCAAGATCAAGGAGTGAAACAACATTCCCTACCAAAAGGCAAGTGATACTATCATCTAAAGTCCTACTATTTTCATTATACTTAGTGGATTTTGAAACATGCATGAAAAGAATTTCTATATTTATGCTATGCTAAATCCTAATAGGATACCCTATACATTCCTTAGTGAAAACAATGTAGTTGTTACATGCTTATCCATGCCATATTTTGAAAAGAGTTACATGTTGAGATTTTATGAAGTTGAGAAAAGGACTTGTGTTTTTACATAATAAAACAAGGACTCAATGAACCACCTGGGTGGACAAGGACTTTGAGTTTTGGAGAAGGTGGCAACAAAAGGAACCATGTCTATGGCAATCACTTTGTGTTGTGCTCCAAAGGGAAACCACCCAGGAAACTTAGAGATTGAACATGTTTCTCCAATTGTGGCTTTGTGTGCAACCACATGCTATTTAGGGCTCTGGCTTAGTCAACTACATTGGGAAGACCCATGCATTGTCTTCAAGTTACTGGACATGAGGACCTGGAATCCTACATGGGTACTGAAGACAAGCTAGCAATGGTGTATGGGAGGACCCTCTGGAAAGACTTCGTCACATTCTCAATCTGCCGGTACTCCATCTTGGTGAGCACCAATCTAGTGGCCACTGGTGGCAAAAAGATGATATTGTGACATGTGGGTAAAGTGTACTACTTCTGCAGAAGATAATAAAAATCTAAGTACTTATCCGTGTCCCCGGTTATGGACAATACTGAGCAACTAAAGCTTGAAGCTATGGGAAATCTCGACATTCCAATTTCTAAAAGCAAAACTTTCTAAGTGATAACAAAAGACTTGATGCACTTGGGGGTACCAAGGAGCTCAAGAGATTTTGATGAAAACTTGATGCACTTGGGGTTACCAAGGAGCTCAAGGGATTTTGATAAAAACTTGAAGTAATTGGGGTTACCAAGGAGCTCAAGAGATTTTTGACAAGGACTTGAATACTTGGGGATACCAAGGAGTTAAAAGGATTTTGATAAAGAGATTTGACAAAAGATCAAAACCATTTTGAAAAAGATAGGATAAAGTATTGCTTTCTGCAAATGAGCCTTAAACCCTTAGCCAAAAATGCATGTAATGATAGGATCCACTTGTATTCTACTTAGTAGTGAAACTTGCCAATACAATTCAAATGTATTGACCCTTGTGGCTGTAACTTGTAATGTTGCAGGTTTGATTGATTTTAGTGAAGATAGATTGATTAGGATTACAAAGTCTACAACCAACATGTCTGCCTGTGGCAATTTGAAGATGAAGGACCCCATGCTTATAGTTATTCCGCTGCAATAAAATGTATTAGCCAAATGAGCTATGTAAGATGTAATAAAATTATGCTATTCCTGGTTATAAAGTTATATTATGACCTTTGTTTCTTGGTATTACATCTTAACTGTGGATGCTAGCTATTGATCCAGGGACTACCATTGTAAACACAAGGGACTCTACCTTATTTAAAGGTTGGGACCCTTACAGATGGTATCAGAGCATTGTGTTGCCTGTAGGATTTGTAAACCTAAGATTGGACAAAAACCCTTAGAGAAATAGGAGTTGTATTTGTTCCAAAAACTTATTTACAAAACAAACTTGTAAACTCTTTCCTCAACCATTTTGGTTTCAACTCTACATCTCTTCTATTTCAACTTGATGGAAAAACCTACCCCATGGCCAAGGACTACACCATGTGCAAAGGACTTCTTCAAATCTAATGACTTCAATTTCTTCAACTCTAATGACTTCAATGTAACATCCCAAAAATCATAGTTTCAAAACTCATTCATATCATCTTTGCATCATTCATCCATTTAGGGTTTTCTTAAAAATCATCTAGAAACAGAAGTTGGAGCTATGATTTCATGTGGACAATTTATCCCAAATGACCATCACCCTTTGAAATTTGAAAGTTTAAAATACTTGTTTGCTTGCCTCCATGTATGGAAGGATTAAGTGAAACTTTGAAACCCCAAGTTTTCAAATTTGGAAATGTTTCAAAATCCTTCTACAAATATTTGCAAATTAGATCAAACCTCTGATTACTTTGAAAACCAAGCATGACCAAGCCTTACAAAGTAACCATTTAAATAATATAACTGTTAAATTGAATCCACAAAACCCTGTAAAAATTCCCAAGGCAGATTGAATTCAAAAGGATTTAAATTCATATCAAATTCATACCAGAAAATGTAATTAGAAAAAGAAAAGGGCTAAACAATGGAAAAGGGCCGCGCGGTCAGAATCTGGCCCAGCAGCTGATCAAGCCCAGCAAGCCCACCCGGGGAACTTCTTTTCTTCTCACAGCCTTGAGCACACGCTATTTGAGCCGTGACAAGCGACCCCACCGCTTCACCTCACCGACAGCGGGCCATCTCCACGCCAGCGTCGTCTCCACCCGCACGACCTGTTCGTCCCCAATCAACGCGGCCGTTTCCTGTGTGTTAATCGCGGCGTCAATTCGAATCAATGGCCGAGTGATTCTCGCGCTTGACCAGGCTATATAAACCCCCTCTGTCCCCTCTCTCTTTTCCCCAAAACCCCAAGCACTAAACGCCCCAGTCATTTCTCTCTGAACCCATAGCCTCCGACGATCGCGGCGAATTCCGGTGAGCCTCGAGTTCCCCTCAGTCTCTCTTTCACGCTATCGTGTTCAGTGAACCTCTGAGCATCTTCTGACACTCTCCGTTTGCCTTCGCATGACCCATAGCTACGGCAACGTCGACGACTGGACCGCCACCGTCTTCTGCACGAACTCCGGCGACCTCCCTCCGTAAGTAGCCACCGCCCCTTGCCCTCTGGCTGATACGCATAGAATCCTCATCGTCTTGCGCATCTGACAGTGTCCCTATTTTGGCCTAGCGTGACGAGGAACCTCGCCAACGACGACGACTGACCGTGGCTGACGCAATCGCGAACTCCGCGAAATCGACGACCCGTGCGCCTTCCCGAGCCGTTGCGACCTTGATCATCAGCAGCCTCCTGCGGTTCTGGTAAGCATATCCTCCCTTCCCCGGGCGACCTAGAACGCCGCATCACATCGATCGACGCGCCGCTGTCACCGCCGTGCGCCGCTCGTTTTGGTTAGGAGATTCTTAGCCGTTAGATCTGAATCCTGGCGTGAAACACTTCACTTAACGAAGGGTATGGATGATCTGAGCCGTGCAGCGTTAGTCGGATCCAACGGCACAGAGGGTGATCCGGTGCGAACTGCACGCACAGTAATAACGCGTGGCAAGGTTTAAACTAAAAACAGAATTTAAAACCTGATTTAGATTCAAACTTCAAATGCTCATAACTTTCAAATGCCACGTTGGATTTTTGCAAACTTTATACCGTTGGATTCAGTGAAACAAGGCCTTTCTGAATATCCAATTTTTTTAGCATATAGTAATAGTTAAAATGGTTTTATTTGTGGAACAAGTTTAGGGATATTTTAGATATAGAATTATCTTTATAAAATTGTATTATGGCCAAATAAGTTTATTGGACAAACTTGTGACATGTTATGTTTCTGTAGACATGAACACACTTGGTAGAATTTTCAAAATTTAACACTTGGTAAATTCTTGCATGCATGCATTCATATTATTTTTGGTTGTATTTAATTGTGTGTAATTGTATGCTTTGATTTCTTGTGTAGATTTTGCTAGTGATTGTGATTGTGAAGAGTGCTACTCTCCACACTACCAAGGCAAGTGATATTTTCATAAATATTCCTGTCCTAAGTTTTTGTACTAGCATTAGTTATTTTGCTAAAGTATTGCATGATATTTTTTTAGTGCTAAGTTGGGAAATCCTAAGTAGAGTGAAATAGTAGAAATGCTAGGGAAATTTTCCTAAGTTAAGTTACCATATTTTGCCTAGCCTAGCTTATAGCAAACAAGGGTGGTGAACATCTATATACTATATGATAAAAATATTCTAAGTCAAGAGACTTATATTTTCTTAATAAAACAACTAAGACAAATGAACCTCCTGGGTGGAATGGGAAGATTGGGTTATGTTGAGTGGTTACACAAGGCCATGGACTTGGGTTGTGTATCTCACTTGTGGAATGCCACCCAGGCACAAAGGGATTTGGAGGCCAAGTGTGGAGAAAGCTTACAGTGCAACCACTTGGCAAAATGGGCTCTGCCATGATCATATAGGTTGCTAGAACTTAGTCATTTGGACAGTTGGTGGTAGAAGGGATGATAGGTTGGAACGCGTCCATTTGACTAAGGAAAGGCTTCTGAAAGGTCCTGTCTTGGGAAACCAAGTCTAGTGGGGAAAGTGTACAACCTCTGCAGATGGAAAACCTAAGTACTTAGCCTTGTCCAAGGAAATGGACATTTTGAGCATCAAGACATGGAAGCCACAAGAATCTCATCACTCCAACTTCTATGTAAAAATTTGTGGGTGAACAAGGGTGAAGGACCTCAATGTCTATTGATGGCTTCCTTGGGAATGTTTTTGACAAGGAAAAACTTAGTAATTTCAACTAATAGGAAAAACTTATTTTTAAGCAAAGCAAGCTACACTCGCCAAAATGCATATAGTATTGTAGTCCACTTAAAATATACTAAGGTATCACTTGCCAATACTATTCTAAAGTATTGACCCTCTGTGCGTAACTTGTGATGTTGCGGAGTTACTCGATGATGATTAGGAGTCATGAGTCTACACTCAACATGCTTGCCTGTGGCACATGAAGATGAAGACTTGTGTTTATTTACTTATTCCTAAAACTCTTGTATTAGGCCTATGGCCTGAGTTGTAAAAGACTATGTTTTATCTCTGGAATGAATGTAATAAACGACCTTTGTATCTGTGTACTTCATCTTAAACTGTGGATGCTAGCATTGATCCAGGGACTAGCATTGCAATCACAGGGATCCTATCCTTCATAAAGGAGGGGTCTAACAGATGGTATCAGAGCATTGTGTTGCCTGTAGGATTATGACCCTAGGATTGGAAAACCACTAAGGAAAAAGTTTTTCAAACTACTTCTACACTTGTCTATTCTTCTCGTAAAACTTTTCTAATCTCTTTCAACTTCCTTGTAGATGAATTCCATCAACGAAGCCGTGAAGAAGGGACCACTCATGACCATGACCTTGGAATGTGAAACTGAGTTTCCCAATATTCTCAAGGACCTCATGGAGGCAATGGATGCACATGGTGAAGCTGTGTACAAGGGCTTTCCAGTGATGGATGAAGGAGTGGAGTATTGGTGGGTGCAACTTAACTTGTACAAAAACAAGGAAGACAACCACAAAGAAAGGGGATTCTGCATGTACACCAACACCACAATGCACACCACATTCTTTGAGTCAGCCAGGGATGCAGCTTGGAGGACTATCAAGGAACTAAGTGCTAGAGTCAAGTGCAGAATGCTCAACCTCCAAAAGGACTTAGAGAAAGAGAAGGAACTTACTCAAGAGTTGGAAGACACCAACCAAGAAATAAGGGGAGATGTTATAGACTTAGTGATAGAGTCAAGGGAGCAAGATTGGTGGATTGCTTCTAGGAACATTGTGTTTAATAATAGATCCCGTGAGATTGGATTGTAAGGACACTTCGTTAGTTGGACCACCACTTATCACCTTGTTTTCAAAAGATATTTTAAATAAGTATGGACCTTGAATGATGTAATGAACTTATGTTTGCATGACTTGTGTGACAATTACGTTTCATGGATATGTATGAAAGTAATTTTTGATTTGCCTTGAATTGAAATGTTCTAACTTTTCAATCTTATAAAATAGATGCCTGTTGCCGTCAGCACTGTTGAGGAGTTTCGGGTTACTCGTTTTGGTCCCCGCATCATTGAGCTTACCACTCTACTTGATCTCCCTCTGCCTACCATCACGGTGTATCCACTCACCAAGTTCGAGAGGAAGGACCTCTGGGGCTTCAAGGTGACCCAGCCAGGGGCCTTGGGCCGAGCCTACTACAGACCATCGTCTTCAAGTTGATGCGATGGCGGGGAGAGAGGCATGGAGGTAGTCATGCGAGACCTGATAGGACGGCTATTAGGCCGTCACTCCCGACAGTTAGAGGTACTCACTTTCACGTCTTCGAAGGCGTGATGTTGATGGAGAGTCCATCGACTTTGAGGGCGACTCGAGGAGCACCATGAGCCGATACGTCTTTATCTTCAGGATTTAGAGACTCTTCTCAGGCACGTAGATACGGACAGGACGAACGTCATGCTAGGTAATGACGAGCTTCAGGTGCAGCTTCGCGAGAAGGACAAGCTTTTTGCGCAGCAGGATGAGATGATCAAGGAAATGGAGACAAAGTTCGAGGCTCAGGACCGCAAGTTCAAGAGTCAAGAGAAACGCGTCCAGGATAGAAACAAGAAGATCCGGGACATGACCGAGGAACTGAAGTCTAAGGACTTCGAGCTTGAGCAGCAGCAGATGGTTATTGAGAGGCTTCGCTCCCAGAAGAGGGCTCTCAAGACCAAGGTTGATTCTTTGACCACTACGATAGAGGAGAACAAGACCGCAATGGAGAACGCAGGTCTTACCTTCGTCGAGGAGGAGATAGATGCTGACGAGTAGGCTTGTTACTCGTTCTTACTTACATATTCATACTTGTTGTTGCGAACTTGTTATTGGACCATCCGACATGTGGATGGCTTGTCACTTGTGTGTTTTATTTCATGAGTTTGTTATGTGGATGTTGCACTTATATTCATGTGTTGCTTGTGATGTATTGTGCATGAAACATCTATGGGTATCTCATTCTTATCTATTTGATCAAACCACAGATGCCTCCCCGTCGCGCAAACCCCAACCCCAATAACATCACCCCGGAAATGCAACAGATGATGAATGCGCAAACACAACTTATGCAAATGATGACGACATTCATCCAGAATCAGAATAACAACAACAATAACAACCCCAACAACAACAATAACAACAACAACAACAACAACAACAACAACCCTCCGGGTTTTGATATGCTTACTAGATTTCTGCGACTAAGGCCAGCAAAGTTTTCAGGGACAACTGATCCCATGGCAGCCAATGGTAGCTCGTTACGTGAACAAAGACTTGGTGACAATGGGTTGCTTGATGCTTTGAAAAGTCGATTCGCAGACATCATTGGAAGGACCAGCCGCCACTTGGTGGGATAACTTCCAAATCACCACTCCCATTGATGAAGTGACATGGGACATATTTGAGGATGGGTTTCGCACCGCTCATATCTCATCAGGGATAATGAGTCTGAAAAAGAAAGAATTTCACAACCTGAAACAGCGCCACCGCAGTGTGGCAGAATACGTAGAAGAATTCAACAATCTGGCGCGCTATGCACCGGATGAGGTGGATACTGATGCCAAGAGAAAGGAAAAGTTCTTAGAAGGCTTGAATGATGAGCTGAATCTACAGTTGTCTGTGGCATATGTTCCAACTTATCAGTCTTTGTGTGACAAGGCTGCTATTTTGGAAAATAAAATGAAGCAAGTCGAGAGTAGGAAAAGGAAACACTCCGACAAACACAGCTCGGGATCGTCTCACAAACGGTCTCATTATGATGACAATGGCAGCTCAGGATCCCATAAACATGGGAAATTCAACAAGCACCACAACCACAACCGTCATGACAACAAGCATCACCGTAGCCATGACAATGATAAGTACAAGAACCACAAGGGTGGACATAAGAGCTACCACAGTGGAAATGGTAGTGGAAGTGGAAGTCAGCATGTTAAAAAGGACATCAGTCAGGTTGAGTGCTTCAAATGCAAGAAGCTGGGGCATTATGCTAATGAGTGCCCTGAAAAGAAAGTTGAAGGACCTAGCAAGCCAAATCCTTTCCATAAAGGACAGGTTAACCACATCAATGTGGAGGAGGTCTATGAGGAACCTGATGCTGTTGCTGGTAAGTTCAGACTCAACTCAATTTCAGCATTTGTACTCTTTGATACTGGTGCATCTCATTCATTCATATCAAAAGCATTTGTTGAAAGGAATGAACTACCGGTAGAAACCATTGGGTGTCCTATAAGAGTAAGTTCTCCAGGGGGAGAAATGATAGTAAACTCAGGATGTCATGACTTAGTCATAGAGTTTGGAAAACATAAGTTTCCAGTGAACCTAATAATCCTGAATTCCCAAGGATTGGATGTAATATTGGGAATGGATTGGATGGCTAAGTATGAAGGAGTATTGGATTGCGCCAATCGTACAGTTACACTCACAACCCCAGAAGGAAAAAGAATAAAATTTAAGTCAAACTTTGAATCCAAAGGAAGTAAGCTAAATTCTCTTAAGGGGGTTAGCATGGACAGTGTGCCAATTGTGTGTGAGTATCCGGATGTATTTCCGAGGAATTACGAGAATGCCACCAGATAGAGATGTGGAGTTTTTGATAGATTTGGTACCAGGTTCTGGACCAATAGCTAAGAGGCCATACAAAATGTCAGTGGATGAACTGAAAGAACTCAAGAAACAACTAGGAGAACAGCTACAGAAAGGGTTTATACAACCAAGTTCTTCATCTTGGGGAGCCCCAGTATTGTTTGTGGAGAAGAAAGATAGAACGCAAATATTGTGTATTGACTACCGTTCTCTCAACGAGGTTACTATCAAGAACAAATATCCTTTGCCAAGAATCAACGACTTGTTTGATCAATTAGAAGGGGCATGTGTATTTTCGAAGATTGATCTTCGGTCAGGCTATTTTCAACTTAAGATAAGAGAGCAGGACATACCTAAGACAGCATTCACCACAAGGTATGGATTGTATGAGTACACTGTGATGCCTTTTGGTTTAACCAACGCTCCAGCATACTTCATGAATATGATGAACAAAGTGTTCATGGAATTCCTTGACAAGTTCGTTGTCGTTTTTATCGACGATATCCTAGTCTACTCCAAGAGCAAGGAAGAACATGAAAGACACTTGCGCTTGATACTTGAAAAGTTAAGAGAGCATAAACTTTATGCCAAGTTCAGCAAGTGTGAGTTCTGGTTAGAGAAAGTTGGATTTCTTGGTCATGTTATGACAAAGGATGGCGTAGCAGTTGATCCTGCCAAAGTTTCAGCTGTGACAGAATGGGAATCACCCAAGAATGTGAAGGAAGTTCGTAGTTTCCTCGGCTTAGCAGGTTACTACAGAAGGTTTATTGAGAATTTCTCGAAGGTTGCTAAGCCTATGACAGAATTGCTAAAAAAGGACAAGAAATTTAATTGGACTGAAGGTTGCGAAGTCAGTTTCCAGGAGTTGAAGAAGAGACTGGTGACAGCACCAATTCTATGTCTACCAGATTTGGAAAAGGATTTCCAAGTATATTGTGATGCTTCTCATCAAGGTTTGGGTGCCGTACTTATGCAAGATGGAAAAGTCGTAGCCTATGCTTCGAGACAACTCAAAACTCATGAAGTAAACTATCCTACTCATGATTTGGAGTTAGCCTCTGTCGTCCATGCACTCAAAACATGGAGACATTACCTTTTAGGTAAGCGGTGTGAAGTATTCACCGATCATAAGAGCTTGAAGTATATCTTCACCCAGAAGGAGATCAACATGAGACAAAGAAGATGGCTAGAACTTATCAAGGATTATGACTTGAATTTGCAATACCACCCCGGTAAAGCAAATGTGGTAGCCGATGCTTTAAGTCGTAAGACGTTTGTAAATGGTCTTACCAAAGGGGAATTGCCAGAAGATCTGTGTAAACAATTCAAGGAACTCAGATTGGAGATTGTACCAGAAGGACATCTTATGTCATTAGATGTTCAACCCACTCTTTTGGACAAGATCCAAGAAGCTCAGAAGACCGACAAGGAAATTGAAAAGATCAAGGAAAATATTAGTCTAGGGAAGGCTAAGAGTTTCCATATTGATGAACAAGGAACCTTATGGCACGGGAAACGTATATGTGTTCCACAAGACCCAGAGTTGCGGAAACTGATCTTACAAGAAGGTCACAACTCTCCATATTCTATTCACCCAGGAAACACCAAGATGTACATGGATATGAAAGAAAGATTTTGGTGGAACAATCTCAGAGGAGACATCATGAACATATTGCTTTGTGTGATGTGTGTAGCGAGTCAAAGCGAGCATCAAAACCAAATAGGTTTGCTTCAACCACTACCTATTCGAATGGAAGTGGGAAAATATTGGTATGGATTTCATTACCGGATTACCAAGGACCAGGTCGGTATGATTCCATATGGGTAGTAGTGGATCGCCTAACTAAAGTGGCTCATTTTATACCCGTGAAGACAACTTATACCATTGCCAAGTTAGCAAAAATATACATGAGCAGAATCGTATGCCTCACGGTGTGCCAAAGAGTATTGTGTCGGATAGAGGAACTCGGTTCACATCTCACTTTTGGAGACTTCATGAATCCTTAGGAGCAGATTGGAATTCAAGATCTTGCCTTTCATCCTCAAACAGATGGTCAAATGAGAGAACCAATCAAATTCTAGAAGACATGTTGAGAGCATGTGCTTTAGATTATGGAGCGAGTTGGGATGAAAGTTTACCCTCGCAGAGTTTTCTTACAACAATAGTCATCAAGCTAGTATTGGAATGGCACCATTTGAACTACTCTACGGAAGGAAGTGTACCACCCCATTGTTATGGAATGGTGTGGGAGAAAGAAGCCTATTCGGACCTGATCTTATCAAAGATGCCAAGAAAAGTCAAATTAGTTAAGGACAGGTTGAAGATAGCACAGTCCGATGAAAAGCTACGCGGATTCTAAGCGTGAGAAGTCACCTCTGAAGTTGGGGATAGAGCTTATCTCGAGTATCGCCACTCGTGGAGTGAAAAGATTTGGAGTCAAAGGAAAGTTGGCACCAAGATATGTTGGGCCATTCAAAATTCTAAGTCGCAAAGGAGAAGTTGCATATGAAGTTGAATTGCCGAATCTCTATCAAGATCCATAACGTATTTCATGTGAGTCAGCTTAAGAAATGTCACCCAGAAATGGAAGAATCCTCTTTGAAGGATACCATACCTTTGGAAGAGGTTCAACTAGAAAGTGATCTCACTTATGAAGAAAAGCCTGTCAAGATTTTAGAGACCGCAGAGAGAGTCACCAGGACCAAGACTATCAAATTTTGTAAAGTACAATGGAACCATCACTCCGAAGAGGAAGCAACATGGGAAAGAGAAGATGATATTCGGAAAGACCACCCTCACCTATTTGATAGCCAATCCGAATCTCGAGGGCGAGATTCATCTTAAGGGGGTTAGATTTGTAACATCCCAAAAATCATAGTTTCAAAACTCATTCATATCATCTTTGCATCATTCATCCATTTAGGGTTTTCTTAAAAATCATCTAGAAACAGAAGTTGGAGCTATGATTTCATGTGGACAATTTATCCCAAATGACCATCACCCTTTGAAATTTGAAAGTTTAAAATACTTGTTTGCTTGCCTCCATGTATGGAAGGATTAAGTGAAACTTTGAAACCCCAAGTTTTCAAATTTGGAAATGTTTCAAAATCCTTCTACAAATATTTGCAAATTAGATCAAACCTCTGATTACTTTGAAAACCAAGCATGACCAAGCCTTACAAAGTAACCATTTAGATAATATGACTGTTAAATTGAATCCACAAAACCCTGTAAAAATTCCCAAGGCAGATTGAATTTAAAAGGATTTAAATTCATATCAAATTCATACCAGAAAATGTAATTAGAAAAAGAAAAGGGCTAAACAATGGAAAAGGGCCAGCAGTCGAATCTGCCCAGGTGATCAAGCCCAAACAAGCCCACCCGGGAACTTCTTTTTCTTCTCATGAAAGCACACTGGCCGAGCAAGCAGACCCCACCGCACTTGGCACCTCGCCGACAAGCGGGCCATCTCCACGCCAGTCGTCTCCACCCGCATGACTGTTCGTCCCCAATCAACGCGCCGTTTCACGTGTGTTAATCAGCGTCAATTGAATCAATGGCCGAGTGATTCTCGCTTGACCAGGCTATATAAACCCCTCCCTCTCTCTTTTCCCCAAAACCCCAAGCACTAAACGCCAGTGCGCGCATTTCTCTCTGAACCCGCCGTCTCGACGATTGCGCCGAATTCGGTGAGCCTCGAGTTCCCCTCGCTCTCTTTCACGCTATCGTGTTCGGTGAACCTCTGAGCATCTTGACACTCTCGTTTGCCTTCGATGACCCATAGCTACGAACGTCGGCGACCGGACCGCCACCGTCTTACGCACGAACTCCGCGACCTCCTCGTAAGTAGCCACCGCCCCTTGCCCTCTGGCTGATACGCATAGAATCCTCATCGTCTTGCGCATCTGACAGTGTCCCTATTTTGGACTAGCGTGACGAGGAACCTCGCCAACGACGACGACTGACCGTGGCTAACGCATTCACGAACTCCGGCGAGAAATCCCCGACGACCCCGTGCGCCCCTTCCCAAGCCATTGCTACCTTGAGCATCAGCAGCCTCCTGCGGTTCTGGTAAGCATCCTCCTTCCCGGCGACCTAGAACGCCGCACCGCCATCGATCGACGCGCCGCTGTCACCGCCAGTGCGCCGCTTCGTTTTGGTTAGGAGATTCTTAGCCGTTAGATCTGAATCTCACGTAGAAACACTTCACTTAACGAAGGGGTATGGACAGATCTGAGCAGCGTTAGTCGGATCAACGGCACGGAGGGTGATCCGGTCTGCGATGCGCACCAGTAATAACGCTGACGTGGCAAGGTTTAAACTAAAGCAATTTAAAACTGATTTAGATTCAAACTTCAAATGCTCATAACTTTCAAATGCCACGTTGGATTTTTGCAAACTTTATACCGTTGGATTCAGTGAAACAAGGCCTTTCTGAATATCCAATTTGTTTAGCATATAGTAACAGTTAAAATGGTTTTATTTGTGGAACAAGTTTAGGGATATTTTAGATATAGAATTATCTTTATAAAATTGTATTATGGCCAAATAAGTTTATTGGACAAACTTGTGACATGTTATGTTTCTGTAGACATGAACACACTTGGTAGAATTTTCAAAATTTAACACTTGGTAAATTCTTGCATGCATGCATTCATATTATTTTTGGTTGTATTTAATTGTGTGTAATTGTATGCTTTGATTTCTTGTGTAGATTTTGCTAGTGATTGTGATTGTGAAGAGTGCTACTCTCCACACTACCAAGGCAAGTGATATTTTCATAAATATTCCTGTCCTAAGTTTTGTACTAGCATTAGTTATTTTGCTAAAGTATTGCATGATATTTTTTTAGTGCTAAGTTGGGAAATCCTAAGTAGAGTGAAATAGTAGAAATGCTAGGGAAATTTTCCTAAGTTAAGTTACCATATTTTGCCTAGCCTAGCTTATAGCAAACAAGGGTGGTGAACATCTATATACTATATGATAAAAATATTCTAAGTCAAGAGACTTATATTTTCTTAATAAAACAACTAAGACAAATGAACCTCCTGGGTGGAATGGGAAGATTGGGTTATGTTGAGTGGTTACACAAGGCCATGGACTTGGGTTGTGTATCTCACTTGTGGAATGCCACCCAGCACAAAGGATTTGGAGGCCAAGTGTGGAGAAAGCTTACAGTGCAACCACTTGGCAAAATGGGCTGCCATGATCATATAGGTTGCTAGAACTTAGTCATTTGGACAGTTGGTGGTAGAAGGGATGATAGGTTGGAGCGTCCATTTGACTAAGGAAAGGCTTCTGAAAGGTCCTGTCTTGGGAAACCAAGTCTAGTGGGGAAAGTGTACAACCTCTGCAGATGGAAAACCTAAGTACTTAGCCTTGTCCAAGGAAATGGACATTTTGAGCATCAAGACATGGAAGCCACAAGAATCTCATCACTCCAACTTCTATGTAAAAATTTGTGGGTGAACAAGGGTGAAGGACCTCAATGTCTATTGATGGCTTCCTTGGGAATGTTTTTGACAAGGAAAAACTTAGTAATTTCAACTAATAGGAAAAACTTATTTTTAAGCAAAGCAAGCCAAGCTACACTCGCCAAAATGCATATAGTATTGTAGTCCACTTAAAATATACTAAGGTATCACTTGCCAATACTATTCTAAAGTATTGACCCTCTGTGGCTGTAACTTGTGATGTTGCAGGTTACTCCGATGATGATTAGGAGTCATGAGTCTACACTCAACATGCTTGCCTGTGGCACATGAAGATGAAGACTTGTGTTTATTTACTTATTCCTAAAACTCTTGTATTAGGCCTATGGCCAAAGTTGTAAAAGACTATGTTTTATCTCTGGAATGAATGTAATAAACGACCTTTGTATCTGTGTACTTCATCTTAAACTGTGGATGCTAGCATTGATCCAGGGACTAGCATTGCAATCACAGGGATCCTATCCTTCATAAAGGAGGGGTCTAACATTCAACTTCTTCAACTCTAATGACTTCAACATCTTCAGCATATTCACCAAGGACTTCCAACTTGGATACCACTAAGGACTACAAGTGAGACAAGGAAATCTTGCTCAAGATTTAGAGACTAAGGGAATGCAAAAGTTAGAAGGAGCTAACATCACCTTTGAAGTTTGTGACTAAGAGTTTTTCTCAAGGAAACCATGATCTCATACAAGAAGAATCATGAAGGAAGGAAAGATCACAAATGAACCATATAGATGGACCACCATATTTTAGTTAAGTCAAACACACCAACTTATGTGGTGTAACAAAAATATTTTGTTGCCCAAGTAGATGCTTGAACTTTGTTGTTTGAGTGAAAAGTTGTTTGTGAATGCTTGCACATTGCATGTGTGAATTGTGATGTGTGTGATTAGAATTATTTCCTTAGAAAATCTTTTGCCTATTCTAATCTCCCTTCAACCCAAACAGATGACTACTCCAGGAGACTCTAACATCAAGGTTGATGGCACCAACACCAACCAAGAGGACATCATGAAAGATCTCATAGCAACCCAACACCAGTTGAACCAAGTGACAGCTCAATTCATAGCCAACACTAGTGGAGAAGATCCAACCCTGCAAGGATTTTTGGAAACTCAAGGCCAACTGATGCTTAGGGTGACTGATCAAATGATCAAAATGGAAGAAAGCTATTCCAAAAGAGTTTGTGACAACAGGGATGACAGAAATGTTATTCTAGATGGAGCCCCAGCTTGCATTATTTGTGGAGACAAGGATCATACTTCCAAGGAGCATGGAGATCAATGCCCCAACTGTGAAGAGAAACATCCTGTTGGCCGATGTCCCACCTCTCAAGCTACTTGCTACCTATGTGAAGGAAACAACCATGTTCCTATCCAATGCCCCATCTATTCCATTGTTGAACAAAGGAAACAAGGTGGAGTGCAACAAATGATTGCAAACCATCAAGAAGGATCCAAGTCTACCAAGAAGGTTGATGACAAAGGAAAAGGTCCACTTATACCTCCAAACAAAACAACCCAATTTAAAGGACCAGAGATAGTGCTTTTGAAGTGTAAAATAAGGCCCAGGAAACATGTAGACATTCCTACCTATCAGATAACATATGAACAACATGAACTAGATGCACTCCTAGCTTTGGAGAAACCCAAAAAGCAAAAGAAGGACAAAAGCCATGTGCAATGTCATAAATGTAAAGAAATGGGACACTATTCCAGTGAATTCCCAGAGAACCAGAAGAATAAGGAAATTAGCCAAGTGATGTGCAACAACTGTAAAGAGCTAGGCCATTATGTGGCAACTTGTCCACAAGAGACACGTAAAGAACTCAAACATATCCACTGTTTCAATTGCAAGAACCCAGGACATTATGCAAGCAACTGTCCAGAAAAGATGAAGAACAAGTTGAACAAGCCTATGGAGAAACTCAATCTTGGCCCATGAGTCAAGTATGGAAACAAAGGACACAATGCAAATGTTTGCCCAGAAAAGTTTCCCCAGGATCCCAAGCAAGCCAATATGTAATTTTGTTTGAAATTTTTAAGGGTGGTAGAACCCTAGATGTTTTGAGCCTACTTGTAACCCTAGCCTTCCCCAAATCTCGGGACGAGATTTATTTTAAGGGTGGTAGCCTCTCACATCCCAAGATTTTCCAAATCTTGTAATGTGAAAAATAAATGAATAAAATAAAACTTTGTTGAATTTTCAGGGTGAGAAGAAACTTTTTGAATCCAATTGGAAACCTTCAAACCAAATTGGATCAAATAAATCCTAAAGGGATTTAAAAAGAAAAACATTTAATAAAGGAAAATAAAAATATTTGGAATTACTATTTTGGATCCTTTAATAAAAGATTTGGTTTTCAAAAGAAAAGGTAGATTTATAAAAAAGATTGTTTCATGGAACCAAAATAAACCTTTGTCAAGCATTTGAAATAAAACATTTTGTTTTAATAAAAATAGTAAAGGTTTAAAATAAAATAATAAGGATTTAATATCCAAGTTTTATAAATAAAGGTTTTACTATTTTAATTAACCATCAAAACTTATTTATTTAATTCAAATAAGTTTTCCAAGTATTTTGTATTTTCAAATAAAACCTACTGATTTGGTTTTGAAAATAGATTGTTTCAAATGGAGGTTTTTAAATAAAACAAAATCTATTATGATTATTAAACAAGGTCTATTTATTTAATTAATAATGGACCCTAAAATAAAAATATTATTTTAAGACTTTGGTTTATGTTGTGAAACAGAACCAAATTCAATTGCATTGTTTGGTGAATGTTTGAATTGATTTGAATAATTGAATTGTTGTTTGAAATTTCAAAACAGAAATTGATTTGGAAAAAGAAAAAGATTTAGAACTGGAAAAAAAATATGAATCTGGTCGACCAAACAACCAGTCTAGGCCCAACTCTAGCCCACCAACACCACCCAGAACGCTTTTCTACCTTGATTTCGCACCATAGAAGTGACGGTGGACCCCCCTCACTCCCTTTCTCAGCGACCAACCGACCCCACCTCTAGCTCACCTTCTTCCTCATGGCGACGCCTTAGTTGCAGCAGGTAACGCCGGCGATCAATTCGCGTAAATGGACGCATTAATCCACCCCGCGACCACGCCCATTTAACCGCCTGCGTCTCCTCTTCCTTTCCCCTCACGCGCCTCCCTCTCTCTGTCCCCAGGTTGCCCTGAATCGAGCTCGCCCTCTCACTGCCACCGACGAACTCTTCCCTCGATTCTGGTCGTGTCCTGCCACCCCTCGCCTCTTTGACCACACTCGCATACTCCCCAAGCCCTGGCGCACCTTTTCGCATCGCCAGCTCACCCGCGCGAGCTCTGCAAGCTCGACAGCGTCACCCCGAGCCAGCGCCGCCGTCTGTCTCCAACTACGGCGACGTCTCCCAGGTAAACCAGACCTCCCCTCTCTTTCCCGTGGACACGATAATGATCGCCATGCTCTTGCGAACCTAACGGTGTCTCCCTTTCGTCCTAGGGTGTCCCCTATCCTCGCCCTCGACAACCTCCAGAGCCGCCCGAAGCCCAGCTCATCTCCGGCGAGCAATTAAGGACAGTCACGTGCGCCCTTGCCAAGACGACTCCACGTTGAGCTTCGGTGTCGCCCTGCGATCACTGTGAGCATCTCCCCACCTTCCTTTGCTTATCGCCGGCACCGCCACCATCTGGTCGCTCCGCCGCCAGTAGCCACCGCAGCGCCGCCCATCTATGGTTGGCACGATGTACACTGTTAGATGATGATCCAAGCGCCACGATAGATCCTTAGTCGAAGAATGCAGTGATCACATGTCGCACGATCTGACTTGATCCAACGCACCAGAGTAGTCGATCCGAACGAAACGTTTTTGACCAATAGGATTGCACCACGTGGCTTGTAGTTGATTTGAAAGACAGATTTGATCTATTAGATTTCCAATTTTGTAAATTGCACAAATTTTGATCCACATGTCCAAAAATTACGTTTATATCGTTGGAATCAGTGGAACAAACCCTAGTCAACCATGCAATTTGTTTAGTAAATAGTATCTGTTAGATTATTTGTTTTTGCAGAAACATTTGTATGCTTGTTTAGATTAGAAAAATTATTCAAAAATGTTTTTGAGGTTTAAACCTTTGCAAATTGGTTTGTTGTGAACTTACTGACCCTAGGAACCAACCCATGGTTTTAAAAATGAATTTGGTGAAGTTTAGGATGGATTAATTAATTTAGCCCATTTCTAGCCAAATAAAAATAAAGATTTTGCTATGGAAATGACTTTGGAGTAAAATCTTTGGAAAAATGATTTGAAACCAACCTACTGACCCTAAACACCAAAGTTTTAGAATTAGCTACTTATTTGGTGAAAGACTTAAAGTTTTTGATTTGATAAAAACATTTTCCACCACATAAAATAATGAATGGATTTAAAATGGTTTTAGACCAAAATTCTTTTGCAAATGACTTTGCCACTTTGGAAAATGACCACTTCGAATCTTACAAAGTTTAGAGCCTAGTAGAAACCATCTTTGCAAATAAAACTAACTTATGCATGCTTGCATGCATGACTTAGATCCCATTGTTTTATGTGTGTGAATTGTTTGATTGATTATTGGTTTGGAATGCTAGTTGATATTGTGTTTTCTTGATTGATTGTAGTGAAGTTAGAAAAGTGTGAGACTAGCAAGATCAAGGAGTGAACCAACATTCCCTACCAAAAGGCAAGTGATACTATCATCTAAAGTCCTACTATTTTCATTATACTTAGTGGATTTTGAAACATGCATGAAAAGAATTTCTATATTTATGCTATGCTAAATCCTAATAGGATACCCTATACATTCTTTAGTGAAAACAATGTAGTTGTTACATGCTTAGCCATGCCATATTTTGAAAAGAGTTACATGTTGAGATTTTATGAAGTTGAAAAGGACTTGTGTTTTACATAATAAAACAAGGACTCAAAGAACCACACAGGTGGACAAGGACTTTGAGTTTTGGAGAAGGTGGCAACAAAAGGAACCATGTCTATGGCAATCACTTTGTGTTGTGCTCCAAAGGAAACCACCAGAAACTTAGAGATTGAACATGTTTCTCCAATTGTGGCTTTCATGTGCAACCACATGCTATTTATGGCTCGCTTAGTCAACTACATTGGGAAGACCCATGCATTGTCTTGATTCTTGGACATGAGGACCTGGAATCCTACATGGTCATCAAGACAAGCTAGCAATGGTGTATGGGAGGACCCTGGAAAGACTTCGTCACATTCTCAATCTGCAGGTACTCCATCTTGGTGAGCACCAATCCGGTGGCCCGGTGGCAAAAAGATGAGATTGTGGCATGTGGGTAAAGTGTACTACTGCAGAAGATAATAAAATCTAAG
This sequence comes from Avena longiglumis, assembly GCA_030063025.1. Lineage (NCBI taxonomy): Eukaryota > Viridiplantae > Streptophyta > Magnoliopsida > Poales > Poaceae > Avena > Avena longiglumis. Next base: position 53,821,559 of record CP125976.1, read on the forward strand.
TACTTAGCCGTGTCCCGGTTATGGACAATCTTGAGCAACTAAATCTTGAAGCTATGGAAATCTCGACATTCCAATTTCTAAAAGCAAAACTTTCTAAGTGATAATCAAGGATTATGCCACGAGAGGCAATAATAAAGTGTTTATTATGTGTATTCCAAGTATATGATAGATGTTTATTTTGCATGCTATAATTGTATTAATACGGAAACGTTAATACATGTGTGTTTAATAAACAAACAGAAAGTTCCTAGTTATGCCTCTCTCATAAACTAGCTCGTTGATTAACAAGATGATCAAGGTTTCCTGATCATGGACATTGGATGTTGTTAATAACGGGATCACAACATTAGTGTAATGGTGTGATGAACATTCATCCGAAGTATAACATTACGATCAAAGTCATTGAGTTTATATTGCTATAACAACTTGCGAAGTGATCCTAATCCTTAGATCATGAGATCATGCCAATCACTAACACCGGAAGAGTTTCTTGATAACATCAAACGTCACACCGTAACAGGGTGATTATAAAGATGGATTCAGAACTAATAAAGTGTTATGTTGAGGCTCATGGATCGAGAGTGGAATTTGTTCATCCCGATGATGGATAGATATACTATGGGCCCTCTCGGTGATATCACATTGATTAGCTTGCAAGGAAGTGATTTGATCACTAGAATGTTATATCACAGGAACGAGAAAAGAGTGCATGTCGGTAACGAGATCAAACTAGGTATGGAGATACCGATGATCGAATCTCGGACATGTAATATATCGTGAAACAAAGGGATTAAGATACTATCGTAAAGGTTAAGCGATCACAAGAAAGTCATCGTTGAATGTGGGAGTCGGTATGGGTCTCCGGATCCGCTTCGATTATTGATCGAGAGGGTCTCGATCATGTCCGCATTATTAACGAACCGTAGGGTGACACACTTAAGATACACCGACATCCAATTGGAGCAAATGTTTCATGCCGAAAGAATGAACAAGCGCGAATTTATTTCACTAGATATCAAAAGCAGGTTTTGGTGAAATTGCATAAAGTGGTTATGCATGTGAAATAGAATTCTAGCAAGGGTTATTTGTGAATGTTTTTCATTAAATTAATTGACAAAATTCTGAATAAAATAAAATAGTTTTATTTAATGAGAGTTTGCATTAAATTTGGTGGAAATTTAATGGGAATTTGAGTGGACTTTTGAGTGGAGGGATTTTAAAGGGCATTTTGTGAGTGGAGTGTCCACCCACATGAAGGGAGGAAGGGCAGCCCCATGCCGGCCACCCCTTGGGGTCCCCACTCCTCCTATAAAGGAGCCCCTCCTCACTTGTCTCACACACCTCCTCGTGAAGGATATCTCTCCCCCTCTAGAATTTATCCCCCATGGTCTCGGACTAGCGAGATACATGTTCCCGGTGGCTATTCGGCAAGAAAGAGTTGTGCTTCCGCTGCATCGCTGGAGCAAGGAGGCGGAGGTTGCTCGGTGCCTCGAACGTGTGTGCGAGCACGGATGCACTGCTGATTTGCGGCGCTAGGACTTCCTCTCGATCTTGAGATCGGCAAGAGATCGTCTACATCAACCACGAGTTGAACTTGTTAATCTTTGTCGGTCTTCAAGGGTATGTTCTCTACGGATATACATCTGCCCGTTGTTTGTATCTAGTAGATAGATCTTGTTATATAGTTCACATCGTAGGAAATTTTTTGTTTTCTATGCTGCGAACCCTACAGTGGTATCAGAGCCGGATCTATGCGTAGATACTTTACACGGGTAGTACACGTATGAGTATGTGGGCGATGATGATCATGTTGTTGCTCCTTTGTTGTAATTTTGGATATTGGTGGCATAGTGGGATGAAGCGGCCCGGACAAACTTTACATGTCCTCGCACATGAGACCTGTTCCACGCTTGACATGCAACTAGTTTGCATAAGTGCCTAGCGGGTGTCTGTCTCTCCTACTATAGTCAATATCTATTTTTCAAGCGAGTTGTCAACAATTTGATTATCCTCGTTGTGGTTCATGTTCGTAGGTAAGAACGGTTCAATCTCGAAAGCCCTAAGCCACGTAAAACTTGCAATGGATAAATTAGAGGCGTCTAGTTTAGATTGTTGCTGGGCTAGTGTTATGATATGGTAGTGTTGTAAGTAGAAGTATGAGATGATACTCTTACAACACACATAGCGTGTAAAATCCATAGACCTTGGATTTACACATATAGGTATGATAGTGATCATACCACGATGCACATGATAGAGATCATCTGCGGGAACCATATCATTTCACTAATAAACATATGATGTTTGATAGCATCTTATATTGCTTGTTTAGCGCTTTGTTAGCATAATAAGATTATCCCTCATTTAAATATCAAGATAAGAATGTGTTCTTCCTTTAGTATGCACCGATTATGTTTTCGCTCCAAGACATCACGTGATGATCGGGTGTTCTTGGATCCACGACCATATTTCGGTGTAAAAGCAGTTACACGCCGAATACTAAGGTTCTAACTTGGCGAGCCTAGCATGTCTGACATGGACTCGGAACACGGACCGAAAGGTTAAGCATGAGTCATATAGTTAATATGATGCCCATTTGATGGTCGCCTTTGAAGCTATCTGAGCTCACGTGATGATCGGACTTGGTGTAGTGGATTTGGTTCATGTAATCACCAAAAGGCACGAGGATGTCGTTTTGAGTGGGAGTTCATTCGTAATATAGATTAGTTGAACTCAATCTATCATACACTTATTCTAAACTTTACAAATTCTGTTGTAGATGGCACCACACCTTTTAATTTCAATGTGTTCATGGAGAAAGAGAAACTAGCAACGAGCGGTAGCAACTTTTGAATGGGCCATGAATTTGAGGATTCTCCTCTCTGCACAAAAGCAATATGTGCTAGAAGCGCGTTAGGCCCCACCTTTAGATGATGCCTGACGAGGAGAAGAATGTCTATCGGACTCGTCGGAGGACCACAACAGTTCATTGCGGCATATTGTATGGGCTAGAGGAACTTTGAAAGCGTTTAAACGGCAATGCATTTGATACAATGGGTGAGTTGAAAATGATTTTCGACACACATGCTTTGTGAGAGCTACAACGCTTGAAAAGTTCTTTAGTGCATGATGGAAGAGCACAGCTCAGTTAGTGAGCATGTACTCAAGATGTCGGGTTCTGTGATAAGCTTGTGTCCTTGGGAATATCGATTCCCATTGACTTAGGCATCCATCGTGTTCTCGGTCTACGCCACCTAGCTATAAGAGCTTCGTGATGAACTATAATATGCAAGGCATGAAGAAGTCTCTCCCGAGCTTACATCAATGCTTAAAATTGCGTAAGTGGAGATCAAAAGGAACATCAAGTGTTGATGATCAATAGGAACACTGGTTTCAAGAAAGACAAGAAGGAAAAGCGGAAGGGAAGTAAGGCGGCAAGCACATTGCCGCTGAAAAGAAATCCGAGTTGGACCTAAGTCGATTCGAAGTGCTACTATTGTAAGGGAGCCACTAGAAGCATAGCGCCCCAAGTATCTGGCGCATAAGAAGGCCGCAAAGGCAAACAAAGGTATATATGATATACATGTTATTGATGTGTACTTGACTAGTGCTCGCAGTAGCACCTGGGTATTTGATACCGGTTCAGTTGCTAATATTTGAAACTCGAATCAGGGGATGCGGAACAAGCGACCGCTAGCAAGGGGTGAGGTCAAGATGCGTGTCGGTAATGGATCAAGCGTTGATGTGATCTCCGTCGGAACGCTGCCTCTCCACTTACCGTCGGTATTAGTTATAAACTTGAATAAATGTTATATGGTGCCTGCACTGAGCATGAACATTGTATCTGGATCGTGTTTGATGCGAAGTGGTTATTCATTTAAATCCGAGAACAATGGTTGTTCCATTTATATGAATGAAATCTTTTATGGTCATGCACCGATGATGAATGGTTTATTTCTATTAGATCTCGATGATAATGTTACACATATTCATAATGTTGATGCTAAAAGGATTAAACTTAATGATGATATATCCGCATATATGTGTACGCCGTCTAGGTCATATTTGTGTTAAACGCATGAAGAAGCTCCATTCGGATGGACTTTTGGAATCACTTGATTATGAATCATTTGATACATGTGAGCCATGCCTTATGGGCAAGATGACTAGAACGCCGTTTCGGTTCAATGGAGCAGGCGGATTTATTGGAAATCATACATTCGATGTATGTGGTCCAATGAGTGTCGGCCGAGGTGGATATCGTTATTTTGTTACTTTCACGGATGATTTGAGTAGATACGGTTATATCTACTTGATGAAACACAAGTCTGAAACCTTTGAAAAGTTCAAGGAATTTACGAATGAAGTGGAAAATCACCGTAATAGAAAGAGCAGATTTCTAGGTTCCGACCGGGGAGGTGATTATCGAAGTTACGAGTTTAGCACTCACATGAAAGAGTGTGGAATTGTTTCACAACTCACACCTGTAGGAACACAGCGAAATGGTGTGTCGGACGTCGTGTCGTACTTTATTAGATATGGTTCGATCTATGATGTCTCTGACGGACTTGCCGTTGTCATTTTGGGGTTATGCACTAGAAACTGCTGCATTCACTTTAAATCGGGCACCATCTAAATCCGTTGAAAAGACACCGTATGAATTGTGGTTTGGAAACAAACCTAAGCTGCCATTTCTTAAAGTTTGGGGATGCGATGTTTATGTGAAGAAACTTCAACCGGATAAACTCGAACCCAAAGCGGAAAAATGCGTCTTCATAGGATACCCTAAAGAAACTATTGGGTATTCCTTCTATCATAGATCCGAGGGCAAGGTTTTTGTTGCCAAGAATGGATCCTTTCTAGAGAAAGAGTTTCTCGCGAAAGGTGTGAGTAGTCGGAAGGTAGAACTCGAAGAGGTTGTGGAACCTTCTCTTCAAAGTATGGCGAGTAGCCTTGCGGAAGTTGTTCGGAGTTGGCTCCACCTGTTGAAGAGGGAACTAATGATAATGATCATGAAACTCGAAAGAGAGTACTAGAACCTCGCGGTCAAAGCAGACGCGTGCGGCTCGATTTGTCGGAAATCTGTCATGAATTTCATGGTTGATGAAAATGATGACCTGCGACGTATGAAGAAGAGATGCTGAGCCAGGATCCCAAAAAATGGTTATAAGAAATGAAACCCGAGATGGAATCCATGTATGAAAATCAAGTTTGGAACTTGGTGGAATTACCTCACGGCCGAAGGCCGTGGAGAACAAATGGATTTTCAAAAGGAAAAGCGTCTTGATGGTAATGTGACCGTCTATAAAGCTCGACTTGTCGCAAAGGGTTTCGACAAATTCAAGGAGTTGACTACGATGAGACTTTCTCTCCGTAGCGATGCTATAGTCGATTAGGATTATGTTAGCAATTGCTGCATATTTCGATTATGAGATATGGCGGATGGATGTCAAAACCGCGTTTCTCAATGGTAATATTGAAGAAGAGTTGTATATGATACAACCAAAGGGTTTTGTCGATCCTAAGGATGCTAACAAGGTGTGCAAGCTTCACGATCCATCTATGGATTGAAGCAAGCATCACGAGTTGGAATCTCGCTTTGATGAGGTGATCAAAGAGTTTGGATTTGTCCAAACTTATGGAGAAGCTTGTATTTACAAGAAAGTGAGTGGGAGCAATGTGGCATTTCGATATTATATGTGGATGACATATTATTGATCGGAAATGATATAGATCTTTTAAACAGTGTTAAAAGTTATCTAAGCGACAAATTTTCAATGAAGGACCTAGGTGAAGTGTCATACATATTAGGCATAAAGATCTATAGAGATAGATCTAGGCGCCTAATAGGGCTATCATAAAGTACATACCTTGATAAGATTTTAAAGAAGTTTAAAATGGACGGAAGTAAGAAGGGGTTCTTACCTATGTTGCAAGGCAAGACATTGAGTAAGACTCAAAGTCCGGCTTCGGCGGAAGAAAGAGAGATAATGGACAAAGTCCCCTATGCTTCAGCCATAGGCTCTATAATGTACGCCATGCAATGTACAAGACCGGATGTGGCACATGCTATTAGTTTGACTAGTAGGTACCAATCGGATCCAGGTTCGGAACACTGGATAGCGGTCAAGAATATCCTTAAGTACTTACGAAGAACTAAGGATATGTTTCTTGTATATGGAGGTGAAGAAGAGCTCTTCGCTAAGTGTTATGTCGACGCTAGCTTTGACACCGATCCGGATGACTCTAAGTCTCAATCTGGATACGTATTTCTCATGAATGGCGGAGCGGTTAGTTGGAGGAGCTCCAAACAACCTGTGGTAGCGGGATCAACAACGGAGGCCGAATATGTTGCTGCTTCAGAAGCGGCTCAGGAAGCAGTTTGGATGAAGGAGTTCATATCCGAACTAGGAGTGGTGGCAAACGCGTTGGACCCAATGGTGATCTATTGTGACAACAATGGTGCCATTGCCAATGCCAAAGAGCCAAGGTCTCACAAGCATTCCAAGCATATTAAGGGCCGGTTTCACTGCATCCGCGAGCATGTCAAGGATGGAGATATAAAGATTTGTAAAGTACATACGGATCTCAATGTAGCAGATCCGTTGACTAGAACTCTCCCTAGAGCAAAACATGATCAACACCAGAACTCAATGGGTGTTAGATTTATCACTATGTAACTAGATTATTGTCTCTAGTGCAAGTGGGAGACTGAAGGGAATATGCCCTGAGAGGCAATAATAAAGTGTTTATTATGTGTATTCCAAGTATATGATAGATGTTTATTTTGCATGCTATAATTGTATTAATACAGAAACATTAATACATGTGTGTTTAATAAACAAACAGAAAGTTTCTAGTTATGCCTCTCTTATAAACTAGCTCGTTGATTCACAAGATGATCAAGGTTTCGATCATGGACATTGGATGTTGTTAATAACGGGATCACAACATTAGTGTAATGGTGTGATGAACATTCATCCAAGTATAGCATTACGATCAAAGTCATTGAGTTTATATTGCTATAACAACTTGCGAAGTGATCCTAATCCTTAGACCATGAGATCATGTCAATCACTAACACCGAAGAGTTTCTTGATAACATCAAACGTCACACCGTAATGGGTGATTATAAAGATGGATTCGTAACTAATAAAGTGTTATGTTGAGGCTCATGGATCGAGTGGAATTTGTTCATCCCGATGACGGATAGATATACTGGGCCCTCTCGGTGATATCACATTGATTAGCTTGCAAGCAAGTGATTTGATCACTAGAATGTTATATCACAGAACGAGAAAGAGTGCATGTCAGCGAGATCAAACTAGGTATGGAGATACAGATGATCGAATCTCGGACATGTAATATATCGTGAAACAAAGGGATTAAGATACTAGCATAAAAGGTTCCGACGATCACAAGAAAGTCATCGTTGAATGTGTGGGAGTCAGTATGGGTCTCCAGATCCCGCTTCTGATTATTGATCCGAGAGGGGTCTCGATCATGTCCGCATTATTCACGAACCGTAGGGTGACACACTTAAGAGACACCGACATCCAATTGGAGCAAATGTTTCATGCCGAAGAATGAACAAGCGCAGGAATTTATTTCACTAGATACCAAATAGGTTTTGGTGAAATTGCATAAAGTGGTTATGCATGTGAAATATAATTCTAGCAAGGGGTTATTTGTGAATGTTTGTCATTAAAGTAATTGACAAAATTCTGAATAAAATAAAAGAGTTTTATTTAATGAGAGTTTGCATTAAATTTGGTGGAAATTTAATGGGAATTTGAGTGGACTTTGAGTGGAGGGATTTTAAAGGGCATTTTGTGAGTGGAGTGTCCACCCACATGAAGAGGGAAGGAGGGGCAGCCCCATGCGCTGCCACCCCTTGGGGTTCCCCTCCTCCTATAAAAGGATCCCCTCCTCACTTGTCTCACACACCTCCTCGTGAAGGATCTCTCTCCCCTCTAGAATTTATCCCCATGGTCTCGACTAGCGAGATACATGTTCCCGTGGCTATTCGGAAAGAAAGAGTTGTGCTTCACTGCATCATTTGGAGCGAGGAGGCGGAGGTTGCTCGGTGCCTCGAACGTGTGTGCGAGCACGGATGCGCTGCTGATTTGCGGCGCTAGGACTTCCTCTCGATCTTGAGATCGGCAAGAGATCGTCTACATCAACCACGAGTTGAACTCGTTAAGCTTTTTTGGTCTTCAAGGGTATGTTCTCTACGGATATACATCCGCCCGTTGTTTGTATCTAGTAGATAGATCTTGGTATATAGTTCACATCGTAGGAAATTTTTTGTTTTATATGCTGCGAACCCTACAATAACAAAAGACTTGATGCACTTGGGGGTACCAAGGATCTTAAGAGATTTTGATGAAAACTTGATGCACTTGGGGTTACCAAGGAGCTCAAGGGATTTTGATAAAAACTTGAAGTACTTGGGGTTACCAAGGAGCTCAAGAGATTTTTGACAAGGACTTGAATACTTGGGGATACCAAGGAGTTCAAAGGATTTTGATAAAGAGATTTGACAAAAGATCAAAACCATTTTGAAAAAGATAGGATAAAGTATTGCTTTCTGCAAATGAGCCTTAAACCCTACTTAGCCAAAAATGCATGTAATGTTAGGATCCACTTGTATTCTACTTAGTAGTGAAACTTGCCAATACAATTCAAATGTATTGACCCTTGTGGCTGTAACTTGTAATGTTGCAGGTTTGATTGATTTTAGTGAAGATAGATTGATTAGGATTACAAAGTCTACAACCAACATGTCTGCCTGTGGCAATTTGAAGATGAAGGACCCCATGATTATAGTTATTCCGCTGCAATAAAATGTATTAGCCAAATGAGCTATGTAAGATGTAATAAAATTATGCTATTCCTGGTTATAAAGTTATATTATGACCTTTGTTTCTTGGTATTACATCTTAACTGTGGATGCTAGCTATTGATCCAGGGACTAGCATTGTAAACACAGGGGACTCTACCTTATTTAAAGGTTGGGACCCTTACAACTCTTCTCTGGTGTTCATAAGTGTTGTGTGGGTGAACGTGTGCTAACATACCGCCCTTCCTAGGACTAATACATACTTGTGATTAAACCCCCTGCAAAAATTCATAACTACAGGAAAGTAATTAAGATATAAATCTAACCACAACCTTAAACTCTGAGATCCTGTGCTCCCTTGTGCAAAGGTGTCCTAACGGGGGTTTAGGTTTCTGTCACTCCGGCAAACCTGCGAATAGTAGCCAAATACACAATGCATCCCCCTAGTCCCATAAATGGTGAAGTGTCATGTAGTCGATGTTCACATGACACCACTAGAAGAATAGCACCACAACTTAAATACTAAACCATTGAATAATAACTCATCACAGATTCACTACTAACAACATGACTTCTCCCATGTCCTCAAGAACTAAACGAACTTCTCACAAGACATCATATGAATCAAGATCAAAGATGATATGGTAATGGATAACAATCTAAACATAAACAATAATCCAATGGTTCCACTCACAAGAATCAAGTATAATAGTAATCAACACCGGGAAAGTTTCCCCTACTAACTAAAGCAATATCCAACACAATTGTTACAGCGGAACGAAGTGGTGGTGATGGTGCTGGTGGAGATGATGGTGTGGATGATGATGATCCGGATGAAGCCTAGCTTGATGACGGTGTTGATGGCGATGGTATCCCCTCTCCGGGAAGGAATTCCCCCGGTAGAAATCTGTCTGCCAGAGAGATCTTTCTCTCTTGGTGTTTTCCGCCCCCCACAGGCGGCGAAAATCTATCTGTGGTCGCTCCCCGAGCCTTAGGATTTCGAAGGGAAGATATAGGCGAAGGGGCGGAGTCGGAGGCCGGGCAGGTGGGCCACCCTGCCCTAGGCGCAGGGTCAGGTGGGCCCGCTCCTAGGGGGTGTGGGCCCCCTGAGGCCCATCTTCTCCTTCCCTTCCTTCTTCGTCTTACGTAAAATAATATGTTTCCATATTTTTCTGGTATTTTTTTGATCTTCGTGAAATTGCACCGAAACGCCTTCTTTTCCATCAGAATCCAGACTCTGGCAGTCCATCCTCCAGGAATCATCCAACATGCATAAACAGATGAAAATCCATAAGTAATACCTCATAATAAGACAAATATCAATGAACAGAGGTAAATTATGATATAGAAAGGTGATGCAAATTGGGTGTATCACTAAGATCTTCCCTTTTTCACTAAAAGGAGAAGTTAGGGCTTGGGTTAATAGACTACCTCGTGGTTCCATTGATAGCCCTAATTGTTTGATTGCTTCTTTCTTCCAAAAATATTTTCCTCCCAGTGCTAGACATGCTGCTTTGCAGAGACTTTTTGATTTTAAACAGGGAGAAGAAGAGAAATTGCTTGAGTCATGGACAAGGTTCTGTGCCTTGATTCATGCACATCATGGATGTCCTTTACCTAAAAATGAGCTTTTTAATATTTATTATAATGGACTAACTGATGATTCCAGGACATACCTAGATATCTCTGCTGATTGTGTTTTCAGGAAAAGAACTCCTACAAATGCTGAAGAATTGATGGCTAAAATAAGCAAGAATTATGATGATTGGACTTCAGCTGAGCTAAATACACCTGAGCCTATCACTCCTGTACCAGTTCTGCTTGAACCAGATCCAATGCCAACACCAAAGAAGATAGGAGTTATTGCATTAAATGATGAAGTGATGAAGGAAGCTAAGAAGTGTCTAAAGGAGAATGGTATTAGAGCTGAAGATGTGAAGAATCTACCTCCTATAGAAGAATTATGCAAGCCAATTCCCCACTCATCCACTATTGAGGTACACTCTCTCCAACACTTTGATGAAGGTGATATTCTTTATGGTAAGCCTCCTGATCAATGTTTAGAGGAACTTGACATTTTTATTGTTAAACAAGGTAATTTTAATAAACAAGTTCAGAATCATTTATTGGAAAACTCTAGAGCTATTAATGAGTTGAAAGATATTATGGAAATAACTTCTAATGATATTAAAATTCTTTGTAAACATTTTCAAATGGTTCAAACCCAACTTGATCAACTTGCTAAGGTACAAAAGGATATGCTAGTTAATGCCTCGGGAGATAAACATGCTTATGGAATTAGAACTAGCAGTGGTGTAGCTACTCAAGATCCTTTATATCCTGAAGGACACCCTAAAATAATTGAGCAGGATTCTCAACAAGGTGAAAGTAGTGGTAGTCCTCGTAAGAGAAAAAAAGAAACATAAGGTAGTTGAGTAACCACTTGAACCTGCTGTAGATCCTAATAGAATATCTATCTCTGATGCTGAAACTGAGAGTGATAATGATTAAAATGATGCTCCTGATAAGGAGGAAGGTGAGGAAGAACCTGAGAAGCACACTAAGAATACTAGGTACACTAAGGAATATTTTATTGCTAAGAAACATGGTAGTGAGAGAGAACCTTGGGTGAAGAAACCTATGCCTTTTCCAGGTAAGAAACACAAGTCAAAGGAGGAAGAACACTACAATAAGTTTTGTGAGTGGATGAAGCCTTTATTTTTGCAAATTCCTTTAACTGATGCTATTAAGTTGCCTCCTTATTCAAAGTATATGAAGGATATTATCTCTAATAAGAGGAAAATTCCTAATGAGGAGATCTCTACTCTACTTGATAATTATTCCTTCAATGGTAAGGTTCCAAAGAAACCTGGTGATCCAGGTATACCAACTATTCCTTGCTCTATTAAGAATAATTATGTTAGAACTGCTTTATGTGATCTGGGAGCTGGAGTTAGTGTTATGCATTTTTCTCTCTACAAGAGACTCCAGCTAGAAAAGTTGATACCAACTGATATATCTTTGCAAATGGCTAATAAGTCACCTACTATTCCTATTGGTATATGTGAGGATGTTCCTGTTCAAGTGGTTCATAATTGCTTGGTTTTAACTGATTTTGTTGTGCTTGAAATGCCTGAAGATGATAATATGTCTATTATTCTTGGAAGACCTTTTCTTAATACTGCAGGTGCTGTCATCAATTGTAATCAAGGAAAGATAACATTCAATATTAATGACAAAGAGCACACTGTCTATTTCCCCAAGAAGGTTGCTAGAGGCTATTGGCTGAATTCTATTGAAAATATTGAGAGCATCAAGGTTGGATAAATATATTGTCCCATTCCACAAGAAAAATTTGAAACTATTATGATTGGGACCATTGCTATCAAGTATGAGGTAACATAATCACCTTGTGAAATGCAAAGTTTTGTTTCATATTAGATTGTTTTGGTAACAAGACTTGATCAACCTTGTTAACAAAAGGATTTTAATGAACAAAATAATGTTTTCACTTTGGTTATACTTGCTTTCTTTTACTCTTCTCCTTCCTAGTCTTTGCCTTTTCTTTTGCTAGCTTTGGTTTTGTTAGTTGTTTGCTTGTTAGAGTGTCTTAGATCTTCTGTAGTTTGGCTTTTGGTTTGCTTTTGCTTCTTCCAAAAATTTGTTTCTGCGAGAAAATCAATTTTCATACCCTAAAAATTGGCCAAAAATAAAGTTTCCCGAAAAAACCTAGAAAATTCAAAATAAATTTTTCCTCGAAAAAAGGGGCAGAGGGACACCTGGAGTGACCCAGGGGGGCACGCCAGGCACCCACACCCATGGTGGGCGCGACCTACCTACAGGTGGCGCCTGGGTGGGATGTGGCCCACCTGGGCCCCTCCAAAGTGTCGCCTCCCAGCCATCTTCTTTATCTCTCCCGAAAAACACCGGAAAACATGCTCAAGCTTGAGTTCCTACTGTTCCTGCTCGCAATTTTCGATCTCCTTGCTCAGCCCATCTTAGCTGTTGATTTTTGGAGGGATTGCTCCTTGGTATGTGCCTCCTCCACTTGTCCAATTAGATTTGCGATTGATAGATTGTATCTTGAGTATTTTGCTGCTATAGGTGACAGGTTGTGTGAGCTTGCATGCTTGTTCTATGCTTAGAGATTTCATTTTGATGCATGTGTAGCCCTCTAGCAAGTTCCTATAGTAGTTTCTCATCATTTATCAACCTGGAAATCACTTGGTTTGATGTTTGTCTAAATTTTTTAGAAAGGAAGATGAGTGCATATCCACTAAATCAATATGGCCTGGTGGTGCCTAAGCCAATGAAAGTTCATCGTGAGGAAGAAGTTTTTCCTACCATATATCCATGTCATGAATTTATGAGAACTATGGGAATCTCCTAGGATTTCCAAATTATGATTGCCAATGCAGGGTTGGAACACTTTGTTGAAGATGAACCATTTTAGTATGTTAAGCTAACCATGGCTGTTGTGTAGGAGTTCCGGTTTACTTGGTCTTCATCTAATCCCATGGTCCATTATAAGATATACAATATAGCTGTCGACCTGCCTTTTGTTGATTTATGTGCAGCAATTAGAGTACCCTAGTGGGGATCTTGTGAGAAGATCAAGGAGAGGCCCAAGTCACTTATGGATTTATATGCTGAGATTTGCCAAGGTTTCGACTTCCCAAAGGAAAGTGCTAAAATTTGGAACATCCAGTTCCCAGCCATTATATATTTTTCCTATTTCATTACCAAGTGTGTTCTTGCTAGAAAGATTGCTAGGAAGTTATCTTATTTTGATCTAGCTTTTATCACAGCTGCTTTGAATAGGAATAAATCTTATAACCTGGGTGCTTTGATAGCTTACTGTCTCACCACCACGCGAGAAGGGTGGAATTTGTGGAGGTCTCATTTCTTCTAGGTTGCTAGCTTTCCATGGTTTAGAGCCTCACCATTCAGATTATCGGTTCCATATAGAGAGGCTTGATCTTGAATACATGATCCAGCATGGTTTTGTTTCCTTGGGGGATAACGTGAGAAGTTTACCGTTTGAACTATCTTTTGCCCAGCGAGGTTGGAGAGGGGGTAGGACTGAGAAAATAGTTTATTTGCATGCACCTGCTTTGTTTAACTTTGATAATAGGCAAGGATGGTCGCTCACAGAGGAGGAGGTTGACACATATGTGGCGGAGCTCTCCCAGCAAGATGAGAATGTTGGATAGGACGCCGAGGATGATTCGGTTCAGCCCTCCAACTTGGAAGAGTCTTCATACCATCAGCCCTCACTTGATTGGGGCGCGTCTTCTTCATCGCAAGCGCCTGACTATGATCAGTCCTACGATGACCCACTAGCTTGGGGTTACTACCATGGGATTGAGCCCCACTTAGGCCAAAAGCCTAAGCTTGGGGGAGGTATACCGACATCACACTCATCTATATATCATGTTCGGTCGGTCCTTTGTATATCCATTGTTCGCTTTCTTTTTGGTTTCTGTTTCTTATTTCTCAAAACATAAAAATACCAAAAATATTTTCGTTGTTTCTCTTGGTTTGTTTCTTTGCTTTTTATCTTTGGTTTGCCTTAAAGAAAAAAATCCAAAAAGATTTTGTTTTTTTGCTTTGCTTGGTTTGTTTCTGCTTTGCTTATTTTTGCTTTGTTGGTTTGTTTGAAAAAATCGAAAACACCAAAAATATTTGTTGTTCTTCTTTGGTTTTGTGAGTTCTTTGCAGGTTTCAGCCGTCCTCAGTGGATTATGGTTTCATGTTATTATTTAAGTCACACAAGTGAAGGGTAATAATGAAGATTAAGACAACTTGAGGTGTGGTAAGTGGCTGTAAAGAACTCTATTTGTTTTCATTTTTGTACATATACTCATCATTGTGAGCATGCTTAGTCTGTTAATTGTAAGGAATATGTTATTGATGGATGCTTAGTAGTTCTTGCTTGTCTATGATTAGCTCCAGCTTGCTAATAGTCTGTACCATGTCATATGAATGTTTGCTTGCATTGTTTTATTCATATTTTGGTATGATATTGTGGAATCCCCCTCTGGAAGTTTCATGTGAATTGACTTGGCACATGCTCACTCATGCATATGACTAAACAATATTCAGTAAGCCTCGATGATTTATTTTGCCTCAGAGTTCTTGTATCACTTTCATGCCATAATTAGTCATGCTTTGTTGCAAGCATGATTATGACAATTATTGCTCTCTCGTTTCTCGCTCCCTCTCCATTGCTAGCCTTCACTTGAACTGAGTATGAGCTCTACTTGTGCTTCCAACTCCCCAAAACCAATATTGCCAACTGTGTCCACCATACCTACCTATTAGCATCATTTTCTATTTCAGTGCATATTCTTTATGCCTTGTTTTCTTCCAAATAAAATGTTTGACTGTTTTGAGAAAGTTAGTTAGTAAAGCTCTCACAAACTTGATGACACACTTTATTCCTTGCACTTAATAATCCTGAACCATTGTGACCTGTCCATGAAAGTTATATGCTTGCA
Source organism: Avena longiglumis (assembly GCA_030063025.1). NCBI lineage: Eukaryota > Viridiplantae > Streptophyta > Magnoliopsida > Poales > Poaceae > Avena > Avena longiglumis. Next base: position 53,836,901 of record CP125976.1, read on the forward strand.
AATTATAGGCTGGAAGTTAGCAGAACCGTGCTGTCACGGAGAACGCTTTCGACACCCATGGATACATATCCAATTGATACCTTGCTCTTTTGTTTGCGGATGTCAATGGTGTGAAATAAAATGGGAGCTTGTGAGTTCATGGAGTATATATATGTGTTAGGGAAACGCCTGGGCCGCTAGCCTAAGCCAGGCCTAATCATGGTGGAAACTTGCAGCATCACCATAATGAGTATTCTGTGCAGCATCCTCAATAAAAAGCTATGCACATAGTAAATAAAAAGATCGCTGAGATGCTCATTGTCTGCTTGCCTTGTCATTTTGATCACGGGATAGCTCCTGTATCATGTGAAAGGGGTACCCCGTTGACGGTTCTCTATGATATTCATGTATGTACAATGACAAGAACTTGCAGGTAACCAAAGTTGAGTAGCATGCGGAGCGGCCCTCGTACTCAAGGGACTTGGGATTTCCAGTTTGTGGTCTGTCAAGCATATAACTCATATTGGGCCTCACTTTCACCTTAACCATATAAAGATGCCTATGATAGGGGCAATGAGATCTCCAGGCCAGTGAGTACTTTACTTTCAGCATTTGGAAGCCTTTCAAACCTTTCAAAACCTTTTCACTCCCTTGTTGAGTCACCACTTATTCTATGAGCACCTTCTTGACAGCATAGTTGTCATTCTTGTGTTTGCCTCAAAACTTGGTTAATTATGTCATGACTTGGATGCTTGTATCTCTGATATTTTTACCTCTAGTCTTCACTTGAACTTCAGAGGTGCCTTGGCATTTATATTGTGCTCTACAAACAAAGGCAAGCGAGATACCACTCTTTCATACCTTACTATGAGCATTGCAATGTTGCTTATGTTTATGTTCCATGCTACTTATTATTATTGAGTTGGTTTCTCTTCATAGCTTGCAATGACTTTTGAGTAGACTTGGTTGCCTACTTCTTATTATGAATGGTTTAAGTATCTACTCCTGTGCTAAGAATATATACATCTTATGAAGCAAATGTGTTCGTTAAAGTTCTTTTATCGCACTCAATTTTCAACTGAATTGCTTGTGGACAAGCAATAAGCTAAGCTTGGGGGGAGTTGATACGTCCAAAACGTATCTACTTTACCGAATATGTTTTCTATTTTTTCTCCTCTAAACTTGTGTGATTTGGATACAACTAACATGGACTGACGTTGTTTTCACCAGAATTACCTTGGTGTCTAGTTTTTGTGCAGAAAATCAACTATCAGGAAAAATCCCGGAAAATATGCCAAAAATTATATTTCGCCATAAGATCCATAGAGCCAGAAGACGAAGCGGAGTGGAGGCCTAGGGGGGCCCACACCCCTGCCAGGCGCGGGTGGGCCCAGCATGCGCCTAGGGGGTGCGGCCACCCCAGGCACCCCCCTGGGATCCATCTTCGCCTATAAGACGCCTCTTGACCTAAAAACCGAGGGGGGTTCAACATTTTTCCAGAAAGAGTGCCGCTGCGCCGCCACCACCAGAAGCCGTGATTCGGATCCAGAAACTCCGTTCTGACACCTTGTCGGGATGGGGAATTGGGGGAGGATCATCGACATCTTCATCACCAACGCCTCTCCATTAACCATCAATGTTTCCCTCATCCATGAGTGAGTAATCCCCCACTGTAGGCTATGGGGATGGTAGCGATTGGATGAGTTCTATCATGTAATCGAATAAGATTGTTAGGGCATAGTGTCTAGTATATCTATTAGTGCTATTTGACTTTGTTGCAACTTGTTGTGCTTAATGCTTGTCACTAGGGCCCGAGTGCCATGATCTCAGACCTAAACTTATTATTGAATCATTATGATAGTATTATTTGTGATCTTATATGCAAGTTGTGTACACATATCATTGTCTGGATCCAAAGGCCCCGAAGTGATAGAAATTGGGACAACCAGAGGGGATGGCTGTGGTGTGAGGATCACATGTGTTCACGGAGTGTTAATGCTTTGCTCCAGTGCTCTATTAAAGGAGCACCTTAATTGCCAGTAGTTCCCTAGAGGCCCCGCTGCCACAGGCTGGCTGGACAGAAGATGTTGTGCAAGTTCTCATTGCGAGCACGCATGACTATATATGGAGCACATGCCTAGGATTTTATAGTACTTGGATGCTTATTCTCATTTATCTGCAATGCCCTAGATCTTGAAGTTACATGTTTAGACTCGTCCATGCAACACCCGTTCATCCATCCCTATGCCTACCGCACACGAATCCCATTATTTACTATTACTGTTACTATTGCTCTTGTTCTACTGTTGCTGGTGCTACTACAAACTGTTGCTACTTATAAACTTCTGTGGGCAAGAACTATTTCTAGGTGCAGCTGAATTGACAACTCAGTTGTTAAGGCTTGCAAGTATTCTTTGGCTCCCCTTGTGTCGAATCAATAAATTGGGTAATACTACTTGCGAAGACTGTTGCGGTCCCCTATACTTGTGGGTCATCAACGTATCAATGGTAAAGAGTATACCAGGGTCCACAGTTCACTAGAGGTGTTATCCTTAAGATAAATAACATAACATGCTGGGTAAACAAATTACAGCGGGGCAATTGACATGACTGAGCAAGGCATAACAATGCAATACTAGACATTCATGATCATATGTTATTTGTTTGGGCATTACAACAATATACATAGACCGCCATCCAACTGCATCTATGACTAGTAATCCACCTTCAGGTTATCATCTGAACCCCCTCCAGTATTAAGTTGCAAGCAACGAATAACTGCTTTAAGCAATGTGTGTAAAGTAAACAATACAATTGTTCCATAAACAAGAGATTGTTGTTTTCTCCCTAGTAGCAACAACACATCTACAACCTTAGAGATTTCTGTCACTTCCCCAGATTCAATAGAGGCATGAACCCACTATTGATCATAAATACTCCCTCTTGGAGTCACTAGCATCTACTTGGACAAGATAGCTACTAGAAATGGAGAGCATGCAAGATCTCAAACAACACAGACATGATATAATAAATAATCAAGAAGACAAGATAGAATCATTAATCAATCTGACATAGTAATCTCAATATCCATCGGATCCCCGCAAACACAACATGCATGATTACAAATAGATGATATTGATCATGAACGGAGCTCACAAGATCTAAACATGATAGCACAAAGGAGGATAAATAACCATCTAGCTACGGTATGGACCCATAGTCCAAGGTGGAACTACTCACACATCATAGCGGAGGCTGGCATGGTGATGAAGAAGGCCTCCAAGACGATCTCTCCCCTCCGACAGGCTGCCGGAAGAGCTTTAGATCCCCCGATCTAGGGACAATGGTGGTGGTGGCTACAGACTGTTTCATGGAGATCTGATCGGTTACTTAGGGTTTTGGCATCGAGGGGATTATATAGTAGAAGAGGCAAGACAGGAGGGAGGCCAGGGCACCCACACCATAGGGCAGCGCGCCCTAGGGTGGGCCCGCACGGCCCTAGGGTGTGGCGGCCGTGTGGCTCCCCTCCGGTCGCCCTTCGGTCTTTGTGTTCTCCTCGGTGAAATATTGACTTTGGCTTTTGCCCCGTCCAATTCCGAGAATATTTTCTTACTAGCTTTTCTGAAACCAAAAATAGCAGAAAATAGGCAACTAGCACTGTGGCATCTTGTTAATAGGTTAGTCACAGAAAATGTATAAAAATACCTCAAAGTGTAGAAAAAGCATAGAAAAGTTGATACTAAACAAGCATGGAACATCAAAAATTATAGATACGTTTACGACGTATCACATAGGTTTCTCAAACTTCAAAAGTGGGGAGTCATAAGGCATACCTCTCATGTTTGGCTCCACTTCTCTCTTCCCTTTTTATTTGTTTCTTGGAAACTCGAAGTCGATCACTCTCTTGCAAATATATGAGAATCTCGAGGCGCAAAGAAAGAAAGAGGGAAAATAAAGATAAACGGAGAAATATTTTTGTGGTTTTTGAGAAGGGAAATTAAAGAATACAAAATTGGCGGCAAAGATCGGCTTGAAAATCTCAAACAAAATAAAATAACTAAAGATAAAGTGTTGGGGAAACCAACACGGGTGCTTATAAACTCAAATAAAAGAATAACCTCGAAAATAATATAAAGCAAAAGAAAACCAAAATATAAAAATAGATAGAAAACCTCCCCAAGCTTAGGCTTTTGCAAACCCTTCAAATTACTGAAGTGGGAAAAAAATTTGTGACTCCAATTCGCAAATTGAGTTGATAGGTTACTTGTTGTTTCTCGGAGATTCAGGGCGAGATTATGCACCCCCTCCATAGTCCCTCCAAGTTCTTGGAAATCTTGATATGTAGTGAACCGGTTCGGTGGCTGCTCCTCTTGTTGTGGGACTTATTCCTCCTCCTCTTGGTCTTCATGCTCTTACGTAATATCCTCCTCGGGTTGGTGCTGCTCAACCTGCAAGTCATAAAGTACATGTCCTTCCTCGATAGAGAAAATACCATTAGGCAAAGGAGCGGGGTAGAGACGTCCAGCTCCAGCAATATGCAGATAATAAACACCACCTCTCCTAGTAAGCATTCCACAAGCCCTCAAAGTAGAGAAATCAACACGTCGATCACCTAGTACCGATTGTAACTCACCTAGGTTGATGCCCAGGGCGTTGGCAAGCACGGTGATGACGCCTCCACAAGTGATCGGTCCTTGGCTTTGGGAGGATTGGTACTCCAAGTAGCGCACAAGAATTGCGCCCAAGTGAAGTGACAAGTTGTCATAGTTGAAAGCAGCTTTTGTGAGGACTAAGATGTCCTCCTCATTGAGTCTTGTAAACTCATTACGCGTCTGCAAGATGTTAGCAATAACATAGAACAAATAGCGAATAACAGGATGTTGAATATTTTTTCCTTTGCTGACTCTAAGTAAAGCTCATTCTATTATAGTAGAGTTCAGGGGAAGGTTCCATGCCAATAAAATATGCGCTTAGAGCATTGGGATCATTATTGGGTAAACCAAAACAATTGCACCATTCGTCAAGTGGTAATGAATAATTATTGTTCATGAGTCAGAAAGAAATCCTATCGTCCCCATGCCATGCTTTAACATTGCTTTTCAAAGAACTTAGAAATTAAATGGTTAACCGGCGATAGGTTGGTGCAACATGAAATACAAAGTTTTGCAAGCCAACCCTGTTGCAAAGTAAATTAAAGTCATTAGAAATACCGAGTTGGTTCAATATGACGGGGCAAGCCCACTTGGTTGCCTTGACTTCTCGGTTTTTGATCATGTATAAACGATCACGACGGGACTCGTTCTTGAATCGAATCCCCATGCGTTCCTGAGCTGCAGCCCAAGAAGAACTAGCAGCAGCAAGAGCACATGTCTTGCTCCTCGTGTTCATCTTCTAAAAATAAATAAGAAAGACAAATATAAAACATTTTATCCAACAGTAATAGTCATAGCATATTCCTCGCCATAGCACACTAAATAATCTCCTCAACATAATAATCTAGGCAATATAATCATGGCAACTAGTTCAAAATAAGTCTCACCCTATATTGATAATGACAATAGATCAAAGACGAATTCACAAAAATTAATTGGAGGATCAAAGGAGAAACATACCGTAGATCACTCGTGTGCGAGGAAATCGAACGAAATTGAGTAGGGGTGAAAATCCCTTGAGGTTTTGAGAGAGTTTGGAGGTAGAAGAGAGAAAAAGGATTGATGTTTTGATGTTTTGGGTACCTTTACATGTGTTTAAGTGGTCAGACGCAACTATATGTCTGCAACACTTGTTCCTGCTGTATAGTTGGTCTGACGGTAAAAAATTAGGGTTTCTTTCCTGGCGGCGATATCTATACGGCCGGAACTTTTGTTCCCGTCGTATAGTTGGTCATTAAACATTCTGTATCTGGAGATTAGTTTTTTTCCGATGGCTCACATAACTATATGGCCGGAACTATACAGATGGAATATTTATTTTCGTCGTATAGTTGGTCGTTAAAGCTTCTGTATATATATATATATATATAAATCTATTTCTTCAAGAATTACTTTTTAGACTGAAACTTAGCGAAACACCTTTTTAACAGAAAAATGACAGACTAAATTGTTGACCAACTTTGGCATGTATAAAACAAGAATTTTTAGTACCGCTGAATCTCTCTTTCTCACTAGAGTTTTCTAGAACTCTTTATTCAACATAAAACTTAAACTAAAACTTAAAAACTTTTACTCAAACCTTTATTTCACATGGGTTGCCTTCCATGCAACGCTCTTTTATGGTCAATAGCTTGACCTTGATGTTTCTCACTTTGGATATATGAGTGGAACACCCACTCCAAAATAGTTGGCCTTTAAAGTTATGGCCTCTTTCTCATCTTGCTTGGCTTTGTTTTTCCTGGAAAAATGAATAACAAAAGGATCCCATGACGGCAATTGGAGCTTCACGTTCCCTTCATTCAGATTAATTAAAGTATTAATTGTTCTTAAGAAAGGACGAACTAATATGATAGGAGCAGTAGCATCTTTAGGCATATCAATGATAACAAAATCAATAAGAGCAGGACAACTTTTAATGTATACTAAGGTATTCTCTTTAATTCCTACTGCCTGTTTGTAAGTAGAATCTGCTAGATGCAATTTTAGTTTGGTGATTTAAAAGAGCCAATATTTAACTTATTAAAAGGACTCTTTAGAATTGTTGAAACACTTGCACCTAGATCACAGATGCAGCTATTTTATTAGTCCCAATTTTAATCTTAATAGTGGGCTCAAATATATCATCTAACTTAACAGGTAATTTTTCAGCAATTTTCTTATATTCTTTCTCAAGATCACGTACCTTTATTACTACCTGATTAACGAAGTGTTGATACATGGCTTCCTCATTTCCTTCACTTATCGGAATCTTGATATTGATCCTTTTTACAAGATCTTCAACTGTGTAATTTGGGGAAGGAGCATTTCTATAATCAAGTTCTTCGGGCTCCTCCCTTTGGATTCTTATCATTTTGAGGTCTTCTACCGGATTGGGCTCAACTTTACCTGCAAATTTAGCTATAATGAGAGTTTGACTCTCGGTTATCTTATCTAGTTGTGCATCAACAATCCTTGTTCTTTTTTGGAGGGCCTGCAAATCATTTCTCAAACTTACAACTTGGTTAGGTAATTTACCAAGCATAGCATTATGGTTCTCTGTAATTTTAACTAGAATATTGTTTTGCTCATTTTGTGAGTCCATAAAAGATTTAAGAGTTTCTTGGAGACTACTATTACTTGATGCAATATTATTATTAGAGCTACATGCAGGACTAGAACAATGTTTCTAAAAGTTTCGATTATAATTCTTCTTCCAAGTAGGGTTATAATCATTACGAGCTATAAAGTCTATTTCTTCAATAGTTGGTTCGGGAGTAGCTCTTACCGGGGTTTCTTTACCTTTGACGGCTAATATGAGCTCATCCAACTTAGCATTGAGTTCTTCATTTTTTTTTAGGTGTGACGAAGTTCACCTTCTTCGTGTTTGATCTTTACACATGCCATTGGGCATGGTTGTCTTGCATATTGTATAGCAGCTGCTTTGCTTCGATAATTTGTTTACCCATAAATGTTCCTCCAGCTGCAGTATCAAGCATAGACTTAGACACAAGGTTAAGAGCATTATAAATAAATAGAGAATTAACAAATCTTCCATCACATGGTTGGGACAGTTTCTCATGCATTATTTCATTCTCTCCCATGCAAGCACTAGTGGCAATTGGAGCCTCACGTTTCCTTCATACAGATTAATCAAAGCTTTAATAGTTCTTAAGAAAGAATAGCATAATGATAGGAGCAGTAGCATTTTTAGGCATGTAAACAATAACAAAATCAATAAGAGTAGGACATCCCTTAATGTATACTAAGGTATTTTCTTTAATGCCTACTTCTTGTTTGTAAGTAGAATATGCTAGATGCAATTTAAGTTTGGTGATTTAACTTGTTAAAAAGACACTTTGGAATTGTTGAAACACTTGCACCTAGATCACACAGTGAAGCTATTTCATTAGTCCCAATTTTAATCTTACTAGTAGGCTCAAATATATCATCTAGCTTAACAGGTAATTTTTCAGCAATGTTCTTATATTCTTCCTCAAGCTCACGTACCTTTATTGCTACTTGATTAACGAAGTGCTGATATATGGCTTCCTCATTTTCTTCACTTACCAGAATCTTGACGTTTGATCCTTTTTACAAGATCTTCAACTGTATAGTTCGGTGAAGGAGCATTGCTATAATCAAGTTCTTTGGGCTCCTCCCTTTGAATTCTTATCATCTTGAGGTCTTCTAGTGGACTGGGCTCAGCTTTACCTGCAAATTTAGCTAAAATAAGAGTTTGACTCTCGTTTATCTTACCTAGTTGTGCCTCGACAATCCTTTTTCTTTCTTGGAGGTCCTGCAAATCGTTTCTCAAACTAACAACTTGGTTGGATAATTTACCAAGCATGGCATCATGATTCTCCATAATTTTAACTAGAATATTGTTTTGCTCATTTTGTGAGTCCATAAAAGATTTAAGAGTTTCTTGGAGACTACTATTATTTGATGCCATATTATTATTAGAGTTACCTGTAGGACTAGAATAATGTTTCTGAAATTTTGGATTATAATTCTTTTTCCAAGCAAGGTTATAATCATTATGAGCTATGAAGTCTATTTCTTTGATAGTTGGTTTGGGAGTGGCTCTTGCCGGGGTTTCCTTACCTTTAACGGCTAATATGATCTCATCAAACTTAGCATTGAGTTCTTCATTTTCTTGAGGTGTAATGGAGTTCACCTTCTTCGTGTTTGATCTTTCCACATGCCATTGGACATGGTTGTCTTGCATATTTTCTAGCAACTGCTTTGCTTCGGTAATTTGTTTACCCATAAATGTTCCTCTAGTTGCAGTATCTAGCATAGACTTAGACACAGGGTTAAGAGCATTATAAAATAAGTGGAGAATTAACCAATCGTCCATCCCATGGCTGGGACAGTTTCTCATGCATTCTTTCATTCTCTCCCATGCAAGCGCTAGTGTCTCACGCTCTTCCTGTCTAAAACCACTAATATTAGATCTGAGTTGCATAATCTTTGCAGGTGGAAATAATTTAGTAATAAATAATGAAGTACATTCCACCCATGATGCAATAGTATTTCTAGGCAAAGATAGCAATCATTCTTTTGCTTTTCCTCTAAGAGAGAAAGGAAATAAGCGCAACTTGACCGCGTCGGGGTCAACATCTTTGATGTGCATCATATCACATATTTCAGTAAAAGTATTTAAATGCATACCTACATATTCAACAGCAGAGCCTCCAAATTGATTCTGTTGAACCAAACTAAAATAGTGGGGCTTAATTTCATAATCTTCAGCAGCAATTGTTGGCTGAGTAATAGGAGTACACAAATAATCATTGTTGGGAGTTGCAAACTCCCCAAGCTTCTTTTTAGCCATACTTCCTATGTTTTTGGATTTTCTTAAACAAATACTAATGGTAATAAAAACAAGAATTAAAAGACTAACTATTTTTTGGGGTTTTCAAATAAAGACTGAAAGCAAACTAACAGAATTAAAAACAAGAATTAAAACTAGCAAGGTTCCTACTAACCTCACAATGGTAGCTATTGCTTTCCCGTCAACGGCGCCAGAAAAAGGGTTGATACCTTCAATCCGGATTACGGATATAGTAGAGCTCTCCCCTAGTAGACCTAGGTTTATCGAATCCTCGGGAAGCAGAAAGCAAAGTGAGGTTACTTAAACGGACCTTCTATAGTTTTAGAATTCCTTTTGTGTTTTAACCGGACCAAGAGTTTGCAGTCTTTTTGTTGTTGTTGACGATGGAGAGAGAGGGCCTAGGGTCTTCGGTTTTCACCAGTAGTTGTGCAAAACATCTGATGGGAATAATAGATAATAATAGAGTATGCATGTAATTGTTAGATAAAGATGATTATATGTGGGCAGTGCATCCATAATTTTTATCGCCTCTGCAACCGCTTATAGCAATAACCTACTAGTATCGTCCATAGAAGAAAGAGAACTAATTATATGCATAGTGATGTCACTGTTAATCCCAAGTAAATCCCTCACATACAGCCGTACTAAACCTTCTGTCACTGGGGTTCCCATCCTGGAGATCAGTCATTACTCACACTCCCTATACCTGGATCAATCCTCGGGGTCTTGGGTACCTAACAAGTCCTTAGATTGAGGCAAGAGAGGGTGCTACAATCATCATGTCATACAAACTAATACATGATCCCATCTATGATAAATAACATGCACAAAAAGCTACATGGCTAGGCTGAAACCCTTATCCCAAGGAGAATTACTCACACATAGAGAGGAAATCAACAATCATAAACATTGTAATAGAGATCATAAGGTTGATAGCAAATAGTCTTACAATGTCGCTAATTGGAGAAGAGATCTACTATTACAAGTGGTGGAAGATGGATATGGTGGTGGAGAAGGGTTTGGAGATTTAGATCTATATCTATTCCTCCGGCGTGGCGGCTTCTGGTGGCAGGGAGAGTTGGGGTCGAAAATAAGCGTAGTCTCCCGTCCCCCGAAGCCTCTTAATATAGGGGTCACTTTACGAAAGTTTTTCCGTTTGACCTAATGGAGTCGATGCCAAATATACAGCCGGAATAATTTTTTTGCTGTATAGTTGGTCGTTAAGTCGTCTGTATCCACTTCACGGCTCTTGGTTTCTTCGGCGTGTTGGAAATCTTGTATATTTGGCATTTATGTAGTGATTCTCATCATCATACGTCATTATCTGCATAGGGAAAAATAGAAAGAAAGGATTGCATACCCCTTTGATCATTAGGCATTAGTGGCAGGGTTTAGAGAGGTATTTCATCAAATATATGAATAATATCTAGTTTAAATGAGGACGTGGATGACTATATTCCACAGTCATCAGGCGGCGGGGTGCAGCGGCTTGGTGGAGTAAAAGGCCATGACTTGGAGGGCCCCTTGGTGCCCTTTTATAGGCGGCAAGGCCCCTTGGGTCTTCCTAAATCCAGCCCCCAATTTTGAGTGAGTTCCAGTAGGTGTAGGCCAAACCAATCCTATTTCAAAATTGTTTCCTTTTTCAAGTTCGAATTTGACTTGTGTATATTTTCTTGCCCTTTATGGCAACGTGGTTGCACCTATTATGGAACCTTCTAGACATCCTAAGATGACCCAGGTCACCATGATACCTTCTGGAACCTTTCATAACCTGTTGGAACCTTTCGCTCCTTCCAAAACCTCCCGTTTTTGTCCGGAACCATTTCAGATGCTCCTAGGACCATTCCGAACACTTTTAGGGTCATACGAGACCACTCGAAACCATTCTGAGACCATCTGAGACACACTCGGAACCCTTTTCTCATCTCATTAATGCTCAAAACTTATTTCGAACACTCGACAACATATTGGACACCTCCGATATATTTCGAGACACTCCGAACATTTTTTAACTTACTTCTCTACTAAATATTCAGTCGCCCAAAACTATTTTTGGTTGTAACATTGGTCAGATGCCCTTTACTTATCTGGGGCTACCTCTGGGGACTACTAAGCCATCAATTATTGATCTTATGCCCTTAGTGGACAGGATTGAGAGAAAAATGTCTGCTTCTTTCATGATGATGACCTATAGTGGTAGAGTAACTGTCATTAACTCATTGCTTACCTCGATTGCCATGTTTTCAATGTGCTCTCTGAATATTCATTCAAAAATTATTGAGCATGTGGAGAAAATCAGGAGACACTGTCTGTGGAATAAGAAAACTGAGGATGGTAAAAAGTGTCATTCTTTAGTGGCATGGGATAGGGTGTGTAGGCCAAAAAATAAATGAGGTAATGGTATTCTCAACTTAAAAATACAGAATCAAGCCCTGTTACTGAAGCATCTTCACAAATTTTATACTAAGATTGACACTCCTTGGGTGACACTTCTCTGGAGATCTTATTACCATGAAAATGTTCCACATGTTGTGGCTCCTTGTGGGTCTTTCTGGTGGAAGGAGAATTACTAAACTTATGCCAATCTTTAGAGGAATTACTTCTTGTCAGATTGGTATTGATGAGGTTGTTTTATTTTGGAAAGATGACTGGTTGGGAACAAGTGCAGCTGATAAATTTCCAAGAGCTTACTCATATGCTTTAAATGAAGATGTATCTGTTAAATCCTTTTTATTGGCCACTAGCCTCTCTGCCAACTTTTTCTTTCCTGTATCCACTGAAGCATTTGAAGAAATTAAGCAGCTTCAACGGGATGTCAGAGATACTGATTTTGGATATGGGTCTCAGGATCTATGGACCTATGTTTGGGGCTCTGATTCTTATTCTTCCAAGAAATACTATGAGTTTTGTTTCAGGAATATTAAACCACGTGCTGCTTTTAATTGGATTTGGAAATCCAAATGTACTCCAAAAGTAAAATTCTTCTATTGGCCTCTCTTTTTGAGATAGACTGAATACCAGGAATTTGTTGAAACGAAAAAATATGTTCTTATAGTCAAGATATAGGTGCATCATGTGTAGAGACCCTCCTGAAAAAACAGTGGTGCACCTGTTCTCTCATTGCCCTTTCAGTAAGGAATGTTGGAATAAACTGGGGATGTCTTGGCATAATCAAGGAAACAGGTTGGACATAATCTCTGAGGCTAAAGATAATAGAAATAGTAACATGTTCATGGGAAAATTCATGTTGGGGGCCTGGAATATTTAGAAAGAGAGGAATAATCTCTACTTTAAGGCCATTACCCCCACATCTCAATCCTGGAAAGTCAAGTTTATTGAAGATTTTGGTCTTCTGGTGCATAGGACCGGGGAGGATTTGCATCCATTAATACATAGTTTTCTAGCCTCTTTGTAATTTCTCTGTTCTTTTTTCTCTTTATTTGCTTTTGGATGCCTTCTTGGCACCCCATTTCTGGTTTGCTCTTGATGTAAGTCCCTATTCCTTATAAGTAAATGAAGAAAATGAGGCAGTAGGGTTTTTTCCCTACTGTCACGAGGTTCAAAAAAAATCTTCATTCACGCTCATATTCTAAATGTCATTAAACTCTTAAGTGTGTGATCCTATGGGTTCGGATATTTGCGAACATGTATGGAACTCATTCCGCGACAATGATTACTATTGGTTTCTTGATACACATAGTAACCCCGACAAATAACACGAAGATCTTTATCGTGTGGACCGTTGTACTATGTCTGATACATATCGTATTGCTCTGTCGATACTTTATATTGCCCGAGATGAAACACTAGGTTATTCTCGTTACTTGGCATATACTCTTTACTCATATTGCACTATCGATGTTCATGTGTTCAACAACTTGATCACGTGTCTGACCAGACGAGAGTAGGCCCAGAGTTGATCTTCATAGTACTAGCACGCCAATTATTCTATATTTCCTATTCATGATTAATTTTATTATTTCATGCTATAATTGTATTAGTTCTGGATAATGAGTATTTGGAGGAAAACCCTAATACATGTGTGGAATCATAAACACCAGATATCCCTAATCTTGCCTCTAAGACTAGTTCATGTATCATTGATAGTTCTGGTTTCCTGACTATGGGCAAAACAACAATGTGTTGTGGAGTTGCCGGTGATATATGAGATCGGGGTTATTGGGAGAACAACGACGATAGATAGACCAACATGATATACTGTGAAACGCATCGTCAATATTGTTATTTGTAGTTTCTCATAAATAATGTATTGTCTTTACTAAAGATTGTTTGACCACGAGACATATGTGAACTTAGGTACAATATGGACGTGGTAAGATTCTTCAAACGTTGATCTTAGCGGAGTAATCATAAAGTTGATATCTGTTCTTACCGGATGGTACGTCAATTATTCACATGGGGTGCTTCCAGAAATTGCTACTTCAGATGAGAGTACGCCAATTAATTCATCGACCGGAACTATGTATCCTCTATTATCTCACAATAGATCTTCGTATTACTAGCATGCTCAGAACTACTCTTTAAATTAATTTTAAAATAAACCTTTTGACTCATAACGCCCTCTTTTGTCGTTGTCATGACAACGATATACTCAGAGATGCTCTCAACACTGTCTTGTTCGACATGAACGAATTACGACGACGCTTGTAATCTCAGCTCAGCTGCAACGGCAACGACAACGTTGGTTTCTTGTTGATTTGCGAGTTACTCCCTCCTGAGCTACTCCCTTTGTTTCATAATATAAGAGATGTTTTAGGTTTGTGAAATGAGTATATCTAGATCTCTTTTAGTGTATAAGAGATTCAGAGTAAACCTACATACTAGAAGAGGTATGTATACACTTTGTCATAAACCTAAAACATCTTATATTATGAAACGAAGGAAGTATATACGAACAATAGCAGTATCCCTTTTGGGTTCAGATAGTTAGAGACAGACACCAATGCAGTTGCTCAACTGTCAGAACGGAAGTCCATTTAGTTCTAGAACATTTCACCGCGAGAAGCGGAAGCTTATCACCCTCCTGTGTGTGAGATCCAAAGTCGGCATCGCCCCAAGTGGCTTGTTCCCCGGAGACAATGCGGGCTCCAGGACGGCGACGAAGACCGGTTGCGGTGGAGAAGGGCAGGGACCTGATTGTTTTTTTATCTTTTCCTTAGGGTTCTTTCTACAAGTATACCGTCCTTATCTTATATTTCCCCTTCGGTTAGGGGTGACTTTGTATATGTACCCACTGCTTTGATAATATAAGCAGCTTCTGGGGCTTCGGGCCCTTTCCCTTAAAAAAAAACTACGGGAGTGGCCAACCGGATTCCTAACTGTATCTGTTGTCGTCTCAAGCATGAAGTCCTCATTGAGTCTGATCGCTGGGTGTTGGAACCACTTTAAACATGTCCATATGACTTCGTGTGGGTTGGTGCTGACTCAACTCCTGGCGCATTCTAGAATTTAGAGACGCCATCATCAGAAGATTCAGATCCTGCCCAACTGAATTCACTGCTCCCTCCGATTTCAAAATATAAGATGTTTTACATTGTGAAACAAATGTATCTAGAACTCTTTTAGTTTGTAGGTTCACTTTAAACATGAATAAATCTACACACTAAAAAAAGTCTAGATATATTTGCTTCACAAAGCTAAAACATCTTATATTTTGAAAAAGGGGGAGTAATTCAGGTACACTACATCGAAAATCAGGAAGCCGTCACAAATTCAAAAGGTACAGTGAATCAATCACAAATTCAAAAGATACTTGGACAATCAAGAATTCAAATACTGCATACGCACCATCGTCATCATCATCATCAGAAAAATTCAGAATCATGAGCAACTGAATTCAGGTGCCTGCCTCGCAAATTCAGAGGTTCTAGTGGCGTAGTTGCACATCCAAAAGATATAGTACTTCCTCCGATCATTATTACTTTGTCACTAAAATGGATGTATTTAGACATGTTTTAGTGCTAGATACATTCATTTCAACTCAACGACAAGTAATATGAATCGGAGGGAGTACTGCAGATGCCAATACCAGGCGAAGGGGATTATGAGTGATGACATGGGAACATAAGGCAGGGCACACAGCAAACACTGTAAGCCTGCAGGGCAAAACTGAGCTCTCGTTTCTGCTGTTAAAAAGGTCTACTACATCTTGATGTTGGTGTACCAAACTCCTGGTGTATTTTCTGCCACGACAAGCCACCCAGTATACAAGCTGTACTCTACTCATAAAACTAACAACGTCGACAACAGCAACCACTCTGCTGCAAAATAAAATCCCAACGAAAGAGAAGAAGAGCTCCTCAACAAAGGAGCCGTACTTACGAGGTTACAACAACAGCCGCAAGAAACAAGTGGGCACCGATCTCATGAGCGCACTTTCCACTCCAGAGGCACAAACGAGCTCCTCAATGTTGTGGCTGAACCTTTGTGTCATAGCTGGTGCCACCTCCCTTTGGAGAATCACATGGAACCCGCCCGGCCTCCCTATTTTTAGTGTAGAAATCGACTATCTTCTGGTCCAATTTGAAATAATGTGGCATCTTGTCCAGAGGTTTCACATCAAGATCAACAAAATACGCCTGCAATAAAGAAACAAATTCATAAGCAGGATCAATTTTTCATGCACTGAACTGAGTCAAGTGCCCGAGCTGCTGAACAAATACAGGATGAAGTTAAAGGAATACATTTCAGAGTAGAAATACCTTGTAATCATAGTTTCGGTTCACTGACTTGAGAAATACTGAATCATAAACAGAACCTGGTGTTTCACACTCTCTTGGCCAAAAGCACATCATGAGGCTACAGTCCTTTGCAGTAGCAGCAATAAGAAAGTCCCTGACAATCTTACAGCTCTTGTCCAAAGAAAGAGAATGCAACACAGAGTATTTGTGCAATAGCTCAGCGTCAGTTATATTTTTGCAGATCAAACAAGGCTGAGAAAGGATGTCGTAATACAGATGAATTGCCCCTTCGATATCATGGTCATCCAGTTTTTGAGTGGCCAAAAGTTTATCCAGTACTCCAGATTTAGATATCGCCTCTGACAGGAGCTCAGTAAAGTCAGATAGTTGTAGCCCGCTAACCTTGCTCAGATCTTCAAGACACTTCTCTGTTTCATTAGGATGGATCGTATCGGCACCACCTCCCATGCCACCAAAACCTAAGGAGCCATTCACAAAAATTCTGAAGTTGTTCTGAGGAGTCGAGAAAAATGACTTGATTGCCGTGTGTATTCTTTCTTTCGACCCAGAGAATAGATCAAGGGGATCATAGTCACTTATCTTCGATATCTGCAATTTGTTCAAAAGCACGTTGGGAATCAACCTGATTTCAAAAACCAATAGCGATACTGCAGTATTGCAAGAATGTCAAGCTGAATGCTTAAATAAAAACAGTTATCAAAGATGTCTTGATAAAAAATCATCAAGACAAGTTTCTTTTTCTTGGAGCTAAAATATGTTGCTTAAGATTGACATACCTGCCCCTGATGAAATTTGAGGTGTTGATGCATCTTATACCGTGTTACTTGTTTCTTAATAGAATTCTCCGTTGATATATATTCTGATGATGGAAGGAACCCACATTTGGCCTGTACGGCGGAGCATGTCAATTGGACATACATAAATACATCCAAATAATGAGAAAAGGACAGGAAGCTCAGAACGTACCTTTATTTCCACTGCGATGCAACTGGTACCACTAGGTTTTCCTGTGATTAGAAAAATTACTGTAAGCAAATACAAATTTAAATGCATGAAACCCATCAAGGAATTCTTAATAGCCTAGCATATATCCAATGTAAACCACCAGTGAAGTATTCGTCGTGAACTCGTGATACAGGTTCCCATTTCTCAAGCAGCTACCCTTTCTGGATAGAAATTAAAGCTTTTGCGGTTAAACGAGACCATATCTATGCTAGAAATCAGTAAAATTTAAGCCATTTCTCTTTCTTTATTTCTGATTAAGGGAGGTAAGAAAATACCTAGCATTTGAATCAATGCAAACATGTCACAAGTTTCAAAGAAAGTGACATTGGCATGAAACAAAAATGTTTCCTTGGAGAAAAATTGGGAGGGCACCTATGTTCATCATATACATTAACACTAAAAAACCTAAGCCACTATGAACTGCAACTTGTTTCAACATACAAAAAAGCTCACCAATCAGGTAATACAAGCATAAAAACAAAAACAATAGTCATGCTGCAAATGCTCTACCCAAACTTTGGTGCATCAAAGAAGGAAATTTCACTTTCTTAAGTCATGCAAGCTTTGAATCATGCTCAGAAGAGATGAGATGCAGTATAAGAGTAAGATCCAGATTCCAAAACTTTACCAGAAAATAAGGAGTGGTCAGAAATTAGAAGGGCAGAATCAGCACTGGTATCAATTGCGCTTGCATTCACTCGCCAAGCAGGACGGGAGCTGAGCACATTCTTTCCAATAATCTCCAAAAATTCCTTAGACACACGGGCACGAACCTGCACTACAAAAACATTACATTATTTACCTATAGAATGTTTGTCACCAAAAATGTCACAACAAAAAACATACTAGGTTGAATATAAACCGTACCCCTCCATCAACATGGTCGGCACCCAGATGTTGGCTCATGACCTGTGCATAGGCTT
Organism: Avena longiglumis; assembly: GCA_030063025.1. NCBI lineage: Eukaryota > Viridiplantae > Streptophyta > Magnoliopsida > Poales > Poaceae > Avena > Avena longiglumis. The sequence continues at coordinate 53,854,998 of CP125976.1, forward strand.
GTGGCAAGCAATCTTGCTTAACAGACTCGATCAATTCTGGGATCTCGCCCCACAAAAGTTGCTCAGAACTTGAGAAGACCACACAGTTTGGTGCTGGCTGTGCCTTGTCATTTAGGATCTTCTTAGCTCGCAGTACCTTGCCAAGCTATAAGCAAACCAAAAGGGGATCAGCAGGGTATATTTCCTCAAATGTATCATAAGAAGGAAAAATGCACGCACTGAAGTAAAATGCAAAATCATGGGAACCAAATACAAATAGGATGTCCCATTCCTGGCTAGAAATGGCAAAAAAAAAACTACTCCCTCCTTCCAGTAATAACTGACTTGGGTTTGTCTAGATTTGAATGTATCTATACACTAAAATGCGTCTAGATACATTTGAATCTAGACAAACTCAAGTCAGTTATTTCTGGACGGAGGGAGTAGTAGAAACAAAGATACACCTGATGCCAGCTCTCACGTTTAACTGTATCAGGTACACAATTTATGTACATGAACTCTTGAGTTATTATACAGTGATATGTGCTCGAGTTTTAAAGGGACCATTGGAGTAACTTCCTGGCCCGCAGTACGTTGCCCAACTATAAGCAAACAAGAAGTAGATTGCCAGAGTATACTTCCTCTAATGTATCACACCAAGGAAGAACATGTGCACGAAAGCAAAATGCAAAAATCATGGGAACCAAATACGGAGAGGATGTTTGTTTCATGGCTAGAAATGGCTAAGAAGAGATACACCTGATCCCTGCTCTCGTGTTTCGACAATAAAGTGAAACAGATGCCTAGATTAAGAAGGCAACCTATACATAGTTTCTTGAGAAACACAGTGATATGTGCGCTTAATTGAAGAGACCACTGGGAGCAATTTAACATCTCTGATTCTAATCCATCACCCTCAAGGATGGGGAAACGACATCTACACAAGTCCAACCGCATCCATGCAGCACGCATCAAGTGCAGAAAGTTACAGAACATGATAGCGTAGTGTTACCATATGCAAAATCAGAAAGTTACAGAAGGAAGAACGCACTGACGAAAAGTAAAATGCAAAATCACGGGAGCCAAATACAGTGAGGATGTCTGATTCCTGGCTATAAATGGCTAAAAACCTATTAACAGGGTGAAATCATATGCCTAAATGAGGGCTGTGACTATATCATGCAGACAACCATGTGCATGAAGATATGGGCTCAGCTTTTGAAGTAACCGTATAGGAGCAACTTAGCATCTCTGGCCGTCAGCTGACAGACAAGGACACATCAAATCTAGGCTGCTACGAACGCATCACGTGCAGTCCAGGAAGTTATACAGTGCATGAAAGCTAAGTAAGCAACAGGAACACCAGAAAGGGCCTGCCTACTGGGAGCAGAGCATACCATGGAAGGCGAGGAGCCGGTGTAGCTGAGGATGAGATTGGCCGCGCCCTCTCCCTTGTAGACCCAGTCGTGGGCATCCCCCGCCTGCAGAACCACCTCCTCCATCTCCGCGCAGAATCTGCCTGCAGCTATCACAGGATCACACGGGTGGATCGAATAGAGCGAAGGCGAACGGAGAAGGCCAAAAAACAGTCGGCGCAAGGGGGGCAGGCAGTCGCATCTAGCAAGGGAGGGCAGGGGGCAAACTGGTAAGGTTCGCCGAGCAACGCAGCGGCAGCAAAACCCCAGGCCCGGATGAGACCACGGACCGAGAAGTAGGCAACCGAGTCTCTCTAGTCGGCGCGGCATTCTGTCGAGCAGATGGCGAGCGCAGAGGAGGAAGAGGGGAGTGGAGTCGAGTGGGGATGCTTACCAGAGGCGAGGACTAGCCTTCACGTCGCTCGGCTTTGGACCGTGCTCCCGCGGTGGCGGGACGAGAGCAGCGTGACTGGGCCTGCGGCGGAGGTCGCCGCTCCCGGGCCGTGCCGCTGACGCTGACGGTGCTAGCGCTGCCGCTGGGCGAGGGTTGAGAGGATTCCGGGGAAAGGAAAAGGAAAAGCTAGCTGTAGATTCCCGGGAGCTCGCGCCAGGCAAGGGAGACGTGGATGTCGATGAGGAGCGGACGCCACGCGGACGGCAGCCGGACGGCACGTCTCTGCATGTGGCCCCGGACAACGGTGCCGACGGCGCTGGTGCCACCAACAAATTCTCCTGCGATACCACGAGCTCCTCTTCGGCTGCCTGCCTGCCTACCTGATTAAGTGAATGCTCGCTGTGATGCAACACATGAAAACGTCATGGATCTTACTTATCATCTGCAAAGACTTCAACTAGATGGTCTGGTGTGCCGATTGTGTGTCAAGCGCACAAGTGAACTGGGCAAATCTTGCGACAGAGAAGTGACAGAACTCTCCCAGGTAGTATTCTCTTATCAAAATCGTTGCCAGGTTGATCGTACCACAGATTAAAACAATGCACACAAAGTTGTACATCTAAATTTCCGATGTGCGACTACGCAACATTCAAATATCTGATGTGCTTATCTAGTTCGAAAATAACTGACCAAACTCTCCCAGGTATTCTTTCAAAATCGTCCGGCCAGTTTGTAACGCCAGACTTGGACACAACAGATTTTACACAATGCACTTAAAGTTATACAGTACATCAAAATATATAGGCATTGGATTCTAAAAAAAAAGCAGCATTCCGATCAATTCACCGAAAGTAACTAAACAATAGTAGAGCATGAGCTATACTTGGGGGGAATAAAAAGAAGGGAACAAACTGTTCCTACAGCACTTGTTCTGCACTAACAACAACTACTGGCTGACAGATACAACGACCTCCCAGAGTGTTACAAAGAGCAATACAGGAGTGAATGTTGAGGGAAGAGATGCTCTACAAGGATTGGTGGGAGCCTGGGGCGAACTGCAGTACAACAGGTTATCCGCTGGCCCAATAAGAGACAAGAACTAAATGTGCCCAACAAGCACATCCTCCCCCATCTTACAAAATTTTGAGTGCTATCCATTCAGGCTTTGATAGCTTCAAGCTTGCTCTTGCTCACAAGGATATGTGAGGTTGCACATCACAGCAGTTCATGTGCGTTGCGGTAGTATCTATTGATGTACTTTGCCTGCAGAATGCAATATATGCAGAGTTTAATCCAAGGCAACTTCAAATAGTCCATTCATCAGTTTTGAAAAAAGAAAATACACAAGTCCAGTCAAGGCTAAGAAATACCGAGCAACTGCATACCTGTACTCTGCTTACATCAGGAGTATCTTTGGTTTTTACAGGGTAGAACTTGTAAAACCGGATATTCTCCAATGCCTCTTTCAACTTAGGATCCATATCATCAATGGCTTTCTTTCTGGCCTCTTTAGCCTGCATAAATATTAGAGAAACATTCAGTACCAGATGCATTTTATAATCTTTGGTGAACAGAATTAACATTTCGGTGCATTTGTTAACCTGTTTCAGCTCTCTCTTCCTTTCTCTAACTCTCTCCTTTATGAAGTCCTGTTAATGAAACATGGCAGAAAAATTACAAGAGAACAGAAAACTTTTCAAGGTAATCCTGGTGGACTACGCTAGGTGATCATTGTAGCAGAGTTATGCAAAAAAAGTGTTGAATGTGCACCTTAAATTTTTCTTTCTCGTCCTCTGGCAGAACCTCATCTTTAACTTTTTCATCAATAAAATCCTGAATCGCAATACAATGATTCAACAGATGTCCTTCAATGGGAAAAACAAACCGGATATTCTACAATGCCTCTTTCAACAGAACTTCAGAAAGGGAAAAACAAATCCCCCATACATACCTCATAATCATCCATTTCCCAGTCAAAGTCGCATACTATCTGCAATACGCAGAAAAAATATAAATACAGTGGTTTATAACACTAATTAGCAGCTACTAGAAATAAAAGCCGAAAAGGCCAACTAGGAAGCATTTAATTACACTTCAAATATTTCCGCAATGCATTAGGCCATTAGCTAAAAGTGGATCATGGGATGGGCAGATATTTTGTCCCCCCAGAGAAACCAAAGGCTGGCATCGAAAAGTGGAAACAATCTATCCCAGTATTTCAATTGGTAGGCCAAGATAAAACTTGGGTTTTCTAATAACCAGCTATCACCCCAAGGTGGCTCATGTCATATGGTTGAGAGCTGTCTGGAATAAATTCACGATCACAAGGCAAACAACATAAGAAATATGTTACGCCAATCGCAACAGACTGGGGCCTAGGAAAGTGACTGCAAGCTAACACTGGCATCACAACTAATATCAGCAGCTAGCAAGGGGCAGCAGCTAGGGTGGCAAGCGGCACCCGCATAACGACCCGCAAAAGAAAATATAGACAAAAGGAGGTCCCAAAAGCTAGCAAAATTAATGAAGGGTTAGTTAGAAAACACTGCCGCAACCCGCCCCGCTTGACACCCTAGCAGCAGCAGTATGTGGATCGGTTTTGACCTCACTGGTATGGACACATCAGCAAAAAGGACCATCAATGCACAAGCAATTGAAAGGTATATAGAAATAAGTCGTTAAATCAACTGGAGATACGGCATGCAGATTTTCTCATAAGCCAGATAGGCCAAGTTCAGTCGCCAAACATTCCATAAATAACTAGCATACTAATTATATTAATTGAGTCAATTAAAGCTACCAACAAAAACATAGTTAAGTTCAAATCAAACAACTCCATATGAAGTTTTGATGCAGATTAGTTTTGATTTAGATTAAAGAGACTGTTGTACTACACATGGTACCTTTGTTGATATTTCTATCGCTAATTATGAGTTTCATGAACAGCCTACTTCAAGGAATAATGAGAGGCAATAAATGTTCGTGACTATTTAGGCAGTAGTTCCAACATGGTGTCATAGGCCTACTGAAAAAAGCTTACCGGAGGTTCTAGAGGATACATGATGTTGACAACGGTATCATCTTCATCTTCAGGGGGACTAAGCGGCATATAATCTGCAAAATTGTTGTAAGATCAGTGTTCCTACTCTTGCCTCAGAAAATATATATAACAGGTTAATGAGCACATCGCGAACCATAGGATCAAACATTTCCTTTCATCTACGATCTAATCAACTAGTAGTACAGCGGATATTTCTAATTACATGATGTGCCATTTAGGTGTTGGTGGGTGTGTTGGGATCTTCATGTGATCAATGCCCTTCACATGCCTAAACTGATATACTCTATCATGGTATATGAAGGAAGCTGGCGCTGGGGTCCACCCTCCCTGCCAGGCCCCAACTAACCTGACTAATTGGCTGCTAGGCTATAGATCCGCACGTTTCCTGCCTGGCACCTTTTAGAACACGGATAACATTTACAGGATTTTTTTTTTGTATATGGAACGCCAGTCCATCCAGCAAAAGAAAATCAGCAAACTAAATACAGCCAGTCTGGGACCAAGCAAATTAACTTTCATAACTGCCATCCTATGAAATTAAAAAGGATACCCGCAAGAAAAAAAGATCAGCAAAAGGGTTCTCAGCCCATGGCATACTGCTGCATTGTAAACCATTAAACTAAGACATGGTCGTGATCCTATTTAATATTATGCACAAATTTGAACAGTGTTGTTTACATATTGTTTGACTGCAGCAAGCAAAGATGATATGTACAGCAATGGAACCGCAGGATCCAAAAGCAACAACAGACATTTCAGAAGACACATAAGGCCTATGAAAAACAATCCCAATTGAGCTTACAAGGCATGCAATAGTCAAACTTCTTGACTCGGTCAGTTCTGAGATGCTTCAGCGCAGACCTGCCATATATAAAAAATTAGGATGCTGGAACAAGTCAGGAAAATAAACATTCCACACATGGGAGCATTTACTGAAAGGCACCATTCCCAACAAATAAATAACTGGGAGCGACAGAACTATAAGCCCTCAAGAATGAATAGTTAGTGATATACTAATATAGCAGGAATAAAAGTTACCTTCGTTGGGTGCAGCCAAGAGTGAATATTTTAGTTTTCAAACTTTCCATCCTGCTGAGCCTGTAGACAAAGCAGGAGCAAAGCAAAGAAACAAAAAACTACATTTGTAAGGATGAGGGAGGGAGGTATCGATATAGTTGCCCAAAGTAGAAAATAAGAAATATAGCTAAAATAAGTAGGATGGATGTACCGGTCCTCTAGTGGAACATAGGGCACCCATGCCATCTTCATTGCCCTCATTGGTACAATTTCTTCACTTTCCCTTTGGACAGAATTTATACCAATTTTATCGGATGGAGGGAAAGGGCAGTCAACCTGTACAACAGAATAAGAAATTCAAGAGCCAAATAGATCCATCAACCAGCAAATTAACAAGAACGTTATCAGATCTTAAGCAAGTAAAGCAATAAAACAATCTCAAGTTATAGATACACCAAGAAAATTTTCCCTATGAAATGTGGGTTTAATTCATCAACAAAATAGTGTGGCAAGAACATGTATTTTGCATTTTCGTAGCTTCTATTGTAGGAGGAAAAAGGGAACCCTGGGCAAAAAAAGAGTCACAAACAGCATTATAGGAAAATAAATTCATATCAGAGGTAGATGGTGTCCTTATAGCAGAATCCAGACCAGTGAGGGTTTTAGCCCCTTAGTAAAAGTCACCTCAGTAACATTAATGGCAAGATTAATGGAGCTCCTAACCATTAATTCCTTGATTTCTCAGAAATATAACTTGAAATTTCTAATCATCGAAGATCCTCATGCATTCATCATCCAGTGTAGTTGTTCGCTTTTATCTTTATTATGTACAAATGAGCTAGGGTCATTAGTCATTATATGAACATACTACACGTTTTATGTAATGCATTAATATTAAATATAATATGGCAGGTGAAATCATAAAAAAGTATACAACTCAATACAATGTAAAACAGAGAGAATTTAACTATTGCATTTTTTCTAGAGTAAAGATAATGGATGTAAACTTACAGCAACTACTATAGGGATAAGTACTATCTTCGATTCACCATTAACATCCAATAGTTGAGCTGCATGCCAACAAAAATAAGCCCATTAGACCAATAATATAAGACCATAGGGCTACTAGGATGCTTAGAGAACATTTCAGTGTTAATAGATGTTCAACAGTAGCTATAAAGTATAATTATCGAATTCCCAGATGATCGTTGATAAAACTGATGGCACCAGTTTACTGCCAGTGCTAAAATATTACCATTGCGTCAATGGGCTGAGAATACAACCATCAATGGGCATAAGAACAAAAATACTTACGCTCGGTGCTGCCAAATACGTAAACTGTCTTCCCATAAAGCTTCCCCCCTTCTTCTAGAGCTTTCTGTTCGCCAACAATAAAGCACGTGACACATTGTAAGGAAACTTAACTTTAGAAGGAAACCTCTTTTCAAAACACAAGAGAAGGAAAACTTTGAAGATTATAAGACCAGCCTACCTCCAAATTCTCAAAGTTCCAATTGAACTCCTTTATCTTATCAATATTTTCCCACTGCAAACAACAGGACCAGAAACAAGGAAACATTGAAGTAACGCCAAATATGCATGACAGAAAAATTTTATGCACATTGAAGTGTGATAAAAACAAGGATAGGAATGCACACAAACCTCAGTCCCAATAGGAAAAGCCGACAACCAAAGATCCTCCTGAACACAGTAATAGACCATTAGACAATAAGCACCAACCCTGAGATAGCAAGACTACAAACAAGGGCACAAAGTGTATGCCCTTGGTTCAACTGAAAAATCTAATAGGTGGAGCCAAATAACCAAATTATAACACAACTTCAAAAAAATGGGCATCCCAGTGAAAAATTAAACCGTGGAGTTGCAGTGGAACATCTTTTTATCACCGGAAAATTGGTTATTTGCCCAAAAGTTCCCTAGCCTTAGATCATGTACCCAAAGTTGACTGTCCATTGGTAAAAATACCCACAAAAGGATTAAGTCTCTGTATAATTTGCCCAAAGGGGGTTTTCTGTAAACTAAACAAATTTACCCATTTAATTGTTTATTCAAGGAAAGCAATACTTTGCCTATAGTATGTTTTGATCAAGCAGGCAACAACACATCTGTCCAAATTCTATACTATCTTTTGTGCATGTGAATATGCATGCAGCTGTTGACCATCCAATTTCTAGCAAAAAATAGAACTGACATTAGAACACAAAGAGAAGTCGGTTAGCACTGCCGTTACACGTCAGGCTCAGCAATACTGACCAAGTTACAAAGTCACCAGCAAACATGCATGAATTTTGGGAACTACAACAGCCCAAAAACGAGGAGAAATAAAAATCGATTAGTGATGTATGGGCGTACAGTGCTCTCGACGCCGCCAACGTCATCGCTTACGAGTGGGTGGCTTTGATGACAGACGGCCAGCAGCAGCAGCGCCATTCCCGGGCAGACCGCACAGTGATTGATCTGCCGCCGGGAGCCGCACCGGCAGAGGCACACACGCAGGTCTAAGCTTACCCAGCGGAGTTTCTTATCTAGTCGACTGAACTTGGCCCAGCAAGCGTTTTGTATCATCTCCGTTCCGTTATTTTAAACCATACATGGCACATCGGTCAAACATGCGCACAGGACAAATCATTCAGCTCATAGCCTACACTTTAGCCAATATGAGAGACGCAGAAACATGCTCGTACCAAATGCCACCAATCCCGCACCGCACAGTCCGCACGCTAAATCGAACTAAGCCCAATCGAGCCCGACCCTACTCGGCGATACGAAGATCTAGAGAACGGAAGAATGCAACACGAACAGGATATGCAGGAGGCGTGTTCTCACCAGATTCCGCTGCTCGGGAAAGTACTCCGGCTCGGGCTTGGGCTTGGGCTCCGTCTTGGCGCGCTTCGGCCGCCCCCGCGCCGCCGGCTCCGTCTGGCTAGAGCCGCCGGCGTCCGCAGCCGCAGCGCGCTTCTTGCCCCTTGCACGCGCCATCTCCCTCTTCTCTCCGGGTTGCTAGGGTTAGGGTTTGGGCTCGATTTGGATTTGGGATTTGTATTTATGCGTCAGGGGAGGAGTGGGAGTGGGAGGCTGGGGGGGTCGATTTGGGGGAACCGGCGCGTGAAATCGACGCGATGCAAATTTGAAGTGGGGAACCGACGGAGAGGGGGGAGGCGGCGCGGGCCGCGTGGCGTGGGGTGCCCGGTGGGCTTCGTAGCCGTCGGATCCGAGCGGATCTCGCGTGGTCCAGAGAGTGCCAGCGGCCACGCGTGGAAGTTGTGCTTGGAATAGTCTACTGCCGCTGTCTGTTGGAGCGGCCACGTTCAAACTTTGTTAGGATGACATGTAGGACCAGTGTTGCAACTAGCATTTTCTCTTTTTCTAGTCTTGCTGACGTTGTCCTTGGGCCATAGTTTTCGGCCACTCGGCTTGGCCCACGGTTAGAGCATTTTTAGCGGTGTCCAACGTACGAATTTGGGGTGTTGAATTCGTGATTTTCTATTTCGCGGACGGTGATGTCAGTAAAATTTAAACTGAAAATTTTGAATTTGTGAACAGAGGAAGAACAGCCTTCGTGGCAAAATTCAGAGGACGAACACCGCGAATTTTAATTCGGTTTCAGCATAATTACATACTAATACTAAATAAAAGCATACAGCGCACACTTTCTACACAAAATACGGCTCCCTAAGCCTTGTGCGTCACCGGATGGTGGCGAAGACGGCGCCGCCGCTCTAGTCGAGGTGGATCACCGGAGGGTCCTTCGCCACCTTGGCCTTCTCCGCCTCCTGGCTGTAAACATCCGTATTTTTAATTCCAGATGCCAATTATGCCGTACATCGTGATCCCAATATTACCATTTTTGCGAGACATAACAGAATTAATAGCACAGTACATCATCCATTACAAAACATAATAGTCTTACAAATAATTAATCTCATGATCAAGTCTGAATACATATCAAAGCAGCGGAATAATAAACGTAGTAGATGCTACATCTTATTATCACAGGCAATGCTGACGATAGGAGATAATCTTAGTTATCGTAGGCATTTTATTGTCCGTCCTTCTTGTACTCCCCTTTATAGTCTGGTCATGGGAATAGCCAGACACAAAGTCATGAGTACTTTCAAAGTACTCACAAACTATCACTAAGATAAATACTATTCGAGTAGGAATCCTAAGCTCTAAGTTTGTTTGCAATAAGCCAATTTTATTTCAGAGGTACTTAGTAGTAAAGACCTATTTTAGTTATCTAGATTACTCAAGAGGGAATCTAGTTTCATGTCCACAATCTTGTGTGGTCGAGTCAAAGTCATATTCTAGGTCACAAATCATTTTAAAAACATCTGACAACGGAACAGTATGGCCATCCAACTGTCCATGACCGCGGACCCGGCTATTCGAGTAGTTTGACACTCTGCAAAGGTGGTACACTTTCACCACAACATTCGATACATCCATCAAGGATAACCCTGAATCGTCATACTTGGTATTCGATACCTTTCAATTACACACCCTAGTATAGGCACCTCCCCTATGAGTTTGGCCTCCCGGCCATGGCCATCTGCCATCCTGGACACTGCATAGGTGGACACTTATATTCACGAGGTAGCCTCATCTCAACCTCGTTTCGCAAGGGAACTCATACTAAGACACATAAACTTCTAGTTAAGCCCTACCCAAACTCGGGTATTGTGGTTGTACGGTAAAATTGGAATGGTATCGCATCGGAACCCAACCATCAGTTTTTATCAAAGTCAGACACATACTTCATTCAGTATCACCTTCAACTCATTGTGTTCCATAACACATGTCAAAACCTTTTAATAGAATGACTCATCATTTCAAGGTTTTCAAAATTATTTTCTCCAAATGTTCCCATCTATAGTGATCAAGATTAGTTTATCACTAGCATCTATCAATGAGGGTGTCACTATTGAGGGTACTAATCAAGTGTAACCACCTACACCTAATTCTATGCTCTTGATGGCATCTTTCCTATTTTTCACTAATCAATAATTTATTAACTAATTAAGCAACTTTGCAAAAAGGATGAAAAGATAAAGCTTGCAGGTAAAATTTGGGATTGTTATGATCAAGGTGGTATCACAATAGAATGCATAGTTCTATCTTGCATGGTGTAGCTTGCATAGTATAGCTTTCCTTGGTTGGTACAGGGGTCGTAGCTTTCTTCTTCTTCATAGAATTCTTCCTCCTCGTAGCTCGGATTGATACTAGCGTCTATCAATAAGTATGGGTACACAATCAACAAACAATACTTAACTACTTCTATTTAGCACACAAGTATCCACACTAGATAATCTAGCATCATCTCAATCACTACAAGAAAAGGGTGACAAGATTTTATTTATCTTATTTTAGAAAAGTAATTTCTACTCATTGAAATGTTATTTAAGATTAAATATTCTCCAATTAAAACATGGGATCATATTGACACATGTCATCACCACATATTCCAATACTTGGGAATATGATTTAAAGTGGTTGGCCTAAATTGCAAAGTTCTCAAAAGAATTTATGGTTGATTTTAGAAAAATGTTTGAAGTGGTAAAAGCTAATGTCTTGTTATTTTTACCGTGGGTGTCTATAATGTCAAACTATTTGAATCCAACGAGAGTGTTTAGAGATTTTCAAATCCTTTCTAACAAAATTGGAATCATGCAATTTGGTTCAGTGAATCTTCCTGAATTAAATTTCAAAGTCACCTATAGTATAGGGTTTTGAAATAAAAGGAAAAACCTAAGTTTAAATTTGCGGGCTCGCGCGGGAAAGCTAACGGGCTGGCCCAACTACGTAGTGCGCGTGCAGCGTGCTACACCAGGGTTGGTCCTTCAATCTGGACCGCACGATTAGAGCATAATCGTCATCTCCGTCGCACAGCACGCGCGAGATGCTAACCCTAGCTCTACGGCGGGGGTCGTTGGGGGCTTACGAGGGCTCCAACTAGGTCAGGCGAGATGGGCGAACAAGCTGGTAGACGACGGCGGTTCGAACAGTGGTCGTGGCGGTTCCTAGGGCGACTCCTAGCGATGGTCCTTTCCACCACAACAGCGGCGGACTCCGGTGAAATTCTGGCGATGTAGTGCTCGCCTTGCTACGGGGATGGGTCAAAGAGGTTTCTGGGTGAGAGGGGAATGGAATGGTGTGTGTTTTGAGGCAGGGGAAGGGGTCTATTTATACCCTAGCGAAGGGATCAGGGCGGCATGGTTTGGGCTCTTCGGCTACGTCGTTACAGGAAGCTATCGGCATGGCTGAGGGCGTAGGTCGACGTAGGGCTTCATGGCAGTCGTCATGCGCATAGTGGCATGACGAGGCGCGGTCTCCATCGATCGGGGGCGTCCATGCTCTGTTCGGGTACCGCGGGCGTTCGTCACGGCGTACGGTGGTCACGGAGCGCGCGGGGTCAAACGGGTGTGTCTGGGAGGTTGCTGGCGTCGCGGCGATTGCATTGGCCGAAGGAGAGAGCAAGGCGCGACGTGGTTGCACTAGGCGGCTCGGCGCTCTGGCACGACGATTGGCATGGTCGAGAGATAAATGGGCACGGTTGTGTTGGCGTCTCCACGGGCTGTCGTTGGTCGAGGCATACACAAGATGTGGCGGTGAGGTCACGGCTACCTCCTAGACATCATGGGCGAGGGCGGCGCGGCGTGTAGCATTGTGTCCGCGTCGGGGTGACATGGGTGAGCTCGGGTACGATTTGCACTGGTCAAATGGTCGAGTGAGAGGGGCTCCTCTGCATGGGCTGGTACTGGGGTGAGTAAGGGCGAGTAGTGGAGGCTTGGTCAAGTACAAAGATGATCACAAGATTGATCACAATAGTGTATAGTTGGTAAACTTGTATTGAATGTTTGATTAAATGGCCGCAAGAACTAAACATTTAAATTTTAAAATTCTCTTTGGTGGATGGGTTGGTCATAATCTTGGTAGTCTCTGGGTGCAAGGGTTTGCCAAGTGGTAAAGGTTTGATGGTTTTCCAAAAATGACTATATTGATGCATAAGATAGATTCAATTTTGAAATGTCCTTCAAATGCATTTGAATTTGTTTTTGTAGGTTTTGAAAGCTCACTTGGGTTCAGTGTCACTTGGTCTATCAAGGTGAGAAAAGAAATAGAATTTTTCTGTTTGAAATTATTTGCTAGTGATGCTCAAAGTGAGCTGAGTGTTAACTTTTGCAAAAATGACCATTAGGTCATATGCTTTATATATTGATTTTCTGTTGCTTTGTGTTGTGTTTGAAAATGACCTAGATGATATTGTTTTGGTCTTTAAACCAAACCTCATCATTTACAACAAACAAACATGGCATTTCAAGCATTCACCAACATTCATAACACACATGCATCGATATAGTATTTAATATTAAAAGCTTTTGTTAACCCTAATTTTGGTTGATGAGAAATTGATATCGTCATTAATATTTTTGAGACGTTACACTAGCGCTCGATGAGCCGGAGCGCCTCAGAGAGCTCCTCTCCTCCACGGCGGTCTCGCACAAGTGCACGCGCTTTGAGCAGCGGCGAAGGCGCACCAGCGCGCTGCTCCGCCTCGCCGGAGTCCACGAAATCGCGCGGGGCCACCGACCCGCCATCGCTCTCGTCGGAGTTGTCGCTCTCTCCGGGCGTCATGTAATCGCGATACCTAGACCTTGAGATCGACGGAGACGCGTGCGTGGCCGCGACGAGCCCGCCTCCGAGGCGATTCCCCTGTACCACGCGGGGGCGTAGGGGAGGAGCGGTGTTGGCATGTGCGGCGAATGCACCCATCGGAGCGCGACGCGCTTCTTGGCACCGACGGAGCGGCTGCGGGCGATCTCCTCCTCGGTTTTGAGGAGCTGGTCATGCGAGCTGATATGGTGCTTCCTAGACGAGACGTCGGGACACATGGCGGCGAATCAGAGCATTTGGTTGCGTTGGCGAGCTGGGTTTGATGGCTGGAGAGTTGTCGGCGGTGCGAAGAAGGAGAGGGCATGCGGCTGATAGGGATAGGGTTTTGCTCGGGTCGCCCTCTCCTACCGCTAGATATGTTGGTCGCAGGGTGCGTTTAACGAACCACCGAAAAACATTTACGGGGCCGGGTGAGGTATACGGGCTCTGATTTGCGTCAAAAACCGAGCGCGACCCGTATTTCGTCGGAAAAGTTTAGTTTTGGTCCTTTTTACGGGCACTGCTAGTCAGGGTGTAACTGGGCGCGGGCTGCCCATGGTGCCGCCAAGCCGTCCCTATTTATTTGCGTCTATGGATGCCCACCTGCAAGAACTGTAAACTGGTGGCCAGAAGTGGTCCGTCCACTAGCGCCGCTAGCCCACTACAAGCTGCGATTTCTTCCATCAGCAGTTCAGCACCTAGCACTGGTTTGTTCCATCGGCCATCGTCAGTCAAACCAACAAGCAAAGAACGAGCGAGCGAGCGATTGATGGATTACACTAACTCGGCGGCGATCAGAAACACAATCATTCTGAGTCAGGCAGAGGCGGACCCAGGAATTTTTTAAAGCCTGGGCGGGCCTCAAGACAACTAAAAATTTTCACAACCAAATATACATATCACATATTCTCAAAAAAAAAAAAAAATACATATCACATGAAAAAAATTGAACGATTTTTTTGTTTTTCGTGAACATATTTAAACCTCGCAAGCAACTTTTTTTAAGTATACTGACCTTTTTGACCTTGTGAATATTTTTTTGAACAACATGTCCATTCTTTTAAACCTCATGAACAATAATTTGGTATTACATATTTCTCTCACATGAACACTTTCTAACCCTATAGACATTTTTTTTGGAACTATACGAACATTTTTTTAAACCTCGTGAGCATCTTTGAACTGCATGGAACATTTTCTCTTTTAAAACCTTGTGAACTTTTTTTAGAATAAAACTTGCGAACATCTTTTTTAAACTCTTATAATTATTTTCTCTCGGTATCTTTTGCTTCACTGCTTCCCATCTTGCGCCAAGTGTCATCTTTATTCCTTTTTTTTATCAGGCAGCCCCTCGCTCCTTTAATTTGCACTTTCTGTCCAGATTTGTGCCGATACTCAAGAAGTATTACTTTCTTTTTTCTGCCAATATAAAGTTCATGCTTGTGTCAATAAATGTACATCCTCTTGTCAAGAATTGTTCTATTGCAATAGAATTGTCTCATAAATCATGTAACTTTGTTTTCACATTTCTATGTTAGCAATCTTGAAATCTAAAAACCAGTACTCTCTGGACTGGAGTTTGTATAGATTCGTATATATTTAGATATATTTTAGTATATAGATACATCCGAATTTAGACAAATCCAAGTCACTTATTTTAGGACAGAGGGAGTACACGAAATAATTGTCTATACCTTTTTCAACTTGCAAGGTTGTTTTTTCAAATTAAGGGGATTACCTTTTTTTCTCTAAGACGTGAACAAACATGCTACTACTAATAAGGCTTGGGAACAGCTAAAAGAAAAGCATGTGAAACAGTGTGAAATACTACTCGCTGTTTTGATGTCATAAATTTTTCTAAATTTAGATATATGTAGACACATTTAGTACTCTCACCGACCCATATTAATTAATTTGGATTTGTCAAAATTTAGATAAACTTATATATACTAAATAGTGTCTAGAGTCATCTAAATCTAAACAAATTTGTATCAATTAATATGGGTCAGAGAGAGTATATAGATTTATCTAAATTTAGACAAACTTTTAATATCTATTTTAAATCCGAAGGAGTAGTTTGTAGAAATAACACAAAATAGTAGAGCCTCCGGTCTGGAGCTAGAGCCTAGAGGGCCTATAGGATGGTGTGGTCGTGAGGTCCGGTGGCTTCTTGCGAAGGGCCTAAGGCCCAATTGATGGCACCAAGGAACACTGCCAAACTAATCACGTTTAGCTAAAAGAAGAAAGGGACAATGCAGTTTGCCCATCGGTAATCATCAGTTTCCTTGACTTGGCAGCGGCTCACGCCCGACGCGGGCGGCACTCAAGCCCGGGCAAGCGCCGGGCAACAGGGGCGATTGATGGATTACACTAACTCGGCGGCGATCAGAAACACAATCGTTCTAAGTCAGGTATGCACGCAAGCCAAAGCCATGTATTTATACACATAAGCATCGCCATGACGTTGTATACTTGCCACAAAGCGTACGGGTTAGCTGAATCAATTCACATCGTGTACAGCAATTCATCTGGCAAGCGGCAACTATCAAAAAGGTCATTGCATCTAGCTTTCAAGATAGCAGCATCCTGCGGAAACGGCCCTCGCGCGAGTTGACCAAGAGCATGGACAAGCACGCCGCCGACATTGGCGTCCATGGCGCGATCCGACACGCCGAGAGCCCGAGACTGCCTCGCCGCCCACAGACTGTGTGACGCCTAGACCCAGCAGGATCTGTCCGTGTTGAAGTGCATCTCCCGGTTGAGTCTCCCGCGCCGACCGGCGGCAGGGGAGGCGGCGGCGGCCGGGTGCAGCTGCGCGACGGATCAGCCCTACTGCTAGCGCCGCCGGAGGCAGGAGCACCGCTGCCGTCATCAGCGGCAGAGGAGGGAGGGAACAAGATTTGGTGATACAAAGCTGACTGCTTGGTGTCTCTGGGAGCTGAGGTGGAGCTAGGAAGAGAATACGAGGCGAGAAGACCACACCTGAGCGAAAGAACGACCTTCTGGTCGCTTGCCAAGATGAATAGTTGCTGCCGTCGCGGACTAACGGACGCCAGCGGCACCCAGTGGGTATCAAGTGAGCAAAAACGTTGTCCCAAATAATCAAATGGGTACAAACGGCAAGCACATGGACAGCCGTGGGCGTGCCCATTTACATGCCTAACTGCTAGATATGCTCTTATAGGAGTATTTGTCACCTTCGCTTTACATTGTTTTGTGAATGGTGATCCTAGAGCATATACTCGATTGCTGCATCAAGACCCCTTCCAAATATGGCTATTAGACGTCAGATATAAAACTGCGCTCTATCGCAACCCCGCTCAAATATGGCTATTGGGATATAAAATTGTTCTCTATCGCAACCCAAATAGCGGCACTACCATCGAAGGAGAATGCATGCAGAGAGCCCACCGAAGTTTAGATCCTAGAAAATCGCCTGCATCGAGTGGGGCGGCAGCGACCGTGACGGGCGGAGAAGGCCGCTGCAGCTTCTCGTGTTCTGACGACTGGCGACGTTCCTACAAAGTTGACAGGAGTTAACAAGGGCAAGGCAGCAAGTGTTGGTGGTTCCTCATCTGTGGGAGACCGAATGGAAATTATGTTGTCTCGCCTTCGATTGACGGCGACGGAATCAAAGGTTGTGGTTCTAGATGATAAAGAGGATCTCATTTTGGTTGATCTCGATCACGCTCTTGTGGGCAAGGTCTTGGCTCCAAACAATCTGCACATTCATAATATCTCTTCGGTGACAAGGACCGCTTGGGAAAACCCACGAGGTTTGCTAGTTAATCATGTGGGGAACAATCTTTTCGATGTAGAATTTGGTTCAAAAAGTGATCATGATCGTGTGAGAGGGCTCGCGGGTCGACACGTGGTTTTGATGAAAAAATTTGATGCGGACGTGCAACTACAACATGTCAAGTTCGAAAGGTTGGCCATCAAGTCCGTGAATAAATTTGGAGCGCCCGGATTCAAACTTTGTTAGGATGACAAGTGGGACCGGTGTTGCAACTAGCGCTGTGTTTCGGCCCATACTTTTCAAGCATTTGGCTCAGCCCAGGGTTTTGGGAGTATTTGTCACTCCGGTCCTTCGCTTTGTTGAAAATAATAACCCAGGAGGTTATTAAGGATTAATCCCCTCTCCTTCATATCACACGTGTGACCGACGTTTCCTGAAACCGTCATGATGGTTTCTGAGGATGGTGCCTATTCGAACCGGCGCATCTCTTGGATGCATATGTTCACTGTGTATACAAGTCCCAATGATCATCAATAAAGAACGATATTTGAATCATTTGTTTATCTCTCGTTTATATCTCAATTCTACTATAATATGTTGTCAACACGCTCTCCTTCCGAGTGATTACAGTAACAAAAGAAGAAGATAAGAACAATATCTACAACCAAAAATATGATAAAAAATATACTTGGAGGTTTCCTCTCGTTTCCAGGGGATGGCGCCCTTTGAGTAGTGGCGGGGGGTGGCGGCGTCGACACCACGTCCAGGAGCAGCTGTACCGGGGTATTCATATTTTCCAGCGCCACCAATGAAGGGGGCCATGCCCTAGGCCGGCCCAGGTGGGACCCGTACTGATGGCTATGAAATATAGCCATCCACGTCCATATTTAAACTAGATATTATTCATACTTTTTATGAAATATCTCTCTAAATCCTGCCACTAATGTCTAATGATCAAAGAGGTATGTAATTCTATCTTTCTATTTTTTCCTGCGCAGGAAATGGCGTTTGATGATGGGAATCACAACATTAAATTCAAATATACGAGATTTCCAACAAGTCAAAGAAACTAGGAGTTGTGGAAAGGATCTAGTACCTCTAACTAGGCGGGAATAAAATTCTGGTCGTATAGTTTCCACCAACACCGCTAGGTCAAACAGAACAACTTTCGTGAAGGGACCCCTATATAAAGAGGCCTCTCGCGACAAGAAAACCCCGCCCTCGAGAGTCGAACAAAGCCATGAGGAGAAGAGAAAGCCGCCGGAGGAATAGATTTAGATCCAATATCAAAAGTTCAAAACCCTTCTCCACCACCAGCCATATTCCACCACTTATAATAGTAAATCTCATCTCCAATTGGCGGCATTGTAATACTATTATTATCTATTTTGTGATTTCTATTACAATGTTTATGATTGTTGATTTTATCTCTATGTGTGAGTAATTCTCCTTAGGCTAAGGGCTTCGGCCTAGCCATGTAGATTGTTCATATTATTTATCATAGATGATATCATGTATTAGTTTGTATGACATGATGATTATTGCATCCTCTCTTGCCTCAATATAAAGACTTGTCAGGTACACAAGACCCTGAGGAATGATCCAGGTATAGGGAGTGTGAGTAATGACTAATCTGCAGGATGGGAACCCCAGTGACAGAAAGAGTAGTACGGTTATATGTAAGGGATTTACTTGAGATTAACGATGATATCACTGCGCATACCATTAGTTCTATATCTTCTATGGATGAGACTATCGGGGGTGAAAGTACAAAGGAAGTCACCTAGAGGGGGGTGAATAGGCTTTTAAAATTATTACGGTTTAGTCTCAAGTAAATGCGGAATAAAACTAACGTTTAATTTATTGAGCACAAAACCTAGCCACTAAGTTCACCTAAGTGCACCAACAACCTATGCTAAGCAATACAAGCAACAAGGTGGTAGCAAGGTATAAATACTTCAACCACGATGGCTATCACAATGTAAAGTGCAAAAGTAAATGGCTTGGTTGAGAGATAACCGATGGACGCGGAGACGAAGATTTGTTTTCTGAAGTTCACTTCCAAAGAAGCTACGTCTCCGTTGGAGAGGTGCGATGGCGCAATGCTCTTCGAACGCCACAAATGGCTCACCCCGAGGTGTGGTGGCTCGATGCTCACCCAACGTCACACAAGGCCTAACCCCGGATGCGGAAGCACGCAACTCACTGACGCCACAGAAGGCTCACCCTATTCTCCCGAGTGCGCACCACAAAAGGCGGGCACTCGCTCCACTATGGGACGCTTGAGGGCGGTCACCGAACCCGTACAAGATTGGGGCTAACTCCACAACTCAATTGGAGGCTCCCAACAACAAAGCCACAACAGGCTACAAAGCCACAAAAGGCCAACAACGCCACAAAAGGCTACACGACCACAAAAGGTCAACAAGACCACAAAAGGTCAACAATCCAACCACACAACCGTCTAGGGTTCCAAGGAACCCAAGAGAAACAAGCTCACAAGCTTGAACTCGCTGAATCTCCGAGGAGAACTCAAACCTATGCACCAAATTAAAGGGCAAGTCCTTCTCTCCCAAATTCCAACAAAGCTACAAAAGCTATTGGGGGAATAAGGGAGGAAGAACACAAGAGGAGAACACAAAACTCTCCAAGATCTAGATCCCAATGATTCCTTCACAAAGAAGGGATTTGACTTGGGGGGATTGTAGATCTAGATCTCCTCTCACTTTTCCCTCAAAAAGATGTAAGAATCATTGGAGGGAGAGGGAGTAAGAGAGCTAAAATAGGTCAACAATGGTGGGCAAAATCGAGCTCAACAGATGGGGAACCATTGGGGAAGAAGCCCTCCTTAAATAGGACAAGGAAAAACTGACCGTTTGGGCCAGATTCGCCCCCACTGGAACTTCTGCCCCCCCCCACCGAAACTTCCGGGAAATAGAAACACAAGTTACTGATCCTGACCGGAACTTGGGTCGAAACTTGGGCCGGAACTTCTGCTCAAGCAAAAATGCAGGATAACATTGCACGAAAACTTCAATAACTTTTGATTCCGGACTCCGTTTTTGATGATTTTGGGCTCGTTTTGAAGAGAACGAAAAGCTCTATAATATTATGCAAAGAAAAATCATAGTCCAGCATGGAAGGATAAAACAAAATTGAGAAATTTATGACCTCTCTAGAAGCAATGAACCAGTAAAACCTCCAAAACCCAAAACACAAGAAGATGAGCTTGGAAACTCCGATTGGGATGAAACCAATTTTGTTGGGAATATAAAACCAAGAGAACCCAACAAAATGTTAAATATTTGATACCACCAAGGGAGAAAATATCAATTATATATATGTGAAGTATCCCCCAAGGTGTGGAGCCGGAAAACTCGCAAGATCAAAAAACCGCAATAAGATATGCAAGGGAAATCCTTG
Source organism: Avena longiglumis (assembly GCA_030063025.1). Taxonomy (NCBI): domain Eukaryota; kingdom Viridiplantae; phylum Streptophyta; class Magnoliopsida; order Poales; family Poaceae; genus Avena; species Avena longiglumis. Next base: position 53,875,700 of record CP125976.1, read on the forward strand.
GACGATGAACTAGAGCTTGTTATGATGATGACCACAAGCTCTAGATCCTCTCATGGACAAGAACCAAATAAAAACCAAGAAATATGATGCTATGAATGCAAAGGTTTGAGCTCTCTCCGGACGATGCAATCAAGACACCCGCTTGAGAGCCCCTCTTGATAGTACGACTATCTATCCTAAACCCGGTCTCCCAACTAACAACACGAGACTGGAAAAAGAGAATCCCTATCAAGATCATACCTTTGCCTTGAGCAACCCACTTGAACTTGATATAGACCGTCTTGTTCTTCTATAGTGGGAACATCTTTCTTGATAGCTCTTGCTTGATGAAGATGAAGACTTGCGAATTGCTCCCCCATACTCCATGGGGAAACCTCTTCTTTGAACTTGTCTTCATCACCCCATGATCATGAGGATGGCAAGCTTCAAGCATGAGATCTTCTAGAGATGGCGCATCTTGAGCTCGCCCTTCATCATCTCTTCTTGAGGTTGATCCATCTTGATGCAACTCTTTGCACATGTCTTGATCAACCTTCAAGCTCCTTCTTTCTTCATGATTCCAATGGGCACAAAGCCCTTGGACATTTATTCATCTTCCAACCTTGAGACCAACACAAGGCCCAAGCGATGCCAATGGACAAACCTACAAGTGAAACTCAATTTACACATTAGTCCATAGAGATTGTCATTAATTACCAAAACCACACATGGGGGCATACATGCCCTTTCATTCTCCCCCATTTTGGTAATTGATGAAAATCCCTTTACAAGGGTTTAAATATGACAATTAATGACCAAAGAGGTTGCCCCAACATCAAATACTACACAAGTATGTGATGTTGGTACAACCACAATATATAGAGGAAACTCCCCCACAATCTATGCATGTGTGATGAACTAGAATTCCATTGCATAGATTGCCAACCGTTACCGTTGGTTGAGTTTCCTCTATATATTCAACATGCAAAGCAACCACAAAGATGCAAGAGCATGAGAGGCAAATGCTTAAGAACACACCCAAAGCAAAGGCCGAGTTCCCTTAAACCCAAAATGGGTGAAAAGTTCTAGACGACCAACATAGTGATAATTCCTCCAAAGGTGTGCATATGCACAAGTCAAATGATGAGAACTTGGGAGGAAGTAAAACTATATTGAAGACCCAAAGAAATCAAAAAGAAAATAAAGAGAAATAAGCTTCAACAAATGAAGAGAGCAATCAAAAGATCCAAACGAAACAATTGAAACACCAACAAATGATGTCAAATGGAAACAATCAACAAAAAGAGTGTTTGAATGAAAATAGAGAGCTCCCAAAACTTTGTGCAAAGATTAGAATACTTGTATGCACCAATATGGAATCCTCGCTCTCCCATAAGCATTTAAACCACAAGAAATGAGAAGGAAGGAAAATGTGCATTATTAAATGAATTAGAGAAGCTCCCCAAAGATTGTGCACCAATTATAGTAATTGTATTTTTAAACAACGTGCACAACCATGGAATCCTCACTCCTCCAAAATCATTTAACAATGCACACAAAATACAATAATTTGTAAGCCGCCGAAGAGTCAAAATGAAGTAAGAGGTGATTTCCAAGAAATGCAAAAACAACCAAATATTGATCTTCTCTTGTGTGTATAAATTTCTAGGTGGAAAATATCACAAAGACATATGACCACAAAGAAATATGCACAAACAAGATAGATGCTCAATAAAGCACATTGAAATGCAAAGAGGAAGTCATAGAATATACCAATAAGATGTTTTGCTTGAAAGCATGCCCAAGGGCTCAAATATATCTTATTGTACATCGATGAGCTTCAAACACCAACAAACTCCATACAATACAACTATTCTCAAGTGAAGAAGGGGATAGAATGAATATATGGAGAAAGGCAACAAGTATCACAACATAGAAATCAACTTGGCAAGATAGAAATCAACAAGTATAAAAAATACTCACTATTGCACATGAGAGATATTGAGGAAACGATATGCAACAAAATTGCTAGATTGACATATTTGGGATTAGTGAATCATGAGCATGATTTAGTATAGTCCCCATTATATGCACTCATCTCAACATACACACATTTGCAATAGAAATACCTCTTCAAAGCCAACTTAAGAAATCCAACATATGGAAGAACAAAAACTCATGCCAACAAGCAACCTACACAAGGTTGGGAAGAAGATATGTATGCATGAGTGAGAGATACTTGTTACCGAGATATAATTGGTAGGATGAAGAAGATATGAATTCGTTGATTGTCCTAGCTTACATCCAGTTGACATGTAGACGCCACTTCTTTCTTGTTCAAGATACAAGCACCCAATATATATCCCAATGTACCTAAAACACAAATAAGTACACTACGGTCCCCAAACAAATTGGGTCCAAAGTAGTTAGTGAAACTACAATACATAGGAGAGCCCCAAAACAAATATGTGCATATTGATATGAAATTGAATTTCATGCACATCTTAGCCCATTAGGATTTGGTGGAGTTTCCCCTATATATTGGATCAAAGAAAGCAAGCATGCCATAATATATACAAGAAGTAAGTATGCATGCATAGGCTTTCAAGGACCAAAAGGAGATACAATTTGAACAAAAACACCAAGTAAACCAATAAGACACACACAAAAGTGTGACTCGACAAAAAGGTGTCCAAATTGTATCGAAAAGCCAAATCAACACATGAAAGAACACAAGTTCAACAAATGAACTAGAAAGAGCCAAAGAAAAAGGATAAGAAAAATACCAAGGCTCAAGGATTTATATCATCCTAAAAGAACAAAACAAGTGAAAAGGAATAAGATAAAGCCAACTCCCAACGAGAGCAAGGAAATAACAACCAAAACAAACTATTCACACTTTTCATGATGGCACACAAAGTACCAACACAAAAGGATCGAGCTTCCAAGCAAAAATGGATCAAATCAAGAAGCATAAAAAAATGTTCTACATAATATAGGAGAGATCCCCCATAAGTAGAGCATCATATATAATTTTGCCTTTGAATGCAAAATTCCCACAAATGAGGTCATCACTATTACCTATACTAAATAAAACATAAGGAGATACAAATAACATAAGAAGATCCACAAGAGGAAAGGAAAGCTTGGGAGCAAATGGAAAAACATTTTCTTGGCCAAAGATAAGACAAATAAGAAAAGGCCAAACCGAATATGATCAATGAATTCTACCATATATCAAGTACTAAATGTCCAAGGACAATAAGTAATAGGGATAATTTTCCCGAGGTAGTTTGCAAGAATATCCAAGATCATATTCACACAAAGAAGCATACAACAAGATAGGAATTAAGCTTGATGCTTCGAAAGAGATTCTTGATTGCTTCAAATAGTTACACAATCACTAGTGATTGGATTAAATATAAGCAAGTGGTTCTCATGAGGATATAAAGATCCAAATATGAGGAAACACATACCAAGAATCACTCTCACAAACAAGATCCAAAAGATGAGCAATAAAAACATTCAAGCAAATTGGAACTTGTATGAGCCATTGTGCCACATAGGAGCTAGATAGTTTTCAATATCAACTCTAAGTGCCACTACCTCAAATGTTCACATTTTCTAGGTTTGTAATATGCACAAAGCATATGACTCCCCCATAATGTGATAAACCAAGAAATATCAACAAGAGGTAAAAAGATCAAAATAGAAGTATTAATGGACATTATTGAAAATATTTATCATGAGAAAGACATACCACATAGAGACTATATAACCAAATAATATAACTACTAAGTGGTTTTCCTCATGTACACACAATTTAGGATTGTGGAATGCCTAAGCATGACACTCCCCCAAAACAGAATAGTACATTAATCCCTCATAAGAGCCAACTAGGATACCAACAAGAATCAATAAAGGCTCCAAGACAACAAACACAAATACATGGTGTGCCAACCAAAATACACAAATATACATCATAGGTCAAAATAAGTAAGTGGGAAGCACAACATGTACAAACGCATGCAAGGTACAAAACCAACACATGCACAAGGGAGCAAGTAACTATAATGTAAAGGAGTTAAGCACAAGTTACCGGAAGGAGGGACATTGGATATATAATAGATGCATGATAACCCAAATAACTTGACTTTCATAAGAAGGATTTGATGAAGATCCCTCAAATCTTCATAAGGTTGTCAAGTCTCCAATGCCCTCCAAAAACACCTATTGATCAAGTTTTAGCTTGTTGGTCCCCAACCAAGTTGGGTCCTAACAAGTTAGTCACAATAGGTTTGGCCACCCAAATGGTTCTTCTCTTGACACCACTTTGGGCACCAACAAATTTGGCAAACACATTGCCCATCTCATCCTTCATCATCAATCAAAATAGGATGAGATGAGGAGATACCCATGGTGCATGAGGAAGAAAGGTGCCCCTTCTCACGACATATGTAGAAAGTTCTTCTCTTGCCATCTTTCTTCTTGGGAGGAGCTGCACCATGAAGAAGAGCTTGAGGCTTCTTGGGAAGTGGCCCATCTTGAGCTTGTGGAGGAGCTTGAGGCCGCTTCCCTCGTTGCTTCCCACTAAGAGGCTTCTTCTTCAATGGGCAATCCCTCACATGATGCCCTTCTTCCTTGCATTTGAAGCACACAATGTTGGCCGAATTCTTCACTTGTCCTTGGCCCTTCTTCTTGTTGCCCTTGTGCTTCAACGAGTTAGTGGGCTTGTTCTTGGTGTTGGAGTTTAATCCTAGCCCACTCTTGTCACTTGGGGTTCGTCGCACACTCAACATATTCTTGAGCGTGGTCTTCCCTTCATGACACCTTTTCAAGTCATTCTTCAAAGAAGTGACTTGAGCCTTTAGCTCTTTGACTTCCTCTACATGGTTAGTATGAACAACAATACTAGAGGAAGTAGAAGCCTCATTGTTAGAGCAACAAGGCAAATGATGCAATTCATCACAAGATTTAGCATGGTTGTGAGAGAATGAATTACAAGGACTAGCACATTGCAATATAGCATTGGGAGTAGATATAGTGCTAATGTCCACATGAGGCCCACTAGATGTTACCTTTGACACAATGGCCTCATGAGCTAACCTTAGCCTACCATGGGAGACTAGAAGATCCTCATGCGAGCTTGAGAGCTTGGCATGACTTTCTTCTAATTTCCCATAGTTGCTAGTTAGCAAAGCAAGTTGAGCCTTTAGCTCAACATTCTCCTTCAAGATAGATGCTTCACAAGAAATAGATTTAGTAGCACAAGCATCATCATTTAAGGCAAGAGGTGAGGTCCAGGCCCGTCCAGGGGCCCGTGCGGGCTGGGCGACCGCACAGGGCCCCCAAATTCTAAGGGCCCCTGCCTTGATCCAAGTCTATAGCAACATCCGTAACAAATTGCAGCTTAAAAGATGGGCCTTGTCGACTGTGGCCCGAGTCGAGGCGATTCGATTAAGGAATAGCCATCGATATACTCATGCGATTACGCGACTCAATTCCCGATCGGTCCCGATCATCTGCAAAAAAATGAAAACCGAGCAAATTGATTGATGATTCATTGATCTAATTTAATCACTCACGTCGCCTAGAAACACCGACAACGGGGTTGCTGTGCCCTCACCGTAGCGTCATTCGCTCTCTTTGCATCCCGCTATTAATTTGTTTTTAAGGAATTGATCCATTGGTTGAAGTTTTCCCCGACGCCCAACAACCGATCCGGAGGCCGTTCAGATTTGACGTTGATCTCTTCTTGAATTCTTCTTTATTCAATCTAGCTATACGATAAGTGAAAAACCAATGATCGAGTGTTTCAATTCAATTTGAATACAGTATGTAATATTATTTTTGGTTTATAAAGCACAAAGCATCTTGTCTTCCAGAAAGATAAATTCAAATTCTAGCGCTTCAAATCGTAATAATGTACTGTATTGAAATTATTGTTTGATACATTTGTAAATATTATAAAAATACTCCGTAGCATATACTGTAATTTATAATTAAGTGAAATAAGCTTTAGTTTTCTAAAGTTTAGGGCCATGTCTTCATTCTCGCACAAGGGCCCCCAATTTCTGAAGACGGCCCTGGTGAGGTCAACTTGGAAAGCTCTTTAGAATAAGAAGCTTCAAGTTGCTCATGTGACTCGGTGAGTTTAATGAGATCACCCTTAATGACCCTAGAGCCATTGTTGAGGTGCTCAAAATCCTCAAGGAGTTTAGCATAAGCAACTTCAAGTTCATCATTTTTAATTTGAAGGGAACGTGCCACCTCAAGATCTCTATCATGAGATTTCTTCACTCTAGATAGCTCTAGAGCAAAGGTCTCCTCAAGAGATTACTTAGTGGTTTGTTCCACTTCAAGAGCTTCATTTAGGTTTGCAATGTCATTAGCATACTCACGCTCAAGACTACCCATTTTGTCAATAGTATCCTCATGCTCATCAATAAGTTGCCTACTTTCTATAGCATAGGTCAAGATTTCAATGAAAGTAGAGCAAGCATTTTTATTAGGATGAAGAGCACGAAGGACTATCCCCCCTTCTCTTTTAAGGAAGCAACATCATCATCTACTTCTATATGATCAACATTCACATCATCATGATATTTATTGGAGTCCAAAGGAGAGGTTACATTTGAACCCTTAGCCATGAGGCACAAGTGAACATTGGAAGAGGATGATGATGAGGGAACACATGAAGCTCTAATGACAACCTTGCCTTGGCCCACACAATATTCACTTTCCTCTACATGGTTAGCAACACAAGAACTAGATAAAATAGAAGCACATTCATCATGGCAACAAGGCAAAGCAAGCATATCATCATGAGACATATTCAAGGAATTTATACATGATATGCAAGGGCAATCGACACTAGGATGTAAAACACATGTGGTCCTACAAGTGTTCATGCCCAAAGATACAACATTGCAATGAGATAGAGACAAAGGATCATGAATGGAAATCTCACTATCTATATTGCAAGTTCTATCACCACTCACCATATCATTACCTTGAGATAACTCATATGTTAGTGAAGTGGAAGAAGATGAGAACTCATGGCGGCCGGAGGTGGAGGGAACACAATCATCCTCATTAAGCTTGGACACATCATATTTTGCTTGAAGCTTGGTCCATATATCATGAGCGTTCCGGAAAGGCATGATTGAGGAAAAAACTACAAAGCTCACAACATTAACAAGCACATTAGACGCTTGAGCTTCGAGATAAGAGTTTGTCTTCTCCTCCAAAGATAGATTTTGGGAATCCTTAGGAGGAGACAAGCCCATATCTAGAATTTGCTCAATGTTTGGGTCAATGGCCCGGAAATGACTAAGCATGCGAGTGCGCCAAACATCATAATGTGTGCCATCAAATCTAAATGTGTGAGAGTGCACTAAACCCGTAGGAGACATCTTTACTCTCAAGGCAGTGAAGCCTAAAAGCGAGAGACCTCGCTCTGATACCAATTGAAAGTACAAAGGAAGTCGCCTAGAGGGGGGGTGAATAGGCTTTTAAAATTATTATGGTTTAGGCTCAAGTAAATGCGGAATAAAACTAACGTTTAATTTATTGAGCACAAAACCTAGCCACTAAGTTCACCTAAGTGCACCAACAACCTATGCTAAGCAATACAAGCAACAAGGTGGTAGCAAGGTATAAATAATTCAACCACGATGGCTATCACAATGTAAAGTGCATAAGTAAAGGGCTCGGTTGAGAGATAACCGATGGACGTGGAGACGGAGATTTGTTTCCCGAAGTTCACTTCCATAGAAGCTACGTCTCCGTTGGAGAGGTGCGATGGCGCAATGCTCTCCTAACGCCACAAATGGCTCACCCCGAGGTGTGGTGGCTCGATGCTCACCCAATGCCACACAAGACCTCACCCCGGATGCAGAAGCACGCAACTCACCGACGCCACAAAAGGCTCACCCTATTCTCCCGAGTGTGCACCACAAAAGGCGGGCACTCGCTCCACTATGGGACGCTTGAGGGCGGTCACCGAACCCGTACAAGATTGGGGCTAACTCCACAACTCAATTGGAGGCTCCCAACAACAAAGCCACAACAGGCTACAAAGCCACAAAAGGCCAACAACGCCACAAAAGGCTACACGACCACAAAAGGTCAACAAGACCACAAAAGGTCAACAATCCAACCACACAACCGTCTAGGGTTCCAAGGAACCCAAGAGAAACAAGCTCACAAGCTTGAACTCGCTGAATCTCCGAGGAGAACTCAAACCTATGCACCAAATGAAAGGGCAAGTCATTCTCTCCCAAATTCCAACAAAGCTACAAAAGCTATTGGGGGAATAAGGGAGGAAGAACACAAGAGGAGAACACAAAACTCTCCAAGATCTAGATCCCAATGATTCCTTCACAAAGAAGGGATTTGACTTGGGGGGATTGTAGATCTAGATCTCCTCTCACTTTTCCCTCAAAAAGTTGTAAGAATCATTGGAGGTAGAGGGAGTAAGAGAGATAAAATAGGTCAACAATGGTGGGCAAAATCGAGCTCAACAGATGGGGAACCATTGGGGAAGAAGCCCTCCTTAAATAGGACAAGGAAGAACTGACCGTTTGGGCCAGATTTGCCCCCCACTGGAACTTCCGCCCCCCCCGGAACTTCTGGGAAATAGAAACACAAGTTACTGATCCTGACCGGAACTTGGGTCGGAACTTGGGCCGGAACTTCTGCTCAAGCAAAAATGCAGGATAGCATTGCACGAAAACTTCAATAACTTTTGATTCCGGACTCCATTTTTGATGATTTTGGGCTCGTTTTGAAGAGAACGAAAAGCTCTATAATATTATGCAAAGAAAAACCATAGTACAGCATGGAAGGATAAAACAAAATTGAGAAATTTATGACCTCTCTAGAAGCGATGAACCAGTAAAACCTCCAAAACCCAAAACACAAGAAGATGAGCTTGGAAACTCCGATTGGGATGAAACCAATTTTGTTGGGAATATAAAACCAAGAGAACCCAACAAAATGTTAAATATTTGATACCACCAAGGGATAAAATATAAATTATATATATGTGAAGTATCCCCCAAGGTGTGGAGCCAGAAAACTCGCAAGATCAAAAAACCGCAATAAGATATGCAAGGGAAATCCTTGGACGATGAACTAGAGCTTGTTATGATGAAGACCACAAGCTCTAGATCCTCTCATGGACAAGAACCAAATAAAAACCAAGAAATATGATGCTATGAATGCAAAGGTTTGAGCTCTCTCCGAACGATGCAATCAAGACACCCGCTTGAGAGCCCCTCTTGATAGTACGACTATCTATCCTAAACCCGGTCTCCCAACTAACAACACGAGACTGGAAAAGGAGAATCCCTATCAAGAACATACCTTTGCCTTAAGCAACCCACTTTAACTTGATATAGACCGTCTTGTTCTTCTATAGTGGGAACATCTTTCTTGATAGCTCTTGCTTGATGAAGATGAAGACTTGCGAATTGCTTCCCCATACTCCATGGGGAAACCTCTTCTTTGAACTTGTCTTAATCACCCCATGATCATGAGGATGGCAAGCTTCAAGCATGAGATCTTCTAGAGATGGCGCATCTTGAGCTTGCCCTTCATCATCTCTTCTTGAGGTTGATCCATCTTGATGCAACTCTTTGCACATGTCTTGATCAACCTTCAAGCTCCTTCTTTCTTCATGATTCCAATGAGCACAAAGCCCTTGGACATTTATTCATCTTCCAACCTTGAGACCAACACAAGGCCCAAGCGATGCCAATGGACAAACCTACAAGTGAAACTCAATTTACACATTAGTCCATAGAGATTGTCATTAATTACCAAAACCACACATGGGGGCATACATGCCCTTTCAAGGGGGATAACCCCCGGTAGGGTCATAAGGGGTAAAATATTACCCAGCTTGGCTTAGGCCGAGTTAAGAAAACACTAGCCGGGTCTTAACGGCTAGGGTATTAAGCCTGTGCAAGGCCGACATAGGAAGCATGTCATCCCGTACAGGACAAGGAAGTTTAACTTGCAAAAAACGACGAGTCGGATCTCACGAGGGGAAGCCGAGTGAGGAAGGACGCGTGGCCCTTTTCCGAGTAAGATTCAGGAGGGACCACGTTAAAGCAGAGTCAAAAGAGAAGGGTGCCGGGTGACTTATAAAGCACCGTATGACGCCGTAGAGCTAGTGTCTATGTACGGAGGGACCATTAGATGTATAGCTTTGCTGACTGGGTCAAGGGCCTAGGGCTGGCCCCTTGACCCAGACCGCATAGTAAGGACAAGATCCAAACAGTAAACCCTAGGGCCTAAACTATAACTTAGTTATTCACGTTGCCTATATAAGGAGGGGTGATGTCTACGCACTTATATTCTTGTAGACAGTTGTTGGGCCTCCAAGTGCAGAGGTTTGTAGAACAACAGAAATTTTCCCTTAAGTGGATTACCCAAGGTTTATCGAACTCATGGAGGAAGTGGTCAAAGGTATCCCTCTCAAGTAACACTGCAATCAAGATACAAGAAGTCTCTTGTGTCCCCAACACGCCCAATACACTTGTCAGGTGTATAGGTGCACTAGTTCGGCGAAGAGATGGTGAAATACAAGTGGTAACAGTGCCAGAAAAGAGCGTCTGACTTGTTCTTGACGTGGGAGAGACTAAAGGCAAACTGAAATAAAGATGGAAGCAAGCAAACATGCAACAGATCTAGATGCAAACGGTGTTTCAATGCTTAAGGCCTAGCAATCATACTTTCACTAGTGAACACTCTTTCATATAAATATATTCTCTTCATGATACTACTCTTAACTACTCTCCGGTTGGACACTCTAATCCAAGGTAGGGCTATAACAGCACACCTCAAAGTCAGCCTTTCCCAATCTAGATAACCCCACACTGTCACCTTAAGCGCCAGACTGTTCCAACAAACACCACAATTTCATAACGACATCCAACTCCAAATATAACTCATGATAAATATATATATGTAATCTAGCTTAAGTGCCACACACGGCGTGCACGCTGTCACTTTCACACACATGGGGGAAAGCATAGATCTATTAAAGCATGATGAGTATTTATGTAGACTCTAGCCTAAGTGCCACCATGGCGTGCACACTGTCACTTTCACACGCATGGGGAGAGCAGAGATCTATTGAAGCACTTGAGTAGCAAGGTAGATCTACTTGATTACAAAGCTCATGACCACAACAAGATCATGCATAAAGAGAGATGAACACATAGCTACCTGTAGAGCCCTTAGCCTCGAGGAAGAACTACTCCCTCCTCATCATAGGAATCAGCAACGACGATGGAGATGGTGGTTGAGTCAATGGAGATGGTGGTGGAGATCGAAGGAGATGACTCCGGGGGCACTTCCTTGTCCCGGCAGGGTGCCGGAATAGAGACTTCCTGTCCCCCGAATCTCCCCTTCGGTGGCGGCAGCGCTGCGGAACTTTTTGTGGCTTTTTGGTCGACGACTTAGGGTTTTTGGGTCGGAGGCATCTTATAGGCAAAGGAGGCAAGGTCGGTGGCCCCTGTGGGCGCCACAAGGGCTGGCCTGCGCCCACCTAGTGTGTGGACACCCTGGTGTCCTCCTCCATCTTTGCTTCGTGGTTCTGTGTTGCTCCGGGAAAATAGTGACTTTGGCTTCTTTTCCGTCCAATTCCGAGAATATTGATTTTCTGCCTTTTCTGGAACCAAAAACATAAGAAAACAGGCAAATGGCACTTTGGCATCTTGTTAATATGTTAGTCTAGAAAACATATAAAAATACCTCAAAGTGAAGACAAAGCAAAGCAAAGTAGATACTAAACAAGCATGGAACACCAAAAATTATAGATACGTTTACGACGTATCAAGCATCCCCAAGCTTAACTCCTGCTCGTCCTCGAGTAGGTAAGTGATAAGAAGAATATTTTTTGAGGTGACATGCACCATCAAAATCAAGAATAAACCATTTGCAAGCATTGAAAGCTGGGATCAAAGAACTCTAAACATGAGCATGAAAAATGGAGTTATAATAACATAACAACTATGTTGCAAACAAATATCATGAATAACAATGCATTGAAAGACATTTATTTGTTTCACATACAGAAAACATAGCATAGTGGCATTCAGCTTGTCCCTCATGGAGTAGCAAATATATGCATAGGACACCTTCAAAGTTCATAAGAGTGACTAGATACAAATAGTTCATGAACAAGAAATATCAACAATATGAATCAATCAATAAGTTTTGGGACAATGCACATAGAACTAAGAATGGCAACTATGCTCTCTTAACTGGTGCCTAAGGATAGAAGGTGGAGACTCAATATAATGGTGGAAGAAAGGCCCTTCACAAAAGGGAAGCAGGGATTTCAAGTCTTAAAAAGAGCTATAAAAAATTATGGTACTTGTTAGCTTTCAGCCCTCTTTGCCCCTATCATAAGCATCTTGAAGTGATTAAGGTTAAAGTGAACAAAGTATGGAGTATATGCTTGACAAAGTATAAGTTGGCAATCTCATGTCCCTTGAATACGAGAGCCTCTCCTCATTCTACTCAACTTTAGTTACTTGCAAGTTCTTGTCATAGTAAGTACATGTGTATCATAGAGAACCTCCAACGGGGTACCCCTTGCACGTGATACAAGAGCTATCCCATAATCAAAATGACAAGACAAGCAGACAATGAGCATCTCAACAATCTTCTTATTTACCATGGGAAAATGGTGCTCTTTTCTCTCTTTCCTCTTTTCAATATGTCTCTTTTTTATAAGAAGAAAGCTTCATAGATGTCATTATGGTGATGCTGCAAGTTTCCACCATGATTAGGCATGGATTAGGCTAGCGGCCCAGGCGTTTCTCTAACACATATACATAACTCCATGGACTTACAAGCTCCCCTTTTATTTCACACCGACGACATCCATAAACAAAAGAGCATGATATCAACTATGTACAAAGTACAAGTGCAATGTCGAAAGCGTTTCCCGTGACAACACAGTTCTGCTAATTCCAACATATAAGTGCAAGCATATACAACATAGATGACACAATGATTCAAGTTTATTAGGGGCAAGAAAAATAAAGTGTGCCATCAAGTTTGTGAGAGCTTTAATCACTAATTTTCACATAACAAGTTTAATTTGGAAAATAGATAAAACAAGAATATACTTGGAATGGTGTAACACACCATGCATATGAATTTATAGTGGACACTTTGGAATAACTTGGTTTATTGGGAGTTGGATGCATGAGTAGAGCTTACTCATACAAGTGGAGGCTAGAAAAAGACTGGGAGGGACCAACTAAGAGAGGAACAATGGCCATAATCATGCAGAGCGACAAAACATTACTAATCAAAGCATAAAGTGGTACTACAAGTCAAGGACTAAGTGATAAGAGATGCTATTGTGACTTGTTCATTGTCATAACATGGCGTGAGCATGTGCCAAGTCAACCCAAACAAAACGTCAAATGAGAATACCACAATACTGTGCTTTTGTAAGCTAAAACGACACATGATTCTTTCAAGGCACATTAAGAAATCTCAATTGTTTGGAAAAAGTAATGCTACAGCAATAATCACTAAGCATAAGGTCAAAACAACACCTAGCATGACATGTTAAAGTCTAGGCCACTGTCAAAACAAGCTCCTTTTTGTACCACTAAAAGCATGAAACTTCCTACTCTTTTCCAACACTAATCGACTTATTTGAAACAACTCACAAAGATAATAATCAATAAAAGATCAGTGATCATGCCTCACAAATCCACAAATAAGAACTAAAAATTTCTAAGCTGAAAGCACAAGAAAACTAAGGCTAAACACAGTGCTAGCAAAAGAGAACACTCACAAGACAATAAGAATGAAAACTAGAGTGTTCTAGGCAATGAAAACAGAGTGTGTCTCTCTCCAAAAGAAGTGTGGTGTGATAAACCAACTTATTCAAGAAAACTAAACAAAAGAAAACTAAAAACAAAAACAAAGACGCTCCGAACAACCAACAGTGCATAAAACAATAAAAACGAAGTGTCTAGAAAGACCTGAGATTTTTATTGATGAAGAAGGGGATGCCTTGGGCATCCCCAAGCTTTGACGCTTGTACCTATTGAATATTTCTTGGGGTGACATAGGGTGGCATCCCCAAGCTTGATCTTTTGTCCATTCTTCATCTCATTACATCATTCTTTCTCTACACGTGAAAATTTTCCTTCGTACAAAACTTCACACGATCTTCATTAGCAACATCAGTGTATTCAAAAGATAATAGACCCTTGGGTTTTAGTTTTAGAACAGAAAAACTTTCACTAAAAACCCAAGCTACTGTAGCAATTCCCTAAAAAATCTCAATTTCCAAAAAAAAGAGGAATCAATAAGAAGCAAATGCAAATAATGGCAGAAATCTGTCAAAACAGACCAGCAGGTAGAAACCAATTTTTTCGACAACCTTATGTTGCTCAAATCAATAAGTGTTGAACTAATGAAAGTTATCTAACATACTGGGAATTATTCAGAAAATATTAGCTCAATCCGACTTACAGAGATTTTACACGAATTTTTACGGTGGAGCACAAAAATCTGTTTCGGGACAGCAACTCCCAAAATCTTACTTCCCTCTCATTAGAGGTTATTCTTGGCACAAAAATCAAATAAAAGGTATAAGGAGAGGTTATTAGAGAAGTAATAACTTCCAAGACTCAAGAAAACTATTGGGTTATCTCCCAAGAAGTATTTTTCTTTAATGCCTCTAAGTTAGGCTTGATAGTTTGAGAAGATGCTCTCATAAGAAATATGAATTGAAGTAAAAGAGAGCATCAAGATGCAAATTCAAAACACATTTAAGTCTAACCCACTTCCTATGCATAGGAATCTTATATGCAAATAAATTCACAAAGAACAAAGTGACAAGCATAGGAAAGCAAAACAAATGCAACTTTAAGTTTTTCAACATAAAGAGGGGAAACTTAATATTGTTGAGATACATAAAACCATGTTTCCCTCTCTCATAATAACTTTCAGTAGCAAATTGAATAAAATTGACAATATAACTATCACAGAAAACATTTTTTATCATGATCCACATGCATATAATGATTATTACTCTCCACATAAGCATAGTCATTCTTATTAATTGTAGTGGGAGCAAATTCAATAAAATAGCTATCATTACTATTCTCGTCACCATAATCATCAAATCTAGGAGGCATACTATAGTCATAATTAATTTCTTCCTCAACAGTAGGTGCACTGAAAATATCATATTCATCATTGTAATCATCATATATTGGAGGTTTGGTATCATCATAAGCAATAGAATCTCCAAAGTTGGGGAACTAAAAAGATCATTTTCATCAAAACTAGCTTCCCCAAGCTTAGACTTTTCCATAGCATTAGCAATAATGGTGTCCAAAGAATTCATACTAATAACATTGCTATTAGCATGCAAATAAACTTCCATAGGTTTTTTAATTTTCTCTTCAAACACTTTATGTCCTAACTCAAGATAAATACTATAAAGCTCTCTAATTTTTTTGTTGTTTTCCATTAATCCTAACTAGTGAAAACAAGAAACAAAAAGACAAAATTGCAGAACCTAAAGGAAACAACTTCGAGCACTCGCACCGGAGGATGTGAGTACATTTTACCTTACCTCCCCGGCAACGGTGCTAGAAAAGAGCTTGACGGTGAGGTAAGGTAAAAGCCCAAAACCTCCCCGGCAACAGCGCCAGAAAATAGCTTGATGTCTACGCACTTCCATTCTTGTAGACAGTTGTTGGGCCTCCAAGTGCAGAGGTTTGTAGAACAGCAGCAAGTTTCCCTTAAGTGGATTACCCAAGGTTTATCGAACTCAGGGAGGAAGTGGTCAAAGGTATACCTCTCAAGCAACCCTGCAATCAAGATAAAAGAAGTCTCTTGTGTCCCCAACAAACCCAATACACTTTTCAGTGGTATAGGTGCACTAGTTCGGCGAAGAGATAGTGAAATACAAGTGGTAACGGTGCCAGAAAAGAGCTTCTGACTTGTTTTTGACATGGGAGAGACTAAAGGCAAACTGAAATAAAGATGGAAGCAAGCAAAAATGCAACAGATCTAGATGCGAACGGTGTTTCAATGCTTAAAAACAAGGCCTAGGGATTATACTTTCACTAGTGAACACTCTCTCATATAAATATATTCTCTTCATGATACTACTCTTAACTAATCTCCGGCTGGACACTCTAATCCAAGGTAGGGCTATAACATCACACCTCAAAGTCCTCCTTTAACAATCTAGATAACCCCACACTATCACCTTGAGCGCTAGACGGTTCCAACAAACACCACAATTTCATAAAGACATCCAACTCCAAATATAACTCATGATAAATATATATGTAATCTAGGTTAAGTGCCACACACGGCGTGCACACTGTCACTTTCACACACATGGGGAAAAGCATAGATCTATTAAAGCACGATGAGTATTTATGTAGACTCTAGCCTAAGATCCACCATGGCGTGCACGCTGTCACGTTCACACACATGGGGAGAGCAGAGATCTATTGAAGCACTTGAGTAGCAAGGTAGATCTACTTTGAAAGGGCATGAATGTCGCCTAGAGGAGGGGTGAATAGGCGATTAAAACTTTTCTTAGAGTGGCTCAACAAAGGCGGAATAAAAACAGTGTTTACTTTGTTAAGCACAACCTAGAACAACTAAGGTTCACCTATGTGCACCAACAACTTATGCTAAGCAATACAAGCAACAAAGTGTTAGCAAGATATAGATTACTTCAAGCACGAAGGCTATCACAATGTAAAATGCATAAGTAAAGAGCTCGGGTATAGAGATAACCGAGGCACGCGGGGACACCGATATTTTACCGAGTTCCTCCCAACATGGAGTACGTCTCGTTTGGAGAGGGGGTGGTATCAAACCACCAACGCCACAAAAGGCCTCCCTTATTCTCTGGTGAATCTCACCCCAATGGGATCGATCCATGCTTCCACTATCGGTGCACTTGTCGGTGGCAACCGGAACCTCTCACAAGGTTGGGGCACAACTCCACAACTTAATTGGAGGCTCCCAACAAACGCCACAAAAGGCCTCAAAAAATGCCACCAAGGCCACAAAACCGTCTAGGGTTCCAAGAACCCAAGAGGGACAAGCTCCAATGAGCAATTCAAACCAAATCCTCCGAGGAGAACTCAAACCGATGCACCAAATACAAATGGCAAGAACACCACAAAGATGCTCAAATCCCTCACTCTCAAGTTCCAACAAAGCTACTAAAGCTATTGGGGAAACAAGAGAGGAGAAATCAAAGAGAGACACAAAATCCTCCAAAATATAGATCCCCAAAGATACACTCACAAAGAGATGTTTTGGTTTGGTCAAAACATAGATCTAGATATCCTCCAACTACCCCTCAAATATATGCAAGAATCAATGGAGGGGTGAGTAGAAATCAAGCTTAAGGAGTAAGGCAAATAGGGGCAAAGCTTTAGATCCAAAGAGGAGGAAGAAGTAACCCTAAAAGGCAAAGGGGCAAAGCTATTTATAGGGCTGGGAAAAATATGGCCGTTGGAGCCTTAATGTAGCGATAGTACCGGAAGTTCAAGCGGTACTACCGGAGAACTCCGGTACTACCGGACCAGGTACCGGACTTGGTACTGGAAGACCAATATTCAAACTTCATAAGCCCTGGCCACAACGGTAGTACCATTGATGCTACCGTAAAGCGGTAGTACCGCAAATGGCAACCGGTACTACCAGACGTGAAGTGGAATCATCAGTTTAGACGAAAAAAGTCTCTGCCCTGTGCGGTACTAAAATGCGGTACTACCGCATTTTAGTACTGGAGCAGGCAAAAGCTTTTTGACAAGTGGTCAAAAAGCTACTGTTGCGCTAGGTACTAAAATGCGGTACTACCGCTTTTTAGTACCTAGCCCGGCAGAGGCTTTTTGACAGTTAGTCAAAACCTTCTGTCGCATCCGGTAGCAAAAAGCGGTACTACCGCTTTTAGGTACCGCACCAGGCAAATATTCAAATGGCAATAACTTTTGACTGGAAGCTCCGATTGACCCGATTCCAATTGCGTTGGATAAAGGAAGACAAGGGCTTCCCAATAAAGTATTGATTATCACCAAGTGAGAAAGTATCAAGTATAATAATGTGATATACCTCACTTGGTGAGAAACCGAAGAGCCGCATAAATCAAAATAGCAACAAGATACAAATGGGAGATCCGATTTTGATGAACAAGAGCTTGTTATGGAGATTACCACAAGCTCTATATCCTCACATGGATAAGACCAAATAGCAACCAAATACGATGATGCAAGTATGCAAAGGTTTGATATCTCTCCAAACGATGTGACCGAATTACTCCTACGAGATCCCCTCTTGATAGTACGGTTATCTATCCTAAACCCGGTATCACACACACAACGTGAGACCGGCAAAAGGGAAAACCTATCAAGATTATACCTTTTCCTTGAGCATTCCACTTGAGCTCGATGTAGACGATCTTTCCCTTCTCAATATGGAACGCCTTTCTTAATTCCTCATCATCGACCTCGCATATTGAGCTTGCCCAACATATCTTCTATGCATTTTATCGACCTTGAAGCCAACACATGCTCCAAGCGATGCCAATGGAAAAATCCTACAAGTATAACTTAGTACACACATTAGTCCATAAAGATTGTCATTAATTACCAAAACCACACATGGGGTCCCAACATGTTCTTTCATACTTGATTACAAAGCTCAGGACCACAACAAGATCATGCATAGAGAGAGAGAGAGATGAACACATACTACCGGTAGAGCCCTTAGCCTCGAGGAAGAACTACTCCCTCCTCATCATAGGAATCAGCAACGGCGATGGAGATGTTGGTGCAGATTGAAGGAGATGGCTCCGGGGGCACTTCCATGTCCATCCCCACGATAAAATATTGACTTTGGCTTTTGTCCTGTCCAATTCTGAGAATATTGATTTTCTGCATTTTCTAGAACCAAAAACAGAAGAAAATAGGCAACTGGCACTGTGGCATCTTCTTAATAGGTTAGTACCAGAAAACATATAAAAACACCTAAAAGTGTAGAAAAAGCAAAGCAAAGTAGATACTAAACAAGCATGGAACATAAAAAATTATAGATATGTTTCCAACATATCAAGCATCCCCAAGCTTAACTCCTGCTCGTCCTTGAGTACAAAAGTGATAAAAAGAATAATTTTTTAGGTGTCATGCACCATCAAAATCAAGATCAAACCATTTGCAAGCATTGAAAGCTGGGATCAAAGAACTGTAAACATGAGCATGAAAGATGGAGTTCTAATAGTAAGACAAAGTAACTATGCATGCAACATGAAAGGATACAAACGAATATCATGGATAACAATGCATTGAAAGACGTTTGTTTCACATATAGAAAACATATCATAGTGGCATTCAGCTTGTCCCTCATGGATTATCAAATATGCATAGGACATCTTCAAAGTTAATAAGAGTGACTAGATACAAATAGTTCAAGAACAAGCAATATCAACAATATGCATCAATCAATAGGTTTTTGGACAATGCACATAGAACTAAGAATGGCAACTATGCTCTCTTAACTGGTGCCTAAGGATAGAAGGTGGAGACTCAATATAATGGTGGAAGAAAGGCCCTTCACAAAAGGGAAGCAGGGATTTCAAGTCTTAAAAAGAGCTATAAAAAATTATGGTACTTGTTAGCTTTAAGCCCTCTTTGCCCCTATCATAAGCATCTTGAAGTGATTAAGGTTAAAGTGAATAAACTATGGAGTATATGCTTGACAAAGTATAAGTTGGAAATCTCATGTCCCTTGAATACGAGGGCCGCTCCTCATGCTACTCAACTTTAGTCACTTGTAAGTTCTTGTCATAGTAAGTACATGTGTATCATAAAGAACCGCCAACGGGGTAACCCCTTGCACATGATACATGAGCTATCCCATAATCAAAATGACAAGGCAAGCAGACAATGAGCATCTCAACAATCTTCTTATTTACCATGGGAAAATGCTGCTTTTTTCTCTCTTTCCTCTTTTCATTATGTCTCTCTTTTTATAATAAGAAAGCTTCATAGATTTCTCACTATGGTGATGCTGCAAGTTCCACCATGATTAGGCATGGCTTAGGCTAGCGGCTGAGGCGTTTCTCTAACACACATACATAACTCCATGGACTTACAAGCTCCCCTTTTATTTCACACCGACGACATCCATAAACAAAAGAGCATGATATCAACTCGGTACAATGTACAAGTGCAATGTTGAAAGCGTTCCCCATGACAACATGGTTTTGCTAATTTGAATGTATAAGTGCAAGCATATACAACATAGATGACACAATGGCTCGAGTTTATTTAGGGGCAAGAAAAATAAAGTGTGCCATCAAGTTCGTGAGAGCTTTAATCACTAAGTTTTCACGTAACAAAGAGACTTTTTAATTGGAAGGTAGATGAAACCAAGAATATACTTGGAATGGTGTAACACACCATGCATAGGAATTTATAGTGGACACTTTGGAATAACTTGGTTTCTTGGGAGTTGGATGCATGAGTAGAGCTTACTCATACAAGTGGAGGCTAGGTGTAACATCCCTAAAATCATGTTTCAAACTCATGCATATCATCCATGCATCCATGATCATATGAATTTCATTTCAAACAAATCATTTCAAAACAGAAGCATTTATGCTTATCATTTCATGTAAGTTCCTCTAGCCTTAGTGCTACCTTTCAATGAGAAGAGTACTTGTTTTGTTCAGTGAGGTTTGAATTCAAACTTAGGCGCCATCAAAAGTTGAACAAAGTTTCAAAACAAAATAAGTAAATAAAACCAATATTATGCCTATTGTATATATCACATAAAGGCTTGGTTTTATTTTTATTTTCATTTGATAAAAGTGCTTTGAATAAACGGTAGTGTTTGACACACATTTGAGTGCAAGGTTTTGCAGTATAAAAACCTAGAGAAGATTTGAATTCAAACTCATTTTGTTTGAAGTTGAAAATCATTTCAGAAAATCAAAACAGAAAAAGAAAAGGAGAAAAGAAATAGAAAAAGGCCCGCGCCACCTATCTGGCCCAACTACGAATCCAGCCCAGTAAGCCCACCCGGGTTTCCCCTCTCCCTCTCTCACTCGCAGACACACCCACCAGGTCACTGACCACACGACCCCACCTTCTCTCTGCTTAACTCGCTGACGAGTGGACCCTGCAACCACGTCGTCGTCGTCGTCAATCACGCGCGGTCGCGACGCTCGCTCGCCGTTACCTCGCCGCAATCACTACGCGCTTAATTTCCCTTGATACAGCGCACGATCCTCGCCCCCGCTTTGGCTATAAGACCACCTCCCCCTCGCGGCCATTTCCCCCAACAAAGCCAGACAGATACGCCCTCAGGCTCAGAAGTGTGATCCAACGCGAAACGGTACCGGCCAATCAGATTAAGACTCCTGGCAGCAGTTTAGCTTTAAAAACAGGATTTGAATCTATTAGATGTTTGAATTTGTTTTAGCTATAACTTTTGATTCCCACGTTAGAATTTGACAAATTTTATATCATTGGAATCAGGAGAACAATCACTTTCTAATTATGCAATGTGTTTAATGTTTTGCTTCTGTTAAAAAGGTTTAAATTACAGAAACATGTATAGGGCTAATTTGAGTATATGAATTGTTTAAGAAATATTTTTAAAGTTTAAATAAATGTTGTTTGGCAAGTTTTTAACTTGTTTATGAACCAGTAGTGTACACTTGCTTTGTTGAGTTTTAAAAATCATCACATATCATATTGCATGCATTCATATATTTTTGTTTGTATATGTTTTGTATGTGATTTGTGGCTATGAATCTTTGTGTAGATTTTGGTGCCAATAGTGATTGTGATTGTGAGGAGTGTAGCTACTCTCCAAACTACCAAGGCAAGTGGTACTTCATGATATATTTTTATCCCTATGTTTTGTACTAAGCATTAGAAATATTTTTGCTAGACTTGCATGTTATATTTTTGCTTATATGCCATGTTGGGAAATCCTAGTAGTTGTAGAATTGCTAGGAAATTTCTAAGTTAAGAATACTTATCTATGCCATGCTTATCCTAGCTAGTAGCAACCAAGGGTGGTGAAATATACATGCTATGATAAAAATATTTCTAAGTCTTTGGACTTGTGTTTTGCCTAATAAAACAACTAAGTAAATGAAACACCTGGGTGGAATGGAAGGAATGGTTTATGTTGAGTGGTTACACAAGGCCCATTTCTATGGTTTACCTTTGTATCTCACTTGTGGAAAGCCACCCATGAACAAAGAGATTTTAGAGGCCAAATGTTAAGAAGCTTCTAGTGCAGCCACTTGGCAATATGGGCTCTGCCTGGATCACATAGGTTGCTAGAACTTAGCCATTTGGACAGTTGGTGGTAGTGGGATGATAGGTTGGAACACGTCCATTTGGTCTAAGGGAAGGCTTCTGAAAGGTCCTGTCTTGGTGAAAATCAAGTCTTGTGGGGAAAGTGCATAACCTCTGCAGATGGAAGAAACTAAGTACTTAGCCATGTCCCTGGAAAAGGACAACTTGAGCATCAAGACATGGAAGCTATCAAGAATCTCCTCATCCCAATTTCTAAGTAAAAACTTGTGGGTGAACAAGGGTGAAGGACCTCAATGTCTATTGGTGGTTCCTTGGGAAAAGTTTTGACAAAGAAAAACTTAGTGATTTCAACTAATAGGCAAAACCTATTTTGAGCAAAGCAAGCCAAGCTACACTTAGCCAAATTGCATATAATATCTAGTCCACCTAAATTATACTAAGGTATCACTTGCCAATACTATTCCAATGTATTGACTCACTGTGGATGTAACTTGTGATGTTGAAGGTTACTCTGATGAGGATTAGGAGTCATGAGTCTACACTCAACATGTTTTCCTGTGGCACATGAAGATGAAGACTTTTATTTATTTTATTATTCAAACTCTTGTACTAGGCCTGTGGCCTTGGAGTTGTAAAGACTATGTTTGTCTCTGGAATGACTGTAATAATGACCTTTGTTTCTGTGTACTTCATCTTAAACTGTGGATGCTAGCAATGATCCAGGGACTAGCATTGCAATCACAGGGATCCTTTTCCTTTATAAAGGAGGGATCTTACAGATGGTATCAGAGCACTGTGTTGCCTGTAGGATTATGACCCTAGGATTGGAAACCACTAAGGAAAAAGTTACAACAACTTCTACACTTGTCTATTCTTCTCGTAAACTTTTCTAATCTTCTTTCTCATCTCTAATTGTAGATGAACTCCATCAACGAAGCCGTAAGGAAAGGACCACTCATGAAAATGACTTTGGAGTGTGAGACAGAATTCCCCAAGGCTCTTAAGGACCTCATGGTTGCAATGGAAATACATGGTGCAGCTGTGTACAAAGGTTTTCCTGTGATGGATGAAGGAGTTGAGTACTGGTGGGTGCAACTTCACTTGTATAAAAACAAGGAAGACAACCACAAGGAATCAGGATTCTGCATGTTCACCAATTCAGTGATGCACCCTACATTCTTTGACTCAGCAAAGGGTGCAGCTTGGAAGACCATCAAAGAACTTGGTGAAAGAGTCAAGTGCAGAATGTTCAACCTCCAAAATAGCCTAAAAGAAGAGAAGAAACATACCCAAGAGTTGGAGGCTACCAACCAAACCTTAAGAGGAGACATTATAGACTTAGTGATGGAGTCATGTGCTCAAGAGAGAGTGATTGCTTCTAGAAATATTGTGTTAGCCAACATATCTAGTGAGATAGGATTGTAAGCGTACTTCGTTAGTTGGACCACCACTTATCACCTTATTTTCCAAATGTTGCTTAAAATAAGTTGAACCTTGGTTGTTGTAATTGTCGTGGGAATAGACACGGTATATGCTGCAATCGGCAGTGAGTAGTAGAACGAGGGGCAAGGGCGGCCAGCCATCTGCGGTGCGAGATGAGGGCAAAGACACATGGTTTTACCCAGGTTCGGCCCTCGGAGGGTAAAGACCTACTCCTGCTAAATTGTATTATGGAGGTGTTACAATGGGCGAGCTCGGCGGCTAGGCGGCGAGTCGCTCGGGTGTATGAGGGAACGTATCTCTACTCGCCCTATAGGGAGGTTTATATAGGCTCACCTCCCCTAGGGTTTACATATCTCAACCGATTCAGTTAAAGCTTCGGTAGTCGTTTAACCTAATCCGACTGGGCCTATCGAATCGCCTGGGCCTTCAGCTTCCAGTCGCTCGGTTCCTCGCTGGGCTTCAATCCACTCGCCGTTCTGCAGGCCCACTCTCCGGTTCTTGGGCCAGTCGGAAACGTCCTGCTGGGTATACCCCAGTAGGCATATCCCCATCAGTAGTCCCCGAGACCGTCGGCGATTAGGCGTAGGTGGTCATGGCATGGAGTATACGGCTTCAGGGTTGGCATCCAGTCGAATCGTCGGCGGGCTCCTGTATAAAGGAGAAAACCAGTGATCCAAGTCGCGGCTTTGGCGAGTCGAGTCGGCGAAACACTGTCATAGTGGCTGGGTCAGCGAGCCGAGTGGCCGTAGTTGGACCGTCAGGCGTGGTCAAACTAGCCGTTGGGGTAATCCAACGGTAATCTTTGGTGTAATCATCGCGCGGTAACGGCTCCCTGATTTGGCGGGTAACACCCACTATATAAGGGGAATGGCAGGCGATTGTAGAGCCAACTTCTCACCACTTTTTCCGATCAGCATTTTCCTTCCTCGCATCGCGATCCAACCGACCGAAATCCTCCGACCCCAACCAACCCCTCGCCATGGCCCTTTCCACCGAACCGGGGTAGATCCAAATGCACGAGGCGCGGTGGCCTCTTTCAAGGAGGCCGATCCCGCGAGCCGGTGTTGGCGTATTCCCGCACCGGAGAAACGACCCCAAACCCGCGAGAGAGAGAGAATTCATCTGTTTCACCATCATCTCGGCGGGGCTAGGGTTTCACGCCCTCGTTTCTTCCGCGCTACTTACTACGGGATCCAGCCTTCAGATCTGGGTCCCCACAGCATCGAGCAACTCACCATCTTTGTGGCGTTCTGCGAATGCTACTTGGGCTGCCGGCCCTACTTCCCCTTGTGGCAAGATCTGTTCCACGGACGGATCAACCGCGAGGAGGAAGGCGGCCCAATGCTAGCCGCGGGCGGCTTGACGTTCCAGCTCAAGTCCAAAGCGTCATTCTTCGATCTGATGCTGCCCGCCAAGGCAGCGAGCGATTGGAAGAAGTCGTGGTTCTACGTGGCTGAGGAGAGCCCAGAAGACGAGGTGGCGATCCCGCGGTATTCCGCCAATCGGTCCGAGCCGCGCCATCTCCAAGTCGGCAAGATACCCAACGACCAGCGGATGGTCGTCGACGAGATGCTCCAGACCATCCGCGGTCTAAAAAAGAAGGGCCTCCAGACGATAAATCTGTACAACTGCTGGCTCGGGCGGCGGATTGTCCCGCTCGCCCAGCGCGACCACTACATGTACCAGTACACGGGCCGAGGAGACTCGACGAAGGCCTGCCTCGACGAGTGGAAGCTGGAGGACTACCTCCCAGCGCTGAAGAAGATTACCCAGGCGGTGTACCTGGATGCGCAGGCTGGGGTCGCCCCCTATCACTTTGCTTCGCGAATGCAGCTTTATGCAATCGCGTAATTATGATTCCATTCAGATTAACACAGCTATTCCAAGTGGTGGAAGGTGGCTCCCACCTTGACGACGAGAGCTCGGGCTCATCCGCCAGATAGGCGAAGCCGCCGCCAAGGGCGACGAGGACGTCGATGACGAGTCCAAGGAGGAGGTCGCCTCCGGGTCCGAAGACCCATGGACAACGACAGCGAGATCGAGGCAGCGAAGCCTCGAGG
The DNA here is from genome assembly GCA_030063025.1 of Avena longiglumis. NCBI lineage: Eukaryota > Viridiplantae > Streptophyta > Magnoliopsida > Poales > Poaceae > Avena > Avena longiglumis. Next base: position 53,901,546 of record CP125976.1, read on the forward strand.
CCACGATGACGACGACGAGCTCCAGAGACCACCTCGCCGCTCAAGCCACTCCGTCGAATAAGAAGAAGGGAAAGGAGGCAAGGGCCCCCAAGAAGAAGACGGCCATCAAAGCCGCCTCGCCGCACTCGGCGAGCAGCTCGATGCTCCCAGCCCGCCGGAGGACGCGCGCCGCTGGCAAATAACCGACGCGGCGATCGAGGAAGTGCGGCTTCAATGCCTCCGCCATTCGCCCCAATCTGGGCCGGGAGGCTCCAGCCATGGCTTGTCTCGCAAGGAGGCTCGCCGAAGATATCCTGAGGCTCCAGTGCGGCCTCAACGACGGAAGCCGTCCGTGTCTTGGGCACGCGACGTCCTGGAGATGGGGCTCAGTCGCCGACTGGGCCCCGAACTGGAAAAACCAGCCGGCCTCCGTACAGGGCTACGTTTTATCCCAGTCGCCAAGTGAGTGCACTCACCCATCCTTGTTTTTCATAGTTACTTCAATTGTTTTGCTTATTCGATTGATGCAGGGACCGGAGTGAAGAGGATGGGCCATCCGACCGTGGCTAAGGTGCCATCCGCCGTTAGCGAGGAGGATCCTTCGCAAGAGGAAGGCGACGAGGTCGCCGTCTCGGCGGATGGCGCAAGAAGGCCAAGGGTGACGATACCGTCACTATCTCCGATGACACGGCGATTGCACCGCCGGGCCTGACGGAGGCATCCGCGTCTACAAAAGGAGGGCGCTTCCTTGCCCGGAACGCGGAGGCGACCTTTATTGAGCGGTGCCTCTATCGCTACCTTCCCACGCCGTGACCAAGGCGGCCACGGCGAGTGGGCTGCGCCAAGCCACGCCCTGGGACCGCCGACGCTGAAGTCGACCAACGTCGGGCACACGCCAGCGCTACTCGCGTGGACGCGATATAACTCCATGGCATGCTTGGCGCAGCCATCCGTACATCCGGTCCCGAGGATCAGGTCGGTGCTTTGCGGCACGATTCTTATAATTTCTCATCTTTTATTTTTCGCATCCGGTCCCCGAGCGCACGCGCTAAATTTTAGCGGGTGGGCACTTAGGAATTTCTTGATCGGCGGTCCCGAGTGCGCATCGCTGAATTTCGGGTGGGCACTTAGGAATTTGATCGGCGGTCCCGAGTGCGCACTCGCTGAGTTTCAACGGGTGGGCACTTAGGAATTTTGCATTGACTAACTTTTTCGGTGATGTGCAGGGTCTGCAGCTTGAGTCGGCGGACCGATTGGCCGCGAAACAGCGCGCGGAGAAGGAGCTGGCCATCGTCCAGGAAGCGAACAAAGGGCTTCAGGATGTTGCTGCGAAGGCAGAGGAAGCTCTCCAGGGGCTTGTCCCCGCTGGTGAATTGGTAGCGGCGCAATCTACTCTGAGTGCCGCTGAACAACGGATCGCCAACCTCGAGCGCGAACTGTGGGAAGCAAAATAAGAAGCGAGCTCGGCTGACGGGCGAGCTAAGGCCGCCATTGCGGCTGCTGAGGAGGATCGCAAGGTGTCGGAAGTCCTTATTGCTGGGCTTCAGGACGACCATACATCGCTTCAATGCTTCATCACGGAACTCGCCCGCCCGCTGCTTGGTGAGTACATCTTCCCTTTCTAGTGGTTGTGTCTTTTGTGGTGTCCGTCGTACTCATTATTGTCTTCTACTCGCAGGTCGCATCATCGATAGCGAAGGAGAGGCGAGCTCGCTTGACGCAAGGCAGTGCGTAAGCATGCTCGTCGATTCGGCGACGTGCATCCGCGCCTATCTCCAAGAGATATCACCTACGGAGGTGATTCCCAGCGACCTCGTTGAGGTGTGGAAGTATTTGGGGAAGGCGCCCGCGGTCGTTGAATTCATGAGGCGGTCGGCGTTTCGGCGCGGAGCGTTGACGGCACCGAGCCTTGGACTCGCCCACTTCCCCGAAGATTTCGACATCGACGATGTGACGAGTGGATATCCATCGTCAACTGGCGCGGTGGAGCTGTCCGAGGTCCTCAAGTTGCAGGACCGTGCCGCCACGTACTCAGAACGTGTCTGGGAAATGGGCGACCTCCTTCCGTGCAGAGACGGCCGTCGTCGAACGACCCCAAGCCGCCGCATCGTGACTTCAAGGTCGAGCAACCTTTTCGCGCGGCGATGGCGGGTGAACTGACGACGTATCCGTCAAACCCGTACACGGCGTTCATCCGCAATCGCCGGGATGTTGGCGAGTCGTCATCAAAGCATGCAGAGTAGGATAGTTTGCCTTGTGGCGTTAGCAGCAGGTCTGCCACGCGGGCATATTTTGTAACGTGAAACAATGCAATATCCAATTGAATGAGACGTCGTGTCTATTTTGGTATTTGTTTTGTGTTTGTGATTGATTTTTGAACGAGTCCCCGAGCGCGTCCGCCCTTTTTGTGGGGTTTACCTCGTATATGATATATGTGTTGTTGTCATGTGTTTTGTTGTTTTGGTCGACTGGCCAGAGCTCGGAGAGCCAGTCGCTAGGCGACTCCCTTGAGTGCTCAGATTTACCGCTTTCTTGCGCGAACGGGTGGCCGAGTCCCCGGCGTGGTACTTGGTTGTTCTAGGCGCGACTCGAGGGTGGTTGAGGACTTAGCGTTGGTGTGAGCGCCACTCCCTGCCTGGCCGGGGGTCACGCGTGGCGAGTCCCGGCATGCTCTCTTACTTGGCGTTTCCACGACGCTTCCGTAACTAGTCTTCGATGCCGAGCGTGGTACTTAGCTGTTCGAGTCGCTATGCCGAGGATGCGGAGGACCAAGGTCGCTGAGAAGCGAGGCGATTGTCTTGGCTTGTAGAACCCGGTGAGCTAAGCGACTCAATGGGGCTCCGGTGGGCGTTTTACGTGGACGATGCAAGACTGAGGTGATTCAAGGTTTTACACCGCACTACTTAGCCGGCCGATCGCTGTACCAAAGGTTGACTTCTGCAGTTAGTGTAACGCTGTTATTACGAAAAGTAGTGGCACAAGTCATGGAGAGTAGGCGCAATTTGCGGTAACCGTTTCTTTTTTATTTCATAGCGACTGGAGAGTACATGTGTGGGGTTCTAGGAGTAGAACTTCCGTAGGAGGTTTACATTCCATGGTCGCTTGACGTCGAGTTCGCCGTCCCCGCGGACGTCGATGAGGTAGTAGGCGTCGTTGCCGAGTACGCGCCCGATAGCGAATGGGCCTTCCCACGGAGGGGAGAGCTTGTGCATGCCCTTCTTGTCCTGGATGAGGCGTAATACCAGGTCGCCTTCCTGGAAGGTGCGAGCTTTCACCCGCCGGCTGTGGTAGCGGCGGAGTCCCTGCTGGTAGATAGCGGTGCGTGACCGCGCGAGGTCACGGGCTTCGTCGAGTTGGTCTATCCCGTCTTGGCGGGCAAGCTCGTTCGCAGCCTCCGTATAGTGGACGACCCGCGGCGAGTCGTGCTCGAGGTCGGTGGGCATGACTGCCTCGGCGCCGTAGACCATGAAGAAGGGGGTAAACCCTGTCGATCTGTTGACTGAGGTGCGGATTCCCCATATGACAGAGGGCAACTCTTCGACCCAGCACCCGGCGGTGCGCTCGAGTGGCACTTGGAGTCGCGGCTTCAGGCCGTGAAGGATGCTTTGGTTGGCCCGTTCCGCCTGGCCGTTGGATTCCGGGTGGGCGACTGACACGAGGTCGAGCCGGATGTGGTGCTCTTCGCAGAATTCGGCCATGGCTCCCTTGACAAAGTTGGTGCCGTTGTCCGTGATGATGCTGTTTGGGAACCCATAGCGATATATGAGCTCGCGTAGGAATTTAGTGGCGGTCTTCCCATCGCATTTCCGGACTGGCTTGGCCTCCACCCACTTCGTGAATTTGTCGACGGCGACTAGCAGGTGGGTGTAGCCGGAGGGGGCCTTCTTGAAGGGGCCTACCATGTCCATTCCCCACACAATGAATGGCCGGTGATGGGGATTGTTTTGAGCGCCGAGCTCGACGTGCGTCGATTGGTATGCGCACCCGCACCGCTGGGCGATATCGACAAAGATCGGCGCAGCGGTGGGCCAAGAAGCCATGTCGCATAGCCTTGGCGACCAGGGAGAGAGCGGCGTGGTGGCCGATCACCGAGTGAATGTCGTGGAGGATCTTGCGCCCTTCACCGGTTGACGCAGCGTTGGAACACGCCGTGATGCCGCTTGTGGAGCTCGCCGATGACGGTGTAGGACTTGCATCGACGAGCGATCATCCGAGCGTCTCGTCTGTCGGGCAGGTGCCGGCTTCGGGTAGGCGATGTAGGGCTTGGTCCATCGTCGGCTCGTGACGAAGTGCGACCAAGGCTGCCTCGTTGAGTGGGACCCGATGTCGATCTCCCTCGGGAGAGACCGATGGCTTGTGATAGTGTCGAGGAACGCCGGGTGGTGCGGAGTCGGGCCGACCAATGCGAGAGAGTCGTCGGCCTCCTCGTTCTTCCGTCTGTCGATCCACTCGACGGAGTAGCCGGTGAAGTGTCCGCCACTTGTCCATCGCTGGCGGTGCCGCCATGGTAGAGAGAGGCGTCGCAGTGCCGACTTGCCCCGCGACGAGGTCGGAATCTCCGTGGCAGCGTAGGCGATTGGCGTTCATCTCCTTGGCGGCTCTCATGCCGTGGAGTAGGGCCTCATATTCAGCCATGTTGTTAGTACAGGCGTAAAGTCAAGGAGAGGATGTAGCGGAGCTTGTCGCCTTTGGTGAAGTCATCACTATCCTTGCGCTGCACCGTCCGCGCGTTTTGGAGCCGCTGGCGCAGTTACTGTAATGGAGGTACAGCTTCTCGTTGCCGGCCTCTTCCTCCGGCGGCGAAGTCCGCCATTACTGCGACTTGATCGCTGTGGCTCATATTTGATGTTGTGGACGCCGATCTCGACGGCCCACTTGGCGACCCGCCTCGCCATTCGGATGATGTCTTGCATGGTGCCGAGGAGACGACCGTGATCGGGTGCTCCTCGAAGTAGTGCGGCAGCGCCACCGAGCTCAAGACCGCGTATACTAGCTTTTGGTATCAGGTACCGGGCGCGACTCGGTGAGGACCTCGCCGATGTAGTACACCGCCGGATCGGGCGCCTTTCCTTCCTATGGTCGCTCGACGACCATCACGGCGCTGACGACGCGCTCGGAAGCAGCGACATAAACCAGCATGGGTTCTTTGTCGGTGGGGGCAGCGAGTAGTGGTGCGGCGAGTAGCACCTTTTTGAGGTCGTGGAGCGCATCGTCCGCCTCCTTATCCCACTGGAAGGTGGGGTTCTTGCGCATCAAGCGGTATAGGGGCTTCGCCTTTTCGCCCAGGCGGGGGATGAAGCGACTGAGAGCCGCTACTCTCCCGGCCAGTTTCTGGATGTCGCGCAGGCACTCGGGTTTGCCGAGCCAGGCGATCGTTTCGATCTTCGTGGGGTTCGCCTCGATCCCTCGTTTGGAGACGACGTACCCGAATCGTCCGGCAGTACACCAAGGTGCATTTGCTGGGTTGAGCTTTATCTTATATCTTCGCAGTTGGCGAATGTTTCCTCCAGTCGGCGGTAGGTCGCCTTGGCGGCGGATTTCACGACCACGTCGTCGATGTAGACGTGGATGTTGCGCCAATTTGGCTCGCGAGGCATTCTTGCATGCTGCACCGGTAGGTCACCCGGTTCTTGAGGCCGAAGGTCATGGCGGTGTAGCGAAGGCTTGAATGGCGTGATGAACGCCGTCTTCTCCTCGCCTTCGACCATCTTGATCTGGTTGTACCGAGTAGGCCGAGGAAACATAGCGACTCGAGCCCGCGGTTGAATCGATTATCCGTCGATCCGCGGAGGACGAACTGCTCTTTGGGCGCCGTTCAGGTTTGTGTAGTCGATACACATTCTCCAGGTCCCGTTCTTCTTCTCGACCAGGACTGGGTTTGCCAGCCACTTGGAGTATTTGATTGGCCGGATGAAGCCGGTAGCGAGTAGGCGCTGCACCTCCTCGGCGATTGCTCGACGGCGTTCTTCATTGAAGGGCCGCAGCGACTGCTTGACAGGTCGCACTTTGGGGTCGGCGTTTAGCTTGTGCTCCGAGCTCCCTAGGGACACCGGCATGTCGAGGGGTTTCCATGCGAAGATGTCCTGTTCTCACGGAGGAACTCGATGAGCGCCTTTCCTATGCTGGGCTCATGCCTGCCGATCGCCACCGTCTGGCCGAGTCGCCTGGGACCAGCTCGACGGTGCGGTGGCCGTGGCCTCAAAGGTTGAGGTGTTTGCGCCCGAGTTGGGCTTCTTTTTGTATGGTGGGTCGTTGTTGACCCGCTCGCATTCTGGCGAGCTCTGTCACGTGGTTGGTCTCCGCCGATGACGACATCACGAAGCTCGGCTCATTTGGCCTCGCACTCGCGCCATGTCGGGTCGCCGTGGATGGTGATGACGCCGCACGCCGGGAGCTTCATCGCGTTATACGCATAGTGGGTGCTGCCATGAATTTGGCGAACACTGGCGCCTGTGACGCAGCGGTAGGGCTGTCGAGGGCACCGCAAGAAGACGATCCGCTCGCGGAAGTTTGCCGTGCCGAAGGTGACCGGCAGCGTGACCTTGCCGATCGGGTACGCCCGACCGGGACAATGCCGTGGAACGTGGTGGGTCGCTCGATCATTGATCGCGGAGCCGCAGCTGAAGGTGTCGAGTGCGTGATGTTGATGGAGCTGCCGCCCATCAATGTCTTGGGGAGCCAGTAGTCGCCGACCTTGGGCTTGACCACCAGGGCGACTCGTCCTGGGTACTCGATGCATGGCGAGTGGTCTTGACGGCTCCAGGTGATGGGCTGTTCTGACCAGTTTAGAAACCGGGAACGCCCACCGCCACCGCGTTAACGGCGACAATATGGCGATGACCTTCTTCGCCGTGTTGAAGCTCGTGAAGGTGTGGAGCGAGCCGCCACTTTGCGAATTTTCCGCCGCTTATGGTCGTTGTCGGGTCCTCCGCGCCGCCGTGCCTTCTCGATTTCTCGAGCGTGTGGCGGTGGCGGTGGTGTGCGCTATGGCTTCCCTTCCCTGCTATGAAACGCACATGGTTGGTTAAGGAGGGCCGCGGGGTCGAACCTTGGCTTGTTCTTGTAGTTGCCACCGTCGCGGTGGAAGCTCTTGGGCTCGCGCTGCGCGTGCCCGGCGTTGGCGACGAAGTCGACTCGCCCGTCACTGCGGCGCTTGCAGGTGAGGCGAGTGCTGCTGTAACGTAGGTCGGATCTGTGTCCGCCGTCGCTGCCTTCGTCGGCGTTGACCTCAAACTTCGTCCGCTTCTGGTTTGGATCTTCCTCGGCATCGCTTGGCGATCTCGAGGAGGTCGGGATGTTGTCGAGTGTGCGGAGTGTCGCTTGAGCTTGGCGACCAGGCTCAGAGCGCACGAGGTCTTGAAGCAATGGATCGCGGTGTCCGGTGGATGCCGACCGCGTTGTACAAAGCTCTTGCCACCATTGGACCCATTGCGGGTCGACTCGCGGGGTCCCTGGACGCATCGCCTGTGTCCTCGATAGTGGTGGCGCGGGTGTAGGAGCACTCGGCGTGCTGACGGCGTCGTGCATCTCCTCCGTGAGTCGACATCCCGGGAAGGTGTTGATCCACCTGCACGTCCCTTCCATCATTAGGGGAGGTAATCGGCTAGCAGGTCGGTGGCTCGCAATCCCCATCGCCATGTGGTATGTGTCGAGCCAATGACGAGGAGTCGTATTTTCTATTTCCTTTGGCGCCTTGAAGTTTGGCGGGTACTTCTTGCCTCGGATCATTGGTCCGGGCACTTGGGTCCGAGTCGATCGAGCGACCATGGGCTCGCCATCGCGCGATTGGTTAGGTATGTCGGTGTCGCTGGCGTGCGCACCAACTTTGGTTGTTGATGATGTGGGTGCGGGCGTCGATGGGTTGCCCGTTGGCGGCGACAAGATTGGTTGCCGGCTTGGGGTCGTTGGTGGAGAGTGCCGCTGCGGGTCGGTTGAGCTGCGGCTCGTGGCGGGCAATTGAGGGTGTTTGCCGGGCGGCTACCGAGGCCGCTTCCCGAGGAACACGAGTATACTCGTCCTTGCGAGTCGGCGCCCGCTCTTTGCTGCTCGACGACCTTCGCGAGCAGGGCCTTGACATATTCGATCTGTAGGGTGCCGTTGCCGGTCGCCGTGATGCTGTCGACTGCTGCTCGGCCTGCCACGAGCTTGTCCATCGGGGTGGAGAACAGTGGGAGGCCGTTTGCGTCTCGCTCCCGTGAGGAGACTACTATCCGCGGCTGGTCCTCGAGGGTGCGGTTGGGTGGAGGGGCACCCATTGCCGCTGATCTGGCGGGGGCGGGCGCTTCCTCCGGTGGCGCTTCTCGCAGATCGCGCGCCGCCACGCGGGCCGGTCGTTGCTGCCGAAGTTCAGGGCACGCCGAACGGTGGGTTCAGCGCGACCTGATCCGCTGCTGGTGGTAGCGCGATAGCTCCTGCGCCACACCGCCGAGGCGAAATTTTCGCTCGCTTGCTTGCTCGCACCGCCTCCGCCATTTGCGGAGTTCTCACCTCCGCGTGGCCGTGGCGTTTGGAGGATTGGGGTGGAGAATGGATCCTCCGGCGATCGGTGCGGTCGCCATGTAGGTCGCGGGCGTGGCCGGTTCCGCTCGGAGGTCGGCGGAGTTCTCCACCCGAGTCGAATTCAAGATCCCGAGGATGGAGGGTCCTCAAGTCTTCAGCGTTGGAGACTGGCGATGGAGCCCGGATGAAGCCGCGGTGATGGATCCGGCGAGTGACGCCGGGTCGCCGAAGTCGGCGTCGTCGGTGAGGGCCGCGTCTTTCGCCATCGAGTTCTCGCCACGTTCGTGGGCGAGTTGTACTTTCGAGGCGATGGATCGTGCGGATCTGGCTCGGAGAGCCGATCGCGTGGCGCGACTTCGCGGATGCGAATCTTCCGAGACGATGACGTCGGTGAGACCGACGAAGAGGCTGATCGTGCCGATCGGCAGGATCACGCTGTGCATGACGGGTCGCGCCGCCGGGACGTAGCTGCTCGACAAGATTTGGAGCATCTCGCCGATCGCTATCATGCGGCCGGTGGCGACCGTCTCGTTGATGGGCAGATTGGATCTCGCCGCAGAACACCGGCCGGACCGGCCAGGCCCCACGGTGGGCGCCACTGTCGTGGGAATAGACACGGCAGATCGGCAGCAGTAGTAGAACGAGGGCAAGGGCGGCCATCCATCTGCGGTAGAAGAGGGCAAAGACACGAGGTTTTACCTGTGTTCGCCCCGGAGGGTAAAGACCTACTCGCTAAATTGTATTATGGAGGTGTTACAATGGGCGAGCTCGGCCAGGCGGCGAGTCGCTGGTGTATGAGGGAACGATCTCTACTCGCCCTATAGGAGGTTTATATAGGCTCACCTGCCCTAGGGTTTACATATCTCAACCGATTCTTAAAGCTTTGGTCGTTTAACCTAATCCGACCGGGCCTATCGACTCCTTAGGCCTTCACTTCCGATCGCTCGGTTCCTCGCTGGGCTTCAATCCACTCGCCGTTCTGCAGGCCCACTCGCCGGTTCTTGGGCCAGTCGGAAACGTCCTGCTGGGTATACCCCAGTAGGCATATCCCCATCAGTAATGGATCCATGTATGCCATGACTTGTGTGTTTTGATTTCCAAGGATATGTATGTGATGTTTTGCCTTGTGTTTTATCTTAAATTGTGTTGTTCTAACTTTTTCTATCTTATAAATATATGCCTAATGTTACCATCAGCACTGTTGAGGAGTTCCAGGGAACTCGCTTTGGTCCTCGTATTGTTGAGCTCACTACTTTGCTCAATCTCCCTCTTCCTACCATCATGGTGCTTCCCCTCACCAAGTTTGAGAGGAAAGACCTTTGGGGTTTCAAGGTCAATCAGCCCGGACGCCAGACTGAGCCTACCACGGAGGCCATCATCTTCAAGCTCATGCATGATGACAAGGAGAAAGGCCTAGAGGTAGTTATGCAGGACTTGATTGGACGTCTGCTAGGGAGACACTCTCGACAGGTTAGAGGTACTCACTTCCACGTCTTTGGTAGACGTGATGAGGATGGAGAGGCCATCGACTTCGAGGACACTTCGAGGGATACAGCTGAGCCAATTCGCCTATACCTCCAGGACTTAGAGGCTCTCATTAGGCACGTGGACACTGATAGGACCAATGTCATGCTCAACAATGACGAACTCCAGGTGCAGCTTCGCTAGAAGGACAAGCTCTTCGCGGAGCAAGATGAGATAGTCAAGGAGATGGAGGCAAAGTTCGAGAGCCAGGACAGAAAGTTCAAGAGTCAGGAGAAGCGAGTCCAGGATAGGAACACGAGGATTCGGGACATGACTGAAGAACTGCAGGCCAAGGACTTCGAGCTCGAGCATCAGCAGACGGTGATTGAGAGGCTTCGTTCTCAGAAGAGGGCTCTCAAAGACAAAGTAGAGACCTTGACCGCCAATGTCGAGGAATACAAGACCGCAATGGAGAATGCAGGTCTTACCTTTGTTGAGGAGGAGGTTGATGCCGAGGAGTAGATTTGACTACTCATCTATCATTTATTTATCATACTTTATTTGTGTCACAATGACCATCCAACATGTGGATGGCTTGTTATTTGTGTGTTTACCTTGCGAACTTATCGTTTTGTTGTTGAACTATTATTATTGTGATGCATGTTTGGTGATTGTTTATGTGATGTATTGTGCATGAAAGCATCTATTGGTATCTCATTCTTATCTCTATTGAACAAACCACAGATGCCTCCCCGTCGTGCCAATCCCAACCCCAACAACAACAACATCACTCCGGAAATGCAGCAAATGATGACAGCCCAGACTCAGCTGATGCAAATGATGACGACGTTCATCCAGAACCAAAACAACAACAACAACAACAACAACAATAACAACAATAACAACAACAACCCACCGGGTTTTGACATGCTTACCAGGTTCTTGAGATTGAGGCCAGCAAAGTTCTCAGGAACAACTGATCCCATGGTGTCCAATGATTGGCTACGCTCTGTGAACAAGGACTTGGTAACCGTGGGCTGTACTGATGCAGAAAAGGTTAGATTTGCAGCACATTTGCTGGAAGGACCAACCGCCACTTGGTGGGATAACTTCCAGATCACCACTCCCATAGAAGATGTGACATGGGCTATCTTTGAGGATGGCTTTCGTACTGCTCATATCTCATCTGGAGTGACGAGTCTAAAGAAGAAAGAATTCCATAATCTGAAGCAGCGCCATCGCAGTGTGGCTGAATATATTGAGGAGTTCAACAATCTGGCGCGTTATGCACCGGATGAAGTTGACACCGATGCTAAGAGGAAGGAAAAGTTTCTTGAAGGGCTGAATGATGAACTGAACTTGCAGCTATCAGTAGCCTATGTTCCCACATACCAGTATCTTTGTGATAAGGCTGCTATTTTGGAGAGCAAAATGAAGCAAGTTGAAAGCAGGAAGAGAAAACACTCAAACAAGCACAACTCGGGATCGTCTCACAAACGTTCCCATTATGATGATAGTGGAAGCTCATGATCCCACAAGCATGGGAAATTCAACAAGCACCACAACCACAACCGTCATGACAAAGCATCACCGTAGTCATGACAATGACAAGTACAAGAACCACAAGGGTGGATATAAGAGCCACCACAGTGGTAGTGGAAGTGGCAGGGGAAGCCAGCCTGTCAAGAAGGACATTAGTCAGGTTGAGTGCTTCAAGTGCAAGAAGATGGGGCATTATGCAAATGAATGCCCAGAAAAGAAAGTTGAAGGACCCAACAAGCCCAACCCTTTTCAGAAGGGACAAGTGAACCACATCAATGTGGAGGAAATATATGAGGAGCCCGATCTCTGTCAGGTAAGTTCAAACTCAATTCGCTCCAGATTTGTTCTTTGATATCTTGGTGCATCTCATTCATTCATATCAAGAGCATTTGTTGAAAGAAATGAACTACCGATAGAGACTATTGGGTGTCCTATAAAAGTAAGTTCTCCTGGCGGATAAATGATAGTGAATTCAGGATGTCATGATCTAGTCATAGAGTTTGGGAAGTATAAGTTTCCCGTTAACTTGATAATTCTAAACTCCCAAGGATTGGATGTCATTTTGGGAATGGACTGGATGACTAAGCACAAGGGAGTGATATATTGTGCCAACCATACTATCTCACTCACAACTCCAGAAAATAAAAGGATCAGATTCAAGACCAACTTTGAAGCAAAAAGGAGTATGCTAAATTCTCTTAAGGGGGTTAGCATAGACAGTGTGCCAATTGTGAGTGAATATCCAGATGTGTTTCCGGAAGAATTGCCGGGAATGCCACCAGATAGAGATGTGGAGTTCCTTATTGATTTGCTACCAGGATCTGGACCAATAGCAAAGAGACCATACAAGATGTCAGTTGATGAACTGAAAGAACTCAAGAAACAACTTGGAGAACAGTTGCAGAAAGGATTTATTCAACCAAGTTCTTCATCTTGGGGAGCCCCAGTTTTGTTTGTGGAGAAGAAAGATAGAAGTCAAAGGTTATGCATAGATTACCGTTCGCTCAACGAGGTGACCATCAAGACAAAATACCCTTTGCCAAGAATCAATGACTTGTTTGATCAGCTAGAAGGAGCTTGTGTGTTCTCAAAGATTGATCTCCGGTCAGGTTATTTTCAGCTCAAGATAAGAGAGCAAGACATACCTAAAACAGCTTTCACCACAAGGTACGGATTGTATGAGTATACCGTGATGCCATTTGGTTTGACCAATGCTCCAGCATACTTTATGAATATGATGAACAAGGTGTTCATGGAATTCCTTGATAACTTTGTTGTCGTTTTCATCGATGACATTTTAGTCTACTCCAAGAGCAAAGAAGAACATGAAGGACATTTGCGATTGATATTTGAGAGCTTAGAGAGCATAAATTGTATGCCAAATTCAGCAAGTGTGAATTCTGGCTAAATGAAGTTGGATTTCTTGGACACGTTGTGTCAGGAGATGGTGTAGTAGTTGATCCTGCTAAAGTTTCAGCTGTAACTGAATGGGAATCTCCCAAGTCAGTGAAAGAAGTTTGTAGTTTCCTTGGCTTAGCAGGTTATTACAGAAGGTTCATTGAGAATTTCTCCAAGGTAGCTAAACCTATGACAGAATTGCTAAAGAAAGACAAGAAATTTTCTTGGTCTGAAGGTTGTGAACTCAGCTTTCAGGAATTGAAGAAGAGACTTGTGACAACACCAGTCTTGTGTTTGCCAGATTTGGAAAAAGATTTCCAAGTATATTGTGATGCATCTCATCATGGTTTGGGTGCAGTACTTATGCAAGAAGGAAAAGTTGTGGCTTATGCCTCGAGACAACTCAAAACTCATGAAGTGAAATATCCTACTCACGATTTGGAGTTAGCCTCTATTGTCCATGCACTCAAAACATGGAGACATTATCTTTCGGGAAAGCGATGTGAAGTGTTCACAGATCACAAGAGTTTGAAGTACATCTTCACCCAGAAAGAAATTAACATGAGACAAAGAAGATGGCTAGAACTCATCAAGGACTATGACTTAAGTTTGCAATACCATCCCGGTAAAGCAAATGTTGTAGCGGATGCTTTAAGCCGTAAGGTTTTTGTGAATGGCCTTACCAAGGGAGAATTGCCCGATGATTTGTGTGCCCAATTTAGAGATCTCAGATTGGATATTGTGCCTGAAGGACATCTCATGTCTTTGGATGTTCAACCCACTTTGTTGAACAAGATCAAAGAATCCCAGAAGATTGATAAGGAAATTGAGGAGATTAAGGAAAATATTGGTAAAGGAAAAGCCAAAGGATTCCATGAAGACGAACATGGTACTTTATGGCATGGGAAACGTATCTGTGTTCCACAAGATCCGAAGCTTCGGAAACTGATATTACAATAAGCACACAACTCACTGTATTCCATTCATCCGGGTAACACCAAAATGTACATGGACATGAAGGAAAGATTTTGGTGGAATAATCTCAAGAAGGACATCACCGAACATATTGCTTTGTGTGATGTGTGTAGTAGAGTGAAAGCGGAACATCAGAAACCAGCAGGTTTGCTTCAACCACTACCTATTCCTGATTGGAAGTGGGACAAGATTGGTATGGATTTCATTATCGGATTACCAAGGACCCGGTCAGGATACGATTCTATTTGGGTAGTAGTGGATCGCCTAACTAAAGTGGCTCATTTCATACCCGTGAAGACAACCTACACAAGTGCCAAGTTGGCCAAGATCTATATGAGTAGGATTGTATGTCTATATGGAGTGCCCAAGAGTATTGTGTCTGATAGGGGAACTCAATTCACTTCTCATTTTTGGAGACAGCTACATGAGTCATTGGGAACGAGGTTGGAATTCAGCACTGCTTTTCATCCTCAAACTGATGGACAGACAGAAAGGACTAATCAGATTCTTGAAGACATGTTGAGGGCATGTGCCCTAGACTATGGAGCCAGTTGGGACGAAAGTCTGCCTTACGCGGAATTTTCTTATAACAACAGCTATCAAGCCAGCATTGGGATGACACCATTTGAGTTTCTCTACGGGAGAAAATGTACCACCCCATTATTATGGAATGGTGTGGGAGAAAGAAGTTTGTTCGGACCAGAACTCATCAAAGAAGCCGAAGAGAAGGTCAAGTTGGTTAAGGACAGATTGAAGATAGCACAATCCCGACAGAAAAGCTACGCAGATCCTAAGCGTAGAGAAGTCACCTATGAAGTTGATGATAGAGCTTATCTTAGAGTGTCACCACTTCGTGGAGTGAAGAGGTTTAGAGTAAAAGGAAAGTTGGCCCCAAGATATGTTGGACCATTCAAGATTCTGAGTCGCAAAGGATAAGTTGCTTATGAAATTGAATTGCCAGAGTCTTTGTCAGCTGTTCATAGTGTGTTGCATGCGAGTCAGCTTAAGAAATGTCATCCAGAAATGGAAGAAACTTCTTTGAAGGATACTATACCTTTGGAGGAGGTACAATTGGAAAGTGATCTCACCTACGAGGAGAAGCCTATCAAGATTCTTGAGACTGCAGAAAGAGTCACACGGACTAATACTATCAAGTTTTGCAAAGTGCAGTGGAACCATCATTCCGAAGAGGAAGCAACATGGGAAAGAGAAGATGATCTTTGGAAAGACCACCCTCACCTATTTGCTAGCCAATCCGAATCTCGAGGGCGAGATTCACCTTAAGGGGGTTAGATTTGTAACATCCCTAAAATCATGTTTCAAACTCATGCATATCATCCATGCATCCATGATCATATGAATTTCATTTCAAACAAATCATTTCAAAACAGAAGCATTTATGCTTATCATTTCATGTAAGTTGCTCTAGCCTTAGTGCTACCTTTCAATGAGAAGAGTACTTGTTTTGTTCAGTGAGGTTTCAAACTTAGGCGCCATCAAAAGTTGAACAAAGTTTCAAAACAAAATAAGTAAATAAAACCAATATTATGCCTATTGTATATATCACATAAAGGCTTGGTTTTATTTTTATTTTCATTTGATAAAAGTGTTTTGAATAAACAGTAGTGTTTGACACACATTTGAGTGCAAGGTTTGCAGTATAAAAACCTAGAGAAGATTTGAATTCAAACTCATTTGGTTTGAAGTTGAAAATCATTTCAGAAAATCAAAACAGAAAAAGAAAAGGAGAAAAGAAATAGAAAAAGGCCAGCGCCACCTATCTGGCCCAACTACGAATCCAGCCCAGTAAGCCCACCCAGGTTTCCCCTCTCCCTCTCTCACTCGCAGACACACCCACCAGGTCACTGACCACACGACCCCACCTTCTCTCTGCTTAACTCGCTAACGAGTGGACCCTGCGACCACGTCGTCGTCAATCACGCGCGGCCGCGACGCTCGCTCGCCGTTACCTCGCCGCAATCACTACGCGCTTAATTGCCCTTGATACCGCGCACGATCCTCGCCCCCGCTCTGGCTATAAGACCACCTCCCCCTCGCGGACATTTCCGCCAACAAAGCCAGACAGATACGCCCCTAGGCTGCCCGTAATTGCCCCTGAGCCGCCGCAGACAGAGCAACTCCGGCGACGAATCTCGGTGAGTACAGACCGCCCCTCCGCCTCTAGTTCAAACCACTGTGACCAGCATGACCTTGCGCGTTCGCTAATGCCCTCCGTTTGCTTTCTCATTACCCAGAGCGACGTCTTCGTTCTCAACCGCGAGCACCTGAGCCGCCGCTCGACTCCGACGTGCGATTCAGGTAAAATGAGACCGCCCCTTGCCTCCCCTTTGGTACTGTCTTGTTCGCCAGGCCCTTGCGAATCTCCTAAACCATCTGGCTTGTGCTAGGTTGACGCAGAGCCTCGGGCACGCGTCTTCGACAAAGAAGCCGACGCCGCAACTTCGACGAGCTCCAGCGACCATCACCGTGCGCCCCTTGCCAAACCACCGCAACCTTGAGCATCAGCAGCACACGGCGAGTCTGGTAAGCCCCTTCCCCCCCTCCCGCGCGACCTAGAACGCCGGTAGCATCTCTGACAGAGGCTCCGCCGCCGCCAGCGCCGCCACATGATGGTCAAAGTGCTGAGCGCCGTTAGATCTAGATCCTGCGAATACAATAGAACGTGAGCGAAGCAGTAAGATTGGATCTGAGCCGCGCAATTAAGTTAGATCCAGCGGCTCAGAAGCGTGATCCAACGCGAAACGGTACCGTCCAATCAGATTAAGACGCGTGGCAGCAGTTTAGATTTAAAAACAGGATTTGAATCTATTAGATGTTTGAATTTGTTTTAGCTATAACTTTTGATTCCCACGTTAGAATTTGACAAATTTTATATCATTGGAATCAAGAGAACAAGCCCTTTCTAATTATGCAATGTGTTTAATGTTTTGCTTCTGTTAAAAAGGTTTAAATTACAGAAACATGTATAGGGCTAATTTGAGTATATGAATTGTTTAAGAAATATTTTTAAGGTTTAAATAAATGTTGTTTGGCAAGTTTTTAACTTGTTTATGAACCAGTACTGTACACTTGTTTTGTTGAGTTTTAAAAATCATCACATATCATATTGCATGCATTCATATATTTTTGTTTGTATATGTTTTGTATGTGATTTGTGGCTATGAATCTTTGTGTAGATTTTGGTGCCAATAGTGATTGTGATTGTGAGGAGTGTAGCTACTCTCCAAACTACCAAGGCAAGTGGTACTTCATGATATTTTTTTATCCCTATGTTTTGTACTAAGCATTAGAAATATTTTTGCTAGACTTGCATGTTATATTTTTGCTTATATGCCATGTTGGGAAATCCTAGTAGTTGTAGAATTGCTAGGAAATTTCTAAGTTAAGAATACTTATCTATGCCATGCTTAGCCTAGCTAGTAGCAACCAAGGGTGGTGAAATATACATGCTATGATAAAAATATTTCTAAGTCTTTGGACTTGTGTTTTGCCTAATAAAACAACTAAGTAAATGAAATACCTCGGTGGAATGAAAGGAATGGTTTATGTTGAGTGGTTACACAAGGCCCATTTCTATGGTTTACCTTTGTATCTCACTTGTGGAAAGCCACCCAGGAACAAAGAGATTTTAGAGGCCAAATGTTAAGAAGCTTCTAGTGCAGCCACTTGGCAATATGGGCTCTGCCTGGATCACATAGGTTGCTAGAACTTAGCCATTTGGACAGTTGGTGGTAGTGGGATTATAGGTTGGAACACGTCCATTTGGTCTAAGGGAAGGCTTCTGAAAGGTCCTGTCTTGGTGAAAATCAAGTCTTGTGGGGAAAGTGCACAACCTCTGCAGATGGAAGAATCTAAGTACTTAGCCATGTACCTGGAAAAGGACAACTTGAGCACCAAGACATGGAAGCTATCAAGAATATCCTCATCCCAATTTCTAAGTAAAAACTTGTGGGTGAACAAGGGTGAAGGACCTCAATGTCTATTGGTGGTTCCTTGGGAAAAGTTTTGACAAAGAAAAACTTAGTGATTTCAACTAATAGGCAAAACCTATTTTGAGCAAAGCAAGCCAAGCTACACTTAGCCAAATTGCATATAGTATCTAGTCCATCTAAATTATACTAAGGTATCACTTGCCAATACTATTCCAAAGTATTGACCCACTGTGGATGGAACTTGTGATGTTGCAGGTTACTCTGATGAGGATTAGGAGTCATGAGTCTACACTCAACATGTTTGTCTGTGGCACATGAAGATGAAGACTGTTATTTATTTTCTTATTCAAACTCTTGTACTAGGCCTGTGGCCTTGGAGTTGTAAAGACTATGTTTGTCTCTGGAATGACTGTAATAATGACCTTTGTTTCTGTGTACTTCATCTTAAACTGTGGATGCTAGCAATGATCCAGGGACTAGCATTGCAATCACAGGGATCCTTTTCCTTTATAAAGGAGGGATCTTACAGATGGTATCAGAGCACTGTGTTGCCTGTAGGATTATGACCCTAGGATTGGAAACCACTAAGGAAAAATTTACAACAACTTCTACACTTGTATATTCTTCTCGTAAACTTTTCTAATCTTCTTTCTCATCTCTAATTGTAGATGAACTCCATCAACGAAGCCGTAAGGAAAGGACCACTCATGACAATGACTTTGGAGTGTGAGACAGAATTCCCCAAGGCTCTTAAGGACCTTTATAAAGGAGGGATCTTACACTAGCAAAAGACTGGGAGCGACCAACTAAGAGAGCAATAATGGCCATAATCATGCAGAGCGACAAAACATTAGTAATCAAAGCATAAAGTGGTACCACAAGTCAAAAACTAAATGATCATAGAGGCTATGATGACTTGTTCATAGTCATAACATGGTGCGAGCATGTTCCAAGTCAATCCCAAACAAAGCATCAAAGGAGAATACCACAATACTATGCTTTTGTATGCTAAAACAATGCATGATTCCTTCAAGGCACATTAAGCAATCCCAATTGTTTGGAATAAGTCATGCTACAACAATAATCACCAAAGTCTAAGTTACAGTCAAAACAAGCTCCCTTTTGTACCACTATAAGGAAACTTCCTACTCTCTTCCAACACCAATCGACTTATTTGAAACAACTCACAAAGATAATAATCAATAAATATTAGTGAGATTGTATCACGAATCCACAACGAAGAACTAAAAAGTTCTAAGATGAAAGCACAAGAAAACTAAGTCTAAACACAGTGCTAGCAAAATAGAACACTCACAAAACAATAAGAATGAAAACTAGAGTGTTCTAGGCAATGAGAACAGAGTGTGTCTCTCTCCAAAAGAAGTGTGCTATGATCCAACCAACTTATTGCAGTAAACCAAGCAAAAGAAAACTAAAAACAAATACAAAGACGCTCTAAGAACAACACAACAGTGCATGAAACAATAAAAACGAAGTGTGTAGAAAGACCTGAGATTTTTATTGATGAAGAAGGGGATGCCTTGGGCATCCCCAGCTTGTACCTCTTGAATATTTCTTGGGATGACACAGGGTGTCGTGACTCCTTGATGGCGCCAGAGAACTTGACGGTGGTGGAGCACTTCGTTGGAAACCCCAAGAGCAAGGTGTGATGAGCACAACGACAAGTCTTCTCTCAGTAGAGACCGAGGTTATCGAACCAGAAGGAGGAAGGAAATGTCACACGGGTGTTGCAAGCAACGCGGAGACCTGCACAACACAAACTCAAGACTTTGCCCCAACGAATCAGTGAGGTTGTCAAGCTCACCGGTTTGCTATAACAAAGGATTAAACGTATGGTGTGGAAGGTAATGGTTTGCAGCAAGTAAACAAGTAATAGTGGAAGATGTATCAATGGTAAATATTGGACCGGGGTCCATAGTTCACTAGAGGTGCTCTCCTTAGATAAACAACATGGCATAAAGGGTAAACAAATTACAGCAGGGCAATTGACAGGAACTGAGCAAGGCATAACAATGCAATTACTAGTCAGAAAGATCCTATGAGATTTGTTTGGGCGATACAACAAGATACATAGACCGCCATCCAACTGCATCTATGACTAGAAGTCCACCTTTAGGTTATCATCCGAACCCCCTCCAGTATTAAGTTGTAAGCAACAGACAACAGCTTTAAGCAAAGTGTGTAAGGTAAACAGTCCACATGTTCCATGAACAAGAGACCGTTGTTTTCTCCCTAGTAGCAACAACACATCTACAAACGAAGAGATTATTGTCACTTTTCTTGGAAACTATAGGCATGAACCCACTATCGAGCATAAATAACCCCTCTTGGAGTCACTAGCAACTACCTGGCCAAGATAGCTACTAACAACGGAGAGCATGCAAGATCACAAAAAACACAGACATGATAGAATCATAAAGACAAAACCATTAATCAAACCAACATAATAATCTCAATATCCATCGGATCCCCACAAACACAACATGCATGATTACAAATAGATTAGATCTTGATCATGAACGGAGCTCACAATATCTATACATGAAAGCACAAAGGAGGAGATACAACCATCTATCTACTTCATGGACCCATAGTCCAAGGTGGAACTACTCACGCATCATACTGGAGAGAAGGCCTCCGGGATGATCTCCCCTCCGGCAGGGTGCCGGGAAGAACTTCAGATCCCCCCGATCTAGGGACGATGGTGGCGGCGGCTATAGACGGTTTTGTGGAGATTTGATCGGTGCTTAGGGTTTCTGCATCGGGGGCTTCTGCGAAGGGGGAGGCCGAGGCGCCAACCAGGGGAGTCAAACCCTAGCCAGGCGTAGGGTGGGTCCCACCTACGCCTGGGGTGGGTCTGGCCGCCTTGGCTGGCCCCTCTTGCTCCCCTCTGGACTTCTTGTTCCCCACGGAAAGTAATTGACTTTGACATTTGTCCCGTACAATTCCAAGAATATTTCTTTACTAACTTTTCTGAAACCAAAAACAGCATAAAACAGGCATGTGGCACTGTTGCAACTTGTTAATAGGTTAGTACGGAAAAACATGTAAAAAGCACCTCAAAGTGTAGACAAGTAAAGCAACGTAGATACTAAACAAGCATGGAGCATCAAAAATTATAGATACGTTTTTGACGTATCAAGCATCCCCAAGCTTAACTCCTCGGTACAAAGAAAGAAATCTTTCTCAGCCACAGCATCCAAAGCATATCTATAATGAAGAGAAATACCGCCGTAGAAACTATCAATAACCAAGCTAAGGCTCACCTCAAGCTCAGTTTCCCTCTGGAAAGCAGAGATTCTAGACCAAGCTTCTTTAAAACTCTCTTCACTTTTTTGCTTAAAAAGTGGATATTTCTACCATAGGGGAAACAAAGGTTGGTCCAAAACCAGACATGGTAGAAACTAGAGCAGGAACTATTTTTTTGTGTGTTTTTGAATAAAGAAAGAAAACCAAAATAGACTAACTTTTTTGGGTTTTTTGGAAAGAGGCAAACAAAACCAAGCAAAAGAAACAAAGCGAACTAAAAACAAAGTAAAGAGAAAGGAAGTGAAGGACTCCCCTTGTGAATACGTCCTTAGCTTCCCTGGCAGCGGCGCCGAAAAACTTGTTGGTGACTCCTTGATGGCGCCAAAGAACTTGATGGTGGTGGAGCACTTCGTTGGAAACCCCAAGAGCAAGGTGTGATGAGCACGACAACAAGTCTTCCCTCAGTAGAGACCGAGGTTATCGAACCATAAGGAGGAAGGAAACGTCACACAGGTGTTGCAAGCAACGCGGAGACCTGCACAACACAAACTCAAGACTTTGCCCCAACGAATCAGTGAGGTTGTCAAGCTCACCGGTTTGCTGTGACAAATGATTAAACATATGGTGTGGAAGGTAATGGTTTGCAGCAAGTAAACAAGTAACAGTGGAAGATGTATCAATGGTAAAGATTGGACCGGGTCCATAGTTCACTAGAGGTGATCTCCTTAGATAAACAACATGGCATGAAGGGTAAACAAATTACAACAGGGCAATTGACAGAAACGGAGCAAGGCATAACAATGCAATTACTAGTCAGAAAGATCCTATGAGATTCGTTTGGGCAATACAACAAGATACATAGACCGCCATCCAACTGCATCTATGATTAGAAGTCCACCTTCAGGTTATCATCCGAACCCCCTCTAGTATTAAGTTGCAAGCAACAGACAACAGCTTTAAGCAAAGTGTGTAAGGTAAACAGTCCACATGTTCCATGAACAAGAGACCGTTGTTTTCTCCCTAGTAGCAACAACATATCTACAACCGAAGAGATTGTTGTCACTTTTCTCTTGGAAACTAGAGGCATGAACCCACTATCGAGCATAAATACCCCTCTTGGAGTCACTAGCAACTACTTGGCCAAGATATCTACTAACAACGCAGAGCATGCAAGATCACAAACAACACAGACATGATAGAATCATAAAGACAAAACCATTAACCAAACCAACATAATAATCTCAATATCTGTCACATCCCAAAATTTTCCAAATTTTGAAATGTGAAGAATAAATAAACAAAATAAAACTTTGTTGAAAATTAGGGTGAGAAGAAACTTTTTGAATCCAATTGGAAACTTTCAAACCTATTTTGATCAAATAAAATCCTAAAGGGATTTAAAAAGATAAACAATTAATAAAGAAAGTTTTTGACAGTTGGAATTACTGTTTTAGATCTTTTAATAAAAAGATTTGTTTTTCAAAAGCAAAAGGTAGAATTATAAATAAAGATTATTTCTTAAAGCCAAATTAAAATCTTGACCAAGCTTTTGAAATAAAACATTCCTATTTGATAAAAGAGTAAATGTTTAATAAAATAAAATAATGAGGATTTAATATCCAATTTTATTTAAGTAAAGGCTTTTCCCATTTTAAATAAACACTAAAACTTATTAATTTATTTTAATAAGTTTTCCAAGTGTTTTATATTTTCAAATAAAACCTACTGAAATGATTTTGGTATTATTTAGATTTCAAATGGAGATTTTAATAAATCAAATCCTATTTGAATTAATAACTAAGGACTAATTTATTTAATTATTAAATAGATCCTAAAAGAATAAAAGTATTATTTTATTTTGGACTTTGGTATGTGTGGTTGAACAGAACTAAAAATTATACAAAGTTTGGCAAAGATTTGAAATCTTTTGAGTGTTTAATTGTTTGATTGAAAATCAAATAGAAAAAGAAAAAGCAATCAGAATGAAAAAAAAAACTCAACCCACTAAGCCGGCCCAGTAAGTGAAGGGTTTCGCGGCATAGTAAATCAAAATTTTCTATGGGTGCGAACTGAGGGAAGCCAAGATCTAATCTAGGAGATGCAAACAACGAGAGAGATTGGATTAGATCTTCATACCCTTGAAGATTCGCACACCGGAACGTTCGTCGGAACGTGGGTGATGTAGTCGTACTTGCTTCTCCTCCTCGCGATCCGATCCGATCTAGCACCACAAGTGGCGATGCCTCCGTGAGATGCACACGTGCAACACCTCGACGTCTCCTCCTTCCTTGGTCCAGCAAGTATGGTGGAGAGATGGGTTGGATCTACAACGCGACGGCGCGGTGCAATTGGTGGAGAGTTTCTGCAGCAGGGCTTCGCCTACATGCAGTCGGGAGGTTGAGAGAGGAGGGCAGCAGGGCGACTGGCTTGAGGGGAAGGTGTGTTGGGGTGGTGCGCCCCCAGCCCTCCTTATATAGAGGGGTGGGCGCCTGCCCTAACCCCTCCCCCAAGCCCAAGGCCGGCGGCCAAAGGAGGAGGAGTGGGGGGCAAGGAAACCTCCCCCCTTCTAGAAGGTCCAATTAGGGTTTTACCCTTGCTGGCCGGTTGGGCCCTATGGGGCCTTGTGCCCCTGGACCAATGTGGCCAGAGCACTCCCTCATAGTCCCATGCCCCCTCCCGGAAGGTGGGGCCACGTTGGTCCCCTTCCGGAAGGTTCTAGAAGCTTCCGGTACAATACCGATTAACCCGGAACAATTCCGAACTCCAAAAACTGCACTGCCTTATATGAATCTTATTCTCCGGACCATTCCGGAACCTCTCGTGATGTCCCGAATCCCATCCGAGACTTCGAACAAAAACTCATAAATCAATTATCCAATCTATCCTAGCGTCGAGACACGTTAAGTGTGTGACCCTGCGGGTTCGAGAATATGCAGACATGACCTTCTATCAATAATCAACAACGGGGTCTAGAAACCCATATTGACTCCCACAAATTCATCGATGATCATATCGGATGAACGACGATGCGAGGATTCAATCAATCCCATATATATATATATTCCCTTCGTCTCGCGATATTTTACTTGCCCAAGATTTGATCGTCGGTACCGTCATACCTAGTTCAATCTCGTGCACAGCAAGTACTTTACTCGTTCCGTAATCCAATATCACTTTGTGATTAACTCCTTAACCACATGCTTGCAAGCGGTGTTGATATCGATTACCGAGTGGGCCCTAAGTATATCTCTCCGACTTGGGAGGGATAAATCCCATCTCGATACGTACAACCCAACAGATACTTTCCGATCACCTGAGAGACACCTTTATGATCACCCTCTCATAGGATGATGTTTGATGACCTCAAAGCTTTCTTCCGATACCAGGGAGTTGTATTATCTCATGGTCTAAGGAATACAATATTTGACATAAGAAAATCTTCGTAAAGATGAACACGATGACACGATCTAATTTCTTCGCTTAGTTTGGGTTTGTCCATCACATCATTCTCCCAATGATATGATCTCATTATTAATCGACAACTCATGTCCATGGTTAGGAAACCTTAACCATCATTAATCAATGAGCTAGTCCATAGAGGCGTACTAGGGACACGGTGTTGTTCACAAACCACACAAGTATTAAAGTTTGCGCTTAATACAATTCTAGCATGGAATATAAACATTATCATGAACAAGAATTATAATAATAACATCTTTATTATTGCCTCTAGGGCATAATTCCAACAGTCTCCCACTTGCACTAGAGTCAATAATCTAGTTTACATTTGGCAACAATCTCACACCCATGTCACTGAGGTGCTGATCATGTTTTACACGTGGAAGAGGTTTAGTCAATGGATCTGCGACATTCAGATCTGTATGTACTTTGCTAATCTTCGATCTCCATCTGCTATATAATCTCGGATTATATGAAACTTCATGTTGATATGCTTGGTATTTGGATGATATCTTGGTTCCCTAGCGAGTGCTATGGCGCCAGTGTTGTCACACAATATCTCCAATGGGTCCAATGCACTTGGAACCACGCCAAGCTCGGATGAAGTTCTGATCCAAACTCCTTCACTTGACGCTCTGCAGCCCATGTATTCCGCTTCATGTAGATCCCGATCACGCTTTGCTTGCGCCTTCTCCAGCCACAGCCTCCATTCAAAATATACACGTATCACGTCAGATTTAGAATCATCCTTGTCGGTGTCAAAACTAGCGTCGACGTAACCTTTTACGACATTTGTTCATCACCCCATAGACTAATAACATTTCGTTATTCCGATTCAGGTACTTTAGGATGTTCTTCACGGCTGTCCAGTGTTCCACTACTGGATCACTTTGATATCTGCTCGTCAAACTAAGAGCATTGGACACATCCGGTCTAGTACAGATGGCATACATGATGGAACCTATGGCCGAGGCATAAGGCACTTTGCTCATAGCTTCCCTATCATTTCATCAGAATTTGGACACCGAGCCTTGCTCAATATCTTACCCGACAACATAGACACCAACCTTTCTTTGCCTTATCCATTCTGAACCTTTTCAGAACTTTGTCTAGGTATGTACTCTGGCTTAAAGCTATCAGGCGTCTTTGTCTATCTCTATAGATTTTGATGCCCAATATATAAGCAGCTTCACCTAGGTCTTTCATTGAAAAACACTTGTTCAAATAACTCTTCACATCGTTAAGCAAGTTAATGTCATTTCAATAATCAATATGTCATCCACATATAGTACCAGAAATGTCACCGAGCTCCCACTCACTTTCTTGTAGATGCAAGCTTCATAGCAATTTGGAACAAATCCAAAGCTCTTGATCACTTGATCAAAACGAAGGTTCCAACTCCGAGATGCTTGCTTTAGTCCATAAATGGAATGCTGAAGTTTGCATACTTTATCAGCATCCTTAGGATCGACAAAACCTTCGGGTTGCATCATATACAACTCTTCATCAATGTTGCCATTGAGGAACGCAGTCTTGACATCCATCTGCCATATTTCATAATCATGAAACGTAGCAATTGCTAATAAAATCCGAATGGACTTAAACATCGCTACGGGAGAGGAAGTCTCATCATAGTCAACACCTTGAACTTGTCGAAAACCTTTCGCGACAAGCCGTGCCTTATAGACGGTAACATTACCATCCGCGTCTGTTTTCTTCTTGAAAATCCATTTGCACTCAACGGACTTTCGGTCGCTAGGAGGGTCCACCAAAGTCCTTACTTGGTTTTCGCTCATGGATCCCAATTCGGATTTCATGGCTTCTAGCCATTTCTCAGAGTCTGGGCTCATCATCGCTTCCTCATAGTTCGTAGGTTCACTGTCTTCTACTAACAAGACAGTCAAGACAGGGTTGCCGTACCACTCAGGAGGGGCAGACGACCTTGTCAACCTGCGATGTTCAGTAGCAGCATCGTTCGAAGCTTCATGATCCTTGTCATTAGCTTCCTCTATCGTTGGTGCAGGCGGCACTGGAACAATTTCAGGTGTTGCGCTACTCTCCAATTCAAGAGAAGGTTCAATAACCTCGTCTAGCTCTACTTTCCTCCCACTCACTTCTTTCGAGAGAAACTCCTTCTCAAGAAAGGAACCGTTCTTTGCGACAAACACTTTGCCTTCGGTTCTGTGATAGAAGGTATACCCAATAGTTTCCTTAGGGTATCCTATGAAGACGCATTTCTCTGCTTTGGGTTCGAGCTTGTCCGACATCAACTTCTTAACGTAGGCTTCGCATCCCCAAACTTTAAGAAACGACAACTTAGGTTTAGCACCAAACCACACACTAGTAGAAAACAGGCCATCCGTCCACGCCCCCTCAGAGCACTAGTCCCGGTTGCGCCACCAACCGGGACTACTGCCGCACGCGTCCTTTGAGCGGGCACGGGCCGAGGGGCATGGGTCCCGGTTGGAGCCACCAACCGACTAAAGGTTTGGCCACACGTGGTTCGGTGACACCTTTAGTCCTTGCTGCTCCAACCGACTAAAGACCCCCGCCTCTATAAATGCACGACCCCTCCTCCGCCCACTGTTTTTTCAATGGTGTAAGCTGTGAGGGTGTGCTAGTTTTTTCTCATGCATGCATGGAAGGTGTTTGTTGAAATGTTTGAGTGAAAAATCCGTTGAATTTCTCATAGAACAAAAATATAGAAGGTGTCCGACGCGCTTGAGCTTATTTCCTCGATCGAGGTTAGCAATCTTATCTTTTCTAGGTCATTGATACAATTCATGTGTCGTGTGAATTGGTTATTTCACTATTTATGATGTCCTGTTTTTGATAAACTTACTTATATGATGCGATGAACGGTCGGGAATGGATGTACGGTGACCGGCGTAGCCGGGTATATCAAAGGCGTGGATAAATTTATCGATGTGGCTACGCAAACAAAGAGAATGGATTTACACGTTGTCCATGTGTTCAATGTCGGAACAACAAGGAGTACTCTTCCTCGAAAATCATTCGCCACCGATTATGAAAGGTTTCATGCCCAACTATAATTGCTGGACCAAGCACGGGGAAAGAGGGGTTATGATGGAAGATGGTGAAGAAGAAGATGATGATAACAACTATCATCATATGTTTCCTGAATACGGATACCGCAATGGAAGACAATGGAGAGGAAAAAGGTGAAGAACGGGCATCGATGAGGCCGATGAACTTGGTAGGGTCATTTCGATGCAAAGCGAGACCGTGAAATGTAAAATGAGAAGTTGAAGTTAGAGGGCATGTTAGAAGATCACAAGAAATTGTTGTACCCAAATTGTGAAGATGGCAGCACAAAGCTCGATGCGACATCGAATTGTTACGATGGAAGGCGAGTGTGGTCTAACCGACTCCTCATTTGAAAAGATGCTGAAAATAATGAAGTCAAGTTTCCAAAACATAACGAACTTCCCGATAGTACCTACGAAGCAAAGAAGACTCTCTCCGGGATTAGATGTGCAAAAGATACATGCATGCATTAATGATCGCATCCTCTACATGTAAGGAGTATGAGAATTTAGATAAATGCCGGTATGCAACGCGCTATGTATAAGATTAGACGAGATGACCTCGTGATGTTGAGGGAGAGCCCTCCTAAGAGGGTTCTGCTAAGGTTATGTGGTATGCTCCTATAATACCAAGGTTGAAACGCATGTTCGTAAACAAAGAGCATGCCAGTTGTTGCGATGGCACAAAGAAGACCGTAAGAAAGACGGGAGTTGAGACACCTCACGATGGGTCACAGTGGAGAAAAATCGAGAGAGACTTCCTGGACTTTGCGGTGACGCAAGGAACTTATGGTTTGGTCTAAGTACGGATGGCATGAATCCTTTTGGGGAGCAGCTGCAATCACAAGACTGCCCGTGACTCTATGTATCTACAACCTGCCTCCTTGGTTGTGCATGAAGCGTAAGTTCATTATGATGCCAGTGCTCATCCAAGGCCCGGCAACCGGCAACGACATTGATGTGTACCTTAGGCCATTAGTTGAAGAACTCTTACGGTTGTGGGGCAAACCAGTGTACGTGGGATGAGAACAAACAGGAGCCATTTAATCTACGAGGTTGTTATTCAGAACCATCAATGATTGGCCTGCTCTTAGTAACCTTTCGATGACAAACAAAGGATATAAGGCATGCACCCACTGCTTAGATAAGACCGAAGGTACATATTTGCATAAATGCAAGAAGGTTGTGTACCTAGCGAATCGACGATTTCTTCCGACCAATCATCCCGTAAGAAAGAAAGGCAAGCATTTCAAAGGTGAGGCGATCACGGAAGAAGCCCGAACTCCCACCGGTGATGATGTATTTGGTATGGTCAAGGACATAGAAGTAATCTTTGGAAAGGGTCCCGGTCAATCGCCCAACGACGTCGCTACAGGACACGCACCCATGTGGAAGAAGAAATCTATATTTTGGGAGCTGCCATATTGGAAAGTCCTGTGTCCGCTCTTCAATCGACGTGATGCACGTGACGAAGAATCTGCGTGAACTCGCTAGGATTCCTAGGCGTATGGGAAGACAAAAGATACACCAAGCGGAGGACCAACAAATTATGAAAGACCCAAAGAACATGCATACAGATAACAAGACGGATAAAGGGCCACTTAAGTCGTGCCTATGCTCTTACCAAAGCGAGAAGGAAATCTTTTGAAGTCCTTTACGGTATCAAGGTGCCGCCGCTTCTCATCTAATATAAAGGGATAATAAATATGGCGAGAAAGTTCCAAAACCTCAAGTCTCATGATCACACGTGATTATGACGCATTGCTTCCGATTGCATTGAGGGGCTTCTACCGAAAATGTTCGAGTACCCATTGTGAAGTGTGTGCATTCCTCAATGCAATATCTCGAAGGTAATCAATCCGGATATTCGCCAAGGTTACGTAGGATGTGGTACAATGTCTTGTTAGTTTTGAATTGGTGTTCCCACCATCCTTCTTCAATATTATGACGCATCTCCGGTTCATCTAGTGGAAGAGATTGCCATTCTCGGTCCGTATTTCTGCACAATATGTTCCCTTGAGAGGTTCATGGGAGTCTTAAAGAAATATGTTCATAACCGTGCTAGACCGAAGGAAGCATCTCCAAGGGATATGGAAGAGGAGGTCATTGAGTTTTGTGTTGACTTTATTCTCGACCTTAAGCGGTTGGTGTTTCGACTCATGGCATGAGGGAAGACTAAGTGGAAAAGGCACTGGGAAAGAAAGCACCGATATGTAGGGACGGGATTCTTTCACTAAAGCACACTACGCTTCTACATAATTCCACCTTGGCAGCTCCAGATATGGAGGAACACAAGAATATTGTACGCCCAAAACCCGGGAAGCCTGAATCATGGATTACGATGAACACATGAAGTCTCGGTGGTTGGATGCGGACATCTCTTGAATGACACCACGTTGGAGATCAGCTATACTTGTTGGTCACCATCTTCTACCGTATTGAATTTCCAAGGGTACGAAATAAATGGGAATACATTCTACACGATCGCCAAGATAAAGAGCACCAACCAAAATAGTGGTGTCCGCTTTGATGCAATAGACGAGAATGGACAAAAGGACACATATTATGGTTACATAGAGGAGATATGGGAACTAGACTATGGAGTCTCTTTTAAGGTCCCTTTGTTTCGCTGCAAATGGGTCAACTGAATGGGGAAGGGTAAAGATAGACCAGTTGTAATGGAATGACAAAGGATCTCAACAATCTTGGTTATAGAGATGAACCATTCGCCCTAGCCAATGATGTGTCTCAGTTTTCTATGTGAAGGACATGTCCTCCATCAAAAAAGAAAAATATGCAAACGAATACATCATATGATGATCCAAAGCGCCACATAGTTCTTTCAGGAAAAGAAACATCGTGGGAATCGAGGGCAAGATGTATATGTCAAGATTATAATAAGTTTGATGAAATTCCGCCTTCACAAGGAAAACACCCAAGCATTCCGTTAAGTAAAGAAGATGCTCCATGGTTACGCCTCAAGCGGTCATAAGGAATGACATATGCCAAGAAGTTCATGCTCATATTATGTAACTCTAGTTCATGTCTTTCATGTTTGTGGCTTGACCAAGGATATCTTTCATGTTTGTGGCCTTTAGTCCCGGTTTTGTAGTCTCGCTTAATATTAATAAATGTCTTGAGTGTTAGTCCCATTTTGTGGCTGGACCGAGTGCCTCTATGACCAGCTCGGAGATGCCGAGGACTGGGCTCCGCAGATCTCCCCGAACCGTGATGGTGTCCTCGCTCTAAAACCATCTTGCAGCTTGTAACTTCACTAACTAGATCAATACGCCTGAGCTAACTAATTTCACATATTAGGAGTGCCTCTGACTGGCTTTGAGATGCCGGAGACTGGGCTCCGCATCTCCTCAAGCCGCAAAGGTGTCCCCTCGCTTCCTCGAAAACCATCTTGCAGCTTGTAACTTCACTAACTAGATCAATACGCCTGAGCTAACTAATTTCACATATTAGAGTGTTGCCTCTATGACCAGTTCTCGGAGATGCCGAGGACCGCTCGTAAGATCTCCTGAATCGCCGCAGTGGTGTCCTCGCCTCAAAACCATCTTGCAGCTTGTAACTTCACTAACTAGATCAATACGCCTGGAGCTAACTAATTTCACATATTAGAGTGTTTTCTATGACTAGTTTCTGAGATGCCGAGGAGGGCCCGTCGGCATCTCCGAATCGGCCGTAGTGGTGTCCTCTTCTAAAACCATCTTGGAGATGCCTCAAACCCGGAGGAGGACTGGACTCACAAGGATGCATATTTATAGTACAAGCAGCTCGGCATAATGTCGACACTCACGACATAATGTCGACACTCACCCCTATTATTAGTGCTGACTATCTTTAGTCGGGTTGGTGTCTCCAACCGACTAAAGGTTCATCTTTAGTCCCGTTGGTGACACCATCCGGGACAAGGTACAAGCCGCGACATAATGTCGACACTCACCCTATTATTAGTGTTGTCTGCCCACTGCCGCAATCCCTTTAGTCCCGCTTGACTACATCCGACTAAATGTGTGCCGAACAATGATCATGTGTGTGGACATTGGTATGTAGAACAATGTTGCAGGAGGAAGTTTTCCTTTTTGTCGCTACCCTGCTGAAACAAGGGAGAGGAAGGTCTACACGATCTACAACCTCCGCTACCCCGCCAGAACACTTAAGACATTTATTAATATTAAAAACCGACAAATCGACTAGCTAACACTCGGCCTAAAGCCTTTAGTCATAATCATGCCTAGTCCTATAGCACGCAGCTTGTGGTCTTCATCGTCGCCATCATCATCGCCATCGCCACCGCCACTGGGATCCTCACCATCCATGGCATATATACCAGGGCCATTCCAGCCTTGATTCACGCGGGTGGGAGAGGGGTCTCGAAGATTCGATGCCACCGCCGGATGTGGGGCCTGTATGGTGGACTCGTGGGCACCGAGGCGGATGGTCTCCCCGCGATGTAGCATCACTGATGATAGTACGGTTCGCCCACCACAGACGACGACTGGCTTCGTTGTGGTTCACCGGGGGCGTGCCATCACCCTCATACCTGGCAAGCTCCCTTTCCCTCCTATTAGCAAAGAAGGAATTCCAGGTGTCGTAGTTGTCGGGATCCCACTGGGATCCATCCGCCGCCCGCGTGAGCTCGTGGTAGAAGTGGTTTGTGATGGCCTCATGCGGAACCTTGAGGGACAGAGGGACAGAACCCTCCAACACAAAGATCCAGCCGGTGGCGGCCCACGTGGACAAGGATAGTTGAGGCGCACAGGCTGGTCTCCTCGAGGGTCGAATGGCCCAAGAGGCGTTGTCCATTGTTCTAAGAGAGGAAGGTGTGGATGTGTGGATAGCCATGACACGATCACCCTAAATATAGAGGAAAGGGCGAAAACTTGGCATGAAGCTTTGGGAAATGGCGAATATCTTTAGTCCCTGCTAGTGACTACATCCGGACTAAAAGCTCTAGTAGAAAGGAAAGGGCGGGAAAACTTGGCGGAAGAGGTGGGAAATGGCGAAAATATTTTTAGTCCCAGTTAGACTACATCCGGACTAAATGTGTGCCGAACAATGATCATGTTTCAAAAACCTTCACAAAATGACCTATCATGTTCGAGGTTTCATGTCTTTCGTCCAAATGACCGATGTTATGTGCTGAATCACGGCATAGTTTGTGATGTTGTGCCCATATTATGCATGTGTGTGGACATTGGTATGGAGAACAATGTTGCAGAGGAAGTTTTCCTTTTGTCGCACGGAAAACCCTTTTCCATTTTCTCCGAGCGCAAAAACGGGTCGCTTTGTGAAGTAACCACCAAAATGCCGCTTCGTAATGCTACCGCCCTATTTTCCTAAAATACTAGACCACCTTACATGGACTATATCCCAACCGGTACATCTCAAACCTTTTCGCCCATCCCGGTAAAAGGATAAATGTCCGCCGAATCACAGGAAGTGGGTCCGGTTTGTACTACAGTACATGATCTATCGCCTGTGATTTTTGAAAAATCGCTTTTAGACTCGCAATATGTGGTTTCTTCAGAGATCCAATGCAAGTTCTAACGATGCCCGCCCCTATCTTCATGCACACCGGTTCGACCATAGTTAGAAATTCAAATAATTCAAAACGGGCATAATAAATTCAAAAAATCCGAACAATGAAAATCCTTCAATGGTGTCATATTATGTTACATAGTTGAAAGGAAAATACCAGACTTGGTATATTGATCATGTTTCAAAAACCTTCACAAAATGACCTATCATGTTCGAGGTTTCATGGCTTTCATCCAAATGACCGATGTTATGTGTCAATCACGGCATAGTTTGTGATGTTGTGCCCATATTATGCATGTGTGTGGACATTGGTATGGAGAACAATGTTGCAGGAGGAAGTTTTCCTTTTGTCGCATCTGAAAAGCCCTTTTCCATTTTCCGAGCGCAAAAACGGGTCGCTTTATGAAGTAACCACCAAAATGCCGCTTCGTAATGCTACCGCCCTATTTTCCTAAAATACTAGACCACCTTACATGGACTATATCCCAACCGGTACATCTCAAACCTTTTCGCCCATCCCGTAAAAGGATAAATGTCTGACCCACAGGAAGTGGGTCCGGTTTGTACTACAGTACATGATCTATCGCCTGTGATTTTTGAAAAATCGTTTTAGACTCGCAATATGTGGTTTCTTCAGAGATCCAATGCAAGTTCTAACGATGCCCGCCCCTATCTTCATGCACACCGGTTCGACCATAGTTAGAAATTCAAATAATTCAAAACGGGCATAATAAATTCAAAAAATCCGAACAATGAAAATCCTTCGTGGTGTCATATTATGTTACATAGTTGAAAGGAAAAATACCAGACTTGGTATATTGATCATGTTTCAAAAACCTTCACAAAATGACCTATCATGTTCGAGGTTTCATGGCTTTCAAATGACCGATGTTATGTGAATCACGGCATAGTTTGTGATGTTGTGCCCATATTATGCATGTGTGTGGACATTGGTATGGAGAACAATGTTGCAGAGGAAGTTTTCCTTTTGTCGCACTTAAAAGCCCTTTTCCATTTTCCGAGCGCAAAACGGGTCGCTTTGTGAAGTAACCACCAAAATGCCGCTTCGTAATGCTACCGCCCTATTTTCCTAAAATACTAGACCACCTTACATGGACTATATCCCAACCTACATCTCAAACCTTTTCGCCCATCCCGGTAAAAGGATAAATGTTCTATCCAGGAAGTGGGTCCGTTTGTACTATGTACATGATCTATCGCCTGTGATTTTTGAAAAATCGTTTTAGACTCAAGCAATATGTGGTTTCTTCAGAGATCCAATGCAAGTTCTAACGATGCCCGCCCCTATCTTCATGCACACCGGTTCGACCATAGTTAGAAATTCGTATAATTCAAAACGCATAACAAATTCAAAAAAAAAGCATATAAGTTCAAAATCCAAACACTTTTGTTTAAATTTTTTCTAAATTCCAAATTGATATTAAAAAAATATAAGTTAATTCATTTTTAATTGTAAATGGTTCATATTTTAAAAGGTTACATTAATTATTTTTTAAAAATAGAATATGTTTTTGAATTATTTATTCAAATCCATACACTTCTTATATTTAAAGTTTTTCTAAATTCCAAATTAATATTCAAAAATATAAGTTAATTCATTTTAAAAGGTTACATTAATTATTTTTTAAAAATAGAATATGTTTTGAATTATTTATTCAAATCCATACACTTCTTATATTTAAAGTTTTTCTAAATTCCAAATTAATATTCAAAATATAAGATAATTCATTTTAAAAGGTTACATTAATTATTTTTAAAATAGAATATGTTTTTGAATTATTTATTCAAATCCATACACTTCTTATATTTAAAGTTTTCTAAATTCCAAATTAATATTCAAAATATAAGATAATTCATTTTAAAAGGTTACATTAATTATTTTTAAAATAGAATATGTTTTTGAATTATTTATTCAAATCCATACACTTCTTATATTTAAAGTTTTTCTAAATTCCAAATTGATATTAAAAATATAAGTTAATTCATTTTAATTGTAAATGGTTCATATTTTAAATGGTTACATTAATTATTTTCAAAATGTAAAATGGTTTCAATTATTTATTCAAATCCAAACACTTTTTATGTTTAAAGTTTTTCTAAATTCCAAATTAATTATCATTTAAAAACATTACAAATTTAAACCCCAAAATAAAAAAAAGGCGGAACAGAGAGAAAATAATCGAAAAATTTGAATAGAATACGTCCTGTTGGAGCCACCAACCGACGGAAGAGTCCTCGCGCCGCCTTCACCGCCGAAAATTGATTATTGGTCCCGTTGGTGGCTCCAACCGGACGTAGGCTTTTAGTCCTGCTGAGCCACGAACCGACTAAAGGCCCTTAGTTATAACCGTTCTCCTTCTTCTTCCTTCCCCACTCACTTCTCTCGCTCAAGACGTGCTCGCCGACGACGACGCCGCCAGTCGCTTCGCCACCGCCAAGGCCTCAGAAGCTCCTTCCTCGACGATCAGGCCGCCGACGACCGCGCTTCGCCCCACCGCTGTGTCGGCCAGCCTCGCCTTCTCCTCCTCCCTCCTCCGCTGGTGGTGGGCGCGGTGGACGATGAGCGCGACGGGCGCGACGCCGAGGAGGAGGCGACTTGATCGCCACGGCAGCAAAGCCGCTGGGGTGGCGGCGGCCCCTTCCCCTGCTTCAGGGCTTGGCGCGCCATAGCCCGGCGAGCGGGCGCGGCGGCTGTTTCAGCGCGCGGCGAAGCGTGCGGCGCGAGGAGCTCGCGAGCCGCGCGCTTAGGGTTTGGCGAGGCTGACGTCAAGGGCCTCGCCGGGCGTGGCCGATCTCTCGCTAGGCGGGCGTTCTCGCGCAAGTCGTGGCGGCGAGTGGGCGCCGCCTTGGTGGCACCGCGCCGCCCTCTGCTGCAAAGACGGTGGCGAGCTTCACGGGCTCGCGGTTCTAGGGTCGGAGAAATCTCGCTTGCCATCGATACCGACGCGGTGACGTCAAGGGCGCCACCTTCCTTGTGTAGGGCGCTGTACCTCCTATTCTCCTCCGTACCGAGAAATCCTAGGACTTGTCCGGCAAAGAAGCTGTCGTCATCGCCGCCCCTTCTTGAAGGTGTTGCTTGGTACACGACGATCCAAGGCGTGGAGTGTGGTGGGAAATCCCGAGGGCACATGGGTTGTGAGTCATCGCTTTTGTCGATCCGGCTGACGTGATTGTACCGAGTGTGGTGGAATCCTCCGGAGGGCCAGCTTTGTTCTCGTGATTGTACCGGTTGTGTTGCTTGCTATATTAATATAGCGGGCGAAGCCTATTTCGAGAGGAGGCGAGGCGCTGAGCCTGGCCGCCTGGGCGCCAGACGAGGTAGAGCAGGCGGATCCAGGCCCTGTAGGCAACTGGGCCATGGCCCGGCGCAGCAAACTCTCCCGCACCATACCATATAACGATAAAAAGAAATTTGGCCCGTAGTGTACCCCAGATCGCCCATCTTACCTGCTTGCTCGACCGAGTCCGTGAGAAGCCTCATCGCCAACTCCTTCGCGCAGCTTCGCTCTCTCTCGTCTGCTAGTCGCTATAGGAAACGTGCCGCCACCAAATAAGCCGCATTGTTCGTAAAAATGTTCAACAACTTAAATGACAAGTTTAATTAGAACACCCTAGTAACCCTAACAGTGATTCCGAGTTCCTTGAGTTAGGGTTTGCCTCTAACCCCAATTAACTTGTCGAGAATGCTTTAGGGTTACATTCCAATGCACATTAACTTGTCGTATCATCACCATTGCTTGAGCATTGCATCGATGCCATGTGTTGATTGTTTCCCTTTCTTTCCGGTGATTTGGTTCTTCTCGAGAATACGATATCGAGATTGAGATCAAGACCGAGATCAAGACCATAGATAGATCAAGACCTTTTGTAGCCTTATACTCATGTTCCCTCTCATAGCCTTAGGGTTTAGGGTTTCTCTTCATTTTTATTATTGTGTATGTATATATTAGGTTTCATCTTCATTCGTTAGCCGCTTTGACTTATTCGTAACTTTCTCCTTTAGCCGCTTTGACTTATTCGCTTTTCCACCTATGCGTAAAATATGGACCCACACGCCGAGACGAAGAAAAGGAAGAGTTGATCCAGGTGTGATCCGTGGGGAAGATAATTTAGACGATCAACGTTTACGAACAACTCCGTGAGGGTGATCCTCTTTACCGGAGTAGACAACTTGTTTGAGGTTGAAGGTGTTGCCTTCATGAGGGAGAAGGCGATGCCTTGTGTAACCGAGAAGACGATCGCTCCCGAGGTGCATGTAATATAAATCAATTCATTAATTAATCATCTGCTATCTATATAGAAATAGTAACGACGATCTTTCTTCTTTAGCCCTCCGGATCAAGGAATCTACCGAAATGAGCGTGACGAGGCCCAACCAAAAGTTGGAAGACCATGAGAGGTTCAGAATCGAAGATGTCGCTGAAGACGGCAGACCGATGCCTCGGGTTGTCGCAACCAAATTTGTGGCACAATGCGGAGTAATCGTTAGGGACTTAATCCCGATCACCATTAGAAATTGGAATAGGCCTGCTAATGCGGATGAAGAGGAACATGTTTATTTGTCCCTAACCACGCCAAAGATTTATCGTGGAAGAGGCTCATGGTTAATTTCAAACTACTCAAGATAGAGCCGATCCAAATGCGGAGGATCCAGCTTGAGGACGCCACAACATGGGAGAGCCATGGAGGCTAAGGTCGGAGTGGGCTTTGAAGAAGATGGCCCTGTTTCACCAACTGGAAGAAAAGATTGAACCTTGACTATGTCGTGAAAGAGAAGACTCGATTTCAAGAAGACTCAGTTTTAAGATAAAACCATTCTGGCTGAGTTTGTGGAATACAAGACATCGAAAAAGCTAAGGAAATGTCTGAAAGAATAAGCTGAATGTCGCTAACAAGAAGTATCACCATACTATGGGGCAAGGTGGCTCTGGCTGGCATTCCTAAGTGGGAGAAACTTGAGCAGAACTGCGTGATAAAAATATCACCCCGCAGATGCGATTGGGTAGAACGCAAGGAATTGGTTTTACGGGCATGGGGGCACGTTGGACTCCTAAGGAGGTGTATATATACCATACGACATAAAGAAGACCCCTTGCCAATCGAGAGGATGAGAAAAGCAAGAAGGTCGTTAAAGATGGGGACTTCATTCCCGATAGAGAGAATGATGAGCTCACACTCGCCCTTGGAAATAAGGAACATGATGGACGAACACGAGGCACAATAGGCTCCCAATCATGGAGGACTGGGTTTCAAGAGAGGAAGAAATATCCCGATAGAAGCCGCCGAGGAGTAAGGACAGGCGGCAAATAGCAAGAAAGTCGAAAAGAGCGAATGCGTTAATTGAAGAACGATTAAAGCAACAACAAGATGAAATTAACTCACTTAAAGAGCAAAGTACTACCGCGCCCATCTCGCCAAGACACCGCATTCGATGCTACCGCCTATCGAATAATCGAAAAGGTGGCTTCCACCGAGGTCCCGGTGATGACAATGGCGATGCCGATGATGCACCGACGATGGCTCCTGTTGGCTACCCAAAGGATGATATCACGTAGATGACACCGCGATCTACATGTCAAAGTTGTGAACATATCAATGAAGGTGGCGGTCGGCTATGCCTTACCAATTGGACCCACACCAACTTACCACGCCGTCCGTTCCGGAGGGCTACTGTTGTCGTGGATGAAATCATGCCCACCTTTGAGGTTTTGGATCTTCACTACCCCGCCGGTGAAGGGATGTGATCGCCGGGTGACGCAAAAACGCCACCATTCTATGGCCAAGGATTGTATCGTGCTTCAAATCACACGCCAAGGCCATCTTCGCCGCCGCCTCACCCGCCTCCAGCGAGGTCGCCGCCATGCAGCCGCCGCCTCACCCTCCGCCGCCTCACCCGCCTCCGGCAGCCATCGCCATGAGCCATCGCCGCGCCAGATAAAAGCGAAGCGCATCGCCATCGTAAGGCCGTAGCGATCGCCAAACGTAAACAAGAGCCTCTTCCAAAAGTACCAACGGTTCCTCCCAAGAGAGCTTATGATCAGATCAAGAGGAGATCAGGCGATCGTTGATGCGGAAACGGCAATGTTGCTAAGCCGAGGCCGAAGAGCCAGAGTTCCCAAAGACCAAAGAAGAAAAGCCAAAGTGTTGAAAATGCTAAAGACTCTTCATCAACCCGAGCCAAAGCCGTCATCGACTATGAGCGTTCTATTCTCAAGTCACATGCACAACAAGCCTCGAAGAGCAAGATCACGATGCAAGCGGAAATCTGCTGCCCAGCTCGGAGAACAAGCAAAACAGTCTTGCGCCCTCTCAAGGTGATTTCTCAAACCAATGTGGGGTCGAGCAAATATGGGGGTAAGAGCAAGATGATCCAGAGGTAGTTGCACACACGGAGAAGTCGCCGCTCAAGGTATGAGTATTGCCCAAGATTTATCCCGCTTAGAGTTCTTCCGTGAGTGAAGTAGCATACAAATACCAAGACGCAAACCTCTCGTCAAACCCGAGGAGGTAAATAATCTTTCAACAAAATGCGAAGATTGCATAATCGGTACATGCACGCCACAAGTGCCGGGCTAATCGGATAGTGCCGAGGGTTACAAAAAGCATCATGGGAAAGAAAGTGATGACATGATATCCATTGAATTTGTTGAGCTATTTCAATTATTCAATCAAGACGCCTTGGACAAATCGCTCATCGCCTATTGTCCGTAAGTACTAATTTCAGAATTAACTTAGTCTCCACTATCTCACTTTGTTTATTGCATGTATATAATCATATCGTAATATGCGTAATGAAGATTCTCGAATGCAAGAGAGGACAAATCTATGATATTGGCTTCATTGACCCATATTGGGTTCATGAAGCTAATCTCAAAATAAGCCCCGTGATACGGAGGATAATATAGTACACGCTTAAGGTTTCAAGAAACCAAAAGGGAAATACTTTTTCCTTACAACTTCGAGTGAGTGTTATTGTCTTGTATACACTTTCTATTTCGCTTACTCGATGTTAAGTATATAATTGATTAGTTATGCATTCGCAGCTTCCACTATATTCGTTAATCATTCAACTTGACAAAGGGCGGTA
This sequence comes from Avena longiglumis, assembly GCA_030063025.1. Lineage (NCBI taxonomy): Eukaryota > Viridiplantae > Streptophyta > Magnoliopsida > Poales > Poaceae > Avena > Avena longiglumis. Next base: position 53,941,790 of record CP125976.1, read on the forward strand.
CTAGTCATGGACTCGAAACATAAACCCCTTGAGACGTGGAAGGACATGCGATATTTCTCCAAATGTAATTCTAATCATTACGACACTATATCGGCAACGTTCGTGAATTTTATGATATCAAGTACTTAATAACTTCTTTTATTCGCTTTCACGGGCAGCTTGGAAACAGTTCACCAAGAAGGCTAGGGGTGTTTGGAAAGAGGAGCTTACATTTCAACCACTAGATGTAAGCACCACTAGCTATATCCGCATCTCTTTGATTCTAGTTTTGATACGCTTATTATCATGCTTGATTATTATTTTGATTGAACTATGTTACGGTGAAGTGCCCGACGCAGGACCGTAACAATCTATGTGGATACTATGTATGCGAGTTCATCCGCAGACGTGCGATGAGAAGGGCAGAAATTTAGAGCAACTCCACGATGTAAACAATTTATATAGTTTTATTTTCAAACAAATTGTGTTTAGTTTCATTCATATAGTGACTCCTTTTTAAATCAGATCGAACGTCTACGGACGGTCTTCGCCAAAGGATCGCGTACGAGCAATTCAGAGGAATTGGCGGGATTCTTGGATGCGTAAGTCCTAGACCGAAAGGGAATACTATTCTGCGTGTATAGACAATAGGGATTGTAAAATAGCAACTCGATCCGTGTATAGACAAGGGAACTTTTGTATGTAGTGCATGAACTCGATCCGTGTATTGTCATGATGATCTTGTGTAATATAAGGTTCCTTCATTGATAAGTGCAAAACACTAAATAAACAATAAAACAACCTAAATGAATTCTTCGCCAGGCACAAAAGTGGCGAAAATGTCGCCGGCAACAAATGTGCAATGAATTCTGCCGGCAGAGAATGGCCAAATCTGCGCGGCAGAAGGATAGTCCCGTCAGATACGAACCGACTAAAGCCCTCTCCTCGCACGGTAAACCGCCACGTGTATGATCTTTGTCCGGTTGGGGCAACCGGGACTAAAGGTTCGGGCTTTAGTCCCGATTGCCCCGTCCCGGTTGGGCAACCGGGACTAATGCCGCTTACCAACCGGGACACATGGGGTTGTTTCCACCAGTGACAGTTCATACGGTGTCGTCTCAACGGATTTAGATGGTGCCTTATTTAAAGTGAATGCAGCAGTTTCTAATGCATAACCCCAAAATGATAATGGCAAATCAGTAAGAGACATCATTGATCGGACCATATCTAATAAGGTTCGATTCCGACGTTCAGACACACCATTTCGCTGTGGTGTTCCGGGTGGCGTGAGTTGCGAAACCATTCCGCTTGCTTTAAGATGCGAGAGAAAATCATAACTCAAATATTCACCTCCACGATCGGATCGTAGAAACTTAATCTTTCTGTTACGATGGTTCTCCACTTCATTCTGAAATTCCTTGAACTTTTCAAATGTTTCAGATTTGTGTTTCATTAAATAGATATACCCATATCTAGTTAAGGCATCGGTAAAAGTGAGAAAATAGCGATATCCACCGCGCGTCGAAACACTCATCGGTCCGCATACATCGGTATGTATGATTTCCAACAAGTCCGTTGCTCGCTCCATCATACCGGAGAACGGGGTTTTGATCATCTTGCCCATGAGGCATGGTTCGCATGTGTCAAATGATTCAAAATCAAGAGACTCCAAAAGTCCATCAGAATGGAGTTTCTTCACGCGCTTTACTCCAATATGACCTAGACGACAATGCCACAAATAAGTAGTATTATCACTATCTACTTTGCATCTCTTAGCCTCAATGTTATGGATGTGTGTTTCATCCCTTTCGAGATTTAGAAGAAATAAACCATTCACAATAGGTGCATGACCATAAAAGATGTTACTCATATAAATAGAACAACCATTATTCTCCGATTTAAATGAATAACCGTCTTGCAATAAACAAGATCCAGAAATAATGTTCATGCTCAACGCAGGCACATAATAACACTTATTAAGGTTTAAAACTAATCCCGAAGGTAAAACTAAGGAGCGTCGACGGCCATCACATCAACTCTTGATCCGCTGCCAACGCGCATCGTCACCTCATTCCTCGCAGCCGCCTATTCCGTAGAGCTGCTTCGAAGTTACAAATATTAGCAACTAAACCAAGATCAAATACCGTGCACTACAACGAGGGCTAGTAAGGAAAACATCAATAACATGTATATTAAATATACCTTTGATGGTGCCAGCCTTCTTGTCCGCTAAGTACTTTAGACGCTATGCCTTCAGGACCCTTGTCCTTGCAATAGAAGCACTCGGTCCGCTTAGGACCAGACGATCTTCTTCTCAATAGGGCAACGCGCTGTCACGCTTTCTTGAAGGGATTCTTTGCACCCTTACCTTTCTTGAAGGTGGGGGCTTGGACCATCAACACATGATTATCCTTTTGATGTCCACCTCCAGCCTTCACTTTGCGAAGAGCTCGGTGATCGTGATTGGAACCAATTTGATTGTGAGTCATGCAAAACTTTTGTAGCCGGGAGGGAGTGATTGCAGAACTGTCAATCTTGAGCTCCTCGAATCTTGCGATCAGCTTTCTCAAGGCGTTGAGTGTAGCCCGACATCTTAATGGCGTGGTCACTAACGGAACTCCCTTCCTCCATCTTGCAGTTAAAGAACTTATCAGAGATATCATATCTCTCAAAACGGGCCTGAGTCTGAAACATGGTTTTTAGCTCCTCGAGAATCTCAAATGGCCTGGGATAGTCTTCAAAACGATTTTGAAGGTCCGATTCCATAGCAAACAACATGGTGCTCTTAATCACACCATAATCATCTTTGCGCGACTGATAGACAGCTTTCTCATCAGCCGGCGCAGTAGCAGCAGGGGCGTCACCTAACGCATTCTCAAGGACATAGTCCTTTTGACCGCCAGAGGGAATGATTCTCAGATTGCGGAACCAATTGGTGAAGTTAGACCCATTGTTTCTAAGCTTTTCCTTCTCAGCAAAACCGTTGAAGTTGAAGTTGGACTTAGCCATTTGATCTACAGTATTTGCAAGTACAATTTAGACTATGTTCATGATAAATAGTTCAACTTAATCAAATTACTAGATGAACTCCCACTAAATTAAACATCCCTCAAGTTGTTTAGTGAACATGATCCAAATTCACCACACCTAATCCGATCATCACGAGAAGGATGTGGCTTCAATGGTGGACAACGAAGTGTCGATCATATCATTCATATGACTTATGCTTAACCTTTCGGTTCATGTGTTACGAGGCCATGTCTGTACATGCTAGGCTCGTCAAGGTAGACCCAAGTATTTCCGCGTGTGCAAAACTGGCTTGCACCCGTTGTATGTGAACGTAGAGTCTATAGCACTCGATCATCACGTGATGCTTGGACACTACGAACTTTCGCAACGGTGCATACTTGGGGAGAACACAGTTTTTATCTTGATCTTTAAGTGAGGAATCATCTTATAATGCTACCGTCGCGATCTAAGCATAATAAGATACATAAAAGGATAAACATCACATGCATATAACTTTATGTGACATGGTATAGCCAATCTTCGCGCAATGATCTCCATCTTGTGCGTGCAAGATGATATCCATCACTCCACCATGATTGCCTCCACCACGAATAGCAACTACAACTATTGCTAACTACTTAGCGATAAAGTGAAAATATTACATGGCATAAGAAGTTGACACACAGGTCATACACAATTATAAAGACAACCATATGGCTTCTGCCGTTGTGTACTCATCGACATGCAAGTCATGAAACATTACAAAATATGATCATCGACATTATACACATCACATCTTGGGCCATACCATATCACGAACACTCGCAAAAACAAGTTAGACGCCTACTTTGTTGTTGCATGTTTTACGTGGCTTATGGGAGTAGCATGCTAAGAACGATTCTTACCTACGGAAAGCCACAAGTGATATTATGGTTGCTAAACTCCGTGTAAATCCCATTACAACTATAGTGAGAGAAATGACATCCACTACCGCATGTGTGGAACAAGCCACACGTTAAGTGAGCCGGTCTCGCGAACGACGCCGTATGGTTGGCCTGGACCGCTTCAATCTCACTATCCCGCGTCATAAGAAGAACACAAACAAGAGGCTTGCAATAGAAAACATCAACGCCCGCAACAACCATGTTGCGTTCTACTCGTGAAACACATCTACGCATAGATCTAGCTCTGATACCACTGAAGGGTTTCGCGGCATAGTAAATCAAAATTTTCTACAGGTGCGAACAGAGGGAAGCCAAGATCTAATCTAGGAGATGCAAACAACGAGAGAGATTGGATTAGATCTTCATACCCTTGACGATTCGCACATCGGAACGTTCATCGGAACGTGGGTGATGTAGTCATACTCGCTTCTCCTCCTCGCGATCCGATCCGATCTAGCACCACAAGTGGCGATACCTCCGTGAGATGCACACGTGCAGCACCTCGATGCCTACTCCTTCCTTGGTCCAGCAAGTATGGTGGAGAGATGGGTTGGATCTACAACGCGACGACGCGGTGCAATTGGTGGAGAGTTTCTGCAGCAGGGCTTCGCCTACATGCAGTCGGGAGGGAGAGAGAGAGGAGGGCGCAGGCGGCTTGAGGGAAGGTGTGTTGGGGTGGCGCCTCAGCCCTCCTTATATAGAGGGGTGGCTGTCCCAACCCCTCCCTGCCCAAGGCCAAGGCCAAAGGAGGAGGAGTGGGGCAAGGAAACCTCCTTCTAGAAGGTCCAATTAGGGTTTTACCTTGGGACGGTTGGGCCCTATGGGCCTTGTGCTGACCCAATGCGGCGGGCACTCCTCATAGGCCCATGCCCCTCCCGAAGGTGGGGCCATGTTGGTCCCTTCCGAAGGTTCTAGAAGCTTCCGCAATACCGATTAACTTGAACAATTCAACTCCAAAACTGACCGCTTATATGAATCTTATTCTCCTGACCATTCCGAAACCTCTCGTGATGTCCCGGATCCCATACGAGACTCAAACAAAAACTCATAAACCAATTATCCAATATATCCTAGCGTCGAGACACGTTATGTGTGACCTCGCGTTCGAGAATATGCATATGATCTTCTATCAATAATCAACAGCGGGTTCTGGAAACCCATATTGACTCCCACACATTCATCGATGATCATATCAGATGAACCACGATGCCAGGATTCAATCAATCCCATATATATATTCCCTTCTTCTCTCGATATTTTACTTGCCCGAGATTTGATCGTCGATACCGTCATACCTAGTTCAATCTCGTTCACAGCAAGTACTTTACTCGTTCCATAATCCAATATCACTTTGTGATTAACTCCTTAACCACATGCTTGCAAGCTGTGTTGATATCGATTACCGAGTGGGCCCGAAGTATATCTCTCCGACTTGGGAGGGACAAATCCCATCTCGATACATACAACCCAACAGATACTTTCCGATCACCCGAGAGATACCTTTATGATCACCCTCTCATAGGATGACGTTTGATGACCTCAAAGCTTTCTTCCGATACCAGGGAGTTGTATTATCTCATGGTCTAAGGAATACAATATTTGACATAATAAAAGCTTCGCAAAGATGAACACGATGACACGATCTAATTGCTTCGCTTTGTTTGGGTCTGTCCATCACATCATTCTCCCAATGATATGATCTCATTATTATTCGACAACTCATGTCCATGGTTAGGAAACTTTAACCATCATTAACCAATGAGCTAGTCCATAGAGGCGTACTAGGGACACGGTGTTGTTCACAAACCACACAAGTATTAAAGTTTCCGCTTAATACAATTCTAGCATGGAATATAAACATTATCATGAACAAGAATTATAATAATAACATCTTTATTATTGCCTCTAGGGCATAATTCCAACAGTAAGCCCAACTAACCCCCCCCACGCGCGAAACGTTTTCAGCCGGAAAAGAACCCACACAGTCACTGACGCAGAGGACCCACTCCCATTCTCTCTCTTTCGCTGACAGCACGACCCCACGCCACCTCAGCGTCGTCTCCCTCGCGACCGTTCTTCCTCTCCGTTGTTGCCTTTGAATGCGGCGATGAATGCGAGTTACTGCCGGCGTTATTCTCGTCCCTGACCACGTGTACAAAACCGCCCACGCCTCCTCTACCTTTCCCCCAAAATAGCGCCTCCCCTCTGCCCCTAGGCTGTTCCGATTTTGAGCTCAACCACCGCCGTCTCCAACGAGCTACGCGAGCAATTCCGGCCACATTCCGCCACCTCTCGCCTCCCATTGCACACGAGTTTGTTCTCCACCCCCAGGCGCATCTGCCAGTGCCTCGAACTCGCCCGTGAGTGCCCCACAGCCTCGGCTTAGACATCATCTGAGCGCCACCGTCGTCTGCTGACGCTCCGGCGAAGTATTCCCGTAAGCAGCCGTCCTCCCCTCTCCTTCCCGATGACACTCCTACACTCGCCACACTCGCTTGCGTCTAACCACGCCTTTGTTTTTCCTTGGGGTGAACTGCAGCGTCGCCCTCGATGACCTCCAGAGCCGCCTGACGCCGCCACCCACTCCGACGAGCAATCGTCGCCGTCCCTGAGCACCCCTCGCCAAGCCAGCGCCACCTTGAGATTCACCTTGACCTCGCGAGCACGGTGAGCACCTCCGCTTCTTCCCTTGCTTCTGCACACGGCATCACAAGATCCGGAAGCGTCTTGCCGCGCCGCCAGATCGTGGTCGAGCTGCTGTGAACCGTTAGATGCAAAGTGTCTGGCTGCGATTAGATCTAGACGAAGGGGTACGCGCCCATCTGATCCATTCGTTTTAAGTTAGATCCAACGATCCACGGAGGCCGATCCACCCGAAGCGGTACCGGCCAATAAGATTGCACCGCGTGGCACTGGTTTAATTTAAAACAAAATTCTGAATCTGATTTGTATGCAAACTTGTAAAATTCATAACTTTAAATCTACACGTCCAAATTTTGCAAATTTTATATCAATGGAATCAACAGAACTTGTACTTTGCAACCATGCACTTTGTTTAATGTTTTGCTTCTGGAAAATTGGTTGAAATTGCAGAAACTTGTGTAGGATTATTTTGAATATAAAAATTGTTCTAGATAAAGTTTTAATGTGAAATCTTTGCAAAATGGTTTGTTGTGAACTTAATGACCCTAGGAACCAACTCATGGATTTAAAAATGAATTTTGTGAAGTTTAGGAATAAATACTTGAATTAGCTCATTTCTAGTCAAATAAAAATATTGATTTTGATATGGAAATGATTTTTGAGTAAAATCTTTGGGAAATGTTTTGATTCAAACCTTCTGACCCTAAACAGCAAGTTTTGTGAATTAACAACTTATTTGATGAACAATATAAGAATATTGCTTTGCTAAAAGCATCTTTCAACCACATAAAATAATGAAATGACTTAAAAATGGTTTATAGATAAAACCTTTTGCAAATGGTTTTACCACTTTAGTAAAAGGACCACTTTGAACTTTATAATGTTTAGAGCCTAGTAGAAACCACCTTTGCAAATAAAACTACCTTTTGCATGCTTGCATGCATGACCTTGTTTGTGTTATTTTATGTGTGACTTATTGTTTGAATGTTGTGTTGAATATGGGTTTGCTTGATTGAATTGTAGTTAAGTTAGAAGAGTGTGATATTATCAAGATCAAGAAGTGAACCAACATTATGTACCAAAAAGGCGAGTGACACTATCATCCAAGTCCTACTATTTTCATTATACTTAGTGGATTTCTGAAAACATGCATGATAAAGTTTACTATATTTTATGCTATGCTAAAATCCTAATAGGATACCCTTATATATTCCTTAGTGGAAACAATGTAGTTGTAGTATGCTTAGCCCTGCTATATATTGGGATGGGATACATGTTATGATTATATGAAGTATTGAAAATACTTATGTTTTTATATAATAAAACAAGCACTCAATGAACCACCTGGGTGGACAAGGATACTCAAGGTTGGACAAGGTGGCAACAAAAGGAACCATGTTTATATGGCAATCTCTTTTTGTTGTGCACTAGAATAAAACCACCCAGGGACTTAGAGATTGAACATGTTTCTCGTACAGTGGCTTCCGTGTACAGCCACATGCTAAATGGGCTCTGGCTTAGTCAACTAAATAGTGGAAGACCCATGCATTGGCATCTTCAGGTTAACTAGATTTGTGCTAGGGAACTTGGAACCCTACATTGGTGCCTGGAAGACAAGCTAGCATTGTGTATTGGGAGGACTCCTATGGAAAGACTTTGTCACATTCTCAATCTGCCAGTACTCCATCTTGGTGAGTACTTATCCAACGGCCACTGGTGGCATCAAGATGAGATTGTGTCATGTGGGTAAAGTGTACAACTTCTGCAGAAGATCAAATTCTAAGTACTTAGCCGTGTCCCCGGTTATGGACAATACTGAGCAACTAAGGCTGAAGCTATGGAAGATCTCGACATTCATATTTCTCAAAGTTAAAAACTTGAGGGTGACAACAAGGGATTAGAAGCACTTGGATTTTTTCAAGAAGTTCAAAAAGATTTGACAAAGATCAAAAACTATTTTGAAAAGATAGGATAAAACTATATTGCTTTTTGCAAATGAGCCTAAACCCCACTTAACCAAATATGCATGTAATGATAGGATCCACATATTTCTACTTAGTAGTGAAACTTGCCAATACAATTCAAATGTATTGACCCTTGTGGTTGCAACTTATTATGTTGCATGTTTGTTTGATGTTAGTGAAGTGTGTTGAATAGGATTACAAGTCTACAACCAACATGACTGCATGTGGCACTTTGAAGATGAAGGACCCCATTGTCGTGGTGGTGGCACGGCAGATGCCATGGGTAGGCTAATGTAGTGGGCCAATGGATGCTAGTGGGATCTGGGGAGGGAAGACGCAACTGTCTTTTCACTCAAGCTGCCAAAGTGGTGATCTTTATTTCTCTCTTTGTGTGCTACAAGTGCTCCTAGAGCTGTTTACAGGGAAACTCTCTGAATCTCCCCAGCCTAACGTTGCTCAAAAGAAAACCCTCCCTTCCTCGTGGTCCAAACCTCCCTTATAAAGGGTGCCTTGGGTGCCCTTAGTCGACGGGCAAGCATATTCGAGGAATATGCTTGTCCCAAAGTGGTAACTCGGCCTACTTTCCTGTCCGCCTCCAACGACGGAAAAGTTCCAGTGCCCCCTTCAAGGCTCGGGCTCCTGCCTTGCCACCTCCGTGACCTCCTTCGCCTCCGTCCCCTGCCTCCTTGTCCTTGCGCTTGGCCTGTCCAGACCTCGCTAGCTGCCTATGCTTTGACCCTAAGCTTCTCCTTCTCCTGCAAGCTTCGTATAACTCGGCCCCACCTCGTGTTATTCGGCTTGTTCCTCACCTGCATGGAGATCATTTGTGTAACCCGGACGAGTTCTCTTTAACTCGGCCAGATCATCACTTTATACCTATACGTGAGCTTCCCGCCGCTTATCGGCCGACTTACATGATTCGGCCGACCTAGGCCGTAGCTCAGCCATCAGACGGGAACAATACCTCTGTCTTTCCCCATCTCTGACCTACCCGAGGTTAACCCCCCGACATTAGTCCCCGAAGCTGGTGTGGCCCTGCCAATTACTCTGGCCGGGTTATATCGCCTTCAACATTTCTTTAGTCTTGTTTCCAGCTATGGCCTCGTCCGAGGTTCCCTCATTCCTTCCCTCATACGCTAAGTCCTACGTGTCACCCCATCATTGCTTTTCTAGTTTTTAGGTCCTCTTATTACATTTACTGACAAGTTACAGTAAACCCTGTACCTGCTGCGCCGCCTCCATGACGCCTCGTGAGCCGCTCCGCTCGGGATTGTAACAACTTTGCTGTTTCTGTGGCCTCGTGTGGCTCCATTCACCGCCGTCGCTCGTTCCTCCACGATCTACGCGGTAAGCCACACCCACGATCCCACTCCCTCGCTCATTGCTTTGTCTATAAAGTGGGAAACACGCCTCCGGTTCCTCCTTCTCATTATCGCTTATCTCGCTCTCCTTCTTCCTTCCGCCTGTGTTTCCTTGCCGCTCCCGCTCACCAGCCGGGTTTTTGTCGTGAGATTCTACCGCTGCTCGCCTTTCCTTGCCGGCTACTACCGTGGCCCCGCCACGGTGAGTCCTCTCCGCCTTTTGCCCTAGATCGATCCGCATTGTTTTGCGTTCCGCCGATTTCTCCTCCTCTCGCCATTGTTTTCGTGCTAAGTTCTGACGGGCCCTGTAGCTCTAAGCTCTCCTCCGCCAGTTTTTTCTCCGCGATCTCTCACGGAACTATGTCAAGTTCGTCAGCCTGCCCTAGTCGAGGATGACGACGCTGGCTCTGCCCGGCGTGGATCGTGGCGGTGGCTCTTCGCCACGCCGCGAGATTGAGTGGTTCTCCGAACTCGTCGGATTCTGCCGAGGTTTCTTGCCGCTACCCGGCAATGAAGTCATCTCCATTCTCGAGAAGGCGAATACGTGGTTTTCATGTCCCACTTCGCCATGCTCGGTCTTCCTCTTAGCGACTTTGCTAGAGAATTTCTTGATTACTTCGGCCTTCAGCCGCATCACCTTCCCGCAAATGCCATAGCTTCTCTTTCCGCGTTCATCTCCGCTTCGGAGGGTTACTTCGGCCTGTGGCCATCAGTACATGTCTGGTCGAAATTCTTTCAGATTCGCCCAACGTCGCTCCCGATAAATCTCTGCATCCTTCCGAGAAGTTGCTCACCCAATGTGGGGCGGCATCCATAACACCTCGGAGGCAATCCGTGTTCCCCCGTGTCACCGGGTTGGAGTCGTGCAAGAAATGGCACAAATCGTTCTTCTACGTCAAAAACAGAGGGGCGGAAGACAAGATTCGGCTCCCCCCATTCTCAATTGGTCCACCTTCCAAAGTGAACTGGCTCTATAACCCGAAGACTCATGCCTGGCCGAGGCCTTGAGATTCGGTCAAGGAGTTGATTCGGGCCGGGTTATGCGGAGAAGACTTGATGGCAACTTTTATTAGTAGCGGGATCTGCCCCTTCCAACAAAGGACCCACAAGCTGTGCTACATGAGTGGTCCCCTGGACCCTAACCGAGTCTCGACCGTGGAGTTGGACAACTACCTTATCTGCAAGCGCGTCCGAGCTATTTTTAAGACGGAGATGCCTGATGATTGGACCTGGGGGTTAAAACCGTTCACCCGCGACAATCCGCCTCCCGAGGTAAACCCGATCTTCATCCTTCTATTTTTTCTCAGTTTTTAGAGTCTGGTTTTCATGATTTTCTTCTTATTATGCGGAGGTTTGCCAATGGAAGACGAGGACGCCAAGTTCGCAGCTCCCGGCTGCAGATAGGAGTTCCCGGATTCCGGGCGAGGATTCCGAGGAGTTCGCCCCTAAGTCGATCCCGCCTCGCCGAGCTCAAGAAAACTTCAGCAGGAGGAGGAAGGTGATTCGGACGAGGTCCAAATTCTTGAGGTAGTTGCCGCCATGCCTATTTCTTATGCATTTCCGGCTTCGCTTTCCCAGCTAATCCGCCGGCCAGGTTCATGACGCGAACCTATTGCTTCTCCTCCCGTTACCTCGGGAAACGGGGCCTCCTGATACCTCGGATGCGGTTCCTAAGAAGCGAGTAAAGAAATCCGTCGAATCCTCCTAGGCGTAAGACTATGCCCGGGTTCTTGGGTAAATTCTTTTGCCTATATTTCTCGCTTTTCTTCGCTTCTCATTTGACGAATCTTCTTTCTTACTTTTGCAGCGCTCCTCTTCCGTTAAACCCGGCGGTCCTAGCATGACTAGCCGTCCTATTCGCCGCCATCTCCTCCTCCTGCTGATAACACGAGTTCCTAGTCCTATTCGCCTGCTTCCCCCGCCTCGATAATTCGCCTGCTCGCCGTGATGCCCCTGAGATTTCTCCCATTGATCTGGATCCGATCCGCCCTCCGATGTTTCCGTTGAGCCTGCCCTCTATGGGCCCCAGGCTATCATTGAGCTTCCATCTACTCCGCAGTTCCTACGGTCATTCGACCTCTGCCGAGAAGATCGCTACCCGCGCCTCTCGCAAGCTTGACCTCTCTCGATCCTAAGGGTTTCGTCCCTCGAGGCGCAACCTCCCGCCGTGCCTCTTCTAAGGAGAAAGCGTGTTGTTGCCAAGACCTCTTCTCGAAAAAGTCTTGCGGCACTTCTCACCAAGTATTGCCGAGGCTCGCAAGGAGTCAGATCGCCAAAGGCACCTATTCTCGCCACCGCGCGGTTTACCGCCCTTCATAAGAGTCCTGCGAATCGCCGTGGTGACCGCCTGCGGGGTAAAGTTCTAACCCTTGACTAGCTGTAACCTTGAGCTGGTTGAATTTGCCAACAACCGGAATGCGCCGATCTTTGAGGGCAATCCGTCAATCAACCCTTCCATTTTCGACATCGGTCGCTTGACCAAGCCCGATTTATCATTGATACGAACAAGATGAATGCGGTAATTGTTTTATTTCCAGTCTTAAATTATTTTCCACATGTTATCATGCTCTCCAGTCCCGAAACTTGCAAGGAAATAACTTGTTGTATGCTTGGAAGTTTGACGTACTTTATTTCTAAGGTTTTAGTTCGCCACCTAGTTCATAGTTTATTTAGTTTTGACGTTTTGAATATCCACCCACTTAGATCCGAGTTAAGTTTTGCTTGGCTCGGATCTAGTTTAGCTTTGAATATCCGGCCATCTAGAGCCAATTAGGCGTTGCTTGATTCGGATTTAGTTTAGCTTTGAATATCCACCGCCTAGATCTCGAGTTAAGTTTTGCTTGGCTCGGATCTAGTTTAGCTTTGAATATCCAGCCTCTAGAGCCGAATTAAGCTTTGCTTGATTCGGATCTAGTTTAGCTTTGAATATCTAGCCGCCTAGATCTGAGTTAAGTTTTGCTTGATTCGGATCTAGTTTAGCTCTGAATATCCAAACGCTTAGATCCGAAGTTAAGTGTTTTGTTGGCTCGATCTAGTTTAGCTTTGAATATCCAGCCTCTAGAGCCGAATTAAGCTTTGCTTGATTCGGATCTAGTTTAGCTTCGAATATCCAGCCGCCTAGATCTGAGTTAAGATTTGCTTGATTCGGATCTAGTTTAACTTTGAATATCCAGCCTCTAGAATTAATTGCTTTGCTTGATTCGGATCGATTAGCTTCGAATATCCGGCCGCCTAGATCGAGTTAAGTTTTGCTTGGCTCGGATCTAGTTTAGCTTTGAATATCCAGCCTCTAGAGCCGAATTAAGCTTTGCTTGATTCGGATCTAGTTTAGCTTTGAATATCCAGCCGCCTAGATCTGAGTTAAGATTTGCTTGATTCGGATCTAGTTTAGCTTTGAATATCCAGCCTAGAGCCGAATTGCTTTGCTTGATTCGGATCTAGTTTAGCTTTGAATATCCAGCCCTCTAGAGTAATTAAGCTTTGCTTGATTCGGATCCACTAGCTTCAACCTTCCTTTATCATCTTGCTCCATTTCTCGGTGTTGCACATGATCGACGGACCGCGAGTTCCGAGGTTGCTCTTCTTGCATCGCAAGTTGGAGGAGAAGTATGAGAGAGTTCGCCTGCGTGGCGAAGAAGGCCTAAGTCGACGCTTTCTTTTCCTTATTCCCAACTTTCTTATATACTTGTCCGTGAAGTAGCCGCTTACTTCTCGCTGAATAGGTAATATCAATAATCTCAATATCCGCCTTGAAAAGAAGGTCAAGTCCTTGGAAGGTTAGTTTCCTTTCCCCCCTTCTCCCTCTTCTTTTAATATCTATGCTGAGTTTCCTTATTGCGTTGGGTTGTGGTAAAGCCGAGTTGCAATTTCGTGGCAGCGTCGCAACAAGATTGCGTGCCCATGCCTGACGTGATGCTTCATTTTTTAGAACAAAGCGTAGTTCATTCGGCGCAACTACAAGAGAAGGATGATGAGATAGCTCGCCTGAAATCCGAGGTGAATGCACTCAAGCTCTCTCAGAAATCCGAGCTAGAAAAGGTTGATCAAGAATTCTCTTTGGAAAAGAGCCGGCTGACTGGATCGGAGAAGAACAAAGAACTCCTCAAAGCCGAACTTAAAACTCACGATTTGAGCAAGGAGATTGCTCGTTTCGAGAAGAGTAAAGCTATCGGGCTAAGGATCTTCAAATAATGATGACTTATATCCATCGTAGTTATTTGGCCTGAGCTAAAAATTTTTCTTCTTTGCTATCTTTTGACATGTCCATGTTTTGCGCAGATCACTTTCCCGAGGCCAAACCCGTGAGCACTAGAGCTGTTCTTGCGCGCTGCTCGCCGAGGTGAACTGTTGATGTTGAGTTTGAATACTCCATGGAGGATTTCTTGGTTTCCGTTGGTCTTTGCGGTTGGTCCGATGAAAATCATGGGTCGGGACTTGGTGCAGCCGCTATCAAAGCTTACCACGACTCTGGCCGAATACCTCGTGGTCCCCGATATTGACAAGTCAAGTTATTGGTGACCAGAAGGCATCCGAGACAATTGAGTCTTTGAGAGAATCCATTGCGGCGTCTTGGTGCCGACATGGCCCTCTGTAATCATGTCATGGTATGAAGATATCTCTTGACATTCGATGAATCTGACCGGCTCCCTTGGGTTGAAGATCCCACCTTGTTTCTTTGCAAGCTCGGGCCTTCCAGCTCGTCGAGTATGCCGATGTGCACACTTGGAATGAAGGGCCGAGTTTTCTCCCAGATCCGGATCAGGAGATCGCGGCTGAAGATGCTCCGGGTGATGATTCCGCTGAGCACGGGGAAGATGAAGATGATTCGGCCACATCCAATAGCTCCAGCTCAAGCTCAGATAGCAATGGTGATGCACGATCTTCCTCCAAAGGCACTGGGCATTCTACTGCGCGTACTGACGCCCCTGAACAACCCCGTGATACCGCCGAAGTTACTCCTGGGTCGGCGGAAGGTGAGGTAACCTCAGTCGAAGTTCCCCCTACTTCGGAGTGCCCCGCACCTGATCAAGTGGTTCCTCCTCCAACAAACGATGCCTAGATTTATTCGTGATCCCTGGTATGCCGGGTGTTCCATGTAGACGAAAAAATTTGTTAACTCGTATGATTCGAGGTTCTTTTGCTATGTGCTCGAGATTCTTAATTAAATGGATACTTGTCCTAATTCTTGCCTTGTTGGCTTATAATTTCTCCATCTTCGTGTTTAATTTTTTGCCTTTGTTGGCTCATAGTTTCCGGTCGTTGGTTTAGGTGCCAAAGTCCATGTGTTTATGAATCGACATTCTATAATAATTCCCGAGTGAATACTTTGGGCACCAAGGTGCATATTCGTAACGTGAAAGAAAACAACATATGGCACTCTCCGAGTTATTGCTCGATCGCCAATGTTCAAGTGTGTAACGAAAGAGATAAGTATACCATATGGCAGTCCCCGAGCCATCTCCGATGCCGAGGTCTAAACCTATAATACCAAATAATCATTGCATATGGCAGTCCCCAGTAACTCTAGGTGCCTAGATTCAAATATCAAACATAAAATAATATCACATATGGCAGTCCCGAGTAAGCCTGGGTGCCGAGGTTCAAATATCAAACATGAAATAACATCACATATGGCGCCCCCGAGTAACCGCCCAGGTGCCGAGGTTTAAATATCGAACATGAAATAACATCACATATGGCGTCCCCGAGTAGCTGCTCGGTGCCGAGGTTCAAATATCAAACATGAAATAACATCACATATGGCAGTCCCGTAATCGCCCGGGTGCCGAGGTTCAAATATCAAACATGAAATAACATCACATATGGCGTCCCAGTAATCGCCTGGGTGCCGAGGTTTAAATATCGAACATGAAATAACATCACATATGGCAGTCCCGAGTAGTCGCCTGGGTGCCGAGGTTCAAATACACGATATAAAATAAATATAACCTTGGCGCCCCCGAGTCAACGCTCTGTGCCGAGGTGCAAATACATCATTGGTTTTTGACCTTAAGACACAACCCTATGAGTAAAATGGTCAAGTAAAGCCACATTCCAGGGCGCCGCTTTCTTCACCAGCTTTGTTTGCCTTGCCTTTCCAGGATTGAGCGTCAATCGATAATATGCATCACAGCAAGGCTTTGCTCACGATAAATGGTCCTTCCCATGGGGGTGATAACTTGTGCATGCCGGTATGCGTTGCACCAGGAGTACTAAATCTCCTCTTGGAATATTCTTGGATTCACTTTCCTGGTGTGGTACCGTAAGTTCTGCTGATAGATGGCCGATCGTGATAATGTCAATTCTCCGGCTTCTTCCAACAGGTCTCGATCTTGCCGAGCTACTTCATTTGCCTCAAGATGTATATTGAGTAACTCTTGGCGAGTCATGTATTATGTCGGTGAAGCACGGCCTCGCCCCATACCAAAAAAGAATGGTGTATAACCTGTTGATCTGTTCGAGTAGTCCTGAGGCTCCATAATACTGCTGGTAATTCCTCAATCCAACATCCCGCCGACCTTTGCAATGGTTCGACTAGTCGTGGTTTTATTCCCGACAAAACCAGTCCATTAGACCTTTCAACTTGTCCATTGGATGCTGGGTGAGCCACTGAGGCAACATCTAGTCTTATGTGCTTCTCTTGGCAAAATCTAGAGAAGGCTCCTTCTGCAAAGTTCGTGCCATTATCCGTAATGATGCTATGTGGGTATCCGTATCTCAAGATGATATCCTTGAGGAATTTCACTGCTGTGTGCCCATCACACTTTTTGATTGGTTTTACTTCAATCCATTTTGTGAACTTGTCTACCATTACCAAGATGTGGGTCATTCCTCCTCTTGCCGGCTTGAAAGGTCCTACCATGTCTAGACCCCATACGGAAAATGGCCAGGTAATAGGTATTGTTTTTAACTCGGCCGACGGCATATGTATTCTGGTTGCATATCTCTGACACCCATTGCATTTCTTAACTAATTCTTCTGCCTCTTTTAACGCCGTTGGCCAGTAGAATCCATGCCTAAATGCCTTGGCTACTAAGGCGCGAGACGAGGCATGGTGCCCACATTCTCCTTGATGTATATCTAGAAGGATTTCATGACCTTCTGTAGGACTCACGCATCTCTGCAATATGCTCGTTACGCTTCTTTTATATAACTCATTGTTTATGATTGTATATGCCTTTGCTCTTCTGACAGTTTGTCTGGCTAGTACTTCATTACTCGGCAGTACCGCGTCTTTTAGGTACGAAAATATGGGTTGCCCATATGGCGTTCTTTTCTGCAGTGATTTCATTGTCTATCTCCATTTCTTCGCCGATGTATTTACCTCGGCTCTTTCCATGATTGTTATTACCTCGCTGTCCCCTCTTTAGGGTTCTAATCTCTTTGCGGATCTACTTCCATCGGCAGATGATTCTCTCCGAATTTGCCGGGATAAATATTGATTCGGACTCTGGTGATGGGTTTATTGATGGTTTCCTGAGGTGTTCCAGGGCTATACCTGGCGGAACAGACTGCCGGGTTGATCCTAACTTTGACAATGTATCAGCAGCGTCATTTTCCGCTCGTGGTATGTGGTGAAATTCACATCCTTCAAAATATCCACTGATCTTTTGCACGTGGAATCTGTATAAAGCCATATTAGCATCTAATGCGTCCCAAGTGCCCGATACTTGTCTGCTACTAGGTCCGAGTCACCGTAACATATGATTCAAGGTATTCCCATTTCTTTTGCCACCTTTAATCCATGGACTAGTGCCTCATATTCAGCTACATTGTTGGACGCAAAATGTATTTGCAAGACATATTTCAATTGGTCTTTTAGGCGAGGTCAAGATTATTCCTGCCCAAACCGCTCCTTAGTTTGGAACCATCAAAATGCATTGTCCAAGAATTTGGATCCGCAATGGTGGCTCATATTGCACCTCGGCCCAATCTACGAGAAAGTCGATGACCTGAGATTTGATTGCATCTCTTCTATCGAATTGTGGAGCATATGGTGATAACTCGATCGCCCATTTTGCTATTCGCCACTTGCATCTTTGTTGTTCAATATGTCGGCTATGGGGCCTCACATATTACTCGATGGGATGCTCTTCAAAGTAATGCTTAAGCTTTTGCCCGACATATATACTCCATAGGCCATCTTCGATAATGCGGATAATTCGCTTTGAGGTGGATAATACTTCACTTAGATAGTATACTGGCCTTTGAACCGACTTACCCTCTTCAATCGCTCCACTACAACCACAAAGGTTAACTACTCGATTGGTAGCCGCTATATAAAGTAGCATAGGCTCTTTTGATAATGGAGAAGCTAAAATGGGTGCCAGAATTCAACATCTTTTTCAACTTGTTAAACGCAATGTCGGCTGGGAGTCCAAATTAATTTGTCCGACTTTCTCATCGATTGATAAAGTGGCGGTTTTTCTCCCAGCCGACATACAAATCGACTAAGCGAGGCGAGGCAGCCCGTGAATTTTTGTACATCATTCGACATCTCGGCAACTCCATTTTTCTATTGCTCTTATCTTCGTCGGATTAGCCTCGATACTGGCCGGACACAAGGAAACCAAGTAGTTTTCCTGCTTGCACGCCGAACGGCATTTTTCCGATTAAGTTTCATTCGAACCTTCTCGTGTTCGCAAAGTTTGCCGATATCTTCTAGCAAGGTTCTCGCTTTCCTTAGTTTTGATGACTACGCCATCCACATATACTTGTACATTTTTCCTATCCGATCATGTAAGCATTTTTGCATGCACCTTTGGTACGTTGTTCTGCATTTCAGCCGAATGGCATCGTGCGATAACAATAAGCCCTGCACGGGTAATAAATGCGGTCTTTATTTGATCGGCGGATTTAACGGTATCTCGTGGAAACCGATACGCGTCTACAAATGATAACAACTCACAACCAGCGGTCGAGTCAATGACTTGGTCTATTCTAGGCAATGGAAAAGGATCTTTTGGACATGCCTTGTTCAGTTAGTGTAGTCAATACACATTCGCCACACAATGGCTACATTGGGATCATCTTTTTCTTTTCAACTAGCACCGGATTTGATAGCCAATCCGGATAAAGCACCTCCATAATAAACCCGCGAGAAGCCGAGTTATTTCATCCCCTATTACTTTTCTCCCTGTCTTGAAGCGGCGAGAGGTTGTTTCACCGGCCGTGCTCGGCCCGACGTTCAAAGAGTGCTCACTAACTCCCTAAGACACCTTGCGTGTCTTGTGTTGACCATGCAAATATGTCCCGATTCTCACGGAGGAAGTTGGTGAGCTCGCCCTATTTAGCGTCAAGACCTGCACCAATAGTAACGTGCGCCTGGTACCGCTCATCAATCTGAAACTTCTTCGCCTCTTTGGTTGGTCGAAAGAAACGCCATGAGGGTTGGCCAATGCCGCATGCTTAATTGTCCGACCGGCGAGGGCTGCTACCTCTTGAATCCTTTTCTTTTCTCTTGCTATGACCAATGATTCGGCCAAATTTGACCCGGCCGAGGCACACTCCATTGACTTCCTGTAATCCCCTGCAACTGTTATCACTCCTTGTGGTCCGGGCAATTTCATTTTTAGATAACCTATATGACAACTGCTCATGAATTTGGCCAGTGCGGGCCGTCCGAGTAGAGCATGATAACAGCTTTCCAGATCAACCACCTCGAACTCCAAATTTTCTGCTGCAGCTATCTCTTGTATCAATAAGACGTCCACTCGGACTTTACCAATGGGCTCACATGAAAGCCTGGCACTATCCCATGGAAAATTGTCCTTGTGGATCAAAGATGTTCTGATATACCGAGCTTGTGCATGGTATCTTTGTACATGATGTTAATACTGCTTCCATTGTCAATGAGTACTTTTGAGAATTTCACATTGATGCTTGGTCCCACAAATGTCGGATCCAACACAAGTGCGTATGACCCTGGACTCGGCATTATCCTGGGGTGATCTTTTATACTCCAAGTTATCTCTTGATCGACCACGACCGATATCTTGGCATCTGGTACAACCGCATTCACCTCCATATGTCGGGCACCGCACACTGTTTGTCTGCTGTTTGTGAACACGCAGAAGACCGGTGATGTTCCTGTAATCATTAAGTCCCAAGATTCGCCGGATTTATCCTTCCGTCCTGCCCCTGGTTCATCACTTGATGCACTGCGTCCCTCCGATCCGAGTTATCATACCTCGGCGGGCGGCAGATCGCTTGCGTGCATTCGCTCCAGTTAACTGCGGTTGATGCTGATGTTGCATCTGATGGGGAGCCTGAACTCCCGCCGGGTTACCCATCGCATTTTTCATCCAGGCGCATTGCCGGGTTGTATGATTGGCTGGTCTAGATGGGTTCGATGTGTGAAATTTGCACGGCTGATCCAACATGGATTCAAATGTATACTTCGGCTTTTCTTGCCATTGCTTCTTTTGCTCTGGGGTCCATTGCCTCTTTCCATCATTCCTTGCAGTCCACTGTTGAGGTCCATTTTTCTGCCGTTGAGTTGCTCCGTGACTTGGCTGATCTTGGGCCACAGCTGCCACCTGGGCCGAATTATACCTATAATCCGGCCTCTCTTCTCTTCTTCTTCCTCTGAAATCACGCCTAGACGACCCGGCCAATTCTCTTGTGTATTGGTCTTGCTGCTCACGATGATGATCCGCCGACATTAACGGTTGGGTTGGGTCACCCAAAGCATAGGAGTCCGCTATTCGATAGTTTCCGCCAAGGTGGTTGGCATATCTCTCGCAGCGTTGCCACAACACATCGTAACGGCAGCCTTGCGAACCAAGCGATCGCTATGCGATTCAATAACTCCTTCACATGAGTTTCTCAAGTTACACCATCGAGTTAAAAACTCTCTATCTGTTCATTCGCCTCGCTTGCACATGGCCAGCCGTGGTCTATTCGGTCTCGATATGTGCCGGTGAAGTTGACGAACATCTCTTCAAAATCTAACCAAAGAGCTGATACCGCTGGTTGATTATTCAACCATACTCGCTGGTCCTTCCAACATCTCGGGACATACCGCACCGCCATCTCAAGTTGCCACTGCTATCTTCATCATGTGGCATAATCAATTAACCAATCTTGTGGCTTGGTACTTCCATTGTATGTTTTGTGCCTCTTGCCAACTGAAAATTCGCACCGTGGTTCCCATGATCCGTGGTCCAAAACACGGACCCGGTGGACCTTGCTCTTCCAATAGTTCGGACGGTATAACCGATCCAATTTTACTCTTGCATCATTTCTGGCAAGTTTTACATGCAGATTACATCCGCATCCCATAGTGATTGTTTCCACCTGATTCGCATTCTACCTCGAATATCCATCATTATACCTTTCATTTATTTGATTGTAGCGAGCTGGTCTCACTTCTCTTTCTGCCGAGGCTCGAGTCTAGGTTGCGGGTTGAGCGGCACTTCTCTCCCTTACGGGGTTTGATTTTCATGATTGTCTCTTGCGGGTTCTCTCTGCCGTTACCTCCTCGCCGTCCTTTTCCATACTGCCGTGGTTTCTCTCCCACTATTACCTCGGCTCGCATTGCCTCTGTTCTCATTCGCCTTTCCGCTATTGCGGGTCATACGGGACAATCTGCTTGTTCCTCTTCCCGAGGTTCTGCCTTTTCTTTTCTAGCGTTGTTTCCGGGTGATGATGCCGCTATGGCGATAGCAGCGCCCTGCCGAATGAACCATCCGTGAAGCCCCTGGTCTTGCGGGTTGAATCTGAGCATTTCCTCATTTCTTTGGTTATGCGCACCAGCTCATTCACTCTTTCTTGTTGCTCGCGAAGCTTCCCTGTTAATCCTCTAATTCCAATCTTTGCGGCATTCGCCGCTCTCGTGTTTTTCGCGGGTATTGTACCTCGGCAAACCCAATCGCTGATTCGGCTCTGAGCTTCATGCTCTTTGTTAATATCGCTCATGAGGTTCTTTCCTCTTAATCTCAGTTCGTCCACCGCTCGGGCGATATCAAGCTTGTTAGCTTTTGCATATTCCCTCGTGGGTCTGTTCAAGGATTCCCTCAGGCCGATACTTCTGGGCCTCTACCAAAGCACTTTTGCTGGTTTCCTCTAACTCACTTCGAGCATTTGCGGATCAAGTATCGGCGCTTCTGAGGCGTAGTTAAGTTCTCTATAGTTGCACGAAGGATGTTCTCTGGTCTCTCCAGGTGGTCCTCTCACTCTAGGCGCCTTTGGGGTGGTGTCATGTAGCTCGGCGGGTTTGTCACGGCGGAATTACCTCTGCGGTTTGCGGTGTGATGCTTGGCGGGACCACTGCGCTGGCGGGTTCTCTGCTTGACCGGCCAATCTTGCTCCTGCTGCGTCCTGCTGCGACCATCACCTCGGCGCTGGCGGGCGCTCTCGATGGACAGCTCGGCTGCGCGAGGTGGTTCCCCGCAACAACAACCTGGTGAGGATAGATATCGGAGACGTCGACGCCGACGTAGATTCTGCTTTCGCCCGGGCCGATGAAGATCCGTTGCGGGGAGTCTTCCCTGAAGCTCCTGCATTGTCTCGACATAGTCGTGAGACCAAATCTACAGACCACGCCCGGAAACAACGCTCGCCGGTGTTGATGAAGTTTCCGTCCGGATCACAACTCCATTAGCACCGCTGGCCCCTGATGGCGCCAACTGTCGTGGTGGTGGCACGGCGGATGCCATGGGTAGGCTAATGTAGTGGGCCAATGGATGCTAGTGGGATGCGGGGAGGAAGACGCAACTGTCTTTTCACTCAAGCTGCCAAAGTGGTGATCTTTATTTCTCTCTTGTGTGCTACAAGTGCTCCTAGAGCTGTTCTGAAACTCTCTCGAATCTCCCCACCTAACGTTGCTCAAAGAAAAACCTCCTTCCTCGTGGTCCAAACCTCCCCTTATAAAGGGGTGCCTTGGGTGCCCTTAGGGCTGACGGGGCAAGCATATTCGAGGAATATGCTTGTCCCAAAGTGGTAACTCGGCGGCCTACTTTCCCTGTCCGCTCTCCAACGACGGCAAAGTTCCAGCGGCCCCCCTTCTGCGTGCCTCGGGCTCCTGCACTGTCACCTCCGTGACCTCCTTCTGCTCCTCTGTCCCTGTGCCTCCTTGTCCCTTGCGCTTGGCCCTGTCCAGATTCCTGCTAGCCTGCAGCTATGCTTTGACCCTAAGCTTCTCCTTCTCCTGCAAGCTTCGTATAACTCGGCCTCACCTCGTGTTATTCGGCTTGTTCCTCACCTGCATGGAGATCATTTGTGTAACCCGGACGAGTTCTCTTTAACTCGGCCAGATCATCACTTTATACCTATACGTGAGCTTCACCGCCGCTTATCGGCCGACTTACACATGATTCGGCCGACCTAGGCCGTAGCTCAGCCATCAGACGGGAACAATACCTCTGTCTTTCCCCATCTCTGACCTACCCGAGGTTAACCCCCCGACACCCATGCTTATAGATATTCTGCTGCAATGTAATGTGATAGCCAAATGAGCTATGTAAGATGTAATGAATTATTTTATTCCTGGTTATGAAGTTGTATTATGACCTTTGTTTCTTGATATTACATCTTAACTGTGGATGCTAGCTATTGATCCAGGGACTAGCATTGTAAACACAGGGATCTCTACCTTATTAAAGGTTGGGAACCTTATAGATGGTATCAGAGCACTGTGTTGCCTGTAGGATTGTAACCCTAGGATTGGACAAAACCGCTTAGAAGAATAGGAGTTGTATTTGTTCCAAAACTTATTTACAAACAATCTTGTAAACCCTTTCCTCAACCATTTTTGGTTTTGACTCTACATCTCTTCTATTTCAACTTGATGGACAAAGCCTACCCCATGGACAAAGACTTTACCATGTGCAAAAGATTTCATCAACTCTATTGACTTCAACATCTTCAACTCTAATGGCTTCAACTTCTTCAACTCTAATGACTTCAACATCCTCAACTCTGATGACTTCAACATCTTCAACTCTAATGACTTCAACATCTTCAACATTTTCACCAAGGACTTCAACCTTGGATATCACTAAGGACTACAAGTGAGAACCAAGAGACATTAGATTGCCCACCAAAGATGTTGATATCAAGTTAGTGTATGGATCATATTGACCTATGAGGTATGACTATACTAGGTTGATTATTTCAAG
The DNA here is from genome assembly GCA_030063025.1 of Avena longiglumis. Taxonomy (NCBI): domain Eukaryota; kingdom Viridiplantae; phylum Streptophyta; class Magnoliopsida; order Poales; family Poaceae; genus Avena; species Avena longiglumis. Next base: position 53,965,810 of record CP125976.1, read on the forward strand.
AAAACTTGTTATTTCTTTCAACTCATGAGTTAAACCCATAATTTGATAAGTGAATAGTTGCTTGTTGATTGCTTGATTGTTTGATTGAACATGTTTGGTTTTTGAGTTGTGTGCTAGAACTTCTTAAAAATATATCCACCAATACTCATCCCTATCAAACCAACAGATGCCTCCTCGTCGTGCCAACCCCAACCAAAACAACAACATCACCCCTGAGATGCAGCAGATGATGGCAGCTCAGACACAGTTGATGCAACATATGACCACATATATACATAATCAGAACAACAACAATAACAAAAACAACAACAATCAGAATAACCCTCCAGCACTTGACATGCTCACCAAGTTTCTGAAACTTAGGCCTACAAGGTTCTCTGGAACAACTGATCCAATGGAAGCTGATGATTGGTTACGTTCAGTGAACAAAGACTTAGTGACTGTTGGCTACATCGATGAATTGCAGCATTTCTGCTTGAAGGACCAGCAGCAACATGGTGGGACAACTTTCAAATCACCACTCCCCTTGAAGTGATAACATGGGCTATTTTTGAAGATGGATTCAGAACAACTCACATTTCACCTGGAGTGATGTACTTGAAGAAAAAGGAGTTTCACAATCTGAAACAACGTCACCTCAGTGTGGCTGAGTATATTGAAGAATTCAACAATCTGGCACGATATGCACCGGATGAAGTTGATACAGATGCTAAGAGAAAAGAAAAATTTCTTGAAGGACTTAATGATGAGTTGAACATGCAACTAGTTGTTGCCTATGTCCCAACTTATCAATCACTCTATGACAAAGCCACTATTTTGGAAAACAAGATGAATCAAGTTGAGAACAGAAAGAGGAAGCATAAACTCAAGAATCACTCAGGATCATCAAAGAAGAAGCATTCATTCAAAAAGAGCAATGAAGATTCTGAACTACATCGGTATCACCACTACAACAATGGAAATGATAATGACGATGGAGATGACCTTGATCAGAACGAACATGACACTTTCAAGAAAGACATTAGCCAGTTGCACTGCTATAACTGCAAGGAACTTGGACACTATGCACCAGACTGTCCTGAGAAAAACAAGAAAAATGATGCTAGAAGAGCCAGTGGAAATGACTCCAATGTGACCCAGAAAGGACATGTGAACCACATTGACATGAATGGAAACCTAGAAGATATAGAATAAGTGGATGTCAAAAACTAGTTAACTCAGTTGAGTCAAATAAGGATTCCTTGTCTGATATAAAGTGTTGAACCCATAGTCAAGTGAACCATCAATGTAACCCTATGAGACTTTATTTTAAGGGTGGTAGTACCCTAGTTGCCTTGAAGCCAACTTGTAACCTTTAGCCTTCCCAAATCTCGGGGCGAGATTTATTTTAAGGGTGGTAGCCTGTCACATCCCAAAATTTTCCAAATTTTGAAATGTGAAAAATAAAGAAACAAAATAAAACTTTGTTGAAAATTAGGGTGAGAAGAAACTTTTTGAATTCAATTGGAAACTTTCAAACCTATTTTGATCAAATAAAATCCTACAGAGAATTAAAAAGATAAACAATTAATAAAGAAAGTTTTGATAGTTGGAATTACTGTTTTAGATCTTTTAATAAAAAGATTTGTTTTTCAAAAGAAAAAGGTAGAATTATAAATAAAGATTATTTCTTAAAGCCAAATTAAAATCTTGACCAAGCTTTTGGAATAAAACATTCCTATTTGATAAAAAGAGTAAAGGTTTAATTAAATAAAATAATGAGGATTTAATATCCAATTTTATTTAAGTAAAGGCTTTTCCCATTTTAAATAAACACTAAAACTTATTAATTTATTTTAATAAGTTTTCAAAGTGTTTTATATTTTCAAATAAAACCTACTGAAATGATTTTGGTATTATTTAGATTTCAAATGGAGATTTTAATAAATCAAATCCTATTTGAATTAATAATTAAGGACTAATTTATTTAATTTTTAAATAGATCCTAAAAGAATTAAAGTATTATTTTATTTTGGACTTTGGTTTGTGTGGTTGAACAGAACTAAAAATTATACAAAGTTTGGCAAAGATTTGAAATCTTTTGAGTGTTTAATTGTTTGATTGAAAATCAAAACAGAAAATCAAATAGAAAAAGAAAAAGTAATCAGAATGAAAAAAATAGAAACAGACTCAACCCACTAAGCCGGCCCAGCAAGCCCAACTACCCCCCGCCACGCGCGAAACTTTTTCACCCGGAAAAGAACCCACACAGTCACTGACGCAGAGGACCCACTCCCATTCTCTCTTTCGCTGACAGCACGACCCCACGCCACCTCAGCGTCGTCTCCCTCGCGACCTTTCTTCCTCGCCGTTGCTGCCTTTGAATGCGGCGATGAATGCGAGTTACTGCCGGCGTTATTCTCGCCCCTGACCACGCGTACAAAACCGCCCACGCCTCATCTACCTTTCCCCCAAAACAGCGCCTCCCCTCTGACCCTAGGCTGTTCCGATTTTGAGCTCAACCACCGCCGTCTCCGACGAGCTACGCGAGCAATTCCGGCCACATTCCGCCACCTCTTGCCTCCCATTGCACACGAGTTTGTTTTCCACCCCCAGGCGCATCTGCCAGTGCCTCGAACTCGCCCGCGAGTGCCCCACAGCCTCGGCTTCGACATCATCTGAGCGCCACCGCCGTCTGCTGACGCTCCGGCGAAGTATTCCCGTAAGCAGCCGTCCTCCCCTCTCCTTCCCGATGACACTCCTGCACTCGCCACACTCGCCCGCGTCTAACCACGCCTTTGTTTTGCCTTGGGGTGAACTGCAGCGTCGCCCTCGACGACCTCCAGAGCCGCCTGACGCCGCCACCCACTCCGACGAGCAATCGTCGCCGTCCCTGAGCACCCCTCGCCAAGCCAGCGCCACCTTGAGCTTCACCTCGACCTCACGAGCACGGTGAGCACCTCCGCTTCTTCCCTTGCTTCCTGTACCGCCGACACCGCCGCATCCCGAGCGTGCGCCGCCAGCGCCGCCAGATCGTGGTCGAGCTGCTGTGAACCGTTAGATGCAAAGCGTCTGGCTGCGATTAGAACTAGACGAAGGGGTATGCGCCCATCCGATCCATTCGTTTTAAGTTAGATCCAACGATCCACGGAGGCCGATCCACCCTAAGCGGTACCGGCCAATAAGATTGCACCGCGTGGCACTGGTTTAATTTAAAACAAAATTCTGAATCTGATTTGTATGCAAACTTGTAAAATTCATAACTTTAAATCTACAAGTCCAAATTTTGCAAATTTTATATCAATGGAATCAGCAGAACTTGCACTTTGCAACCATGCACTTTGTTTAATGTTTTGCTTCTAGAAAATTGGTTGAAATTGCAGAAAGTTGTGTAGGATTATTTTGAATATAAAAATTGTTCTAGATAAATTTTTAATGTGAAATATTTGCAAAATGGTTTGTTGTGAACTTAATGACCCTAGGAACCAACTCATGGATTTAAAAATGATTTTTGTGAAGTTTAGGAATAAATACTTGAATTAGCTCATTTCTAGTCAAATAAAAATATTGATTTTGATATGGAAATGATTTTTGAGTAAAATCTTTGGGAAATGTTTTGATTCAAACCTTCTGACCCTAAACACCAAGTTTTGTGAATTAACAACTTATTTGATGAACAATATAAGAATATTGCTTTGCTAAAAGCATCTTTCAACCACATAAAATAATGAAATGACTTAAAAATGGTTTATAGATAAAACCTTTTGCAAATGGTTTTACCACTTTAGTAAAAGGACCACTTTGAACTTTATAATGTTTAGAGCCTAGTAGAAACCACCTTTGCAAATAAAATGTGGCATCCCGCAAAACCACTACTAGAAAATCGCGTTGATTTTGTGCATCGCATCATCATAATCGCATGTCTTGTCTCGGCGCATTAGCATAACATCGGCATGCATCTATTTGTTTGAAACCATTTTGCTAAAAACCATAATTTGGTTTTTATATTAAACGCCCCGTCTTTATTCAAAACCCAAAACCCGGGCTTGTCCGGATTATTTTATTTTGTCTTGCATCGGTTTGCAAAAGTCCCGTTTATAAATAATAAAATATTTAATTTATTTTAGTGGGGGCAGTCGGACGGGCCAACTCGACCCGAACGACCACCCCCGTATTAAACAAATCGGTCCACCCTACACCTGCCCTTCTAAATCCTAAGCCCACCAACTATCCTACCCACAACCCTGGCCACCTCACTCCCACCTATCACAATCGCCGTCACCTCTCCTCTTCCCCACCCAATCAATCGGTCGCCACCTAGCCTACCTCCTCTCTCTCCTTTCTCTCCCACTCAAACTCACCCGGACACACACGCCACGCAACACACGCACGCCTGTGACGCCTGCCCACCCGGTCCCACCACCCCCAGCCCTTCCCCACCTCCGCTCGAGCGGCCACGCCGCCGTCCTGCAGCTCCCTCCACCTCCAGCGCGCTCACCCTCTCCCCTGAGCGGCCCCCTCCTCCGGCGGCCCCGGCCCTGCGTCCCCTAGCGCCGCGCTCCCTCTCCATAGCGGCTGAGCCCGCCCGGCCTCCCTTCCTCACACCTTCCACGGGCGACCCATACCTTGCGTCTGCGCCACGCGGCGCGTCTAACCCGCCGCCCGGCGCCCGTCCTGGCGTCGCCTGTCTCCGCCGCCCTCCGTCGTGCCGCCCTCCGCCTGCCTTCGCGGTTTCGCGGCCGCCCGCCCGCGCCGCCGCCGCCGCCCGCGTCGCGGACCTCCCTCTTCGCCCTGCGCCCTCCCTCGCCCGCCGCGCCTGCCCACTGCCCCGGCCTCCGCGCGCCCGGCGTCCGCAGCCTCCCTCCGCTCCGGCCTCCACCGCCCGAACGGCCGTCGTCTGCCGCCCGCCGCCGCCCGCCGAGACCGTCCTCACGGCCTTGGTCCCCCTCTGGCCGCCGCCCTCGTCGACCGCAGCAGCTGCTCCACCTCAGTCGGCCTCCGCCACCCGTGGTTCCGTGGCCGCCCGAGTTCGCCGTCTCCACCAGCGGCCGCGCCCAACCGCCGCCTCGCCGGAGAGCCCGACCCCTGCCGGCGTGCTCGCACTCGGTGAGGTCCCTTTGGACCCCTCTCTGTGCACGCATCCCAAGGCAGCAGCTCGTGCCCCCGAGAATCAACCGACGATAGGGCCCCCGGTGTTTGATGTGAGAAGCCGAACCCGAACCCGGACGTCACTAGAAGGACCATCGACAAGATCTTGCACGCGAGCACCGAACATATACTACTTGGAACAACAGGGCCTCCTCTCGGAATGCCAGGCTCTTCTTCAAGGACGCCAAGTACTCTTATCTCCAAGACCGACCCCGGCGTCGGAGTCGAGAGCCCCGACAAGAACTCCATCACGGAACAACTAGCACTCCGACAGGGACCCTGGAGACCCGGCGTCGAGCCCCAAGTTCGTCCCCGATAATCAAGGTGGAACCCCAAGACCCCGAAGCCCCGATCCGAAGGCCGATCCGAAGCGTCAAGGCCTCCGCCATGGAATCAACAAGATCATCACGAAACGCCAAGTACTTCTTTCAGGGCGCCATGATCGTCGACATGACCCGAAGACTGAATCGACAAGCACGCAAGACGCAGAACGCCTAGTACTTCTTCCCGGAACGCAAGATCTGCCCCGTTACCGAGAGCGAGAGAACGATACCGTCGAACCCTGAGACCGACCCCGAACCCCGAAACCCAAGATCGTCGAGCTCCCTCTGATGCGTGACCCCTTTTCCTCGAACCCTATTTTATAACATATCAATTTGTTGCATATTAAATTGTCATTCCCGCATGCATAGCATTGGTTTGGGGGCCTTATGCCGATTCACCTAATAATTAAATATGGGGCCCATATGCGGGCAAATCTAGTCTCATATTGGCCTCATTTAAACTTGTGTAGCGAACCGGTACCATATTTTGGCCATGTTAAACAACATTTAAATTGCGGGTGTTTCTAAACAACATGAACCTATTAATTGTCGGGACCCCGGTTCCGCTTAATCTTGACCTAATTGCATCGCACCTTGCCGTGCCATCCATCATGCATGCATCATGCCGATCTTCTGCCGTGAATTAAATATTGCATCCGGTGTTTCTTCTAGTGTTTTGGTTCTTCGCGGATAAGGCCGTTGAGTTGATGTGAGCTTCGCCCCGAACTTCGGTTGAACCTTCGACAATGTTTTCAGGCGAGCATCTCCCCCTTTCTACCTATCTTACTTTTATAGTATTTATTCCCTCCTGTTGATCTATTGCTATCTGTGTTGCGATGCTTTAGTTTCCGTACCTGTGATATACCGTGCAGCCCTATATTGCCTTGGACACACCCTATTACCTGTTGTTTGGTAGATAGTTGGACTTGCGCGTAGTTGCTTGCTCAAGTCTTGATGTGTGTCGTCATATGCCACGATTCTTGATGTATTGCCGCATGTTGATGTTGGAGATGATTCTAGTTTTACTTATCGTCACTTTAAATTCTGTTTAACAACTAAAATTGAATAAGCGAGGCATCGGTGGGTGATAGATAACATTTGGTTTCGAGCCCACTTGTGTCCGTAAGACCCCAAGTACTTGATACCTGTTCCTTGATTTATCGCGCTATCCACATCCGGGAGGTATATGGGACCCCCCTGAGCCAGAGCTTGATTCATTCTTATTTCTTGGGGCCACAACTAGTTTGAGGTTTTATTTACGATCCGGTACTTATGCCATGCTACTTTCTGTATTTAAATTGTGCGACAGATAGCACCATCTTGTTAGGAAGCGGAGTGATTACAGTATCGACACCGAGTTTCGGGTTCCCGATCGCTTACCATTGACGCAAACCTTGAGTCCGTCTGAGCTTGCTTACTCCGTTGCGGTCTACTCAATGGGGTGGCCCCTAAATAATTCTGAATCCTGTGATTAGCTCGTGAAAGCCTCGTTGGGTTTTGATTTGGTTTTTCGAGGTTGATCGGTGTGTGTTGCTATTGGTGCACCGGCCGGTAAAACTTTCTCAAAGCCGTGTCCGGATATGGGCGACTTGGAGCCTGATATCTCGATCATAGACAAGCATAACTAAAGTTTATTGCTATAAATTTGACTTATAATGACTAGTAATCATTCACTATAATGGAATGACTAAATAATACTGCCCACAATTGCTTGTTTGAGTTGTCGCTGCGACCATTGTACCTGACTAGTAAGTATTGCAACTTCTAGCGGAATGGTGAATAAAAGTACCAACAACTGCTGGGTTTTGGGTTTATCTCATGCTATCTGTATCTGATTAGTAATTGTTGCAACTATCACGGAATGGTTAACTAAAAGTGCCCACTGCTTACTTTATCAGAACGACTATCTAAACCTGACTAGTAATTGCTGCAACGATAACTAAATCAATAAAACTGCCAACGGCGTGAGTTCCTCGGTTGACTTCCTTGTTTGGTCTCGAGGGGGAAACACCAGGATGGGTTTTGTTTGGTGTTAGATTCAGGTTGGATCCGGATAGGTCATTCTTACCCCTCTCTGAAAACCGCCAGTTGTATCGAGTCTCTATAGGTTGTTAGTGCATCTTTTGCCGCTGATCCACCATACCTATGTGGCGAGGACCGCCAATTCTAGCCTCCGTGTCTTGGCCTCGATCTTGGCTCCTTCTTTTCCTTCGCCCTTTCGGCACCTTTTGTTTAAGCAGGTTTTGAGATCGGCGTCGTTAGCGGGGTTACCCTTCGGCTTGGCTGGCGGGTTATGGGCGCCATTGGTTATTCTTGGGCTCTTAGCCCCATTTGCATCTTGTCCGTAGTCGGACGCCCCATCGCTTTCAAGGTGATTTGGATCTTTGTATATTATATTTGTATTCTTGACTCATGGAGTCATTGTTATATCTCATTACATGGGTCCCATCGAGGATGTGTAATGTTATTACTGCTTTCCACCCTTGCGAAAGTGCTGGTGGGCACCTTTGAATCGTTTCTATGCGGGTTTGGCGGATTTTGCTCAAACTTGCATAGGTCCGATTCCCGAGGGTGTTACTGAGTGGTATCGAGCCCAGCGATTCGATACCCCACAAGTCCAGCCTGTAGGATAACCTAGCTAACGGCCGAAGTAGAGTGTCAAAACTATTTTTGCAAAATCGGTTGGATAGTTCTGATTAGGTCTGATTTTACTCCTTACCCCTCTGCTGCTCTGCTCTCACCTCTACGTGTTTTGAATCCGCTCTCTTCTCTCTCTTCGAGTCCAGGATTTCTCGCGGTTGGGTTTCGTCGTACCTTTAGGGTTTCGCTTCCTCTTTGGTAACGGTGTTCAACCATCCGGTGTTCATGCTGCCTGAGGAATCCGTCTACTGTGGTACCATTCTTTGTTCCTTATTTGTGCCTTCCGGTGTTTTCCGACACGACGACATCATCTACGCCAGATCCGGCGAGTCGCATCACTCCTTTGATCGAACCTCGCTTGTCGAGATCTTGATCTGAATCTTGAGGTTGGTTGCATAATCTGTCTATTCGTGCTGTAGTAATGCTTTGAGTGCGGGATGGAGTCGCGACCATACCTACTCTTATCATTTGCTCGGTACATTGAATGGTGGATCGATGCAATTTACTCCTTCCATGGAAGTTAGAGGTGGCCTTACCTTTAACCCGTCCGTTGTTTTCCTGAGTGTTCTCTTGATGATCGGGACAACGACCTCTTGTTAGTGGTGTCGCGAGGATCTCTGTGAGCGAAGACGCAGTTCGCCGACCTTCCGGTACCATGAGGCGGATCTCGAGGGCGAGATCCATTGTTAGTGGTGTCGAATTGTGGCATCCCGCAAAACCACTACTAGAAAATCGCGTTGATTTTGTGCATCGCATCATCATAATCGCATGTCTTGTCTCGGCGCATCAGCATAACATCGGCATGCATCTATTTGTTTGAAACCATTTTGCTAAAAACCCTAATTTGGTTTTTATATTAAACGCCCCGTCTTTATTCAAAACCCAAAACCCGGGCTTGTCCGGATTATTTTATTTTGTCTTGCATCGGTTTGCAAAAGTCCCGTTTATAAATAATAAAATATTTAATTTATTTTAGTGGGGGCAGTCGGACGGGCCAACTCGACCCGAACGACCACCCCCGTATTAAACAAATCGGTCCACCCTACACCTGCCCTTCTCAATCCTAAGCCCACCAACTATCCTACCCACAACCTGGCCACCTCACTCCCACCTATCACAACTGGTCACGCCACCTCTCCTCTTCCCCACCCAATCAGGTGCCGCCACCTAGCCTACCTCCCTCTCTCTCCTTTCTCTCCCCACCACTCAAACTCACCCAGTACACACACGCCTGCAGTCACGCACGCACGCACGCTGCACGCCCAGCCCACCCAGTCCCACCCCCCCACCCAGCCTTCCCTTCCCCCCTCCGCCGAGCCACCAGACGCCATCCTGCGCTCCCCGCCACCTCCAAGGCCCTCTCCCTCCTGGCCACCTCCTCCCGGCCCGGCCATGGCAGTGCCCTCCTAGCGCCGCTCTCCTCTCCCGCTAGCGCCGCCATGGCCCGACGAAGCTCCTTCCCGCCACCTTCCGCCGGCGACCCGCCTTCGTCTGCGCCCATCCTGCCGCCGCCCTGCGTCCCGCGCGTCGCCCGCGTCTCCGCCGCCCTCCGTCGCTGCAGCGCCGCCCTCCGCCCCTGTCTTCGCGGTTTCGCGGCCCGCGCCAAGCCGCTGGCCCGCGACCGTCGCGGACCTCCCCTCTTCGCCTCGCCCTCCCTCGTCGCCCGCCCGCCCGCGCCTGCGCCCGCCTGCCGCCTCGCGCCCGGCGTCGCAGCCTACCTCGCTCCTCCGGCCTCCACCGCCCGGAGCCGTCGTCTGCCGCCGCCTGGCCCGCGCCAGACCGTCCTCACGCCGGCTGAGTCCCCCTCGCCGCCGCCCTCGTCGACCGCCGCTCCACCTCCGTCGGCCTCGCCACTGTGGTTCCGTGCCGCCCGAAGTTCGCCGTCTCCAGCGGCCGCGCCCAACCGCCTGCGGAGCCCGACCCACCGGCGTGCTGCACTCGGTGAGGTCCCTTTGGACCCCTCTCGCACGCATCCCAAAGCGGCTCGTGCCCCGAGAATCAACGGCGATAGGGCCCCGGTGTTTGATGTGAGAAGCGAACCCGAACCCGGACGTCACTAGAAGGACCATCGACAAGATCTTGCACGCGAGCACCGAACATCTACTACTTGGAACAACAGGGCCTCCTCTCGGAATGCCAGGCTCTTCTTCAAGGACGCCAAGTACTCTTATCTCCAAGACCGACCCCGGCGTCGGAGTCGAGAGCCCCGACAAGAACTCCATCACGGAACAACTAGCACTCTGACAGGGACCCTGGAGACCCGGCGTCGAGCCCCAAGTTTGTCCCCGATAATCAAGGTTGAACCCCAAGACCCCGAAGCCCCGATCCGAAGGCCGATCCGAAGCGTCAAGGCCTTCGCCATGGAATCAACAAGATCATCACGAAACGCCAAGTACTTCTTTCAGGGCGCCATGATCGTCGACATGACCCGAAGACCGCGAATGCGACAAGCACGGCACCGACGCAGAACGCCTAGTACTTCTTCCCGGAACGCAAGATCTGCCCGTTACCGGAAGGCGAGAGAACGATACTGTCGAACCCGAGACCGACCCAACCCGGAACCCAAGATCGTCGAGCCCCTCGATGCGTGACCCTTTTCCTCGAACCCTATTTTATAACATATCAATTTGTTGCATATTAAATTGTCATTCCCGCATGCATAGCATTGGTTTGGGGGCCTTATGCCGATTCACCTAATAATTAAATATGGGGCCCATATGCGGGCAAATCTAGTCTCATATTGGCCTCATTTAAACTTGTGTAGCGAACCGGTACCATATTTTGGCCATGTTAAACAACATTTAAATTGCGGGGGTTTCTAAACAACATGAACCTATTAATTGTCGGGACCCCGGTTCCGCTTAATCTTGACCTAATTGCATCGCACCTTGCCGTGCCATCCATCATGCATGCATCATGCCGATCTTCTGCCGTGAATTAAATATTGCATCCGGTGTTTCTTCTAGTGTTTTGGTTCTTCGCGAATAAGGCCGTTGAGTTGATGTGAGCTTCGCCCCGATCTTCGGTTGAACCTTCGACAATGTTTTCAAGCATCTCCCCTTTCTACCTATCTTACTTTTATAGTATTTATTCCCTCTGTTGATCTATTGCTATCGTATTTGCGATGCTTTAGTTTCCGTACTGTGATATACCGTGCAGCCCTATATTGCCTTGGACACACCCTATTACATTGTTTGGTAGATAGTTGGACTTATGCGTCGTAGTTGCTTGCTCAAGTCTTGATGTGTGTCGTCATATGCCATTCTTGATGTATTGCCGCATGTTGATGTTGGAGATGATTCTAGTTTTACTTATCGTCACTTTAAATTCTGTTTAACAACTAAAATTGAATAAGCGAGAGGCATCGGTGGGTGATAGATAACATTTGGTTTCGACGCCCACTTGTGTCCGTAAGACCCCGAGTACTTGATACATTCCTTGATTTATCGCTATCCACATCCGGGAGGTATATGGGACCCCCACAGGCGAGCTTGATTCATTCTTATTTCTTGGGGCCACAACTATTTTGAGGTTTTATTTACGATCCTGTACTTATGCCATGCTACTTTCTATTTAAATTGTGCGACGGATAGCACCTCTTTATTTAGGAAGCGGAGTGATTCAGTATCGACACCCCGAGTTTTGGGTTCCCGGTCGCTTCTGACCATTGGCGCAAACCTTGAGTCCGTCTCGAGCTTGCTTACTCCGTTGGTCTACTCAATGGGGTGGCCCTGAAATAATTCTGAATCACATGTGATTCGATCGTGAAAGCCTCGTTGGGTTTTGATTTGGTTTTCGAGGTTGATCGGCGTGTGTTGCTATTGGTGCACCCGGCCGGGTAAAACTTTCTGAAAGCCGTGTCCGCGGATATGGACGACTTGGAGCACAGTATCTCGATCATAGACAAGCATAACTAAAGTTTATTGCTATAAATTTGACTTATAATGACTAGTAATCAGCTTCACTATAATGGAATGACTAAATAATACTGCCCACAATTGCTTGTTTGAGTTGTCGCTTGCGACCATTGTACCTGACTAGTAAGTATTGCAACTACAACGGAATGGCTGAATAAAAGTACCAACAACTGCTGGGTTTTGGGTTTATCTCATGCTATCTGTATCTGATTAGTAATTGTTGCAACTATCACGGAATGGTTAACTAAAAGTGCCCCACTGCTACTTTATCAGAACGACTATCTAAACCTGACTAGTAATTGCTGCAACGATAACTGAATCAATAAAGCGCCAACGGCGTGAGTTCCTCGGTTGACTTCCTCGTTTGGTCTCGAGGGGGAAACACCAGGATGGGTTTTGTTTGGTGTTAGCTTCAGGTTGGATCCGGATAGGTCATTCTTACCCCTCTCTGAAAACCGCCAGTAGTATCGTGGCTCTATAGGTTGTTAGTGCATCTTGCCGCTTGATCCACCATACCTATGTAGGCGAGGACCGCGAATTCTAGCCTCTCGTGTCTTGGCCTCGATCTTGACGCTCCTTCTTTTTCCTTCGCCTTTGTGGCACCTTTTGTTTAAGCAGGTTTTGAGATCGGCGTCGTTAGTGGTTACCCTTCCGGCTTGGCCCGGGGGTTATGGACGCCATTGGTTATTCTTGAGCTCTTAGCCCCATTTGCATCTTGTCCGTAGTCGGACGCCCATCGTTCAAGGTGATTTGGATCTTTGTATATTATATTTGTATTCTTGACTCATGGAGTCGCCGTATATATATTCTGCTCTGTGGGTCCCATCGAGGACTGTTGTGTAATGTTATTACTTCGTTTTCCACCCGCACGAAAGTGCCTGGTGGGCACCTTTGAATCGTTTCTATGCGGGTTTGGCGGATTTTGCTCAAACTTGCATAGGTCCGATTCTGAGGGTGTTACATAAAACTACCTTTTGCATGCTTGCATGCATGACCTTGTTTGTGTTATTTTATGTGTGACTTATTGTTTGAATGTTGTGTTGAATATGGGTTTGCTTGATTGAATTGTAGTGAAGTTAGAAGAGTGTGATATTAGCAAGATCAAGAAGTGAACCAACATTCTCTACCAAAAAGGAAAGTGACACTATCATCCAAGTCCTACTATTTTCATTATACTTAGTGGATTTCTGAAAACATGCATGATAAAGTTTACTATATTTTATGCTATGCTAAAATCCTAATAGGATACCCTTATATATTCCTTAGTGGAAACAATGTAGTTGTAGTATGCTTAGCCCTGCTATATATTGGGATGGGATACATGTTATGATTATATGAAGTATTGAAAAGACTTATGTTTTTATATAATAAAACAAGCACTCAATGAACCACCTGGGTGGACAAGGATACTCAAGGTTGGACAAGGTGGCAACAAAAGGAACCATGTTTATATGGCAATCTATTTTTGTTGTGCACTAGAAGAAAACCACCCAGGGACTTAGAGATTGAACATGTTTCTCGTACAGTGGCTTCCGTGTACAGCCATGTGCTAAATGGGCTCTGGCTTAGTCAACTACATAGTGGAAGACCCATGCATTGGCATCTTCAGGTTAACTAGATTTGTGCTAGGGAACTTGGAACCCTACATTGGTGCCTGGAAGACAAGCTAGCATTGTGTATTGGGAGGACTCCTATGGAAAGACTTTGTCACATTCTCAATCTGCCAGTACTCCATCTTGGTGAGTACTTATCCAGCGGCCACTGGTGGCATCAAGATGAGATTGTGTCATGTGGGTAAAGTGTACAACTTCTGCATAAGATCAAATTCTAAGTACTTAGCTGTGTCCCCGGTTATGGAAAATACTGAGAAACTAAGGCCTGAAGCTATGGAAGATCTCTACATTCAAATTTCTCAAAGTTAAAAACATGAGGGTGACAACAAGGGATTAGAAGCACTTGGAGTTTTCCAAGAAGTTCAAAAAGATTTGAAAACGATCAAAAACTATTTTGAAAAGATAGGATAAAACTATATTGCTTTCTGCAAATGAGCCTGAACCCCACTTAACCAAATATGCATGTAATGATAGGATCCACATATTTGTACTTAGTAGTGAAACTTGCCAATACAATTCAAATGTATTGACCCTTTTGGCTGCAACTTATTATGTTGCGGGTTTGTTTGATGCTAGTGAAGTGTGTTGAATAGGATTACAAGTCTACAACCAACATGACTGCATGTGGCACTTTGAAGATGAAGGACCCCGTGCTTATAGATATTCTGCTGCAATGTAATAGCCAAATGAGCTATGTAAGATTTTTTTTCCATACAATCCCCCAGAAAGAGGGATCGGGTTCCACTATCATCAGATAACGGAACAACAACCACATACAAATGTCATGATACTGACCCACCTAGGGGGTCAAACCGGCAGAAGAAGTTCATCTTACAAACCAACCAGACTAAGAGAAATAAGGGAAGGTGGAGACGCAAGAACACCGCCCGCAGGCTAGTGAGAAACTATTCCAAAATATAACAGCCCCAAAAGAGCACAAGTACTGAGGACCACATCAGCGCCAGACAACTTAACTCTTTGCCAAACCCTCAAAAGCTTGTTTATCTCCCAGTTCTCCTTCTTTTCTCCCTTCCTCTTTCCAGCTCCGGAGCCTCACGACCACGATCTCCAGGGATTGCAGGTAGACCCAAGAAAGGGACATGAGCCACATCCATAGCATCGCCGCGATTCACTGGAGGGTGTCCGCCAAAGATGCACCACCACGGTCATCCTCCCCATGCAAACCTGCCCAATAATAAAAACACAAGCATATAAAATCAAATCAACAGGTGAGTTAATGAGCTTTTATCAAAACAAGCTCGATTCCTAAGTTTCCACATAGCCCGCAAATAGCCGCCACCACCGTAATCTGCACATTCCTACTAACCCCACGTCTTGAGAAGCCCACCAAAATCTTGAGAGAAAGAACCAGGTCTATGTGCAACACCAACCGCTCTGCAACCACCCCAAACATATTTAGCGCCACACATGAAAAGAACAGATGCCCAATGCTCTCATCCTTCCTACAAAACCGACAGCAAAATCTCCAACCCACTTCTTTCTCCTCATATTGTCTTTGGTGAGAATTGCATTATGCCAAATAAGCCACAACCAAATCTTAATTTTAAAGGAATTTTGCCTTCCACAAATGTTTAAAACTTCTATCAATCCCACATTCGATGATGAGTATACATGGACTTGACGGAAAACTTGCGGTTACTCCACATCCACACTGTCATCCTTTTCTGATTGACACATCCCGGATAACAAAATTAGAATCGTTCACGATGATTTAACCCTTCACTATCCAACCATCTCCTAAAAGACAAACCCCAACCTTTTTCGCCATATTCGCCATCGTGACTCTCTGATTTTGACACATCAAATAAATCAGGAACTTATCTTTCAAAGGTAAGTCCACACCAAGGATCATGCCAAAATCACCAATTCCCCATTACCAACCTTCATTCTCCTCCCACCAAATAGAACCCCTAAGCTTAATCAAATCATGCCAACATGGAGAGTCATTTTGCCTGTGTTTCACATTACTAATCCCACCTTTTTCAAATATTTTCTCCTCACAAAATCTTGCCAAGGACCTTCCTCGATTCAAGACGCCACCACCATTTACACAAACAAATATTAAAAGCCTGATGTTCTTAATCCCAGACCACCTTTTTCCAGGCCTACACACATATTTCCATTTCACCGGATGATATTTCTTCTTACCCACTTTTCCATACCGTAAGAAAGCTCTAGTCTTTCTCAATTTCTTCCACATTTGATCTATGTAAGAGGAACATAGTCATAGGATAAACGCCACACTAGAAACACAAGCGTGATTTTAACATGTCTCCTCCTAAGGACAAAGCTCCCCATCCAACCATCCAATTTCTTCTTCAACCTCTCACCAACAAAGCCCATTTCAGCTCGAACACCTTCGCTAGCAGGCAAACCAAGTATTTAATAGGCCATTACCCT
This sequence comes from Avena longiglumis, assembly GCA_030063025.1. Lineage (NCBI taxonomy): Eukaryota > Viridiplantae > Streptophyta > Magnoliopsida > Poales > Poaceae > Avena > Avena longiglumis. Next base: position 53,981,851 of record CP125976.1, read on the forward strand.
TACGGCTTGAACATCTCAGCATAATTGGACAATTTCTCCTCATCCTCCAAAACCATCAAGACCTCACTCTTCTCAAAGTTAATCTTGAGACGGACATGGATTCAAACAAGTACAGCAATTTTAAATTTCTAGCCCCTCGGGATCTTCCTCAATAAACAAAATGGTATCATCAAGATACTGCAAAATGGCAATACCTTTATCAAACAAATTTCCAACCAAACCAAGAAATGCAGACCACCACTGAGCATTAGACACCATCTTAGCCAAACATTCCCAGCTAAATTGAACAAGAAAGGAGAAAAGGGGTCCCCCTGCCTCACCCCCTTAAAACTGCCAAAGTAAGGACCAGTTTCCCCATTGACTTTAACACTGAGAGTACCCTGAGTCACAGCACTCTTTAACCAAATCATCCAGTCATCACTAAAACCTTTCTGCTTACAACAATAGAACAAAAAATCCCAATTAACTTTGTCATAAGCTTTCTCAAAGTCAATTTTTAAAACCACTCCCTGCTGCTTCTGACTTTTCGACTCTTTCAAAATCTCATGCAATAAAGTCACACCATCTGCAATAAACCTCCCTTTAATAAAAGCAGTTTGGCAAGCAGCAATTAACTTCCCCATCACAGGCTCAGTTCTAACTGTCAGGGTCTTGGTAAAAATTTTGAACAGCACCTGGAGATTATGTAAGATATAATGAATTATTGTATTCCTGGTTATAAAGTTGTATTATGAATTTTGTTTCTTGATATTACATCTTAACTGTGGATGCTAGCTATTGATCCAGGGACAAGCATTGTAAACACATGGATCTCTACCTTATTAAAGGTTGGGAACCTTACAATATCCATCAGATCCCCTCAAACACAACATGCATGATTACAAATAGATTAGATCTTGATCATGAACGGAGCTCACAAGATCTATGCATGAAAGCACCAAGGAGGAGATACACCATCTAGCTACTACATGGACCCATAGTCCAAGGTGGAACTACTCACGCATCATACCGAAGAGAAGGCCTCCGGGATGATCTCCCCTCCAGGTGGAACTACTCACGCATCATAGGCGAAGGGGGAGGCCGAGGCGCCAAACAGGGGGGTCAAACCCTAGCCAGGCGCGAGGTGGGGCCCACCCGCGCCTAGGGTGGGTCTAGCCGCCCTGCCTGGCCCCTCCAGCTCCCCTCTAGACTTCTTGTTCCCCACGGAAAGTAATTGACTTTGACGTTTGTCTTGTCCAATTCCGAGAATATTTATTTACTAACTTTTCTGAAAGCAAAAACATCAGAAAACAGGCATCTGACACCGTTGCAACTTGTTAATAGGTTAGTACCAGAAAACATGTAAAAAGCAAAGTAGATACTAAACAAGCATGGAGCATAAAAATTATAGATATGTTTCCGATGTATCAAGGTGGCATCCCCAAGCTTGATATTTTATCCATTCTTCATCTCATTACATCATTCTTTCCTTACACCTAAAATTTTTCCTTCATACAAAACTTTACACAATCTTTATTAGCAACATTAGTGCATTCAAAAGATAATAGACCTTTGGGTTTAGTTTTAAAACAGCAAAACTTTCATTAAAAACACAAGATATTGTAGCAATTCCCTCAAAAAGCTCAATTTACCAAAGAGAACTCAAATATAAATCAAGAAAGAGGCAAATGCAATTAATGTCAGAAATCTGTCAAAACATACCAGCAGGTAAAAACCTATTTTTTTATAAGACATTCTGTTGCTCAAATTAAATAGTGTTTTACTAAAGAAAGTTATATAACAACCTGGGGGATTTATTCAGAAAATTACAACTCAATCCGAGATACAGATATTTTTCACGAATTTTTACAGTGAAACACAAAAATCTGTTTTAGGACAGCAACTTCCCCAAATTTTACTTCCCTCTCATTAGAGGTTATTCTTGGCACAAAAATCACACAAAAAGGATAAGCAGAGGTTATTACAGAGGTAATAACTTCCAAGACTCAACTAAAACTATTGGGTTATCTTCCAAGAAGTACTTTTCTTTACCGCCTTTAAGTTAGGCTTGATAGTTTGAGAAGATGCTTACATAAGAAATATGAATTGAAGTAAAAGAGAGCATCAAGAAGCAAATTCAAAACACATTTAAGTCTAACCCACTTCCTATGTATAGGAATCTTATAAAGAAACAAGTCATGAAAGCACAAAGGAACAAGCATAAGAAATCAAAACAAGTGCAACTTCAAGACTTTCAACATAAAGAGGGGAAACTTAATATTTTTTAGATGCATAAAACCATGTTTCCCTCTCATAATAACTTTCAGTAGCATCATGAATAAAATTAACATTATAACTATCACATAAAACATTCTTATCATGGGCCACATGCATAAAATAATTATTACTCTCCACATAAGCATAGTCATTCTTATTAATTATAGTGGGAGCAAATTCAACAAAATAGCTATCATTACTATTCTCATCACTATAATCATCAAATATAGGAGGCATATTGTAATCATAATTAATTTCCTCCTCAATAGTAGGTGGACTGAAAATATCATATTCATCATTGTAATCATCATATATTGGAGGTTTGCTATCATAAGCAATAGAATAGCTATCTTCCAAAGATGGGGAACTAGTTTGGTTTCCCACGTAATATACCTGATGCCTTAATATTGTTTGTCAACCTTGAAGAAAATGTACGGGGAAAGGACAAGAGCTGCCAACTTGCAGGCCACCAAGTGAGGTTGGTGCCGTGGAGGCAGCTTTGAGGGCTTCTGCCTCGAAGAAGACTGCACAAATATTCTACCCGACACCTGGGATAGTTTTGACTCTCTTGCTGAAGCATATGAGTTTTACAATTTGTACTCTTGGGAAGTCAGATTTTGCGTCTGGTACAGCAGAAGCAACATTAACAAAGGAAATAATTACAGAACAAAACAGGAGATAGAATGCGGCAATGCGGTACGACCGTCACCTGTTTTGTACTTGCATTGTTTTTCAGACTTCCATCAATCACATCATGGGTGTTTTTCCACAGTTTAGCTAACCTCTTAATTGCATATTTTTTGTAGGGTTCCGACAAGAGATGCAGTATCCAGACACAACGATGTGAATGTAAAGCGGTGCTCAAGCTGCTGAGGACTGAGGATCATGGCTGGTATGTGAGCCAGATCATTGAAGACCACAAACACCCTCTTTCTGAATGTTGTAGAGAGAAAATGCAGTGGAAGTCTCACCGGACTATTGATATTTACACAAAGGACATGATAAGGTATCTACGTGAAAACAATGTATCCCTAAGAAAGGTCCACTGCATTTTAGGTAGCGTGTTTGGTGGCGTTCAGGACCTCCCATTCATCAAGAGGTCCTTGTGCATAATCTGTGCTCAGATAGAGCGTGACCAGATGGATGACAATGTAAATAAAACTCTAGAAGTTTTTAGGAAAACGAGGGACAAGGACCCAGAGTTTGCTTTTAGTGTTGACCTAGATGGGCTGAACCGGGTGAAGACATTGATCTAGACAAACAACAGGAGCAAGATGCAATACGCCTGCTTTGGTGATGTTGTCAATTTGACACCACATTTTGCACTAACATATACATGATGCCCTTTGGTTTGTTTGTTGGTGTTAATAACCACTTGCATACCACAATATATGTTGGGGTTCTTATGAGAGATGGGACTGAAAGGAGTTTTGAGTGGGTTTATAAGGAGTTTCTTAGCCTCATGGGAGGGAAGCACCCACAGACATTGCTGATAGGTTAGATGAGTTTTTTTATTTTAAAAATCTCAATAAGTGTACCGTCGCTAGTTGTTCCTATTAAACTAGTTTACATACTTTACTTTTCAGATCAGTGTGTAGCCATGATGAATGCTTGTGGCACTGTGATGCCTAACACCACACATTTGTGGTGCAAGTGGCATGTTCTAAGGAAGGCGCAAGAATCATTGGGTCCAGTGTATAGCTAGAAATCTGAATTTAGACACCAGTTCCATAAGGTACTGAATGAAATGTTGACGATTGATGAGTTTGAGGGTGCATGGGAAGCTATTCTGGTCAAGTACAACCTTAGGGATAATCCTTTCATGACAAGGATCTATGAGTGTAGAAGAAAGTGGGTGAAGCCACTCTTCTTTGACAAATTCTGTGCCAGGATGTTGTCTACACAGAGAGTCGAGAGTGCTAACCATATGTTGAAAACATATGTGCCTAGGAACTCATCGATGAACCGTTTCATGCTGCAATACAACAATTTGTTGTTTGACAGAGGGGTTGAGGAGGACCGTGAGGAGCACAAAACGAAGCAGGTACTACATACCTTTTATGTTGTTTACATATGAATGCTCCAGAATTTATTACATACATTCTGTTGTTTGTCTTCATTGCTCCCAAAAAACATTGGCGGCTTCAGATCCTTAGCGAAACAAACTTATAAACAAAGTTGTACATGCGCGCCTTGGCTGACGTGCTCTGAATAATCATCGTTGCACATGAAGTGTTCAGACATGAAAACCCATTATGTCCGTTATTTTTTATTTAATTCTACAAACTAATATTAGTGTTTACTCCTTTTAATTTTCATTAGATGGTTTAGGTTTCCTACCAAAACAAGATTCCATCACCATAATCTTCAAAAAATGCACCATGGCTGCAGATCTAACAAAAATGATAGATGCACATGCAGGGCTAAACCCAAAATTTATTCCAAAAAGAATGTTGGGGCATCCATTCAACATATGATCAATTCTTCATAAGAAAAAAAGAATTATATTTTTCCACTATGCATATTAGGATATTTTTAGTAATGTAAACATAAGTTAGATCTTCTTTTGATCAGTCAATTGTTTCCATTATTATTGGCTTGGTCGGGGGACCATTTCTTCCTTGGTCTGCTACACCCAAGCACACTGCACTTGGCATTTAGGATTTTCCTTCCTTGGTCTTCTTACGTATGTTCACCCATTCTTAGCCATAGCAGCACTATTAAGACAGTGCAATTTAGGTTCACAAGCTATCGAAGAGGATGTGGCCTATCCAGCGGCATGCTGCGAAATGTCAATTCTAAGTGACACTACCTCGATTTTTCATATTTTCTAGGCTTGTAATATGGACTAAGAATATGACTCCTCCATAATGTGATAAACCATAAATCTCAAGACGAGACAAAAAGATCCAAATAGAGAAAATTAATGGACATAATAGAACTTGAACTTTTATGAGAATCATACCACATAGAGACTAGATAATATTGCAATATCAATACTAGGTGGTATTCCTCGTGAACACTCATTTTTAGGATTGTGGAATGCCCAAGCATAACACTCCCCCAAAATGGGATAGTCCATTAATCTCTCACAAGAGCCAAATAAGATACCAAATATAATAAAGAAAGGCTCCAACATAGGAAACACACATGTACATGGTGTGCCACCATACACAAATATACTTGATAACTCAAGATAATTAAGTGGAAAGCACAACATATACAAGAACATGGAAGATACAAAACCAACAAATGCACAAGGGGGCGAGTAACTTTCAATGTAATGAGTTCAACATATGTTACCGCTAGGAGGAACATTGGAAATATGATAGAGGCAATATAATCCACATGAATTGGCTTGAAAAATATAATAGATGAAGATCCATCAATTATTAATGATGTAGCCAACTCTCCAATGCCCTCCAAAACACCTATTGATCAAGTTTTGGCTTGTTAGTCCCCAACCAAGTTGGGTCCTAAGAAATTAGTCACAGTAGGCTTGGAAACCCAAATGGTTCTTTTCTTGACACCACACTGGGCACCAACAAATTTGGCAAATACATTGCCAACCTCATCCTTACAAAGAGAATAATCATCATCAATCATGATAGGGTTGGATGAGGAGTTACCAATGGTGCATGAGGAAGAAAAGTGTCCTTTCTCGTGGCAAATATAGCAAGTTCTTATCTTGTCATTTTCTTGTTGGGTGAAGCAACAAATTGAGGAAGACCTGAGTATTCTTGGGAGGAGGCCCATCTCTAACTAGAGATAGAGCTTGAGGTTGCTTCCCTTGTTGCTTCTTGCCAAGGGGCTTTTTCTTCAAATGGCAAGACTTTACATGATGTCCTTTTCCTTGCACTTGAAGCAAACAATGTTGGCCAGATTATTGACTTGATCTTGGCCATTATTATTGTTGCCCTTGTGCTTCAACTTGATAGTGGACTTTTTCTTAACATTGGAGTTTAATCCAAGACCACTCTTGTCATTGGGGATTTTTTTCACACTCAAGATGTTGTTGAGTGTGGCCTTCCCTTTATGACCCTTTTTCAAGTCATTCTTCAAATAAGTGACTTGAGCCTTAAGCTCTTTAATTTCCTCTACATGGTTAGTGTGAAGAACAATACTAGAGGAAGTAGATGCTACATTGTCAGAGCAACAAGGCACGAAAATTAATTCATCACAAGATGTAGCAATGACATGAATGGACGAATTACAAGGACTAGCGCATGGCAATATGGCATTTGGAGTAGAATTAGTGCTAATGTCAACATGAGGCTCGTTAGATGTTACCTTTGACATAATGGCCTCATGAGCTAAATTTAGCCTACCATGGGAGACTAGAAGATCCTCATGCGAGCTTGAAAGATTAACATGATTTTCTTCCAACTTCCCATAGTTGCTAGTTAGCAAGGCAAGTTGAGTCTTTAGCTCAAAATTCTCCTTTAAAATAGATGCTTCACAAGAAACAGAGTTAGTAGCACAAGCATCATTATTAATTGCAAGAGGTGAGGGCAATTTGGTAAGCTCTTTTGAATATGAAGCTTTAAGTTGCTCATGCGACTCGGTGAGTTTGATGGGCTCCCTCTTAATGACCTGAGAGCCATTTCCGAGGTACTTAAAATCCTCAACAAGTTTACCATGGGCAACTACATGTTTGTCATTTTATTTTTGAAGGTGTTTGCCACCGCAAGTTCTCTATCATGGTTTCCCTTCACTCTAGATAATTCTAGATTAGAAGTCTCCTCGGGAGATTTCTTGGTGGATTGTTCTTCTTCAAGAGAGCCTTTTAGATAAGCAATCTCATTAGCATACTCACGCTCATGTTCATACTTTTGAGAAATAATATTTTCTCGCTCCTCGATAACTTTCTTGCCTTCAATAGCACAAGTCAAAATTTCAACAAATTTGGAGGAAGCAATTTTATTTCTATGAAGAGCGGGAAAGACAATCTCTCCCATCTCTTGAATAGAGGCAATATCATAATCAACTATATGATCATCATAATTATCATCCTCAACCTCATCATCATCATACACATCATCATGGGAAACAATGGGATCCAAAGAGGTTACCTTTGTTCCCTTAGGCATATGCATATGTGAGAACCAGCAGAAGGTGATGATGAGATTGCACTTGTAGCTCTATTCAAGGCCTTGACTTGGCCCATAGAATCTTTGTTTTCCTATACATGGTTAGCAATACAAGCACTAGAGGAAATAGAAGCATTTTTATCATGGCAACAAGACAACACAAGCATATCATCATAAGATTTATTCAAGCCATTTCTACATGATATGCAAGGACTACCAACACAATCATATAAGGAGTTTTGAGTGCTAGAAGTGTTAGAATCCAAAGATAGACCATTGCAACTAGATAGAGATGAAGGATTACAAATAGTAAGCTCACTATCCACATTGCAATTTCTATCACCACCCACCATATAATTACCTTGTGAAAAATCACATGTTGGTGAAGTGGTAGAAGATGAGAACTCATCACGGCCGAAGGTGGAAGGAAAACAATCATCCTCAACAATGTTGGACTCACTATATTTATCTTGAAGCTTTGTCCATATCTCATGAGCACTCCAATAAGGCATGATAGAATAAATAACTACATTGCTCACAACAAGTAAAAGAATTTTAGTAGCTTGAGCATCTATATAAGAGTTCATCTTCTCCTCTAAAGATTCATTTTGGGGATCCATAGGAGAAGAAAAACCCATATATAGAATTTCCTCAAAATATGGGTGAATTCCCTAGAAATAATCTGTCGGGGATATGACCCCGGGTACCCCAGAGTTGAGGTATAAATAGACCTCAGTAGACTAAAGGAGATTTATATAAAAGAATCTGGAGGTACAAAAAAGATATATCAAAAGATATCAGGTATAAAGATAATAAGCCAAAGAGAAAAAGGGAAAAGGAAACATGGGCCGAATTAAACTTAATTCGGCCTGTTTCCATTATTCCTCCCAGGCCACAGCTATGTTTCTAGGCCGAATCGGGCCTGATTCGGCAGCAATGGGCCGAATTGGCTCCAATCCGCCCCGTCTTACTTCGCTAGAACCCCCACCGAGTCTCCAGCTCCCACCTCCCGCAAAATCAACCTCGACGCCCCGCTTCTCGCCGAACTTCTCGCTCACCTCGACTCTTCCCATGTTCCCCTGAACAGCTCAACCTCGGGTGGGCCGGCGCCAACGTCACCCCATCCCACAACAGAACGATGCCTCCCTCGGCGACGTCTCCGCACCGCCTCGACAGCACCCCACCATGTCCCCTCGGGTGGGCCGGGATATATGTCACCTTGGCGGCCCACCACAGACCTCCACCGGTCACCCTGGTTGGGCCTCCCTCCGCTGGGCCGAATGAAGAATGACCGTGTACCCCGGTCAGGCTACCAGTTTGACGATTCAACTGGGCCGGGTGAGGGGAGACCCCAGCTAGGCTCCTTCTCTCCCTCCCGACCCGTTTTTCCTTAGCCCGGTTGGGCCAAAACAACCCAGGCCTAATTAGTAATTCGGCTGGGCTCCTCCTACCTCCTAGACCTAACCCTCCAGCCTAGGCCGAATAATAGCAAATTTGGTTGGGCCATATCCTCACCCGGTTGGGCCGTTTCTCCCCCATGTCGAGTCAGTCCAAGCCCATGCCGAATCTACACACTGCCCAGGGCACTTGGGCTAAATAATAATGACCCGGATGCCCCCTTATTTACCCCAGGATGCAACCTTTACCGCTACATCAACATACCTTCGAGTCAAGTCAAGATCTTCATGTCACGTGCCAGTCTTGGGACGCCCTGGCTCAGACTGGCACATGGCATATGGAATATGCCCTTGGCATCCTAGAATATGCTAGGGAATATGCCTAGCATCTCCAGAGATGCCAAGGCATATGCCGAGAATCTCCAGAAGATGCTGAGAATATGCTAAAGAGATGCCTATCGTGAGGAACAAGTCTTGTCCCCTGGGCTCCCCTTTATAAGGAGCACCATGGAGACGTTCTCAGGGAGGCCCCCGAAGGTATCCTCTCCTCTCTGCTCGCTAGGATATCTCCTTCTTCCTCCTTCACTGCGACAGAGAGATCCAGATAGAGGCATAGGAGATACAACTCAAGGAGCACCACAAAGACCTATTGCTGTTTTATTTCTTTATGTCCCTTTATGACAAATATTTTCAGATTGTCAATTAATAAGATCTACCTCTTTCTCGCAGCAGAGTATTCGAATGGAACCGCTTTTTCAAGCCACAAGTATGGGAAGATTATATGAGACTAGATGCAGGAGAAGAGGTGTTATCTCCCTGGGAGAGCCTCGAACCTGGATACATCGTGTTTCTCTTTGTTCTTACGAGTGCGTCCTTCACTGCATCATCCCTCCATGGATTCCTCCATGTCCATCGGCCCCAACTTTATCCTACCCATGGCATATGTCGTCATACCACCACGACATAATCCATCATGCGACATTTCCAATCATCATAATTTGTGCCATCAAATATAAAAAAGGAATCGCATAGTACTCCCCTAGTCGACATCGTTACTCTTAAGGAGGTGAATCCTAAAAGCGAGAGACCTTGCTCTGATACCAATTGAAAGATCAAAGATGCCGCCTAGAGTGGGGTGAATAGGCGATTAAAAACATTTATGAGATGGGCTTAACAAAGGCAGAATAAAACCAGCATTTTCTTTTGACAAGCACAAATCCTATATATACTAAGGTTCACCTATGTGCACCAATAACTTATGCTAAGAAAGACAAACAACAATGAGATAGCAAGATATAGTACTTCAAGCACGAAGGCTATCACAATGTAAAGTGCATAAGTAAAGAGCTTGGGTATAGAGACAACTGAGGCACGTGGGGACGACGATATTTTACCGAGTTCCTTCCTACAAGGAAGTACGTCTCGTTGGAGGGGTGGGTGGTACTAAGACCACCAGTGCCATAAGAGGCCTCACCCTATTTGTTGGAGGTATGCCCAAGAGGCAATAATAAAGTGGTTATTATTATATATTTGTGTTTATGATAAATGTGTACATCCCATGCTATAATTGTATTAATTGGAAACATTAATACTTGTGTGTTTTATAAACATAAAAGATTTCCTAGTAAGCCTCTTGTTAAACTAGCTTGTTGATTGATAGATGATCATGCTTTCCTGATCATGGGCATTCGATGTTATTAATAACAAGATCATGTAATTAGGAGAATGATGTGATGGACACACTCCTATAGTTAGCATAGCATAAGATCAAGTCATTTAGAGTTTGTTTGCTACAAGCTTTCAAATACATAGTAACCTAATCCTTTGACCATGAGATCATGTTAATCACCATCATCGAATGGATGATTTGATGACATCAAACACCACTTCGTAACTAGGTGGTTATAAAGGTGGCATTATGTATCCTCAAAGTATGTGTTGAAGCACATGGATCAAGAGTGGGATTTGTCCATCCATATGACGGATAGATATACTTTGGTCCCTCTCGGTGGAATGTCATCCAATTGGCTTGCAATCATGTGACTAGGTTACAAGGGATGTCATATCATGGAACAAGTAAAGAGTACTTATCGGTAACGAGGTTGAACTAGGTATAGAGATACCAACAATCAAACCTCAAATAAGTAAAGTATCACGTGACAAAGGGAATCAATATCGTATGTTAAATGGTTCATTCGATCACAAAGTCATCGTAGAAATATGTGGGAGCCATTATAGATTTCCAGATCCCACTAATGGTTATTGATCAGAGAGGTGTCTCGATCATGTCTGCATAGTTCATGAACCGTAGGGAGACATACTTAAGGATTCGATGTTGTTTAGTAGATATGGAATATGAGTTGGAGACCGAATGTTGTTCAGAATCTCAGATTGGATCTAGGACATCATGAGGAGATACATAATGGTCTGGAGAATAAGATTCATATAAGGAAAGTCAAATTCCAGGGTTCAGAAATGTTTTTGGTGTTTTGACCGAAAGCTTTTAGAAGGTTCTGGAAGGTCCACCACTCCGCAGGGGGCACTTGGGATGCGTCGTACCCTAATGGGGCCAGCGGAATCATGCCCTAAGTCAAGTCGGCCAAGACTAGGAAGAGATATACAAACTATAGTTTGAATAGTCAAATCCTAGTTTGACTAGTCAAATCCTAGTGGAGGAAGGAAAGGAAACCTTAAGGTAAAAGGTTTCCCTTTCCCTCTCCTTGCCGCTGACCAAGAGGAGTTGGGGGTGGACTCGGCCAGGGTTGGGAACTCTAGCCCGTCGCCCCTCCACCCATATAAGGAGGGGTGGGGGCACCCCCTACTCCCTCACCCTAAACCCTAGCCGCCGGCACCTCCCCTCTCTCCTCCATACACTGCTCCGGCTTAGGCGAAGCCCTGCAGTAATATCTTCTCCTCTACCATCACCACACCATCGTGTTGTTGGGATTACGAGGAGATCTACAACCTCCACTACTCTGCTGGAACAAGGGATAGGAAGGTCTTCATCGACTACCGTACGTGTGACCGACTGCGGAAGTGCTATCGGAACACGGCGCCGGAAGGATCGTCTACACGATCTTGAGATCAGCAAGTGATCTACTACATCAACCAAGAGAATCTGATATCGTTAAACACTTTGGATCTCGTTGCACCAATCTTGTAGATTACATCTTGGCTTTGCCATAGATTAGATATTGGTTTTGTGTGTTCATGCAATAGATTTTTTTGTTTTCCATGCTACGAACCCTACACTATTCTCCCGAGCACCCGCTGTACGACAACAACCCAATCTTCTATGGGACACTTAAGGGCGGTCACCAAACCCGTACAAGCTTGGAGCAATCTCCACAACTTAATTGGAGACTCCCAATAATCACCACCAAGGCCACTAGCTTGGGGTAGCTCCTCAACTTAATTGGAGGCCCCAAGAACACACCATAAAAGCCACACACAGTCTAGGGTTCCAAGAACCCAAGAGGGACAAGCTTCTTGATTTCACCAACCAAATCCTCCGAGGAGAACTCAAACGATGCACCTAATGAAAATGGCAAGTCCTTCACTCTAAAATTCCACCAAAGCTGCAAAAGCTATTGGGGGAATAAGAGAGGAAGAACACAAGAGGAAATCCACAAAAGAAACCCCAAGAACTAGATCCCAAGATAATTCCCCTCACACAGAGGAGAGATGGATTGGTGGAGTTGTAGATCTAGATCTTCTCTTTCAACCCCCCCCCCCAAAAGATTCAAGAAATATGGAAGGGATTGAGAGTATTTGCAAGCTATAGAAGGGGGACTTTTATAGGCCCCCTACGATAACTAGCCGTTGCATATCACTTATCCCAGAGTCTCCGGCCCCCAGGACCGGAGTCTCTAGGGTCTAGACTCCGGCCAGGACTCCGAGAAGCCTCCAAATGCTCTCTGTACACCCCCCAGAGTCTGGACCGGAATTTGGGCCGGAATCTCCGCCCCCCTCTCCGGATTCTCCGGGGTGCAAGACCATAGTCTCCGCCCCCCCTCGAAAACTAACAAAAAAACTAATACAAAAACATCCATAACTTTTGCATCTGGACTCCGATTTTGATGATCTTGGGATCGTTTTGAAGAGGAAAACAAGATCTACAATATTATGTAGGGAACCATCATAGTACATCAAGGTAGGATATAACCTAATGATGAAAGGTTTAACCTATCTATAAAATATAAACCGGTAAACCTCCAACATTGAAAATACAATAGAGAATGCATATGAATTTTGTTTTCGATGAACTTGAGCTTGTCATGGATATTAACACAAGATCTAAATCCTATCATTGATAAGAACCAAGAAAGATGATGCCAAGTATGAAAATGTTTGATCTCTCTTTGAAGGATATGATCAAGTTATCACTCGAGATCCCCTCTTGATAGTACGGTTATCTATCCTATAAACTGGTCTCCCAACTAATAACATGAGACCGACAAAAGGTAAAACCTATAAAGATCATACCTTTGCCTTGAGCATTCCAATTGATCTTGATGTAGATGATATTGTCCTTCTCAAGATGGAACTTCTTTATTGATTACTCTTGCTTAGTCTTGCTTGATGAAGACTTGTGAATTTCTCCCCGATACACCATGGAGAAACCACTTCTTTGAACTTGTCTTCATCAATCCATGATCACTGAGGATGACAAGCTTCAAGCATTATATATCCTAGAGATGGAGCATCTTGAGCTTGAACTTCATTTCTTCTAACTCCAATATTAGGATGATGTTTGCTTGAAGATACACATGAGGAACTCTATCTTATTCTTCAACACACTCTTGATCTTCTTTTCTTTATTCTTCTTGTTGTTGTTCTTCTTCTTTTACACCCTTGAAGCTAACACATGCTCCAAGAGATGCCAATGGATAATTCCCACAAGTGCAACTCAATGCAAACATTAGTCCATAAATATTGTTATTAATTACCAAAACCACACATGGAGGCCCACATGCTCTTTCAACAGTGATTGGCTTGGATCATCTACTGGGCCCCACATAGTGAAATTGTGGATGGCAAAGTACGCCCGGTTGTGCAACAAGGATTTTATCTCTCATGGGTAAAGCAATGCACCTCTGTAGAGTGTAAGAATTGTGGCATGTTACTCCCTGTTTCGGGAAGGAGCTACGAACGTGGCAGGAAAGGAACTCCATGAAGTGCTGGTCAACCTATGAAGGCTGATGGGCATAGTTTTTTATATTAAAATCAACCTTTGAAGAAATGTTTACAAAAACTGCATAGTGCAAAGACTGATAGTCCGAGGTGGCAGTTAGAGCATCAAACTTCCCACCTTGCATATAATGAACTTGCTGGGTAACGCTATTACTCACTCTTTCCTTTTATCCTATGCTTAGACTCTGAGGAGCCAGGAGACACTTCAATGTACGCTACTGAAGTAGAAGATGATGTATACTATGAGGAACCAGACCTGTCCGGAGGAGTGGAAGGGGTGGACTACGAGATATGCTATGGAGTAGAAGGCAACGAGTCCGAATAGTTGCCTATAATTATATACTAGTTTAGACGAGCCGAGCAGCACAAACTTTATATAATAAGTTGTTGAGCTCAAGTCAGGATATGAGTTTGAAACTTTGGTTCTTCCGCTAAAACTTCTAAGTATGGATTGTAAGTTTGAATAAACTTGAAGTACCGGTATTTTGGTATTGTAATAATAATGTGTGTATGTTTGTAATTTGGACCCGCAATGTTTCTGTTGTACCACTCTAAGGGATGTAATTTTTGCAGAACAGTTTTTTGTAAGTGTCATGTCAACGAATATAGTGTACTACACACGCATTAGTATGCTGGGTCATCGCAGAAGCGCTGCCGGATCTTCATCAACATGTTCCCGCTTTGATCATGTGTTCTTGATCACACCTCGATGCGGTTTCATTGATCTTGTATGTGTGGATACCGGTGGAGGTGCGACACTTGGAGCACTTGACCGTTCAGATCTTCATAAGGTTCTCGTGGCTAATCGACTAGCTGCGGGCATCGATATACCGACTACTTTGACAACAATGTCTTCATTGGTGCATGTTCATGGGAGTCGTTCATGGGATTATACATCTCCTTGTGACTCACTAAGACTTGTTGCAGGGATGACGCACGACCAACCTTGTCATCGATAAACTTCTGCTAGTTCGATCTTCGAGGGTATTATCCATTGTCTCTCCCATTACATATGATCCTAGTTATTGTAAGATCCCACCTTTATAAAGGTAAAGATCCCTGGGATTGCAATGCTAGTCCCTAGATCAATGCTAGCATCCACAGTTTAAGATTAAGTACACAGAAACAAAGGTCATTATTACATATCATTCCAGAGACAAACATAGTCTACAACTCCATGGCCACATGCCTAATACAAGAGTTCAAATATTAAATAAGATAAATAAGTCTTCATCTTCATGTGCCACAGGCAAGCATGTTGAGTGTAGACTCATAACCCCTAATCATCATCAGAATAACCTGCAACATCACAAGTTACATCCACAGTGGGTCAATACTTTTGGAATAGTATTGGCAAGTGATACCTTAGTAGAATATTAACAATCTAGATACTACATGCATTTGGCTAAGTGTAGCTTAGGCTTGCTGTGCTCAAAATAGGTTTTTCCTATTAGTTGAAAACACTAAGTTTTTCTTTGACAAAACTTTCCCAAGGAACCACCAATAGACATTGGTGAACCTTCACCCTTGTTCAACCACAAGTTTTAACTTAGAAATTGTGATGAGGAGATTCTTGATAGCTTCCATGTCTTGATGCTCAAGTTGTCCAATACCAGGGACATGGCTAAGTACTTAGATTCTTCCATCTGCAGAGGTTGTGCACTTTCCCCACAAGACTTGATTTTCACCAAGACAGGACCTTTCAGAAGCCTTCCCTTAGACCAAATGCACGCGTTCCAAACCTATCATCCCACTACCACCAACTGCCCAAATGGCTAAGTTATTGCAACCTATATGATCCAGGCAGAGCCCATAATGCCATGTGGCTGCACTAGAAGCTTCTTAACATTTGGCATATCAAACCCCTTTGTTCCTAGGTGGCTTTCAACAAGTGAGATACACAAGGTAAACCATAGAAATAGGCCTTGTGTAACCACTCAACACAAACCATTCTTTCCATTCCACCCAGGTGTTTCATTCACTTAGTTGTTTTATTAAGCAAAAACACAAGTCATAGACTTAGCAATATTTTCACATAGCATGAATATATATATAACCACCCTTGGTTGCTACTAGCTAGGCTAAGCATGGCAATGGTAAGCATCTTAACTTAGAGAAATCTCTAACAATTCTACAACTACTAGGATTTCCCAAGCATAGCATATAGATCAAAATATTCATGCAAGTCCTATACAAAATATTTCTAGTGCATAATTGAAAATATAGGGATAAAAACATGAAGCACCACTTGCCTTGGTAGTTTGGGGAGTAGCAACAATCTTCACAATCACAATCACTATTTGCACCAAAATCTACACATGAAATAATGGCACCAAAATCACATAACCAAATATAAACAAAAATATATGAATGCATGCAAAATGCCATGTGATGATTTCCTACACCAAACAAGACAAGTATACAGTACTAAATCATAAACAAGTCCAAAACATACCAAATCAACTTTATTTGATCAACAAATCATTTTTCAAATAATTACTATACACAAATTAAGACTACAAATGTTTCTATAAAACAACCATTTTTATAGAGGCAAAACATTAAACACATTGCATAAACAGATAGGATTTTCTCTCCTGAATCCAATGATATAAAGTTTGCAAAATTTGAACGTGGGAATCAAAAGTTATGATTTTTACAAGTTTGAAACACAAATAGATCTAAATTATATTTTTAAAACAAAGAACTAGCCACGCGGCGCTCTGACCGCACGATCTAAATGAAATCGCACAGCCAGATCTGACTCGTACTCCTTCGTTAAGTGATTCTATATCACGCGTTAGATCTAGATCTAACGGTTGCCGATCAAGCGACCAAAGTCTGGTGGCGCCAGCGGCGGCGAGTGGCGGCGGCGGCTCTGCCAGTGAAGTTGCCGATGATTTAGGTCGCGCGAGGAGGAGTGGGAATGCTTACTGGGTTCGCATGATTGCTGTAACATCCCTAAAATCATGATTTCAAAGATTTCATAGCATTCATGCATGCATATAGAATTGAGATCAATTTCAAAACTCATTTCAGAAAACAGAAGCACATAGTGCTATCATTTTATGTGAACAAACTTATATCAAATGGCCATCCCCATTTGAGAGTTTGAATGTTTTAAACCTAGATTGTTTATCTCCCTTGTTGAATGGATTGAGTGTGGAATTTGAACTAAACTTTAAAAAATGGAAATGGTTTCAAAAACCATTTTTCAAACATTTGCAAATCAAGTGCAAAGTCCCTGTTATTTTGTTTCTCCAAAAATGACCAAGCCTTTTCAAAGTGACCCCATGGTTTTATACCTAGAATTGAGACTGTTGCACACTGCAAAAATTCCAAATGGATTTGAATTCAAATGGAGTTTGAATTCATTTGAAAACCATTCCGGAAATTCATTCTGGAAAAAGAAAAAGATTAAAGAAAAGAAAAAGTCCAGGCGCTCCTAATCTAGCCCAACAGCACAACCGGCCCAGTTAGCCCACCCGGCCTCTCTCTCTCTCACTCGCACGCACAGACGCACCCACACAGGCACTGACACTCGGACCCCACCCCCTCTCCGTCTCACTCGCTGACTGGTGGACCTCGACAGCTCACCCTCGTCTTCCCCAAATCGCGCCTGACCACGTCGCCGGCCGTTTCCTCCGCCCATCACTACCGCGTTGATTCCTCGCTTAATTGCCCTTGATTCCGCGCTTAATCGCCGCTCCCCTCTCGCCTACATAACCCCTCTCGCATCATTTCATTTCCTCACTCAGCGCCTCCACATCGCCACCAGGCTGCCCACAATCGCACTTGCGCCGCCGCAGACAGACGCGCTCCGGCGACGAATCACGGTAAGCTCAGACCGCCCCGTTGCCTCTCGTTCAAACCACTGCAACCAGCATGATCTTGTGCATCTGCTAACGCCTCTGGTTTGCTTGCTCGTGACCCAGGTCATCGTTTCCGTTCACGCCCGCAACCACCAGCGCCGCCGCTCGACTCCGGCGAGCAATAGCGGTAAGAACTGAGCGCCCCTTGCCTTCCCTTTGTTACCAACTTGTTCGCTAGTCACTTGCGCATCTTCTAAACCCTCTGCCTTGTGCTAGGACGACACGGAGCCTCGACAGCGACCTCGACAGCAAGCGACAGACGCCGCCCGCAACTCCGACGAGCCCCAGCGACCGTGCCCGTGCGCCCCTCGTCAAGCCGCTGCTAAGTTGAGCTTCTCCTCGACGCTGCGAACCTGGTGAGCATCCTCCTACCTCTCCGGACGACCTGTAGTGCCGCACCGCCGCAGACAGAGCTCGCCGCCGCCAGTAGCTGCCGCCAGCGCCGCCCCGCTTTGGTCGTTTGATCCAGAGCCGTCAGATCTGGATCCAGCGTATATGATTAGATCACTTAACGAATCGTTATGGGTAGATCTGAGCCGTGTGCTTTAATTAGATCCGACGGCGCGGGAGGGTGATCCTGAGCGAAACGGTATCAACCAATAGAATTAAGACGCGTGGCTACGGTTTGAGTTTTAAACAGAATTTAAAACAGATTTGGATTCAAATTTGAATAGGCTATAACTTTTGATTCCAACGTTAGATTTTTGCAAATTTTATACCGTTGGAATCAGGGAGACAAGTCCTTTCTGTTTATGCAATGTGTTTAAAGTTTAGGTTCTGTTAAAATGGTTTCTTTTGCAGAAACTTGTTTAGGACTATTTTGAGTATAGAATTTAATTAGAGAATTGTTTTGGTGTAAAATAAACTTGATTTAGCAAGTTTTTAACTTAGTATTGATTCAGTACTATGCACTTGCTTGGTGGAGTTTTAAAAATCATCACTTAGCATTATGCATGCATGCATATATTTATGTTTGTATATGAATTGTGTGTAATTTTGTGCTACCATTTTGTGTAGATTTTGGTGCTAGTGATTGTGATTGTGAAGAGTGCTACTCTCCCCATTACCAAGGCAAGTGGTACTTCATGAATATTTCCATCCCTATATTTCATACAAGCATTAGAAATATTTTGCTAAGTCTTGCATGTGATACTATTTTGCCAAATGCCATGTTGGGAAATCCTAAGTAGATATAGAATTGCTAGGAAATTCCTAAGTTAAGTTACTATGCCATGCTTAGCCTAGCTAGTAGCAAACAAGGGTTGGTAATGTATATACATGCTATGATGAAAATATTTCTAAGTCTTTTGACTTATGTTTTTCTTAATAAAACAACTAAGTCAATGAATCACCTGGGTGGAATGGGACTTGAATGGTGGTTTTTGGTTGAGTGGTTACACAAGGCCCATGGATATGGTTTACCTTGTGTATCTCACTTGTGGTATGCCACCCAGGCACAAAGGGATTTTGGAGGCCAAGTGTTGAGAAGCTTATAGTGCAGCCACTTGGCAATATGGGCTCTATCTGGATCACATAGGTTGCTAGAACTTAGCCATTTGGACAGTTGGTGGTAGTGGGAATGATAGGTTGGAGCGCGTCCATTTGGTCTAAGGAAAGGCTTCTGAAAGGTCCTGTCTTGGGAAACCAAATCTGGTAGGGAAAGTGCACAACCTCTGCAGATGGAAAATCTAAGTACTTAGCCAAGTCCATGGCAATGGACAACTTGAGCATCAAGACATGGAAGCTATCAAGAATCTCATCACTCCAACTTCAAAGTAAAAACTTGTGGGTGAACAAGGGTGAAGGACCCCAATGTCTATTGGTGGTTTCTTGGGAAAAGTTTTGACAAAGAAAAACTTAGTGATTTCAACTAATAGGAAAAACCTATTTTGAGCAAAGCAAGCCAAGCTACACTTAGCCAAATTGCATATAGTAATATAGTCCACTTAAAATTTACTAAGGTATCACTTGCCAATACTATTCCAAAGTATTGACCCACTGTGGGTGTAACTTGTGATGTTGCAGGTTACTCTGATGATGATTAGGTGTCATGAGTCTACACTCAACATGCTTGCCTGTGGCACATGAAGATGAAGACTTATGTTTATTTACTTATTCCAAACTCTTGTATTAGGCCTGTGGCCTTGAGTTGTAAAAGACTATGTTTTATCTCTGGAATGGATGTAATAAATGACCTTTGTATCTGTGTACTTCATCTTATAATGTGGATGCTAGCAATGATCCAGGGACTAGCATTGCAATCACAGGGATCCTTTTCCTTTACAAAGGAGGGATCTGACAGATGGTATCAGAGCACTGTGTTGCCTGTAGGATTATGACCCTAGGATTGGAAACCACTAAGGAAAATTTTCAACTACTTCTACACTTGTCTATTCTTCTCGTAAACTTTTCTAATCTTCTCTTTCTCATCTCTTTTTGTAGATGAACTCCATCAACAAAGCCGTAATGAAAGGACCACTCATGACCATGACCTTGGAGTGTGAGACTGGGTTTCCCAAAATTCTCAAGGACCTCATGGTGGCAATGGAAATACATGGTGCGGCTGTGTACAAAGGCTTTCCGGTGATGGATGAAGGAGTTGAGTACTGGTGGGTGCAACTTCACTTGTATAAAAACAAGGAAGACAACCACAAAGAAAAATGATTCTGCATGTACACCAACACAGTGGTGCACACCACATTCTTTGAGTCAGCAAGAGAAGCAGCTTGGAGGACTATCAAAGAACTTAGTGCTAGAGTCAAGTGCAGAATGCTCAACCTCCAAAAAGACTTGATAAAAGAGAAGGAACTTACCCAAGAGTTGGAAGCCACCAACCAAACCTTAAGAGGAGATATTATAGACTTAGTGATGGAATCATGTGAGCAAGATAGGTTGATTGCCTCTAGGAACATTGTGTTAGCCAACAGAACCAGTGAGATGGGATTGTAAACGTACTTCGTTAGTTGGACCACCACCTATCACCTTATTTTCCAAAATGATACCTTAAATAAGATTGGACCTTGGTTGATGTAATGGATTCATGTATGCATGACTTGTGTGATTTTTGTTTTCCAAGGATATGTATGTGATGTTTGTCTTTGTTTTATCTTAAATTGTGTTGTTCTAACTTTTCTATCTTATAAATAGATGCCTATTACCATCAGCACTGTTGAGGAGTTCCAGGTTACCCGTTTTGGTCCTAGTATCGTTGAGCTTACCACCTTGCTCAATCTCCCTCTTCCAACCATCATGGTGCATCCACTCACCAAGTTCGAGAGGAAGGACCTCTAGGGCTTCAAGGTGAACCAGCCCGGACGCCAGACAGAGCCTACTACGGAGGCCATCGTCTTCAAGCTTATGCACGATGACAGGGAGAGAGGCATGGAGGTAGTTATGCAGGACCTGATAGGACGTCTGCTAGGACGACACTCCCGACAGGTTAGAGGCACTCACTTCCACGTCTTCGGAAGACGTGATGAGGACGGAGAGTCCATCGACTTCGAGGACGACTCGAGGGACGCCGCAGAGCCGATACGTCTGTACCTCCAGGACTTAGAGTCTCTCATTAGGCACGTGGACACAGACAGGACCAATGTCATGCTCAGTAATGACGAGCTCCAGGTGCAGCTTCGCGAGAAGGACAAGCTTTTCGCACAGCAGGACGAGTTAGTCAAGGAAATGGAGGCGAAGTTAGAGACCCAGGACAGGAAGTTCAAGAGTCAGGAGAAATGTGTCCAGGATAGGAACAAGAAGATCCGGGACATGACTAAAGAACTGCAGTCCAAGGACTTCGAGCTAGAGTGTAGAGGGAGTGGCCCAACCTTTAAACAATATAAGGTGGAGTCCCCTGTGTTTACAATGCTAGTCCCTGGATCAATAGCTAGCATCCACAGTCAAGATGTAATATCAAGAAACAAAGGTCATATTATAACTTTATAACCAGGAATAACATAATTTTATTACATCTTACGTAGCTCATTTGGCTATTACATTACATTGCAGTGGAATAACTATAGTCATGGGGTCCTTCATCTTCAAAGTGCCACAGGCAGATGTTGGTTGTATACTTTGTAATCCTAATCAATCAATACTTCACTAAAATCAATCGAACCTGCAACATTACAAGTTACATCCACAAGGGTCAATACATTTGAATTGTATTGGCAAGTTTCACTACTATGTGGAATATAAGTGGATCCTATCATTACATGCATTTTGGCTAAGTAGGGTTTAAGGCTCATTTGCAGAAAGCAATACTTTATCCTATCTTTTCAAATGGTTTTGTTTCCTTTGTCAAATCTCTTTATCAAAATCCCTTGAACTCCTTGGTATCCCCAAGTATTCAAGTTTTTGTCAAAAATCCCTTGAGCTTCTTGGTAACCCCAAGTGCATCAAGTTTATCAAAATCTCATGAGTTCCTTGGTAACCCCAAGTGTTCATGTTTTCATCAAAAATCTCTTGAGTTCCTTGGTACCCCCAAGTACATCAAGTTTTATAAAGTTTTCTTTTAGAAATTAGAATGTCGAGATCTCCCATAGCTTCAAACTTTAGTTGCTCAGTATTGTCCATAACCAGGGACACGGCTAAGTACTTAGATTTTATTATCTTCTACAGAAGGAGTACACTTTACCCACATGTCACAATCCCATCTTTTTGCCACCAGTGGCCACTAGATTAGTGCTCACCAAGATGGAGTACCGGCAGATTGAGAATGTGACGAAGTCTTTCCAAAGGGTCCCCCCATACACCATTGCTAGCTTGTCTTCAAGTACCCATGTAGGATTCCAGGTCCTCATGTCCAGTAGCCTGAAGACAATGCATGGGTCTTCCCAATGTAGTTGACTAAGCCAGAGCCATAATAGCATGTGGTTGCACACGAAAGCCACAATTGGAGAAACATGTTCAAGCTCTAAGTTTCCTGGGTGGTTTCCTTTGGAGCACAACACAAAGAGATTTCCATAGACATGGTTCCTTTTGTTGCCACCTTCTCCAAAACTCAAAGTATCCTTGGCCACCCAGGTGGTTCATTGAGTCCTTGTTTTATTATATAAAATCACAAGTCCTTTTCTCAACTTCATAAAATCTCAACATGTATCTCTTTTCAAAATATAGCATGGCTAAGCATGTATCAACTACAATATTTTCACTAAGGAGTGTATAGGGAATCCTATTAGGATTTAGCATAGCATAAGTATAAAATTCTTTTCATGCATGTTTTAAAATCCACTAAGTATAATGAAAATAGTAGGACTTTAGATGATAGTGTAACTTGCCTTTCTTTTGGTAGGGAACGTTGGTTTACTCCTTGATCTTTCTAGTCTCACACTTTTATAACTTCACTACAATCAATCAAGCAACATAATATCAACTAGCATTCCAAACCAATAATCAATCAAACAATTCACACACATAAAACAATGGGATCTAGGTCATGCATGTAAACATGCAAGAGATGGTTCTATTTGCAAAGATGGTCTCCACTAGGCTTCTAAACTTGGTAAGGTCCAAATTGGTCATTTTCCAAAGTGGCAAAGTCATTTGCAAAAGGTTTTGTCCATAAACCATTTTTAAATCCATTCAACATTTTATGTGGTGGAAATTGTTTTTATCAAATCAAAAACTTAATGTCTTTTACCAAATAAGTTGCTAATTCACAAAACTTGGTGTTTTGGGTTAGTAGGCTTGATCCAAAACATTTTCCCAAAAGTTTTTACTCCAAAAACATTTCATAACAAAAACCATTATTTTTATTAGGCTAGAACTGGGCTAAATCAATTAATCCAACCTAAACTTCACCAAATCCATTTTCAAGACCATGGTTTGGTTCCTAGGGTCAGTAGGTTCACAACAAACCAATTTGCCAAGGTTTCAAACTCAAAAACATTTTTGAATCATTTTTCTAATCTAAACAAGCATTCAAAAGTTTCTGCAAAAACAACCAATCTAACAGATACTATTTACTAAACCAAAGGCATGGTTGGCTAGGGCTTGCTCTACTGATTCCAACGATATAAAGTTTGTAATTTTTGGACGTGTGGATCAAAAGTTATAGGGTTTTCAAATTGCAACTCAAATCTGTTTTCAATCTGTTTTTAAATCAAAAACCTGGCCACGCGTCACAACGTCACTGGCTGGTACCAGTTCGGCCGGATCGACAGATACAGGCCGTTGGATCAAGTTGCATCGCACGGCACTGGCTGCGTACCCTTTCACTGTTAAGTGGATCTTTTTCGTTCGTTTGATCTAGATCCTACGGTTGCTAGCATGCTTGCCAAAGATCGGCGGCGCTAGCGACGGCAGACGGCGGCGACAGTCAGATGGTGGCGGCGCTGGCGAAACAGGAAGCGAGGGAGGATGGGAAGGTGCTCACCAAGATCGCAGAAGGCTGGGGAAGCTCAACGTGTGGTCGGCGTGGCAAGGGGCGTCCTGGAACAGCAACGATTGTTCGCCGGAGTGGAGCTGCGCCTCGGCCACGTTTAGTCGTCGTCGAGGACGGTGCTAGGGATCACAAGGAGACAAACAGAGGGCGTGGTCAGATGCAGGTGATCATGGAGATGACGCGAGCGTGAAAGAGAAGGCTTGGGGTGGTCTGGACTTACCGGAGGAGCTCGACGGAGTCGAGACAGACGGTGGCGACGCTCTGTGTTGTGCTTGTCGACGCTAGGGGACGCGCGCGGGCGAGTGGAGCACACGGGAAGGTGCGCCTGGGACTGGAGAGCAAGCTTGTGTGAAGAGGGAGGTGAGGCGCGACTGCAGTTTGTCGGAATTCACCGGAGAAGCTCGCCGGAACAGCGGCGGTGCAGGGCCAATTCGAGGCAGCCTGGTGGCGATGAGGAGTTGGCGTTTGAGGTGAATGACAGAGGGAGGAGAGGTGCTTATGTACGCATGGTCAGGGGCGAGATTAACGCGGCCATTATTTGTGAATTTACGCGCGGATTGAATGGCAGAGAACGGCAGCGAGGTTTGGGGAGAAGGAGTCGCGCGGGTGAGGAGGATGAACAGGAGAGGTGGGGTCTAGTCGTCAGTGAGGATGCGAGAAGGAAAGGTGGTCCACCAGTCAGTCTCTGCACGGGTTCGAAAATGAGTGTGAATCGTTTTCTTTCTGGAGGGAGAGAGGGCTGGTACTGGGCCTTGTTGGGCTTGGCCGGCTGGGCTGGTCCAGATCCTATTTTTTCTGTCTTAAACCTTTTTCTTTTCTATTTCTAATTTCTGTTTTGAAATTCAAACAACCAAACATCATTCAAATCAATTCAAACAGTCACCACACTTTGAAACTTTGAACATGGTTCTGTTCAGTATCATAAACCAAAATTCAAAACCAAATAAAATAATAATTTTATTTTAGGGTCCATTATTAATTAAATAAATAGACCTTTGTTATTAAATCAAATATGATTTAATTTATTTAAAAACCTCTTTTGAAATCTAAATATTTTCAAAACCAAATCAGTAGGTTTTATGTGGGAATATAAAATACTTGGAAAACTTATGTTAAATAATTAAATAAGTTTTGATGTTTTTTGGAAATAGTAAAACCTTTATTAATAAAACTTGGATATTAAATCCTTATTAATTTATTTAAATAAACCTTTACTATTTTTATCAAACAAAATGTTTTATTTCAAAAGCTTGACCAAGGTTTAATTTGGCTTTGTAAAATAATTTCTTATTTCAAACCTTCCTTTTCTTTTGAAAACCAAAACCTTTTATTTGAAAGATTTCAAAAATAGTGAAACCAAATATTTCTATTTTCCTTTATTAAATGTTTTAACTTTTTAAATCCCTTTAGGATTTATCTTGATCAAAATAGGTTTTGAAGATTTACAATTGGATTCAAAAAAAGTTTCTTCTCACTCTGAAAATCAAACAAAGTTTTATTTTATTCATTTATTTTTCACATTACAAGATTTGGAAAATCTTGGGATGTGACATAGAGCAGCAGCAGACGGTGATAGAGAGGCTTCGTTCCCAGAAGAGGGCTCTCAAGGCCAAGATTGAGTCCTTCACCACTACTATTGAGGAGAACAAGGCCACGATGGAGAACGCAGGTCTTACCTTTGTCGAGGAGGAGATTGATGCCGATGAGTAGACTTGACTACTCGTTTATCTTTTATCGTACTTGTCATTTGAGAACTTGTTATTGGACCATCCGACATGTGGATGGCTTGCTACTTGTGTGTTTTACTTTGTGAACTTGTTATCTTGTTGTTGAACTTTTATCTCTTTGTTGCATGCGTGAGTTTGATTATGTGATGTAATGTGCATGAAAACATCTATGGGTATCTCATTCGTATCTCTATTTGAACAAACCACAGATGCCTCCCCGTCGTGCAAACCCCAACCCCAACAACAACAACAACATCACACCAGAAATGCAACAAATGATGACTGCTCAAACACAGTTGATGCAGATGATGACAACATTCATTCAGAACCAAAACAACAACCACAATAACAATAACAATAATAACAACAACCTTCCGGGCTTTGATATGCTCACCAGATGTTTGCGATTGAGGCCAGCTAAGTTCTCGGGGACGACTGATCCCATGGTGGCCAATGATTGGCTACGATCTGCAAACAAGGACTTAGTAACCGTGGGCTGCACGGATCTTTGAAAAGGTCGATTCAAGACATCTGCTGGAAGGGCCAGCCGCCACTTGGTGGGACAACTTTCAGATCACCACTCCCATAGATGAGGTGACATGGGCTATCTTTGAGGATGGCTTTCGCACTGCTCATATCTCATCAGGAATAATGATCCTGAAAAGGAAAGATTTCCACAATCTGAAGCAGCGCCACCGCAGCGTGGCTGAATACATTGAAGAGTTCAACAATCAGGCGCGTTACGCACCGGATGAAGTTGACACAGATGCCAAGAGAAAGGAAAAATTTCTGGAAGGCTTGAATGATGAGCTGAATCTGCAATTGGCTGTGGCATATGTTCCCACTTATCAGTCGCTCTGTGACAAGGCTGCTATATTGGAGAACAAAATGAAGCAAGTCGAGAGTAGAAAGAGAAAGCACTCCGACAAGCACAGCTCGGGATCGTCTCACAAACGATCTCACTATGATGACAGTGGAAGCTCAGGATCCCACAAGCATGGGAAATTCAACAATCACCACAACCACAACCGTCATGACAACAAGCATCATCGCAGTCATGACAATGACAAGTACAAGAACCATAAGAGTGGACATAAGAGCCACCATAGTGGTAATGGTAGTGGAAGTGGAAGTCAGCCTGCTAAGAGAGACATCAGTCAGGTTGAATGCTTCAAATGCAAGAAGATGGGACACTATGCAAATGAGTGCCCTGAAAAAAAAGTTGAAGGAACTGTCAAGCCCAATCCTTTCCAGAAAGGACAGGTGAACCACATCAGTGTGGAGGAGGTCTATGAGGAGCCTGACGCTGTTGCTGGTAAGTTCAGACTCAATTCTATTCCAGCATTTGTTCTTTTTG
Source organism: Avena longiglumis (assembly GCA_030063025.1). Classification (NCBI taxonomy): domain Eukaryota; kingdom Viridiplantae; phylum Streptophyta; class Magnoliopsida; order Poales; family Poaceae; genus Avena; species Avena longiglumis. The sequence continues at coordinate 54,009,122 of CP125976.1, forward strand.
ATACTGGAGCATCGCATTCATTCATATCAAAAGCATTTGTTGACAGAAATGGGTTTCCAACTAAAAACATTGGGTGTCCAATAAAATTTAGTTCTCCGGGTGGAGATATGATAGTAAGTCTTGGACCGGGATCTAGTAATAGAGTTTGGGAAACATAAATTTCTAGTAAGTCTGATAATCCTAGATTCCCAAGGACTGGACGTAATATTGGGAATGGATTGGATGGCTAAGTATGAAGGAGTACTAGATTGTGCTAGTCGTACTTTTGCACTCACAACCCCGGAAAGAAAACAGATTAAGTTCAAGTCCAACTTTGAATCTAAAGGAAGTAAGCTAAATTCTCTTAAGGGGGTTAGCATGGACAGTGTACCAGTTGTAAGTGAGTATCCAGATGTGTTTCCAGAAGAATTGTCGGGAATGCCACCAGATAGAGATGTGGAGTTTCTGATAGATTTGGTACCAGGTTCTGGACCAATAGCAAAGAGACCATATAAAATGTCAGTTGATGAACTGAAAGAACTCAAGAAGCAACTAGGAGAACAGTTGCAGAAAGGATCTATTCAACCCAGTTCTTCATCTTGGGGATCCCCAGTTTTGTTTGTGGAGAAGAAAGACAGAAGTCAAAGGTTATGCATAGATTACCGTTCACTCAAAGAGGTAACTATCAAGAACAAATATCCTTTGCCTAGAATCAATGACTTGTTTGATCAGCTAGAAGGAGCATGTGTGTTCTCAAAGATTGATCTCCGGTCAGGCTATTTTCAACTCAATATAAGAGAACAAGACATACCTAAAATAGCATTCACTACAAGGTATGGATTGTATGAATATACCGTAATTCTTTTTGGCTTGACCAATGCTCCAGCATACTTCATGAATATGATGAACAAAGTGTTCATGGAGTTCCTCGACAAATTTGTTGCCGTTTTCATCGATGACATCTTAGTCTACTCCAAGAGCAAAGAAGAACATGAAGGACACTTGCGTTTGATACTTGAGAAATTAAGAGAGCATAAACTTTATGCCAAATTCAGCAAGTGTGAGTTCTGGTTAGAAGAAGTTGGTTTTCTTGGTCATGTTATGACAAAGGATGGTGTAGCAGTTGATCCTGCTAAAGTTTCAGCTGTGACTGAATGGGAATCTCCCAAGTCCGTGAAAGAAGTTCGTAGTTTCCTTGGCTTAGCAGGTTACTACAGGAGGTTTATTGAGAATTTCTCTAAGGTAGCTAAGCCCATGACTGGATTGTTAAAGAAAGACTTGCTTGGTCTGAAGGTTGTGAAGCCAGCTTTTAGGAGTTGAAAAAGAGACTTGTGACAGCACCAGTCTTGTGTCTGCCAGAATTGGAAAAGGATTTCCAAGTATACTGTGATGCATCTCATCAAGGTTTGGGTGCAGTACTTATGCAAGACGGTAAAGTTGTGGCCTATGCCTCGAGACAACTCAAAACTCATGAGGTGAACTATCCTAATCATGATTTAGAGTTAGCCTCTGTCGTCCATGCACTCAAAACATGGAGGCATTATATTTTGGGGAAACGTTGTGAAGTGTTCACAGATCACAAAAGTTTGAAGTATATCTTCACCCAGAAGGAAATTAATATGAGACAAAGAAGATGGATAGAACTTATCAAAGACTATGACTTAAGTTTGCAATACCACCCGGTAAAGCAAATGTTGTAGTAGATGCTCTAAGTCGAAAGGTATTTGTGAATGGCCTTACCAAAGGAGAATTGCCAGATGATTTGTGTACCCAATTCAGAAAACTCAGATTGGAGATTGTGCCCGAAGGACATCTCATGTCTTTGGATGTTCAACCCACTTTGTTGGACAAGATCCGGGAAACTCAGAAGTCTGATAAGGAAATTGAAGAGATTAAGGAAAAGATTGGCCAAGGGAAAGCTAAAAATTTCCATGAAGACGAGCAAGGTACTTTATGGCACGGGAAACGTATCTGTGTTCCACAAGATCCGGAGTTGCGGAAACTGATTTTGCAGGAAGCACACAACTCTCCGTATTCTATTCACCCGGGTAACACCAAAATGTACATGGACATGAAAGAAAGATTTTGGTGGAACAAACTCAAGAGGGACATCGCCGAACATATTGCTTTGTGTGATGTGTGTAGTAGAGTGAAAGCGGAGCATCAGAAACCAGCAGGTTTGCTTCAACCACTACCTATTCCTGATTGGAAGTGGGACAAAATTGGTATGGATTTCATTACCGGATTACCAAGGACCAGGTCAGGATATGATTCAATATGGGTAGTAGTGGATCGCCTAACTAAAGTGGCTCATTTCATACCCGTGAAGACAACTTATACAAGTGCTAAGTTAGCCAAAATCTACATGAGTAGAATTGTATGTCTACATGGAGTGCCCAAGAGTATTGTGTCTGATAGGGGAACTCAATTCACTTCCCTTTTTTGGAGACAGCTACATGAGTCATTGGGAACGAGGTTGGAATTCAACACTGCTTTTCATCCTCAAACCGATGGACAAACTGAAAGGACTAATCAAATTCTTGAAGACATGTTGAGGGCATGTGCCCTAGACTATGGAGCAAGTTGGGATGAAAGTCTGCCTTACGCAGAATTTTCTTATAACAACAGCTATCAAGCCAGCATTGAGATGGCACCGTTTGAGTTTCTCTATGGACGAATCACGGTAAGCTTAGACTGCCCCGTTGCCTCTCGTTCAAACCACTGCAACCAGCATGATCTTGTGCATCTGCTAACGCCTCTGGTTTGCTTGCTCGTGACCCAGTTCATCGTTTCCGTCACGCCAAGAACCACCACCGCCGACTCGACCGCGAGCAATAGCGGTAAGAACTGAGCGCCCCTTGCTTCCCTTTGTTACCAACTTGTTCGCTAGTCACTTGCGCATCTTCTAAACCCTCTTCCTTGTGCTAGGACGACACGGAGCCTCGACAGCGACCTCGACAGCAAGCGACAGATGCTGCCCGCAACTCCGACGAGCCCAGCGACCGTGCCCGTGCGCCGCTCGTCAAGCCGCTGCTAAGTTGAGCTTCTCCTCGACACTGCGAACCTGGTGGGCATCCTCCTACCTCTCCGGACGACCTGTAGCGCCGCGCCGCCGCCAGTAGCCGCCGCCAGCACCACCCCGCTTTGGTCGTTTGATCCAGAGCCGTCAGATCTGGATCCAGCGTATAGGATTAGATCACTTAACGAATCGTTATAGGTAGATCTGAGACGTGTGCTTTAAGTAGATCCGACGGCGCGGGAGGGTGATCCTGAGCGAAACGGTATCAACCAATAGAATTAAGACGCGTGGCTAGGGTTTGAGTTTTAAACAGAATTTAAAACAGATTAGGATTCAAATTTTAATAGGCTATAACTTTTGATTCCCACGTTAGATTTTTGCAAATTTTATACCGTTGGAATCAGGGAAACAAGACCTTTCTGTTTATGCAATGTGTTTAAAGTTTAGGTTCTGTTAAAATGGTTTCTTTTGCAGAAACTTGTTTAGGACTATTTTGAGTATAGAATTTAATTAGAGAATTGTTTTGGTGTAAAATAAACTTGATTTAGCAAGTTTTTAACTTAGTATTGATTTAGTACTATGCACTTGCTTGGTGGAGTTTTAAAAATCATCACTTAGCATTATGCATGCATGCATATATTTATGTTTGTATATGAATTGTGTGTAATTTTGTGCTACCATTTTGTGTAGATTTTGGTGCTAGTGATTGTGATTGTGAAGAGTGCTACTCTCCCCATTACCAAGTCAAGTGGTACTTCATGAATATTTCCATCCCTATATTTCATACAAGCATTAGAAATATTTTGCTAAGTCTTGCATGTGATACTATTTTGCCAAATGCCATGTTGGGAAATCCTAAGTAGATATAGAATTGCTAGGAAATTCCTAAGTTAAGTTACTATGCCATGCTTAGCCTAGCTAGTAGCAAACAAGGGTTGGTAATGTATATACATGCTATGATGAAAATATTTCTAAGTCTTTTGACTTATGTTTTTCTTAATAAAACAACTAAGTCAATGAATCACCTGGGTGGAATGGGACTTGAATGGTGGTTTTTGGTTGAGTGGTTACACAAGGCCCATGGATATGGTTTACCTTGTGTATCTCACTTGTGGTATGCCACCCAGGCACAAAGGGATTTTGGAGGCCAAGTGTTGAGAAGCTTATAGTGCAGCCACTTGGCAATATGGGCTCTGCCTGGATCACATAGGTTGCTAGAACTTAGCCATATGGACAGTTGGTGGTAGTGGGAATGATAGGTTGGAGCGCGTCCATTTGGTCTAAGGAAAGGCTTCTGAAAGGTCCTGTCTTGGGAAACCAAGTCTGGTGGGGAAAGTGCACAACCTCTGCAGATGGAAAATCTAAGTACTTAGCCAAGTCCATGGCAATGGACAACTTGAGAATCAAGACATGGAAGCTATCAAGAATCTCATCACTCCAACTTCAAAGTAAAAACTTGTGGGTGAACAAGGGTGAAGGACCCCAATGTCTATTGGTGGTTTCTTGGGAAAAGTTTTGACAAAGAAAAACTTAGTGATTTCAACTAATAGGAAAAACCTATTTTGAGCAAGCAAGCCAAGCTACACTTAGCCAAATTGCATATAGTAATATAGTCCACTTAAAATTTACTAAGGTATCACTTGCCAATACTATTCCAAAGTATTGACCCACTGTGGGTGTAACTTGTGATGTTGCAGGTTACTCCGATGATGATTAGGTGTCATGAGTCTACACTCAACATGCTTGTCTGTGGCACATGAAGATGAAGACTTATGTTTATTTACTTATTCCAAACTCTTGTATTAGGCCTGTGGCCTTGAGTTGTAAAAGACTATGTTTTATCTCTGGAATGGATGTAATGAATGACCTTTGTATCTGTGTACTTCATCTTAAACTGTGGATGCTAGAAATGATCTAGGGACTAGCATTGCAATCACAGGGATCCTTTTCCTTTACAAAGGAGGGATCTGACAATTGTTGCGGGGCTCGAGGTGGTCGAGGGAGGTACAGGGGGCACCGTGGAGGTCGATGGGGCTCGTCGGAGTTGGGTGCGGCGTCGGGTGCTTACAGACGTGGACGTTGCCGAAGATTTGAACCGCCCTAGCACAAGCCAGATGTATCAGGAGGTGCGCAAGGTTGCGGCGAGCACAGCCGTAAGCATTAGAGGTCAAGGGGCGGTCTGGATTTACCGTGATTGTTCGTCGGAGTCGGGCGACGCTTCTGTCATTCACGGGGCTCGACGGAGACGACGACCTGGGGCGTTATAGAGCAAACCAAAGGTGTGAGAAGATGCGCACGGGCATGACAAGCAAGCTCGTATGAATGAGAGGTGAAGGGGAGAACGGGGTTCACCGGAATAGGTCGCCGGAGTGCGTCAGGCAGCGGCGTTGCAGCTCGAATTCTGGGCAGCCCGGTGGCGGAGAGAGTGTGGCGAGTGAGGGGAAAGACTCGCGGTGCGGAGGGGTTTAAGTAGGCAGAGGCTCGGCAGGAAACGCCTGCTGAATCAATGGCAATTTACGCCGCGCTATCAACGGCAGCAACGGCAGCGACGACGTGTTCTTGCACGGGATTTGGGGAAGACGACGGTGATGTGGACGGGGCCCAGTAGTCAGCGAGGGGGGGGGGGGTCTGCGCGGGTGGGAAAAGATAGAGAGAGGAGTGGCCCGGGTGGGCTGCTTTGGTAATAAAAAGTGGCGCCCAGTTCTATTTCTAATCCCTCTTCTTTTTCCAAATCAATTTTCAGGAATCTTTTTCAAACAAATTAAAAAGCTTTTGAATTCCAAATCTTTTCTGGATTTTTGTAAAGTGTAAACTTCATATTATTGGACATAAAACCTTGTTGTCTCATTAGACTTGCTTGGTCCTTTTGAAAATTCAAAATAAACAGTGCCTTAGCACATGATTTGATAAAGATTTGAAAATGGTTTCAATACCAAAATTTTGTTTTGGAATTTTTTTCCAAGCTTGGAACTCAACCTACCAATCCTATGAACTCACAAAAATGGTTTTAAAACAATTATTCCCTCACTAGAGAGTGGCATTGAATCAATGCTCGTTTACATAAAATAACAAGCACCCAAATGCTTCTGTTTTGTAAATGGCTTTGAAATTGAACCCTAAATGATCATGAATGCATGGATGATATGCAAAGCTTTGAAAACATGATTTTAGGGATGTTACAAATCTAACCCCTTTAAGGTGAATCTCGCCCTCGAGATTCGGATTGGCTAGCAAATAGGTGAGGGTGGTCTTTCCGAAGATCATCTTCTCCTTCCCATGTTGCTTCTTCTTCGGAATGATGGTTCCATTGAACCTTGCAGAATTTGATAATCTTAGTCCGAGTAACTCTTTCTGCAGTCTCAAGAATCTTGATAGGCTTTTCCTCATAAGTGAGGTCACTCTCCAATTGAACCTCCTCCAAAGGTATAGTATCCTTCAAAGAAGTCTCTTCCATCTCTGGATGGCATTTCTTAAGTTGACTCACATGAAACAAATTGTGAACGACAGACAAAGATTCTGGAAATTCAATCTCATAAGCTACCTCTCCTTTACGACTCAGAATCTTGAATGGTCCAACATATCTTGGGGCCAATTTTCCTTTGACTCCAAATCTCTTCACTCCACGAAGTGGTGACACTCTAACATAAGCTCTATCACCTACTTCATATGTGACTTCTCTATGCTTAGGATCTGCTTAGCTCTTTTGTCGGGACTGTGCTATCTTCAATCTGTCCTTAACTAGTTTGACTTTCTCTTCATCCTCTTTCATTAGTTCTGGTCCGAACAGATTTCTTTCTCCCACACCATTCCATAACAATGGGGTGGTACACTTTCTCCCATAGAGAAATTCAAATGGTACCATTTCAATACTGGCTTGATAGCTGTTGTTGTAAGAGAATTCTGCGTAAGTCAGACTTTCATCCCAACTGGCTCCATAGTCTAGGGCACATGCCCTCAACATATCTTCAAGTACCTGGTTGGTCCTTTATGTTTGTCCATCAGTCTGAGGATGAAAAGCAGTGCTGAATTCCAACCTCATTCCCAACGACTCATGTAATTGCCTCCAAAAATGAGAAGTGAACTGAGTTCCCCTATCAGACACAATGCTCTTGGGTACTCCATGCAGACATATAATCCTACTCATATAGATCTTGGCTAACTTAGCACTTGTATAGTTTTTCTTCACGGGTATGAAATGAGCCACTTTAGTTAGGCGATCCACTACTACCCAAATATAATCATATCCTGACCTGTTCCTTGGAAATCCGGTGATGAAATCCATGCCAATCTTGTCCCACTTCCAATCTGGAATAGGTAGTAGTTGTAGCAATCCTGCTGGTTTCTGATGTTCTGCTTTCACTCTACTACATACATCACACAAAGCAATATGTTCGGCGATGTCTTTCTTGAGATTATTCCACCAAAATCTTTCCTTCATATCCATATACATTTTGGTGTTACCCGGATGAATAGAATATGGTGGGTTATGTGCTTCCTGTAAAATCAGTTTCCGAAGCTCCGGATCTTGTGGAACACAGATACGTTTTCCATACCATAAAGTACCCTGTTCGTCTTCATGGAATCCTTTGGATTTTCATTTGCCAATCTTTTCCTTAATCTCTTCTATTTCTTTATCTGTCTTTTGGGCTTATTTGATTTTGTCCAACAAAGTGGGTTGAACATCCAATGACATGAGATGTCCTTCAGGTACAATCTCCAATCTGAGATCTCTAAATTGAGCACACAAATCATCTGGCAACTCTCCCTTTGTAAGGACATTTACAAAAACCTTACGGCTTAGAGCATCTGCTACAACATTTTCTTTACCGGGGTGGTATTGCAAACTCAAGTCATAGTCCTTGATGAGTTCTAGCCATCTTCTTTGTCTCATGTTAATTTCTTTCTGGGTGAAGATATACTTCAAACTCTTATGATCTGTGAACACTTCACATTGCTTTCCCAAAAGATAATGTCTCCATGTTTTGAGTGCATGGACAATAGAGGCTAACTCTAAATCATGACTTGGGTAATTTACCTCATGAGTTTTGAGTTGTCTCGAGGCATAAGCCACAACTTTCCCTTCTTGCATTAGCACTGCACGTAATCCAAGATGAGATGCATCACAATATACTTGGAAATCCTTCTCCAAATCTGGCAGACATAAGACTGGTGTTGTCACTAGTCTCTTCTTTAATTCTTGGAAACTAAGTTCACATCCTTCAGACCAAGCGAATTTCTTATATTTCTTTAGTAACTCTATCATTGGTTTAGCTACATTGGAGAAATTCTCAATAAATCTTTTGTAGTATCCTGCGAAGCCAAGGAAACTATGAACCTCTTTTACTGACTTAGGAGATTCCCATTCAGTTACAGCTGACACTTTAGCAGGATCAACTGCTACACCACCTCCTGACACAATGTGTCCAAGAAATCCAACTTCATTTAACCAAAATTCACACTTGCTGAATTTGGCATACAGCTTATGCTCTCTAAGCTTCTCAAGTATCAAACGTAAATGTCCTTCATGCTCTTCTTTGCTCTTGGAGTAGATCAAAATGTCATCGATGAAAACGACAACAAACTTGTCAAGGAACTCCATGAACACTTTGTTCATCATATTCATGAAGTAAGCTGGTGCATTGGTCAAACCAAATGGCATCACGGTATACTCATACAATCCATACCTAGTGGTGAAAGTTGTCTTAGGTATGTCTTGTTCTCTTATCTTGAGCTAGAAATAACCTGACCGGAGATCCATCTTTTAGAACACACAAGCTCCTTCTAACTGATCAAACAAGTCATTGATTCTAGGCAAAGGGTATTTGTTCTTGATAGTCACCTCATTGAGTGAACGGTAATCTATGCATAACCTTTAACTTCTATCTTTCTTTTACACAAACAAAACTGGTGCTCCCCAATATGAAGAACTTGGTTGAATAAATCCTTTCTGCAACTGTTCTCCAAGTTGTTTCTTGAGTTCTTTCAACTCATCAACTGACATCTTGTATGGTCTCTTTGCTATTGGTCTAGATCCTGGTAGCAAATCAATCAGAAACTCCACATCTCTATCTGGTGGCATTCCTGGTAATTCTTCCGGAAACACATCCGTATATTCACTCACAATGGGCACACTGTCCATGCTAACCCCCTTAAGAGAATTTAGCTTACCTCCTTTTGATTCAAAGTTAGTATTGAATCTAATCCTTTTGTTTTCTGGAGTTGTGAGTGTGACAGTATGGTTGGCACAATCTAGCACTCCTTTGTGCTTGGTCATCCAGTCCATTCCCAATATGACATCTAATCCTTGGGAATTTAGGATTATCAGATTAACGGGAAACTTATACTTCCCAAACTCTATGACTAGATCATGACATCATGAGTTCACTATCATTTCTCCGCCAGGAGAACTTACTTTTATAGGACACCCAATAGTTTCTACCGGCAGTTCATTTCTTTCAACAAATTCTCTTGATATGAATGAATGAGATGCACCAGTATCAAAGAGAACAAATGCTGGAACAGAATTGAGTTTGAACTTACCAACAACAGCATCAGGTTCCTCATAGATTTCCTCCACATTGATGTGGTTCACTTGTCCCTTCTGGAAAGGGTTGGGCTTGTTGGGTCCCTCAACTTTCTTTTCTGGGCATTCATTTGCATAATGCCCCATCTTCTTGCACTTGAAACATTCAACCTGACTAAGATCCTTCTTGACAGGCTGGATTCCACTACCACTTCCACTTCCATTGTGGTGGCTCTTATATCCACTCTTGAGATTCTTGTACTTGTCATTGTCATGACTACGGTGATGCTTGTTGTCATGATGACGATTGTGGTTGTGGTGGCTGTTGTATTTTCCATGCTTCTGGGATCTAGAACTCCCACTATCATCATAATGGGAACGCTTGTGAGACGATCCCGAGCTGTGCTTATCAGAGTTGTGTTTCCTCTTCCTGCTTTCAACCTGTTTCATCTTGCTCTCCAAGATGGCAGCCTTGTCACAAAGAGATTGATAGGTGGGGACATAGGTCACAGATAGCTGCAGGTTCAGTTTATCGTTTAGTCCTTCGAGGAACTTCTCTTTCCTCTTAGCATTAGTGTCAACTTCATCTGGTGCATAACGCGCCAGATTGTTGAACTCCTCAATATATTTAGCCATGCTGCGGTGGCGCTGCTTCAAGTTGTGAAATTCCTTATTCTTCAAACTCATCACTCCGGATGAGATGTGAGATGTACGGAAACCATCTTCAAAGATAGCCCATGTCACATCCTCAATAGGAGTGGTGATCTGGAAGTTATCCTACCAAGTAGCTGTTGGTCCCTCCAACAAGTGTGCTGCAAACCGGACTTTCTCTTCATCAGTACAGCCAACAGTTACCAAATCCTTGTTCACTGAGCGTAGCCAATCATTTTCCACCATGGGATCAGTAGTTCCTGAGAACTTTGCTGGCCTCAGTCTTAAGAATCTGGTAAGCATGTCAAAACCTGGTGGGTTGTTCTGATTGTTGTTGTTGTTATTATTGTTGTTATGATTCTGTATGAAGGTGGTCATCATCTGCATCAGCTGTGTCTGAGCTGTCATCAGCTGCTGCATCTCTGGGGTGACTTTGTTGTTGTTCGGGTTGGGGTTGGCACGTCGAGGAGGCATCTGTGGTTTTCAATAAGGATAAGAATGAGATACCCATAGATGCTTAACATGCACAATACATCACACAGACAATCATAAACAAGCATCAAAATAACAAAAGTTTCAACAACATAGACAACAACTTTTGAAAAGTAAACATACCAATAGAAAGCCATCCACATGTTGGATGGTCATTGCGACTCAATAATCAAAAGCATGGTAAATGAAAGGCAAATGAGTAGTCATCACTACTCCTCTGCATCAACCTCCTCATCAACAAGTGTAAGACCTGCATTCTCCATAGCGGTCTTGTATTCCTCGACATTGTTAGTCAAGGCCTCTACTTTGGCTTTGAGAGCCCTCTTCTGTGCACGAAGCCTCTCAATCACACCCTGTTGATGCTCGACCTCGAAGTCCTTGGCCTCTAGTTCTGTAGTCATGTCTCGAATCCTCTTGTTCCTATCTTGGACCCTTTTCTCTTGACTCTTGGACTTTCTATCATGACTCTCAAACTTGGCCTCCATTTCCTTGACTATCTCATCTTGCTCCGCGAAGAGCTTGTCCTTCTCATGAAGCTGCACCTGGAGTTCGTCGTTGCTAAGCATGACGTTGGTCCTATTAGTGTCTAGGTTCCTAAGAAGAACCTCTAAGTCCTGGAGGTATAGACGAATTGGCTCTGTCGTCTCTCTAGCGGTATCCTCGAACTCAATAGCCTCACCATCCCTGTCACGTCTACCGAAGGCGTGGAAGTGAGTACCTCTAACCTCCCGAGAGTGTCTTCCTAACAATCGTCCAAGCAAATCCTGCATGACTACCTCTAGGCCTCTCTCCTTGTCATCATGCATAAGCTTGAAGGTGATGGCCTCCGTGGCTGGCTTAGTCTGGCGTCCTGGATGAGTAACCTTGAAGCCCCAAAGGTCCTTCCTCTCGAACTTGGCGAGGGGAAGCATCATGATGCTAGGAAGCGGAAAATTGAGCACACTAGTGAGCTCAATAAGGCGAGTGCCAAAACGAGTTCCCTTGAACTCTTCAGCCGTGCTGATAGTAACATTAGGCATCTATTTTATAAGATAGAGAAAAGTTAGAATCAACATCAACAGATAAACACAAGACAAGGTAGCACAAGCATAACATTTGCAAACCAAACACAAGTCATGGCAAACATAAATCCATTACAAGCATCCAAGGTTCAACATAACTTAGACAAAAAAATTGGAAATAAAATGATAAGTGTGGTGGTCCAACTAACGAAGTACGTTACAACTCTCACTCACTAGACAAAATGGCTATCAAAGCATCCTTAGTAGCCATCTGCCTATCTTGTTCACAAGATTCCCAAATCAAGTCTATGATGTCTTCCCTTAGTTGTTGGTTGGTGGTTTCCAACTCTTGGGTATGCTTATTTTCTTCCCTTAGGTCATTCTGGGTGTTGAGCATTCTGCACTTGAGTCTTTCACCAAGCTCTTTGATGGCCTTCCAAGCTGCATCCCTTGCTGAATCAAAGAATGTGGTGTGCATCACTGAGTTGGTGACCATGCAGAATCCTGATTCTTTGTGGTTGTCTTCCTTATTTTTGTATAAGTGAAGTTGCACCCACCAATATTATTCTCCTTCATCCATCACAGGAAAACCTTTGTACACAGCTGCACCATATATTCCCATAATAACCATAAGGTTCTTGAGGGCCTTTGGAAATTCAGTCTCACATTGAAAGGTCATGGTCATGAGTGGTCCCTTCCTCACAGCTTCGTTGACGGAGTTCATCTACAAATAGAGATGAGAAAGAAGAATTAGAAAAGTTTACAAGAAGAAAAAGACAAGTGTGGAAATTGTTGAAATTTTTTCCTTAGCGGTTTCTAATCCAATCCTAGGGTCATAATCCTACAGGCAACACAGTGCTCTGATACCATCTGTAAGATCCCACCTTTATAAAGGTAAAGATCCCTGTGATTGCAATGCTAGTCCCTGGATCAATGCTAACATCCACAATTTAAGATGAAGTACACAGAAACAAAGGTCATTATTACATATCATTCCAGAGACAAACATAGTCTTTTACAACTCCATGGCCACAGGCCTAATACAAGAGTTCAAATATTAAATAAGATAAATAAGTCTTCATCTTCATGTGCCACAGGAAAGCATGTTGAGTGTAGACTCATAACCCCTAATCATCATCAGAATAACCTGCAACATCACAAGTTACAGCCACAGTGGGTCAATACTTTTGGAATAGTATTGGCAAGTGATACATTAGTAGAGTATTAACAATCTAGATACTACATGCATTTGGCTAAGTGTAGCTTAGGCTTGCTGTGCTCAAAATAGGTTTTTCCTATTAGTTGAAAACACTAAGTTTTTCTTTGACAAAACTTTCCCAAGGAACCACCAATAGACATTGGTGAACCTTCACCCTTGTTCAACCACAAGTTTTAACTTAGAAATTGGGATGAGGATATTCTTGATAGCTTCCATGTCTTGATGCTCAAGTTGTCCAATACCAGGGACATGGCTAAGTACTTAGATTCTTCCATCTGCAGAGGTTGTGCACTTTCCCCACAAGACTTGATTTTCACCTAGACAGGACCTTTCAGAAGCCTTCCCTTAGACCAAATGGACACGTTCCAAACCTATCATCCCACTACCACCAATTGTCCAAATGGCTAAGTTATTTCAACCTATATGATCCAGGCAGAGCCCATAATGCCATGTCGCTGCACTAGAAGCTTTTAAACATTTGGCATCTCAAACCACTTTGTTCCTGGGTGGCTTTCCACAAGTGAGATACACAAGGTAAACCATAGAAATGGGCCTTGTGTAACCACTCAACACAAACCATTCTTTCCATTCCACCCAGGTGTTTCATTCACTTAGTTGTTTTATTAAGCAAAAACACAAGTCATAGACTTAGCAATATTTTCACATAACATGAATATATATAACCACCCTTGGTTGCTACTAGCTAGGCTAAGCATGGCAATGGTAAGCATCTTAACTTAGAGAAATCTCTAATAATTCTACAACTACTAGGATTTCCCAAGCATAGCATATAGATCAAAATATTCATGCAAGTCCTATACAAAATATTTCTAGTGCATAGTTGAAAATATAGGGATAAAAACATGAAGCACCACTTGCCTTGGTAGTTTGGGGAGTAGCAACAATCTTCACAATCACAATCACTATTTGCACCAAAATCTACACATGAAAATAATGGCACCAAAATCACATAACCAAATATATACAAACAAAAATATATGAATTCATGCAAAATGCCATGTGATGATTTCCTACACCAAACAAGACAAATATACAGTACTGAATCATAAACAAGTCCAAAACATACCAAATAAACTTTATTTGATCAACAAATCATTTTTCAAATAATTACTATACACAAATTAAGCCTACAAATGTTTCTGTAAAAACAACCATTTTTACAGAGGCAAAACATTAAACACATTGCATAAACAGATAGGATTTTCTCTCCTGAATCCAATGATATAAAGTTTGCAAAATTTGAACGTGGGAATCAAAAGTTATGATTTTTACAAGTTTGAAACACAAATAGATCTAAATTCTGTTTTTAAAACAAAGAACTAGCTACGCAGCGCTCTCTGATTCGTCGGTACCGCTTTGCACGGATCGACCAGTGTGGACCGCACGATGTAAATGAAATCGCACGGCCAGATCTGACTCGTACCCCTTCATTAAGTGATTCTATCTCACGCGTTAGATCTAGATCTAACGGTTGCCGATCAAGCGACCAAAGTCTGGCGGCGCCAGCGGCGGCGAGTGGCGGCGGCGGCTCTGCAGTGAAGTTGCCGGCAATTTAGGTCGCGCGGGGATGAGTGGGAATGCTTACTGGGTTCGCGTGATTGCTGCGGTGCTCGAGGTGGTCGAGGGAGGGACAGGGATGCACCGTGGAGGTCGCTGGGGCTCGTCGAAGTTGGGTGCGGCATCGGGTGCTTGCAGACGTGGACGTTGCCAAAGATTTGAACCGCCCTAGCACAAGCCAGATGTATCAGGAGGTGCGCAAGGTTGCGGCGAGCACAGTCGTAAGCATTAGAGGTCAAGGGGCGGTCTGTATTTACCGTGATTATTCGTCGGAGTCGGGCGGCGCTTCTGTCGTTCACGGGGCTCGACGGAGATGACGACCTGGGGCGTTATAGAGCAAACCAAAATTGTGAGAAGATGCGCACGGGCATGACAAGCAAGCTCGTATGAATGAGAGGTGAAGGGGAGCACGGGGTTCACCGGAATAGGTCGCCGGAGTGCGTCAGGAAGCGATGTTGCAGCTCGAATTCTGGGCAGCCCGGTGGCGGAGAGAGTGTGGCGAGTGAGGGGAAAGACTCGCGGTGTGGAGGGGTTTAAGTAGGCAGAGGCTCGGAAGGAAACGCCTGCTGAATCAATGGCAATTTACGCCATGCTATCAACAGCAGCAACGGCAGCGGCGACGTGTTCTTGCGCGGGATTTGGGGAAGACGACGGTGACGTGGACGGGGCCCAGTAGTCAGCGAAGGGGGGTGGGTTCTGCACGGGTGGGAAAATACAGAGAGAGGAGTGGCCCGGGTGGGCTGCTTTGGCTGTTGGGCTGAAAAGCTGGCGCCAGGCCCAGTTCTATTTCTAATCCCTTTTCTTTTTCCAAATCAATTTTCAGGAATCTTTTTCAAACAAATTCAAAAGCATTTGAATTCCAAATCTTTTCTGGATTTTTGTAAAGTGTAAACTTCATATTATCGGACATAAAACCTTGTTGTCTCATTAGACTTGCTTGGTCCTTTTGAAAATTCAAAATAAACAGTGCCTCCGCACATGATTTGATAAAGATTTGAAAATGGTTTCAATACCAAATTTTGTTTTGGAGTTTTTGTCCAAGCTTGGAACTCAACCTACCAATCCTATGAACTCACAACAATGGTTTTAAAACAATTATTCCCTCACTAGAGAGTGGCATTGAATCAATGTTTGTTTACATAAAATAACAAGCACCCAAATGCTTCTGTTTTGTAAATGGATTTGAAATTGAACCCTAAATGATCATGAATACACGGATGATATGCAAAGCTTTGAAAACATGATTTTAGGGATGTTACAATTATGCACAAGAAAATTTTATTTTGCGTAGCATGTTTCCCAACATGCTCGCACCACGTGGTAGCCAGATCCACCGTGGGAGTGGGGTGGGCTCCTGGATCAGCTCACATGGGCGGGCGGGACCTTGTGTTGCTAATTAATACTTCCTCCGTCTAGATACGAATGCATCTAATCTAATCTAAATAGTTAACTAGTTTTTTTACGGGTCAAAGAAGATATATTAAAAGTCGGTCCTTATAAGAAGATCCAACAAGAAAAGGAAAATTACATAGAAGTCCTGAGGGTCCCGATATTGATACATACGAATCTAGATAAATTTGAAACCATTAATATGGATATACATACAAATTTAGATAAAGTTGAGACCATTAATATGAACATACATAGAAATCTAGATAAAGTTAAGACCACTAATATGGACCAGAGGGAGGTACTACCTCTATTCCGGTTTATAAGGCAAATAAGTATTTCGAGAAAATATTTTAACCGTAAATTTGGTCAATAAGTTATAAATTATATTCAAAATGCCTTCCAATGGTATATTTTTTATGACATATAATTCCTATATTATTGACCAAATTTATGATCAAACTATTTTTCTTGAAATACGTATTTAACTTACACGAAATGGAGGTTGAATTATTTTTCTCATTTATATCAACCCAAATATTAAAAAACACTCCAATCCAACTATAAACAAAACAAGGTTCTTTTCGCATGGTTTCACTTTGGTTCTAGTTTTTTCAAAATGCATGTCTAGGTACTAAATATTTTGCAAGTGATTCATGTGAGATCCTAAATCGGTTTGACCCATGTTGACCGGTGCCACATCAAAAGTAAGACCCACGTGGCATACCCGCCACCCTGTATATTTGCGAATAGACCTCTATAGTTGTATTTCTGGATGGATGTTCGTCTCGTGTTGTCGATCGAATGCCATGGAAAACTGACACGTAATCTTGCTGTCTGATCTGCTTAATTTATTTAGCAACTTTAAACATACTACCATGCATTCAAACCATCACATTTTAGCATGATAAATCATTGCAACATAGGCACGCGCACAAAGCAATCTGGATCTGAAGAAGCTATGTACATCATCGTTCATCGAGCGTCTCAATTTTAGTAACCCGTTGGAGGTTGGCGTGGATCGTAAGCCTCGACCTCTGCTTGATGATCCTGAACCTTCTCGTCTCGCTGTCGCGCCTTCTTGCTCACCTTGATTGATGGATCATGGCATAACATTTCACAGTTCTTGGGTGTGCACAGGACATCACTAATTATCATGGTGGTAATAATTTGAGGGAATTTTGATGGTTACCTTGTGTGATGATGATCTCACCTGGAGCCGTGATATGACGTAGCCGCCGCCACCTTCCGGTGCGGCAGGTTCCGTGCGCCCCTAAGCAGGTTGTTCTTGCCGAGCATGTAGCAGCTGAGGCTGCCGCTCCGTCCGCCAGCACTGGACTCATCGAAGCTGACGGCGGCGGACACGTTGTTGGACCCGTAGCTCTCTTTCTCCTCAACGCCTATGATGTCCTTCTGCCTCCTGATCGCCACCACCACTCACCGCCCGACCACCGCCAACCCAGCGTCCGTGGCATTCTTGCTGGCACAGTCGTTGGCGGTGGGATCGGCCTGCTATGTCGCCATCCACTATTCCAGCCATCTCCACCCCACGTTGAACTCCCCCCTGCTCCGACCGTGACGACCGCTTCTTGGTGCTGATGCCGCTCCTCAGCTAATTCTGATCAAAACGTGATGTGCACAGTTGACATCGTTAGTTGAGTTCAGAAGAGACTCAAATGTACATTTACTCGATTGGCGTACCTGCTGCGAGAAGGCGTAGGAGATGGCTCGGTCCCGCCTTGTGGTGGCCTCCATCCTGCTCTAGATCCTCATCCAATCATCCTCCGCACGTTCGAGCTCAGTGTGCTATTGTCCCACTCCTCCTGCAAATCGACCCTCACCAGAAAACTGAACTCAGCGATCCGTGTTACCCCCACGATCTGTATGTACTAAGAGCATCTCCAGCAGGAGCGCTATATTTTGGCGTTGTAAACGTCGCTGCACCCGTGTTGTATAATTTTAGAGCGCGCTGCACACTGTTTTCCTCCACCGGAGGCGCTAAACCGCAGGTCGAGCGCGGCCGCAAAAAAGGGTCCTCCACCAGGCGCTCCAAACTACAGCGCTGGAAAACAACATTCACACAACGCTATGCACTCAACAAGATCAAATACTCAAATAAATCATCAACCAAATGATCTACCATAGTTCAGATATCATCACATAGTTCAACAAACACGCACAACATATAAATGGACGCAAAGTGCAACATTGGATTTGCATATCACAAATGCAAGAGAGAATCTCACACTTCCTTCCCATTCTCCAAGTCATTGGCATCTTTTGCTTCTTCTTCTTGTTCTTCATGGACACCTTGGCTTGATGGAGGAATATAAGGATCCATAGAGGCCAAGAATCCTTCCGGTGGTGCTCCCATGGGTCCATAGACACCACTCACCGGTGCTCCCATGGTACCTCCGAAGACTCCTCCATAGCTTGGTCCTCCCATGCCGGCCATGCCTCCCATGCCGGTCATGCGTCCCATGCCGGCCATTCTCCCCATGCCCCCCATGCCCGATGCCTCCTCCAAACATTGACATGCCTCCTCCAAACATGTCGTCGCGGCCGACGTGCGCTTGTGGACGGGCACCTTCCTTCTCGCCGACGGCGGCGCCTTGCCGGTGGCCTGTGCGGCAGCGGCGCTAGTGTGCACCGTTGGGCGCGGCGGGACAAATAGGGCTCGGGCGGCGCTTCCACCGGCGTCGGCGGCATCGCTAGGGTTTGGGGCATTCGGTGGCGCCATGACGGAGGCGGCGACAGTATGTGGAATGGAGTAGGGAGGCGTCAGAGGGGTGCCGGAGGGCGCGTCCATCACCGAAATTCTGCAAGCGGCCGCGCAAAGGGGGGGATTTGGCATTGGGGAGAGGAGAAAATTTCAGGGCGGGTTTTCTTCGCGCGCGGGCGGAGCGATAGAGCGCGCTGCAGCAAGAGCCCAAAGTATAGCGCTTAGGATAGTGCAAAGCGACCCGCGCCCAAAAAATTTACAACGCCGCGCGGTTTACAATGCCTGCTGGAGGGACTTTTTTGATCCGCGCGCTGCATACCGGCATTTTTTTAGCGCGCGGCTTATATAGCGCGCCTGCTGGAGATGGTCTAACAACGTGTAGCGGTACCTTGGATCTGAAGACCCGCAGTGGCTGCGACTTGTGGCTGGCCGGTGCTGCGTCGACGCCGCCGTCGTCGCTCAACCGGAGGTTGCTGAGGGACTCCCCGACTTGGATGACGGACGCCGAGGCGGGGGTCACGGGCTCTTCTTCAGCGTAGCAGCCGTCCGGTCCTGAGATCCTCCTCAACACCTCCTGCAACAACCACCTCCTTGCCTGCAACTCAAATACAACCTCAGGGGTCTATTCACAAATATGCAGGGTGACGGGTATTGCCACGTGGGTCTTATTTTTGATGTGGCATGTCAACATGGGTCAAACCAATTTAGAACCCCGCATAGATCACTTGCGATTTGCAAAAGACTTAGAACTTAGATATGCATTTTAGAAAAACTAGGACCAAACCTAAGAGCATCTCCTCTAGCATTCCCAGGACGCTGATCTAGACGTCGAAATTAGGTACGAATGCCAAAATTCGGCCCAGTCGCGTTCCCATGAACCTCTTTTTGTCCGGATTTGGGTCAACTATGATCCGGACTTCCCAGGCCATTCCAAGGATTGATACGTCAGAAACATATCTATAATTTTTTATGCTCCATGCTTGTTTAGTATCTACTTTGCTTTACTTGTCTACACTTTGAGGTGCTTTTTACATGTTTTCTGGTACTAACCTACTAACAAGTTGCAATAGTGCCAGATTCCTGTTTTCTGTTGTTTTTGGTTTCAGAAAAGTTAGTAAAGAAATATTCTCGAAATTGGACGGTACAAACGTCAAAGTCAATTACATTCCGTGGGGAACAAGAAGTCCAGAGGGGAGCCGGAGAGGCCAGCCAGGGGGGAGACCCACCCTAGGCGCGGGTGGGCCCTACCCCACGCCTGGGAGGGGTGTGGGGCCCTTGGCCACCGCCTCGGCCTCCCCCTTCGCCTATAAGAAGCCCATGGGGAGAAAACCCTAAAGGATCGAGAAGAAATCCAGAAAAACCTTTGTAGCCCCGCCGCCACCGAAAGGAAGATTCGGGGGACAGAAAGTCTTTGTTCCGGCGTCCTGCTGGGACGGGTAAGTGCCCCGGAGCCATCTCCATCTATCTCCATCGCCATCTTCATCAACGTTGCTAATTCCTATGATGAGGAGGGAGTAGTTCTTCCTCGAGACTAAGGGATCTACCGATAGCTATGTGTTCATCTCTCTCTCTCTCTATGCATGATCTTGTTGTGGTCATGAGCTTTGTAATCAAGTAGATCTACCTTGCTACTCAAGTGCTTCAATAGATCTCTGCTCTCCCCATGTATGTGAAAGTGACAAAATGCATGCCATGGTGGCACTTAGGTTTGAGTCTACATAAATACTCTTTGTGCTTTAATAGATCTATGCTTTTCCCCACGTGTGTGAAAGTGACAACGTGCATACCGTGTGTGGCACTTTGGCTAGATTGAATATTTGTTATGAGTTATATTTGGAGTTGGATGTCTTTATGAAATTGTGGTGTTTGTTGGAACCATCTAGCTCTCAAGGTGACAGTGTGGGGTTATCTAGATTGGGGAAGGCCCTACCGTGGATTAGAGTGTCCAAACGGACAGTAGTAAAGAGTAGTATCATGAAGAGAGGATATTTATATGAGAGAGTGTTCACTAGTGAAAGTATGATCCCTAGGCCTTGTTTCTAAGCATTGAAACACCGTTTGCTACTAGATATGTTGCATGTTTGCTTGATTTAGTCTTTACCTCACCGTAAAGATCTTTTCTAGCACTCACACACATTCTCCCACATCAGCAAGTCAGAAGCTATTTTCTGGCACCGTTACCACATGTATTTCACTATCTCTTCGCTGAAATAGTGCACCTATACACCTGACAAGTGTATTGGGTGTGTTGGGAATATGCCCTGAGAGGCAATAATAAAGTGTTTATTATGTGTATTCCAAGTATATGATAGATGTTTATTTTGCATGCTATAATTGTATTAATACGGAAACGTTAATACATGTGTGTTTAATAAACAAACAGAAAGTTCCTAGTTATGCCTCTCTCATAAACTAGCTCGTTGATTAACAAGATGATCAAGGTTTCCTGATCATGGACATTGGATGTTGTTAATAACGGGATCACAACATTAGTGTAATGGTTTGATGAACATTCATCCGAAGTATAGCATTAAGATCAAAGTCATTGAGTTTATATTGCTATAACAACTTACGAAGTAATCCTAATCCTTAGACCATGAGATCATGTCAATCACTAACAGGAAGAGTTTCTTGATAACATCAAACGTCACCTAATGTGAGGTGATTATAAAGATGGATTCGTAACTAATAAAGTGTTATGTTGAGGCTCATGGATCGAGTGGAATTTGTTCATCCGATGCGATGATAGATATACTCGGGCCTCTCGGTGATATCACATTGATTAGCTTGCAAGCAAGTGATTTGATCACTAGAATGTTATATCACAGAACGAGAAAAGAGTGCATGTCGATAGCGAGATCACACTAGGTATGGAGATACCGATGATCGAATCTCGGACATGTAATATATCGTGAAACAAAGGGATTAAGATACTAGCATAAAAGGTTCCGCGATCACAAGAAAGTCATCGTTGAATGTGTGGGAGTCGGTATGGGTCTCGGATCCCGCTTCGATTATTGATCGAGAGGGTCTCGATCATGTCCGCATTATTCACGAACCGTAGGGTGACACACTTAAGAGACACCGACATCCAATTGGAGCAAATGTTTCATGCCGAAAGAATGAACAAGCGCAGGAATTTATTTCACTAGATACCGAAACAGGTTTTCGGGTGAAATTGCATAAAGTGGTTATGCATGTGAAATAGAATTCTAGCAAGGGGTTATTTGTGAATATTTGTCATTAAAGTAATTGACAATATTCTGAATAAAATAAAAGAGTTTTATTTAATGAGAGTTTGCATTAAATTTGGTGGAAATTTAATGGGAATTTGAGTGGACTTTTGAGTGGAGGGATTTTAAAGGGCATTTTGTGAGTGGAGTGTCCACCCACATGAATGAAGGAGGGGAAGGGGCAGCCCCATGGCGTGCCACCCCTTGGGGTTCCCCCTCCTCCTATAAAGGAGCCCTCCTCACTTGTCTCTCACACCTCCTCGTGAAGGATCTCTCCCCTCTAGAATTTATCCCCATGGTCTCGGACTAGCGAGATACATGTTCCCGGTGGCTATTCGGCAAGAAAGAGTTGTGCTTCCGCTGCATCGCTGGGCGAGGAGGCGGAGGTTGCTCGTGCCTCGAGCGTGTGCGAGCACGGATGCGCTGGCGATTTGCGGCTAGGACTTCCTCTCGATCTTGAGATCGGCAAGAGATCGTCTACATCGCCCACGAGTTGAACTCGTTAAGCTTTGTCGGTCTTCAAGGGTATGTTCTCTCACGGATATACATCCGCCCGTTGTTTGTATCTAGTAGATAGATCTTGGTATATAGTTCACATCGTAGGAAAATTTTTGTTTTCTATCTGCGAACCCTACGATTGGTATCGAGCGGATCTATGCGTAGATACTTTACACGGGTAGTACACATATGAGTATGTGGGCGATGATGATCATGTTGTTGCTCCTTTGTTGTAATTTTGGATATTGGTGGCATAGTGGGATGAAGCGGCCCGGACAAACTTTACATGTCCTCGCACATGAGACCTGTTCCACGCTTGACATGCAACTAGTTTGCATAAGTGGCTAGCGGGTGTCTATCTCTCCTACTATAGTCAATTTCTATTTTGCAAGCGAGTTGTCAACAATTTGATTATCCTCGTTGTGGTTCATGTTCGTAGGTAAGAACGGTTCTATCTCGAAAGCCCTAAGCCACGTAAAACTTGCAATGGATAAATTAGAGGCGTCTAGTTTAGATTGTTGCTGGGCTAGTGTTATGATATGGTAGTGTTGTAAGTAGAAGTATTAGATGATACTCTTACAACACACATAGCGTGTAAAATCCATAGACCTAGGATTTACACATATAGGTATGATAGTGATCATACCACGATGCACATGATAGATATCATCTGCGGGAACCATATAATTTCACTAATAAACATATGATGTTTGATAGCATCTTATATTGCTTGTTTAGCGCTTTGTTAGCATAATAAGATGATCCCTCATTTAAATATCAAGATAAGAATGTGTTCTTCCTTTAGTATGCACCGATTATGTTTTCGTCGCTCCAAGACATCACGTGATGATCGGGTGTTCTTGGATCCACGACCATATTTCGGGTGAAAAACATTTACACACGCGAATACTAAGGTTCTAACTTGGCGAGCCTAGCATGTACAGACATGGCCTCGGAACACGGACCGAAAGGTTAAGCATGAGTCATATAGTTGATATGATTCCCATTTGATGCTCGCCTTTGAAGCTATACCGACTCACGTGATGATCGGACTTGGTGTAGTGGATTTGGTTCATGTAATCACCAAAAAGGCACGAGGGATGTCGTTTTTGAGTGGGAGTTCATTCGATTAGTTGAACTCAATCTATCATACACTTAGTCTAAACTTTACAAATTCTGTTGTAGATGGCACCACACCTTTTAATTTCAATGTGTTCATGGAGAAAGAGAAACTAGCAACGAGCGGTAGCAACTTTACCGAATGGGCCATGAATTTGAGGATTCTCTCTCTGCACAAAAGCAATATGTGCTAGAAGCGCCGTTAGGCCCCCACCTTTAGATGATGCTGCCCCGACGAGGAGAAGAATGTCTATCGACTCGTCAGAGGACCACAACTTAGTTCATTGCGGCATATTGTATGGGCTAGAGCCGAACTTCAAAGCGTTTAAAACGGCAATGCATTTGATACAATGGGTGAGTTGAAAATGATTTTCGACACATCTTTGTGAGAAGCTACAACGCTCGAAAAGTTCTTTAGCTGCATGATGGAAGAGCAGCTCGTTAGTGAGCATGTACTCAAGATGTCGATTCTGTGATAAGCTTGTGTCCTTGGGAATATCGATTCCCATTGACTTAGGCATCCATCGTGTTCTGCGGTCTCGCCACCTAGCTATAAGAGCTTTGTGATGAACTATAATATGCAAGGCATGAAGAAGTCTCTCCCAGCTTACATCAATGCTTAAAAGCTGAAGTGGAGATCAAAAGGAACATCAAGTGTTGATGATCAATAGGAACACTGGTTTCAAGAAAGACAAGAAGGAAAGCGGAAGGGAAGTAAGGCGGCAAGCTGTTGCAGCGCTGAAAAGAAACCCGAGTTGGACCTAAGTCTTATTCGAGTGCTACTATTGTAAGGGGCCACTTTGAAGCGCAATCGCCCCAAGTATCTGGCGGACAAGAAGGCGGCAAGGCAAACAAAGGTATATATGATATACATGTTATTGATGTGTACTTGACTAGTGCTCGCAGTAGCACACCGGGTGATAATTCGGTTGTTGCTAATATTTGTAACTCGAATCGGGTCATGAACAAGCGACCGCTAGCAAGGGTGAGGTCAAGATGCGTGTCGGCAATGGATCAAGCGTTGATGTGATCGCCGTCGAACGCTGCCTCTCCACTTGCCTTCGGGATTAGTTATAAACTTGAATAAATGTTATCTGGTGCCTGCACTGAGCATGAACATTGTATTTGGATCGTGTTTGATGCGAAGTGGTTATTCATTTAAATCCGAGAACAATGGTTGTTCCATTTATATGAATGAAATCTTTTATGGTCATTCACCGATGATGAATGGTTTATTTCTATTAGATCTCGATGATAATGTTACACATATTCATAATGTTGATGCTAAAAGGATTAAACTTAATGATGATATATCCGCATATATGTGGCACTGCCGTCTAGGTCATATTGGCGTTAAACGCATGAAGAAGCTCCATTAGGATGGACTTTTGGAATCACTTGATTATGAATCATTTGATACATGTGAGCCATGCCTTATGGGCAAGATGACTAGAACGTCGTTTTCCGGTTCAATGGAACGGGCGACAGATTTATTGGAAACCATACATTCTGATGTATGTGGTCCAATGAGTGTGTCGGCGCGAGGTGGATATCGTTATTTTGTTACTTTCACGGATGATTTGAGTAGATACGGTTATATCTACTTGATGAAACACAAGTCTGAAACCTTTGAAAAGTTCAAGGAATTTCAGAATGAAGTGGAAAATCATCGTAATAGAAAGATCAAATTTCTATGGTCCGACCGTGGAGGTGAGTATCTAAGTTACGAGTTTAGCACTCACATGAAAGAGTGTGGAATTGTTTCACAACTCACACTGCCGGAACACCAATGAAATGGTGTGTCGAACGTCGTAATCGTACTTTATTAGATATGGTTCGATCTATGATGTCTGACGGACTTGCCGTTGTCATTTTGGGGTTATGCACTAAAGCTGCATTCACTTTAAATCGGGCACCATCTAAATCCGTTGAAAACACCGTATGAATTGTGGTTTGGAAACAAACCTAAAGTCATTTCTTAAACTTTGGGGATGCGATGTTTATGTGAAGAAACTTCAACGGATAAACTCGAACCCAAAGAGGAAAAATCGTCTTCATAGGATACCCTAAAGAAACTATTGGGTATTCCTTCTATCACGATCCGAGGGCAAGGTTTTTGTTGCCAGAATGGATCCTTTCTAGAGAAAGAGTTTCGCGAAAGGTGTGAGTAGTCGGAAGGTAGAACTCAAGAGGTTGTGGAACCTTCTCTTCAAAGTATGGCGAGTAGCGCAGCGGAAGTTGTTCCGGAGTTGGCTCCACTGTTGAATAGGGAACTAATGATAATGATCATGAAACTCGAAGAGAATACTACCAAACCTCGCAGGTCAAGCAGATGCGTCAGCTCCCGAGCTATCGGAAATCCTGTCATGAATTTCATGGTTGATGAAAATAATGACCTACGACGTATGAAGAAGCGATGATGAGCCCGGATTCCAAAAATGGTTAGAAGCCATGAAATCCGAGATGGAATCCATGTATGAAAATCAAGTTTGGAACTTGGTGGAATTACCTCACGAGAAAGGCGTGGAGAACAAATGGATTTTCAAAAGGAAAACTGATGCTGATGGTAATGTGACCGTCTATAAAGCTCGACTTGTCGCAAAGGGGTTTCGACAAATTCAAGGAGTTGACTACGATGAGACTTTCTCTCCCGTAGCGATGCTAAAGTCAGTTTGGATTATGTTAGCAATTGCTGCATATTTCGATTATGAGATACGGCAGATGGATGTCAAAACCGTGTTTCTCAATGGTAAAGAAGAGTTGTATATGATACAACCAAAGGGTTTTGTCGATCCTAAGGATGCTAACAAGTTGTGCAAGCTTCAGCGACCCATCTATGGATTGAAGCAAGCATCACGAAGTTGGAATCTCCGCTTTGATGAGGTGATCAAAGAGTTTGGATTTGTCCAAACTTATGGAAAAGCTTGTATTTACAAGAAAGTGAGTGGGAGCAATGTGGCATTTCTGATATTATATGTGGATGACATATTATTGATCGGAAATGATATAGATCTTTTAAACAGTGTTAAAAGTTATCTAAACAACAAATTTTCAATGAAGGACCTAGGTGAAGCGTCATACATATTAGGCATAAAGATCTATAGAGATAGATCTAGGTGCCTAATAGGGCTATCGCAAAGTACATACCTTGATAAGATTTTAAATAAGTTTAAAATGGACGGAAGTAAGAAGGGGTTCTTACCTATGTTGCAAGGCAAGACATTGAGTAAGACTCAAAGTCCGGCTTCAAGGAAGAAAGAGATAATGGACAAAGTCCCTATGCTTCACCATAGGCTCTATAATGTACGCCATGCTATGTACAAGACGGATGTGACACATGCTATTAGTTTGACTAGTAGGTAACAATCGGATCCGAGTTGAACCTTTGGATAGCGGTCAAGAATATCCTTAAGTACTTACGAAGAACTAAGGATATGTTTCTTGTATACGGAGGTGAAGAAGAGCTCGTCGCTAAGTGTTATATCGACGCTAGCTTTGACACCGATCCGGATGACTCTAAGTCTCAATCCGGATACGTATTTCTCATGAATGGCGGAGCGGTTAGTTGGAGGAGCTCCAAACAACCTGTGGTAGCGGGATCAACAATGGAGGCCGAATATGTTGTTGCTTCAGAAGCGGCTCAGCAAGCAGTTTGGATGAAGGAGTTCATATCCGAACTAGGAGTGGTGGCAAACGCGTTGGACCCAATGGTGATCTATTGTGACAACAATGGTGCCATTGCCAATGCCAAAGATCCAAGGTCTCACAAGCATTCCAAGCATATTAAGCGCCGGTTTCACTCCATCCGTGAGCATGTCAAGGATGGAGATATAAAGATTTGTAAAGTACATACGGATCTCAATGTAGCAGATCCGTTGACTAAAACTCTCCCTAGATCAAAACATGATCAACACCAGAACTCAATGGGTGTTAGATTTATCACTATGTAAGTAGATTATTGTCTCTAGTGCAAGTGGGAGACTGGAGGGAATATGCCCTGAGAGGAAATAATAAAGTGTTTATTATGTGTATTCCAAGTATATGATAGATGTTTATTTTGCATGCTATAATTGTATTAATACGGAAACGTTAATACATGTGTGTTTAATAAACAAACAAAAAGTTCCTAGTTATGCCTCTCTCATAAACTAGCTCGTTGATTAACAAGATGATCAAGGTTTCCTGATCATGGACATTGGATGTTGTTAATAATGGGATCACAACATTAGTGTAATGGTGTGATGAACATTCATCCGAAGTATAGCATTACAATCAAAGTCATTGAGTTTATATTTCTATAACAACTTACGAAGTGATCCTAATCCTTAGACCATGAGATCATGTCAATCACTAACACCGGAAGAGTTTCTTGATAACATCAAACGTCACACCGTAACAGGGTGATTATAAAGATGGATTCAGAACTAATAAAGTGTTATGTTGAGGCTCATGAATCGAGAGTGGAATTTGTTCATCCCGATGACGGATAGATATACTCTAGGCCCTCTCGGTGATATCACATTGATTATCTTGCAAGCAAGTGATTTGATCACTAGAATATTATATCACGAGGAGAAAAGAGTGCATGTCGGAACGAGATCAAACTAGGTATGGAGATACCGATTATCGAATCTCGGACATGTAATATATCGTGAAACAAAGGGATTAAGATACTAGCGTAAAAGGTTCCGACGATCACAAGAAAGTCATCGTTGAATGTGTGGGAGTCAGTATGGGTCTCAGATCCGCTTCTGATTATTGATCCGAGAGGGTTCTCGATCATGTCCGCATTATTCACGAACCGTAGGGTGACACACTTAAGAGACACCAACATCCAATTGGAGCAAATGTTTCATGCGGAAAGAATGAACAAGCGCAGGAATTTATTTCACTAGATACCGAAACAGGTTTTCGGGTGAAATTGCATAAAGTGGTTATGCATGTGAAATAGAATTCTAGCAAGGGGTTATTTGTGAATGTTTGTCATTAAATTAATTGACAAAATTCTGAATAAAATAAAAGAGTTTTATTTAATGAGAGTTTGCATTAAATTTGGTGGAAATTTAATGGGAATTTGAGTGGACTTTTGAGTGGAGGGATTTTAAAGGGCATTTTGTGAGTGGAGTGTCCACCACATGAATGAAGGAGGGAGGGCAGCCCCATGGCGGCCACCACCCCTTGGGGTTCCCCTCCTCCTATAAAAGGAGCCCCCCTCCTCACTTGTCTCTCACACCTCCTCGTGAAGGATCTCTCTCCCCCTCTAGAATTTATCCCCCATGGTCTCGGACTAGCGAGATACATGTTCCCGGTGGCTATTGGGCAAGAAAGAGTTGTGCTTCCGCTGCATCGCTGGAGAGAGGAGGCGGAGGTTGCTCGGTGCCTCGAACGTGTGTGCGAGCACGGATGCGCTGCTGATTTGCGGCACTAGGACTTCCTCTCTATCTTGAGATCGGCAAGAGATCGTCTACATCAACCACGAGTTGAACTCGTTAAGCTTTGTCGGTCTTCAAGGGTATGTTCTCTACGGATATACATCTGCCCGTTGTTTGTATCTAGTAGATAGATCTTGGTATATAGTTCACATCGTAGGAAATTTTTTGTTTTCTATGTTGCGAACCCTACAACATCAAGCTCTTTTCTGGCGCTGTTGCCGGGGAGGTTTTGGGCTTTTACCTTCCCTCCACGCCATCAGCTTCTTTTCTGGCGCCGTTGCCGGGGAGGTAAGGTAAAAGGTACTCACATCCTCCGGTGTGAGTGCTCGGAGTTATTTAATTTAGATTATGCAATTTTTTCTTTTTGTTTCTTGTTTTCACTAGTTAGGCTTAATGGAAAACAACAACAAAATTAGAGAGCTCTATAGCATTTGTCTTGAGTTAGGACATGAAGTGTTTGAAGAGAAAAATAAAAAACCTATGGAACTTTATTTGCATGCTAGTAGCAATGTTATTAGTATGAATTCTTTGGACACCATTATTGCTAATGCTATGGAAAAGTCTAAGCTTGGGGAATCTAGTTTTGATGAAAATGTTATTTTTAGTCCCCCAGCTTTCGAATATAGCTATTCTATTGCTTATGATGATACCAAACCTCCCATATATGATGATTACAATGATGAGTATGATATTTTCAGTCCACCTACTATTGAGGAGGAAGTTAATTGTGATTACAATATGCCTCCTATATTTGATGATTATGGTGATGAGAATAGTAATGATAGCTATTTTGTTGAATTTGCTCCCACTACAATTAATAAGAATGACTATGCTTATGTGGAAAGTAATAATCATTTTATGCATGTGGCTCATGATAAGAATGTTTTATGTGATAGATATATTGTTAATTTTATTCATGTTGCTACTGAAAGTTATTATGAGACAGGAAAACATGGCTTTATGTATCTCAACAATATTAATTTTTCCCTCTTTATGTTGAAAGTCTTGAAGTTGCACTTGTTTTGTTTTCCTATGCTTGGTGCTTTGTGCTTTCATGACTTGTTTCTTTTCAAGATTCCTATGCATAGTAATTGGGTTAGACTTAAATGTGTTTTGAATTTGCTTCTTGATGCTCTCTTTGACTTCAATTCATAATTCTTACGTGAGCATCTTCTCAAGCTATCAAGCCTAACTTAAAGGCGTTAAAAAAGTACTTGTTGGGAGATAACCCAAGAGTTTTCTTGAGTCTTGGAAGTTATTACTTCAGTAATGACCTCTCCTTGTCCTTGTTGTTTGCTTTTTGTGCCAATAATGACCTCTAATGAGAGGGAAGTAAGATTTGGGGAGTTGCTGTCCCGAAACAGATTTCTGTCCTCCACCATAAAAATTTGTGAGGCGTCTTTGTAAGTCAGATTGAGATGAAAATTTACGAATAAATCCCCCAGTATGTTAGCTAACTTTAGTTAGTTTAACACTTTTTGATTTTCATAATAGAAGGTCTTCAAAAAAATCGATTTCTACCTACTGGTCTGTTTTGACATATTTCTGCCATTATTTGCATTTGCTTCTTATTGATTCCTTTTCGAGTTCTCTTTTGGGGAATTGAGCTTTTGAAGGAGTGCTACAGTAGCTTGTGTTTTTAGTGAAAAGTTTTGTTGTTCCAAAGCTTTGCCAGAGGTCTAATATCTTTTGAGTACACTAATGTTGCTACTAAAGATTGTGTGAAGTTTTGTATGAAAGAAAATTTGCAGGTGTAGAGAAAGAATGATGTAATGAGATGAAGAATGGACAAAATATCAAGCTTGGGGATGCCACCCTGTGTCACCCCAAGAAATATTCAAGAGATACAAGCGTCAAAGCTTGGGGATGCCCAAAGCAGATACAAGCGTCAAAGCTTGGGGATGCCCAAAGCATCCCCTTCCCTTCTTCATCAATAAAAATCTCAGGCATTTCTAGACAATTCGTTTTTATTGTTTCATGCATTGTTGTGTTGTTCTTGGAGCGTCTTAAGTTTTTGTTTTTGGTTTTCGTTTGATTAGTTTGCTTGAGTAAGTTGGTTGGTTACACCACACTTCTTTTGGAGAGAGACACACTCTGTTTCAATTGCCTAGAACACTCTAGTTTTCATTCTTATTGTTCTATGGGTGTTCTCTTTTGCTAGCACTGTGTTTAGCCTTAGTTTTCTTGAGATTTCAGCTTAGAACTTTTTTAGTTCTTCTTTGTAGATTTGTGAGACAAGCTCACCGATCTTTATTGATTATTATCTTTGTGAGTTATTTCAATTAAGTTGCTTGGTGTTGCAAAGGAGTAGTAAGTTCTTGCTTGTAAGTGCAAAAGGAGCTTGCATTGACTGTGACTTAGACTTTAGCATGACATGCTAGGTGTTGTTTTGACCTTATGCTTAGTGATTATTGTTGTAGCATGTCTTGTTCCAAACAATTGGGATTGCTTAGTGTGCCTTGAAGAAATTATGTGTTGTTTTAGCATGCAAAAGCATAGTATAGTGGTATTCTCCTTTGATGTTTTGCTTGGGTTGACTTGGCACATTCTCACAGCATGTTATGACTATGAACAAGTCACCATAGCCTCTATGATCATTTAGTCCTTGACTTGTAGTACCACTCATTTCTTTGATTAGTAATGCTTTGTTGCACTACATGATTATGGCCATTATTGCTCTCTTATTTGGTTGCTCCCAGTATTTTGCTAGCCTCCACTTATATGAGTAAGTTCTACTCATGCTTCCAAATCGCAAGAAACCAAGTTATTCCAAAGTTTCCACTATAAACTCCTATGCATGGTGTGATACTGTAAGGGGTCCCAATCTTAGATAAGATAGAGCCTCCTGTGTTTTACAATGCTAGTCCCTGGATCAATAGCTAGCATCCACAGTTAAGATGTAATATCAAGAAACAAAGGTCATAATATAACTTTATAACCAGGAATAACATAATTTTATTACATCTTTCATAGCTCATATGGCTATTACATTTCATTGCAGCGGAATAAATATAAGCATGGGGTCCTTCATCTTCAAAGTGCCACAGGCAGATGTTGGTTGTAGACTTTGTAATCCTATTCAAATAATCTTCACTAAAATCAATCAAACCTGCAACATTACAAGTTACAGCCACAAGGGTCAATACATTTGAATTGTATTGGCAAGTGATACTATGGTAGTATAGTGGAGTCTATCATCTATATGCATTTGGCTAAGTGGAGTTGAGGTTTGCATTGCTCAAAATAGATTTTTCTTATCATTTTGAAAATACTAAGATTTTGCTTGACAAAATCATTTTTTTCAATCCAAGATTTCAAGATCCTTGTACCAAGCCATCTCTCCATCAATGATTGAAGAATTCAAACAACCCTTGTTCAATCCACAAGTTTTAACTTTAGAAATTTGAATGATGATATTCTTGATTGCTTCCAAGTCTTGATGCTCAAATTGTCCTTTACCAGGGACATGGCTAAGTACTTAGATTTTACACTCTGCAGAGGTGGTGCACTTTCCCCACAAGACTTGGTTTCCCAAGACAAAATCTTTCAGAAGCCTTCCCTTAGACCAAAATGGACGCGCTCCAACCTATCAAACACTACCACCCACTGTCCATTTGGCTAAGTTCTTGCAACCTATATGATCATGGCAGAGCCCATATTGCCAAGTGGTTGCACTTGAAGCTTCTCAACATTTGACATCTCAAATCCCTTTGTTTCCTGGGTGGCCATCCACAAGTGTGATACACAAGGTTCACCAGTCCCCTGGACTTGTGTAACCACTCAACATATCCCAATCCTTCCATTCCACCCAGGAGGTTCATTAACTTAGTTGTTTTATTAACAAAACCTAAGTCCTCAGACTTAGAATATTTTCCATAGTGTGAATATATATTCCACCCATGTTTTCTATTAGCTAGGCTAAGCTTGGTGGTAGTAGGAATCCCTAACTTAGGAAAAATCCTACTAAGGATTCATCTTCTAGGTTTTCCTATAGAAGGTCTATACTTAGCAAAATCCATGCAAGTTTTACTTAGAGAAAATCACTAATGCATAGTGAAAGTAATGGGATAGAAAGTATGAAGCATCACTTGCCTTTTTGAAGGGATTGGTAGTTCACTCCTTGATCTTGCTAGTCTCACACTTCACTACAAGTCAATCAAGCAAACACAAATTCAATTTACATTCCAAACCAATAATCACTCAAACAATTTCACACACAAAAAACAATAGAAACTAATTCATGCATGGGAGCATGCACAAGATAGTTTTATTTTGCAAAGGGGGTCTCTATGGTTTTCTAAACTTTGTAAGATCCAATTTGGTCATTTACCAAAGTGGCAAAGTCATTAGCAAGAGGGTTTAGTCCAAAAACTATTTTTAAATCCATTTATTCATTTCATGTGGTGAAAAATGTTTTTATTAAGACAAAACTCTTAAGTTGTTCACCAAATGAGTTGCTATTACAAAGATTGGTGTTTTTGGGTCAGTAGGTTTGGTCCAAACTATTTCCTTAAAGTTTTCTTTCCATAAACATTTTTATAACCAAAACCATTCTTTTTATTTGGCTAGAAAATGACTAAGTCAAGTAATCCAACCTAAATCTTAAAAAAATCATTTTTAATACCAAGGGTTGGTTCCTAGGGTCAGTAAGGTCACAACAAACCATTTTGCAAAAGTTTTGACCCCAAAATCAATTTTAAACAATTTTCATACTCTAAACAAGCATACAAAAGTTTCTGCAAATTCAAACAAGCTAACAGATACTATTTGCTAAACTAAGGGCATGGTTGGCTAGGGCTTGTTCTCCTGAATCCATTGATATAAAATTTGTCAAATTTGGACGTGTGGTTTGAAAGTTACAAAGGTTTGAAGTTTGCAAATAAATCTGATTCAAAAATCTGTTTTAACCCAAACACTGGACACGTCATTGGTCGATTTCTTCCGGATTGCGTCTTTGCGGACCGCAGATCTAGTTTGATCGCACGGCACGGTATGCCGCATCTTTCTTAAGTGAGACTATCGTGAGCGCCGATCTTGATCGGACGGTTGGGTGCTCGACCATAGGCAGTGACTGCAAGCGGCGGCGGTCATGGGCGGCGCGACTCGACTCGGCAGCGGCATGGGGCAGGAGGAGCAAGCTCACCGAGGTCAGAGGATGAGGCGATGTTCGTGGTGGTCGTGGAAAGGGGCTCACGAGGCGGGCGGGATTTCTCGCCGGAGTTGGTTCTCGCGACGACGCGCACGAGGTCGAGGACGACCTGTGGTCCACGGAAGACAAGCGAAGGGCTGGGTTAGCTGACGAAAGGCTGGTTAGCGCGGACCATGGAAAAGATGTGTGCATGATCTAGAAGACACGGGGTGGTCGGAATTAACCTATGGGCGTCGTCGGAGTAGAGGCAGATGGCGGCGGTACTGGAGGTGGTCGTTGGCGAGGCTCAGGGGTGTCCGCGGTCGAATGGGTGGTACGGGGAGGAGTGTCTGGGAGTGGGGAAGCTGCTAGGGTGCTCGAGAAGTAAGGGGTGGCGTGTCTGAATTGGCGGAGACGGTGGTGAGGAGAGATTGTGGCGGGGCGTGTCGAGGAGGGGCTGGGGAAACGGAAGAGGAAAGCTGGCGTTTAACGCTAAGTGGTCAGTAAACGCTGCAGTAAAGTGTATTGAGAAATTAAGGAAGAAGGAGTCGCAGGAGGAAGAAGAACAGGTGGGGTCTTGTTGTCGAGAAACGAGAGGGACAAGTGGTCCACCATTGGCTTAGTGGGTTGTTTATGCGTAAGGAAAAAGCAGTTGGGCGTGAAAAACAGGGTGGGTCAAGGGTTTGTTGTATTGGTTGCCGGTCTTTTGCACTATTTTTTTCTGTCTGATTCTTTTTCCTTTTCTATTTCTATTTTCCTGTTTTGTAATTCAAACAACCCAAACACATTCATAATGATTCAAAAATTCATCAAGCTTTTCAAATATGAATTTGGTTCTGTTTATCAATAGAAACCAAATTCCAAAAATAAAATAATTTTTATTCTTTTTAAGACCATTTATTAATTAAATAAAAGTGGTTCATTAGGTATTTAATAAAATAGGGTTTGATTTAATTGATAAAATAACCATTTTAAATCCAAATATTTTCAAAACAAAATCAGTAGGTTTTATTTGGAAATAAAGAATATTTGGGAAACTTGTTTAAAACAAAATAACCTTTTATTTTAGGGTCCATTAATAATTATATATAATAGACTTTCATTATTAAATCAAATAGGATTTGTTTTATTGAGATATTTATTTTTGAAATCTAAAAATAAAGCCAAAACACTTTAGTAGGTTTTATTTGTGAATATCAAATATTTGGGAAAACTTATTTTAAATAATTTAATAAGTTTTGATGTTTCAAATTAAATTGGTAAAACCTTTTATTTAAATAAAGTTGGATATTAAATCCTTATTAATTTATTTAAATAAACCTTTGTTAATTTTATTTAAAATAAAATGTTTTTAATTCCCAAAGTTTTGGTCAAGGTTTAATTTGGCTTTATAAAATAATCTTTATTCATAAATCTTTTATTTCTTTTGAAAACCAAATCTCTTATTTAAAGGATCCAAAATAGTAGTTCCAAAACATTTTAATTTCCTTCATTAAATGTTTATCTTTATGAATCCCTTTAGGATTTTATTTAATTCAAATGGGTTTGAAGTTCCAATTGAATTCAAAAAGTTTCTTCTGGCTCTGAAAATCAAACAAAGTTTTATTTTATTAATTTATTTTCACATTACAAGATTTGGAAAATCTTGGGATGTGACAGATACATCATTCCAAGTATATTCTCGTTTTCAACTATTTTTCCAATTTAAAACTGTTTTGTTATGTGAAAACTTAGTGATTAAATCCCTCACGAACTTGATGGCACACTTTATATTCTTTGCCCCTAATAAACTTGAACCATTGTGACAACATTGTTGTATATGCTTGCACTTATAAGTTGGAATTAGCAGAACCATGTTGTCACGGGGAACGTTTTCAACATTGCACTTGTACTTTGTACTCAGTTGATATCATGCTATTTTTTCTATGGATGTCACCAGTGTGAAATAAAAAGGGAACTTGTAAGTCCATGGAGTTTGTATTCCGTGTTATAGAAACGCCTGGGCCGTTAGCCTAAGCCATGCCTAATCATGATGGAAACTTGCAGCATCACCATAGTGAGCTATCTATGAAGCATCCTCAATAAAAAGATATGCATATGGTAAATAAAATGATTGCTGAGATGCTCATTGTCTGCTTGCCTTGTCATTTTGGTTATGGGAAAGCTCCTGTACCATGTGCAAGGGGTACCCCGTTGGCGGTTCTCAATGATATGCAAATACTTACAGTTACAAGAACTTACCTGGACCCAAAGTTGAGTATGCATAAGGTGTGGCCCTCGTATTCAAGGGACTTGAGATTGCCAACTTATACTTAATCGAGCATATACTCCATCTTTGCCACCTTAACCTTAATCACTTCAAGATGCTTATGATAGGGGCAATGAGGGCTGAAAGCTAACAAGTACCATAATTTTTGGAAGCTCTTTTTGAAACTTGAAATCCTTGATTCCTTTATAAAAGGATTTTCTTCCACCATTATTTGAGTCTCCACCTTCTACCTTTAGGCACCATTAAGAGAGCATAGTTGTCATTTTGTGTGTAGTGATCCAAAGCTTATTGATTGATGCATATTGTGTTATTACTTGTTCTTGTGCTACTTGTTTCTAGTCACCCTTGTGAACTTTGAAGGTGTCCTATGCATCTATTTGTTACTCTATGAGGGACAAGCTGATTGTCACAATTCCATGTTTTCTGTATGTGAAACAAACAAACGTTTTTCAATGCATGTTATTCATGATCTTTGTTTGTAGCTTGACATGTTGCATGCATAGTTACTATGTCCTATTGTTAGAACTCCATCTTTCATGCTCATGTTTAGAGTTCTTTGATCCCAGCTTTCAATGCTTGCAAATGGTTTGACCTTGGTTTTGATGGTGCATGTCTGAAAGAGCATTTCCTATCCTTATGATTTTGATGTTTGATAACAACACACTTATCGGTTTAATCGTGCGCTAAGTGTATCACAGGTTTTGAAGATTGTGGCACAAATATTGCCTTGCCCATTTGCCCTTGCCAAAAGTCTCTGTGCCAACTGGTAGTACCGGAAAAATGACAAGTACTACCGCCCCTAGTACCAGTTGCACCAGTGCAAGGTGGGAAGGTCTAGCCTTTTCTCAGTACCACCCGGTACCGCGGAGCGGCACTACCGCTCCAACCGGTAGTACCTCTTGTGTCAAGCGGTACTACCGCTTGGACACGGTAGTACCACTCGGCTGTACCGGGCAGCCCTGAGGAAGGACCAGCCCTTCCCCTCTCGCTCTGTACCAACTGGTACTTGGGACCGGTACTACCGCCCTGATCGGTAGTACCGCGTCTACTGACCAATACTACAGCTTGGGGGTACTACTGCAGGGCAGTACCGGGCATGATCGTGGCTGGCTCGACCAAGTGAAGCTTCTCCGGTACCTGGTCCGGTACTGGACCGGTAGTACCGCTTGCTACCGGTACTACCGCTTGAGTACCAGTAGTACCGGTGCATTTATTGCTCCAACGGCCAGATTTCTCCAAGGGGTATAAATACCCCTCCACCTACCTTGGTACAAGCTGCTCATTTGCATTGAAGACTACTACCTCCATTAGAGCCACCAAATCTCCAAGATCTCCTCAATCCACCACTCAAAGTCCTTGATCTTTGGGGAATCGAAGGAGGAGGCCTTGATCTACTACTTCACCAAAATAGATCTTCATTTCCCCCTCATTCTCTTGAGGGCCCCTTGCTCTAGTGTTTTCTTGGAAACCCTAGTTCTAGATTTGGTTCTTACAAGCTTGTCTTTGATTGTATTGACAGCTTGCTTGTATTTGGAAGCCTCCAATTAAGTTGTGGATGTGTGCCCCAAACTTGTAAAGGTGTCGGCTTCCACCTTGAAGGTCGCCGATATAGTGGAAGGTGGATCGATCCCCTTGGGGTGAGGTTCATCAGAGAACAAGGGAGGCCTTTCGTGGTGTAGGTGGTTTGATACCACCCTCTCTCCAAACGTAGACGTACTTCCCCTAAAAAGGAAGGAACTACGGGAAACAAATCCTTGTGTCTCCGCGTCCACCACTTTGGTTACTTCTATCCTTTAGCGCACTTTACTTACTTGCTCTTGCTTAGTATTGTGTTAGCTAGTGCTTATTTGTCATATAGGTAAATTCACCTTAGTTGCATTATCTATAGAATTTACCTTATTGTCAAACCCTAATTTGAAAAAGAAGAAAATTTGAAGTAGCACCTATTCACCCCCCTCCTCTAGGTGCCCATACGATCCTTTCAATTGGTATCAGAGCCTCGGCTCTTTATTTGGGCTTAACCGCCTAAGAGAATATGGGTAGCCGCAAAGGGGATGGTGATGGTGAGCCCACCACGGTGACCATGGAAGATCTTAAAAACTTGGAAACAAGATTGAGCTCTTCCTTGGTCAACAAAGTCAAGAAGATGCTTGAGAAACTTCTTAAATACAAAGATGGCTCATCATCCCCATCTCATCAAGAGGATCCGCCATCCGTTTTACCTAAAGGGAATGCTCCGGTATCCCCCAAGGGTATGATGGTGGGGGGTAAACAAGATAACACTAATTCCTCCACACAAAATGATGGTGGGAAGGGTGATCACTGTGATACATGGTACTCTCCCGACCCTCCAATCCCTCACCCTCATGTATACAATAGAGGTGACCCACCTAAGCTTGAAGAATCTGCTACCTTTGCTCAATGGAAATCTCTAATGAAAACTCATGTGCGCAGCTCTTGCGTTGAACTATGGAACATCATCGAGCATGGACTCTTTATTGGGGATCCAGACAACTTGACAAGAAGAGAAGTTGTCAATAGTCAACTCAATGCCACTGCCTTGCACATGATTCAACAAGGATTGGGTACAAAGGATTACCCACACATTGATCACTTCAGCATTGCCAAGGAAGCTTGGGATGCTCTCACTGTGTTGTTTGTTGGAAATGAGAGAATGAGGAGGAACCGGTATGATGCACTAAGCAATGAAGCCGAAGGCTTCTACATGATGGAAGGTGAAAATCATGAAGACATGTATCGTAGGCTCAAGACCACCGCCACCGCTTTTAGAAATGTGGGTGCCTCACATGTGGATGATGCGTGGATAAAAAGGAAATATGTGAGTGCACTCATGCCCTTTGAGACCACCGACTTGAAGAACCTACAAGGAAGACACAACTACCATCTCATGACCTCCAATGAAGTTATGCAAGAGATGGCCTCTTTCAAAGTTGCCTCCAAGAATGCCAAAGATTCCCGTGCCCGTGCCCTTGGTATGAGCAATGTTGTCAACGTTGCTTTGAAGGCCAAAGTTTTGGACCATGGGGATGAAGATGATAGTGATGAAGGCCTCTTCATGGACCACCCCGATGAAGTCAAGATTCCTCATAGTCAATATATGGCCTTCTATGCAAAGAACTTTTGGAAGAACCCCGCCAAGGCCAAGATGGAAATGCAACGAAGAAGCAACCCAAATGGGAAAAGAGAAAATACCACTAGATTGAGAACTTGCTTCAATTGTGGTGACCGCTATCACTTTGTGGCGAGTTGCCCCTATGAGAAGAGAGAAGATCATGGTGGTAAGCTTGTGTTGAAGAAGACTCTCAAAGCACCTTACAAGAAACCCTTCATCAATAAGAATCCCATCAACAAGAAGTAGGGAGAAATTGTCTTAATCACTCATGAAGAATACTCCTCCGACAATGAAGATGACGAAGATGAGGAAGAGGAAACCTCTAATGGTGTGGCGGCTCTAGCCACTACTTCTACTCCGACATTCTCACTCTTCGATTCTCCAAATGAGAATTCCCCCATCAAGAACGTCACTTGCCTTATGGCAAGAGGAACGGAGGTATCCTCATCATCTCACTCCAATCCCTTAGCTAATGATGAAATTGATGATGATATGTCTCTTGATGTTAAAAAGTAATTAATTGCTTTCGATGAGTTTATGACTAACCTACAAGGGGATGCTAAGATATATTTTGTAAACATCTTAGATCAACTTTCTCACAGACAAGAGCTCCTAGATGTAAGATGTAAACTTGGGCATGAACACATGGTTGAGCTAGAGGCTTTAAACAATGCTCTAGAAGAAGAACCAGAGACTAGGATGTCGCTTGAATTAAAACTTGAAGGGCTTGATGAGGCAAATGACATTATTGTTAATAAACTCATCAAAGAACGTGATTATGCTATTGCTAAATGCAAAAGGGCTAAAAAGGACAAGATTGAGTTTGGTGTGGTTCATGAAAAACTTGCCGAGGACTTTAGTTTGCTTGACAAGGCTCACAAGGCTTTGGAAAGTGAATTCTTGTCACTCACAAAGTCCCATGAAACGCTCCAAACTCAATTGGCCAATATTCCTTCACCTAGTAACTTCATTCCATCTAGTAGTACAACTATTCTTGAAGAAAATGCTAGGTTGAAGTGGGAGCTAGCCAAGGCCACATTTCCACAAGGAAACAAGTCCATTAATGATCTTTTGAGTAACCAACGGCCTAGTGGTGAAAAAAGGGGCATTGGTTTTGTCTCCAAAACTAAGAAAAAGAACAACAACAAGAAAAAGGCCAAGCCCGCACAAGAGACCAACAAGGCCATTGTGGATAGTAAGACCACAAGTGGTAAAACTATGTCTCATGATGACTTTGCGGGAAGTGCTAACCCTCACTATGTTCTAATGCGTGATTATTATGGTGATGTGTATGCACAATATGTTGCCCCATATTTCTTGGTCTATTTGGGTTCCCAAGGCCCTTGTTGCTAACAAAAGAGGACCCATTGAAAAATGGGTACCTAAAAATTAGCTTGATCTTTTGTAGACATATGCTTCCGGAGGTTCAAAGTGGGTGCTTGATAGTGGTTGCACGAGTCATATGACCGGAAGCTCGTCTATTGTCAAGGACTTAAAGCCAAATGATGATCAAATCACCATGACATATGTCGACAAGTCAAAGTCTAAGGTAATGGGTTTTGGCAAGGTAGTGGTTGCTCACGACATTACACTCGTGAACTGAAGGGTTTCACGGCATAGTAAATCAAAATTTTCTACGGATGCGAACAGAGGGAAAGCCAAGATCTAATCTAGGAGATGCAAACAACGAGAGAGATTGGATTAGATCTTCATACCCTTGAAGATTCGCACAATGAACGTTCTTCTAACGTGGGTGATGTAGTCGCATTTTCTCCTCCTCGTGATCCGATCCAATCTAGCACCACAAGTGGCGGTGCCTCCGTGAGATGCACACGCAAAGACCTGACGTCTCCTCCTTCCTCGGACCAGCGAGTATGGTGGAGATATAGATTGGATCTACAACACGACGGCGTGGTGTATATGGTGGAGAATTTCTGCTGCAGGGCTTCGCCTACAAACAGTCGGGAGGGAGAGAGGAAGATAGCAAGGCTGCTAGGGCTTGGAGGAAGGTGTGTGTGTAGGGGGGAGGGGCGCACCACCCCTCTATATATAGAGGGGGGCGGCCAGCCCTTGCCCCTCCTCCAAGCCTATCTCTAGTTTAAACAATTTAAACTCTCCCTTATCTAGAAATCCTATCTCTAGTTTAAACGATTTAAACTCTCCCTTATCTAGAAATCCTATCTCTAGTTTAAACGAGTTTAAACTTATCTAGGATCGGCTGGGCCCTATGGGGCCTTGTGCCCCTGGCCCAATGCGGCCAGACACTCCCTCATAGGCCCATGCCCTCCCGAAGGTGGGCCACGTTGGTCCCCTTCCGAAGGTTCTAGAATCTTCCTAACAATACCGATTAACCCGAACAATTCAACTCCAAAAACTGCCGCCTTTATATGAATCTTATTCTCCGCACCATTCTAGAACCTCTCGTGATATCCCGGATCCCATCCGAGACTCGAACAAAATTCATAAACCACTTATCCAATCTATCCTAGCGTCGAGATACGTTAAGTGTGTGACCTCGGGTTCGAGAATATGCGCATGATCTTCTATCAATAATCAGCAATGGGTGCAGGCACCCATATTGACTCCCACACATTCATCGATGATCATATCGGATGAACCACGATGCCAGGATTCAATCAATCCCATATATATATTCCCTTCGTCTCGCGATATTTTACTTGCCCGAGATTCGATCGTCGGTATCGTCATACCTAGTTCAATCTCGTTCACAGCAAGTACTTTACTTGTTCCGTAATCCGATATCACTTTGTGATTAACTCCTTAACCACATGCTTGCAAGCGGTGTTGATATCGATTACCGAGTGGGCCCGACGTATATATCTCCGACTTGGGAGGGACAAATCCCATCTCGATACATACAACCCAACAGATACTTTCCGATCACCTGAGAGACACCTTTATGATCACCCTCTCATAGGATGACGTTTGATGACCTCAAAGCTTTCTTCCGGTACCAGGGATTTGCATTATCTCATGGTCTAAGAATACAATATTTGACATAGGAAAAGCTACGCAAAGATGAACACGATGATACGATCTAATTGCTTCGCTTAGTTTGGGTCTGTCCACCATATCATTCTCCCAATGATATGATCTCATTATCAATTGACAACTCATGTCTATGGTTAGGAAACCTTAACCATATTTGATCAATGAGCTAGTCCATAGAGGCGTACTAGGGACACGGTGTTGTTTACAAACCACACAAGTATTAATGTTTCCGCTTAATACAATTCTAGCATGGAATATAAACTTTATCATGAACAAGAATTATAATAATAACATCTTTATTATTGCCTCTAGGGCATAATTCCAACAGTCTCCCACTTGCACTAGAGTCAATAATCTAGTTTACATCTGGCAACAATCTCACACCCATGGCACTGAGGTGTTGATCATGTTTTACACGTGGAAGAGGTTTAGTCAATGGATCTGCGACATTCAGATCCGTATGTAGTTTGCTAATCTTAGATCTCCATCTGCTATATAATCTCGGATTATATGAAACTTGCGGTTGATATGCTTGGTCTTTGGATGATATCTTGGTTCCTTAGCGAGTGCTATGGCGCCAGTGTTGTCACACAATATCTCCAGTGGGTCCAATGCACTTGGAACCACGCCAAGCTCAGTGATGAAGTTTCTGATCCAAACTCCTTCACTTGACGCTTCTGCAGCAGCCATGTATTCCGCTTCCACTGTAGATCCCGCGATCACGCTTTGCTTGCAGCTTCTCCAGCTCACAGCTCCTCCATTCAAAATATAAACGTATCCTGTCTGAGATTTGGAATCATCCTTGTCGGTGTTAAAACTAGCATCGACGTAACCTTTTACGACAAGTTGTTCATCACCCCCATAGACTAAGAACATTTCTTTAGTTCTATTTAGGTACTTTAGGATGTTCTTCACGGCTGTCCAAAGGTTCCACTCGGATCACTTTGATATTTGCTCGTCAAACTAAGAGCATTGGACACATCCGGTCTAGTACACAGCATGGCATACATGATGGAACCTATGGCCGAGGCATAAGGCACTTTGCTCATAGCTTCCCTATCATTTACCATAG
Source organism: Avena longiglumis (assembly GCA_030063025.1). Taxonomy (NCBI): domain Eukaryota; kingdom Viridiplantae; phylum Streptophyta; class Magnoliopsida; order Poales; family Poaceae; genus Avena; species Avena longiglumis. The sequence goes on from CP125976.1 coordinate 54,052,591, forward strand.
CTGGACACTGAGCCTTGCTCAATATCTTACCTGACAACATAGGCACTGAACCTTTCTTTGCCTTATCCATTCTGAACCTTTTCAGAACTTTGTCTAGGTATGTACTCTGGCTTAAAGGCGTCTTTGTCTATCTCTATAGATTTTGATGCCCAATATATAAGCAGCTTCACCTAGGTCTTTCATTGAAAAACACTTGTTCAAATAACTCTTCACATCGTTAAGCATGTTGATGTCATTTCCAATAATCAATATGTCATCCACATATAGTACCAGAAACGTCACCGAGCTCCCACTCACTTTCTTGTAGATACAAGCTTCGTAGAAATTTGGAACAAATACAAAACTCTTGGTCACTTGATCAAAACGAAGGTTCCAACTCCGAGATGCTTGCTTCAGTCCATAAATGGAACGCTGAAGTTTGCATACTTTACTAGCATCCTTAGGATCGACAAAACCTTCGGGTTGCATCATATACAACTCTTCATCAATGTTGCCATTGAGGAAAGCAGTCTTGACATCCATCTGCCATATTTCATAATCATGAAACGCAGCAATTGCTAATAAAATCCGAATGGACTTAAACATCGCTACGGGAGAGAAAGTCTCATCGTAGTCAACACCTTGAACTTGTCGAAAACCTTTTGCGACAAGCCGTGCTTTATAGACGGTAAAATTACCATCCGCGTCCGTTTTCTTCTTGAAAATCCATTTGCACTCAACGGCCTTTCGGTCGCTAGGAGGGTCCACCAAAGTCCATACTTGGTTTTCGCTCATGGATCCCAATTCGGATTTCATGGCTTCCAGCCATTTCTCGTAGTCCGCTCATCATCGCTTCCTCATAGTTCGTAGGTTCACCGTCTTCTACTAACAAGACAAAAGACAGGTTGCCGCACTCACGGGAGGGCACGCGACCTTGTCGACTGCGACGTTCAAGAGCAAGACATCGTCCGAAGCTTCATGATCCTTGTCATTAGCTTCCTCTATTGTTGGTGCAGGCGGCACTGGAACAATTTCAGGTGCTGCGCTACTCTCCAATTCAAGAGAAGGTTCAATAACCTCATCAAGCTCTACTTTCCTCCCACTCACTTCTTTCGAGAGAAACTCCTTCTCAAGAAAGGAACCGTTCTTTGCGACAAACACTTTGCCTTCGGTTCTGTAATAGAAGGTATACCCAATAGTTTCCTTAGGGTATCCTATGAAGACACATTTCTTCGCTTTGGGTTCGAGCTTGTCCGGCATCAACTTCTTGACGTAAGCTTCGCATCCCCAAACTTTAAGAAACGACAACTTAGGTTTAGCACCAAACCACAGTTCATACGGTGTCGTCTAAACGGATTTAGATGGATCCCTATTTAAAGTGAATGCAGCGGTTTTTAATGCATAACCCCAAAATGATAACGGCAAATCAGTAAGAGACATCATTGATCGGACCATATCTAATAGGGTTCGATTCCTGCTCGTACACACCATTGCTACTGTGGTGTTCGATGGCGTGAGTTGTGAAACGATTCCACTTGCTTTAAGATGCGTGAGAAAATCATAACTCAAATATTCACCTCCACGATCGGATCGTAGAAACTTAATCTTTACATACGATGGTTCTCCACTTCATTCTGAAATTCTTTGAACTTTTCAAACGTTTTCAGATTTATGTTTCATTAAATAGATATACCCATATCTACTTAAGTCATCGGTAAAAGTGAGAAAATAGCGATATCCACCGCGTCGAAACACTCATCGGTCCGCATACATCGGTATGTATGATTTCCAACAAGTCCGTTGCTCGCTCCATCATACCGAGAACGGGTTTTGATCATCTTGCCCATGAGGCATGGTTCGCATGTGTCAAATGATTCAAAATCAAGAGACTCCAAAAGTCCATCGAATGGAGTTTCTTCATGCGCTTTACACCAATATGACCTGAGACGATTGCCACAAATAAGTAGTATTATCACTATCTACTTTGCATCTCTTAGCCTCAATGTTATGGATGTGTGTTTCATCCCTTTCGAGATTTAGAAGAAATAAACCATTCACAAGAGGTGCATGACCATAAAAGATGTTACTCATATAAATAGAACAACCATTATTCTCCGATTTAAATGAATAACCGTCTTGCAATAAACACGATCCGAAATAATGTTCATGCTCAACGCAGCACATAATAACACTTATTAAGGTTTAAAACTAATCCCAAGGTAAAACTAAGGAGAGTGTGCCGACGGCCATCACATCAACTCTTGATCCGTTGCCAACGCACATCGTCACCTCATCCTCTCAAGCCGCCGCTCATTCCGTAGCTCTGCTTCGAGTTACAAATATTAGCAATCGAACCGGTATCAAATACCAGCACTACAACGAGGGCTAGTAAGGAAAACATCAATAACATGTATATCAAATATACCTTTGATGGTGCCAGCCTTCTTGTCCGCTAAGTACTTGACGATTCGCCCAAAGGACCCTTGTCCTTGCAAGAGAAGCACTCAAAGGTCCCGCTTAGGACCGGACTTGAGCTTCTTCTCAGGAGCATTGCACTTGCCGCCGCCTTCTTGAAGGGTTTCTTTGCTCCTTACCTTTCTTAATGGAGGGCTTGTTGACCATCAACACATGATTATCCTTCTTGATGTCCACTTCCTTCAGCCTTGCGAAGAGCTCGGTGATCGTATCCGTGGAACCAATCTGATTATGAGTCACTACAAAACTTTTGTAGCCGGGAGGAGTGATTGCGGAACCTGTCAATCTTGAGCTCCTCCGAATCGCATTCCAGTTGCTCAAGGCGTTGAGTGTAGCCCGACATCTTTATGGCGTGCTCACTAACGGAACTCCCTTCCTCCATCTTGCGCTTAAAGAACTTCTCGAGATCTCATATCTCTTAGAACGGGCTTGAGTCTCAAACATGGTTTTCGCTCCTCGAGAATCTCAAAGGGCCCGGATAGGTTTCAAAACGATTTTGAAGCTCCGGTTCCATAGCAAACAACATGGTGCTCTTAATCACACCATAATCATCTTGCGCCGATCGATGGGCTTTCTCATCACCGCCAGCTTGCAGGGGGTCACCTAACGCTTTACCAAGGACATAGTCCTTTGTCCGCCAGATGTAATGATTCTCGATTGCGGAACCAATTGGTGAAGTTAGACCCATTGTTTCTAAGCTTTTCCTTCTCAAAGAAAACGTTGAAGTTGAAGTTGGATTTGGCCATGTGATCTACAGTATTTGCAAGTACAATTTAGACTATGTTCATGATAAATAGTTCAACTTAATCAAATTACTAGATGAACTCCCACTAAATTCAACATCCCTCAAGTTGTTTAGTGAACACGATCCAAATTCACCACACCTAATCCGATCATCACGAGAAGAGATGTGGTTTCAATGGTGGACAACAAAGTGTCGATCATATCATTCATATGACTCATGCTTAACCTTTCGGTTCTTGTGTTCCGAGGCCATGTTTGTACATGCTAGGCTCGTCAAGCTAGACCCAAGTATTTCCGCAGTGCAAAACCGCTTGCACCCGTTGTATGTGAGCGAGAGTCTATAGCACCATCATCACGTGATGCTTGGACACGACGAACTTTCGCAACAGTGCATACTTGGGGAGAACACAGGTTTTATCTTGATCTTTAAGTGAGGAATCATCTTATAATGCTACCGTCGCGATCTAAGCATAATAAGATACATAAAAGGATAAACATCACATGCATATAACTTTATGTGACATGGTATAGCCAATCTTGGCAAGAATGATCTCCATCTTGTGCGTTCCATGATCTCCATCACTCCACCATGATTGCCTCCACCACGAATAGCAACTACAACTATTGCTAACTACTTAGCGATAAAGTAAAGCTATTACATGGCGTATAAGAAGTTGACTTCAGTCATACACAATTATAAAGACAACCATATGGCTCCTGCCGGTTGTGTACTCATCGACATGCAAGTCGTGAAACATTACAAAACATGATCATCGCATACAATATACACATCACATCTTGGCCCATACCATATCACAGAAAACACTCCCTGCAAAAACAAGTTAGACGCCTCTACTTTGTTGTTGCATGTTTTACGTGGCTTATGGGAGTAGATGCTAAGAACGATTCTTACTACGGAAAGCCACAACGGTGATATTATGGTTGCCAAACTCCGGTGTTAATCCCATGACAACTATAGTGAGAGAAACTGACATCCACCAGCCGCATGTGTGGTACAAGCCACACGTCAAGCGCGGAGCCGGTCTCGCGAACGACGTCGCGTAAGGTTGGCCTGGACCGCTTCAATCTCACTATCCCGCATCATAAGAAGAACACAAACAAGAGGCTTGCAACAGAAAACATCAACGCCCGCAACAACCATGTTGCGTTCTACTCGTGAAACACATCTACGCATAGATCTAGATCTGATACCATGAAGGGTTTCGCAGCATAGTAAATCAAAATTTTCTACGGATGCGAGCGGAGGGAAAGCCAAGATCTAATCTAGGAGATGCAAACAACGAGAGATTGGATTAGATCTTCATACCCTTGAAGATTCGCAGCAGAACGCTCGTCGGAACGTGGGTGATGTAGTCGTACGCTTCTCCTCCTCGTGATCCGATCCGATCTAGCACCACAAGTGGCGGTGCCTCGTGAGATGCACACGCAAAGACTCGGCGTCTCCTCCTTCCTCGGACCAGCGAGTATGGTGGAGAGATAGATTGGATCTACAACACGACGGCGTGGTGTATATGGTGGAGAATTTCACTGCAGGCTTCGCCTACAAATCGGGAGGGAGAGAGGAAGATAGCAAGGCTGCTAGGGCTTGGAGGAAGGTGTGTGTGTGGGGAGGCACCACCCTCTATATATAGAGGGGCGGCCAGCCCTGCCCCTCCTCCAAGCCTATCTCTAGTTTAAACAATTTAAACTCTCCTTATCTAGAAATCCTATCTCTAGTTTAAACGATTTAAACTCTCCTTATCTAGAAATCCTATCTCTAGTTTAAACGAGTTTAAACTTATCTAGGATCGGCTGGGCCCTATGGGGACTTGTGCCCTGGCCCAATGCGTCAGGACACTCCCTCATAGGCCCATGCCCCCTCCCGGAAGGTGGGGCCACGTTGGTCCCCTTCCGGAAGGTTCTAGAAGCTTCCGGTACAATACCGATTAACCCGGAACAATTCCGAACTCCAAAAACTGCACTGCCTTATATGAATCTTATTCTCCGGACCATTCCGGAACCTCACGTGATATCCCGGATCCCATCCGAGACTCCGAACAAAAATTCATAAACCAATTATCCAATCTATCCTAGCGTCGAGATACGTTAAGTGTGTGACCCTGCGGGTTCGAGAATATGCGCATGATCTTCTATCAATAATCAACAATGGGTCCAGGCACCCATATTGACTCCCACACATTCATCGATGATCATATCGGATGAACCACGATGCCAGGATTCAATCAATCCCATATATATATTCCCTTCGTCTCGCGATATTTTACTTGCCCGAGATTCGATCGTCGGTACCGTCATACCTAGTTCAATCTCGTTCACAGGAAGTACTTTACTCGTTCCGTAATCTGATATCACTTTGTGATTAACTCCTTAACCACATGCTTGCAAGCGGTGTTGATATCGACACGAGTGGGCAAGTATATCTCTCCGACTTGGGAGGGACAAATCCCATCTCGATACATACAACCCAACAGATACTTTCCGATCACCTGAGAGACACCTTTATGATCACCCTCTCATAGGATGACGTTTGATGACCTCAAAGCTTTCTTCCGGTACCAGGGAGTTGCATTATCTCATGGTCTAAGGAATGCAATATTTGACATAGGAAAAGCTACGCAAAGATGAACACGATGATACAATCTAATTGCTTCGCTTAGTTTGGGTCTGTCCACCATATCATTCTCCCAATGATATGATCTCATTATCAATTGACAACTCATGTCTATGGTTAGGAAACTTTAACCATCTTTGATCAATGAGCTAGTCCATAGAGGCGTACTAGGGACACGGTGTTGTTTACAAACCACACAAGTATTAATGTTTCCGCTTAATACAATTCTAGCATGGAATATAAACTTTATCATGAACAAGAATTATAATAATAACATCTTTATTATTGCCTCTAGGGAATAATTCCAACATGAACGTCATGCTTGTTGAGACCCTTGGATACAATTTACTTTCAGTCCGTGATCTTGGAAAGATGGGCTTTGCCGTCTTTATTGATGTTGATATTGTGGTCCTCTTGTGGAGCAAGTCTCTCAAGGTCGCTTTTGTTGGGTACGTCGAGCATGACTTGTATGTGGTGGACTTTTCGGGGCAAGCCACTACAAGTGCGATGTGCTTATTCGGAAAGGCTGATGTGGGTTGGTTATGGCATCGCCGACTAGCCCATGTCAATATGAGAACTTTGCAAAGTCTCCACAAGGAGGGCCATTTGTTGGACTAAAAGAAAATGTTTCCTTTGCCAAAGATCGTGTTTGCAGGGCATGTGTTCTAGGGAAGATGCATGATGCTCCTCACAAGCCTAAGAACCGCATCAAGTCAACCAGGATATTGGAGCTCCTCCATGTGGACCTATTTGGTCCTCCATCTCATGCAAGTCTTGGTCGGAAGAAATATTGTTTGGTGATTGTTGATGACTTTTCAAGATACTCGTGGGTATATTTCTTGAAGTTGAAGAGTGAGACCCAAAAGACCTTCATCGACTTCATCAACATGGTCCAACATCAATACAATCTTCCCGTGTTGATTATAAGAAGTGACAACAGCACTGAGTTCAAGAACTACACCTTGAATGATTTCCTTAGTGATGAGGGGATAAAACATCAATATTCCGCTGCATATACCCCTCAACAAAATGGTGTGGCCGAAAGGAAGAACCGGACTCTTATTGAGATGGCTAGGACCATGTTGGCGGAGTTTAAATCTCCATACAACTTTTGGGCCGAAGCCATCTCCACCGCTTGCCATGCTTCAAACCGGCTCTACCTCCGCAAAGAAATCAACAAGACTCCATATGAAATACTTACCGGTAACAAGCCCAACATATATTACTTCCGGGTGTTCGGTTGTAAGTGTTTATATCTCATAAAAGGTGTTCCTTTGTCCAAATTCGAGTCTAAAGCATTAGATGGTATTTTTGTTGGCTATGGTCTCGAATCTCACACTTATAGAATCTATGATAAGATCTCCAGAGTCGTCATAGAATCTTGTAGTGTGACCTTTGAAGAATATGATGGTCCCCAAGGGGGCGTGTTGATGCTTGTGATGCAGATGATGAAATGCCTCAGGATGCCATAGGAAGAATGGGTGTGGGATATATCCGTCCCATTGAGGAACCCCTTATGGCAGATCGATAAGAACTATGCTCCACTCAAGTGGAGCCCTCATCTTCACAACCTCAACATGCTCCATCCACCGAGGAGGGAAATGACTCAAGCCAAAGACAAGATGTGGACCCTCAACATGTTGATCATAGTGATGAATCTAGTCAAGAGGAGCTTGATTCCTTCTCCAGGATGTCAAGTGGTGCCAAGGCAATTACTCAAGGAAGATCCGTACAAACTGCCTTGATACAAGCTCAAATCGATGCTAGAAGAGCACTTGATCAAGACCAAGGTCAATCTTTGCCTCTCTATGAAGAGAATGATTCTGGTGATGATCAAGGTCAAGTTGATGGTCAAGACGAGTACCAAAATGATGAAGAGGGTACCCCAAGAAACAACACGGAGATCCACACTCGTCGTGAAGCTAGAAAGGAGAGAATGTTGGAATTAAGAGACCACTCTCTACAAAATGTGGTTGGTGACCTAAGGAAAGGCATTTCCACAAGAGCACAATTGAAGAGGTTTAGTGAACATCAAGCACACATCTCCATGATTGAACCAAAGAAAGTGCGGTAAGACCTTTAAGATTCAGATTGGTTGGAAGCTATGCACAAAGATCTCAACAACTTTGAGAGAAACAAAGTATGGAAGTTAGTTGAGAAGCCAAAGGAGTGCCGCAATGTTATTGGCACGAAGTGGATATTCAAGAACAAGGAAGATGAGCATGGAATTATTGTAAGGAACGAGGCTAGATTGGTTGCACAAGGGTTCTCTCAAATTGAAGGCATTGACTATGGAGAGACTTATGCACCCGTGGCTCGCCTTGAGTCCATCCGCATCCTTCTTGCTTATGTGGCACATCATAACTTTAAGTTGCAACAATGGATGTGTAAAGTGCATTTCTTTATGGTCCATTAAATGAATTGGTATATGTAAAGCAACCCCCGGGATTTGAGGATCCCAACTTCCCAAACCATGTCTACAAACTTGATAAGGCGCTCTATGGGCTCAAGCAAGCCCCACGCACGTGGTATGAGCACCTTAGAGAGTTGTTGTTTGATCGTGGATTTGAGGTTGGGAAAATCGATCCCACTCTTTTTACTAAGAAGGTCAATGGGGAGCTTTTTGTATGCCAAATATATGTTGATGATATTATCTTTGGCTCATCTAACAAAGCTTTTAATGATGAATTCTCAAAGCTTATGACTAGTAGGTTCCGGATGTCTTTGATGGGGGAGTTGAGAGTATTTCTTGGTTTTGATATCAAGAAAGTTAGAGGAGGGACATTATTCAATCAAGCCAAGTATACTCAAGATATGCTCAAGAGATTCAAAATGCAAGATTTAAATGGAGCTCCTACTCCCATGGCTATAAAGACTCATCTAGAACAAAATCCAAATGGTAAAGATGTGGATCAAAAGGTATACCGGTCTATGATTGGTTCTTTGCTTTACCTTTGTGCATCTATACCTGATATTGTGTTGAGTGTAGGTGTGTGTGCAAGATATCAAGTGGCTCCTAAAGAAAGCCATTTGATGGCGGTCAGGAGAATCTTTCGATATTTGGTTCATACCCCATTTTATGGTCTTTGGTATCCTCGAGGGTCAACATTTGCTCTTTGTGGATACACGGATTCAGATTGGGCGGGTGATAAGGATGATAGGAAATCAGCATCCGGGGCTTGCCAATTCCTTGATAGGTCCTTGGTATGTTGGTCTTCTAAGAAGCAAAATTGTATATCTATCTCCACCGCCGAAGCCGAGTATGTGGCAGCTGCTAGTGCTTGCACCCAATTGCTATGGATGAGGCAAACTTTAAAGGAATACGGTGTCCATTGTGACAAAGTGCCTCTTCTATGTGACAATGAAAGTGCCATCAAGATTGCCTACAATCCGGTGGATCACACAAGGACAAAGCATATTGAGATTCGCCATCACTTCATTAGGGATCATGTTGCTCGTGGTGATATTGATCTATCATATGTGTCAACCAAAGATCAACTTGCCGATATCTTCACGAAGCCACTTGATGAAGCAAGGTTTTGCTATTTGAGGAATGAACTAAATATCGTAGATTCAAGGAGCTGGACTTGATCATCTTGCATTCTCACCTATGATTTGACCCATATTTGGTTTAGGTATAGGCATGGATATAGGGGGAGTGCGGTCCTAATTGATTGGACTATCCCTCCCCCCATTATGCCCAAAGCAATCAAAATCATTCCTCTTAATATCATTTTGTGATATGTGAGCTTAAATGACGAGTTTCGGTAATGGACCCAAGATATATATTCGTGGTGCCAAGCCGAGTATACTCATATATGGTGTCCAAGGCCACCGCCCTCTCTCACTCGATAGGTTTGCATTTACTCGTGTTTGTCATCCTTTGAGTTTTTGTTGATCTTAGTCTCATGCACTCTACTTTGTTGACATCTTTATCTTGATTTTCAGAGTGCATGTCCGTCACAGTGCGACTATCTTAACCCAAGCCTTTCTACTCCCTTGAAAAACCCTCTTCCAATCCGCACAAGAATCCCTCATTTTCCCTGGCTATGGAATCTGGTGGGACCGGTACTACCGGACTTGGGTGGTTCCCAGGTCGATTCCTGGAAACTGCTCCAGGAGCGGTACTACCGCCCTTATGCCCGGTACTACCAGTCACCGGTCCTACCGCTTGCAAGCGGTACTACCGCTTCAGTAACCGGTACTACCGGTCGGCGTTTTCTGGTATATATTGGTTGCGCGTGGGGAGGCACCCTTTAGTGTCCTATTCTTCCCCACACCCTCCACACAAACCACCGCCACCTCCAGAGCTTCGTCGCATCCTCTCCTCTCCGGATCCTCTTTGGTTTCGGATTCCTCGCGGGCTCCCACTCCTTCTCCACCGCCATGGATCCCGGTACAATTGCCCCCGTCTCTCTCACTCTTGTTTTCTTCGTTGGATCTAGGCTTTTGCTTAGATTCTTAAAGAAAGTAGCATGCTTTGGGGTTGTACCGCCATACATTCATAGTTACATGGTAGAATCTATGATTTATAGATTGTTGAGGCTAATTTGGACCGCGATCTACCGTTACTGTGCCCGTATCGCTCGACCGGTAGTACCGGAAAAAAATTCGGTACTACCACTGGAAACCGATAGTACCGGTACCAACTGTCCTCAACATGTTTACTAAATCATGGATTCTTCGTTTTTCCTTGTTGATTCTTGTGCCCTTACCCCCCTGCTGTTCTCCCTCTTGCTATCACAGATGCAGGTGGTTCTAGGGGTGCGCATAAGCGCTGCAAAGCAAACCGTGAGATTGTTGAGGAAGAGACGAAGTCCGAGGATGAAGTTATGCCTCATCCGAGACGCCGTGCAAAGTTGCCTGCTACTCGAGGTGGCCATGGGGGTCGTGAGGGTGTCTCCAAGCGCTCTACGGGGCATGGTACGCTCCCCTTCTCGCCCCTTCCTCGGGGCGCACCAAGAGTTGCAGCTCAGGGCCATCAGGGCCAAGGAAACTTTCTGACATTTCTGAGTCTTAGTTCCGGTCTCTAAGGATTGACAATGCGTATGCCCGCAACCTGAGGAGAGCAGGGAAGACAATATGTTTTATAATGATTTCCAAGAGCGCGTCTATCATGAGGTCCTTATGACAAATATCCAGATGGTCGTGCCTCAGCTATGGATTGATATGGAACACGTCAACAAGAACCTTGATTATTTTACTGAAGCTAAGGAAATCTGCTCTAACCTTGGCTTGTTCCCTATCATGGAGTTCCAGTTTGACTACGAGCCTCTCCTCATTGCTCATTTTTATGCCACTACTCATTTCCACACTGGCAGCACTCGAAAGATCACTTGGATGACTCAATGTGCAATCAAGGAAGCCACTCTTGCTGAGTTTGCTACAATTCTAGGGTATGAAGATCATGGACGTGACACTCCTTGTGGTTTCCGCTGCCACTTGCGCAATCACCCCTCCAAGAAGGATGTCCTTACACCTTTGTATATCCAGGGCCACGGGGTTGCTGGCAAGATCAAGGATCTTCTCCCCACATATGATATTCTCCACCGCATCTTCCATGAGACTGTTGCTCCTCGTGCGGGCAACAAATATGAGATTCATGGGTTTTCTGTTGATTTGTTGTTCAACACCTTCCTCAACCACGACTCAGGCACCTCTCTTGATATGACGGATTATATTTGGAATGAGATGGTTTCTGCTGCTCACTCTCGGAGGGTTCCGCTATTTTCTATCTATATTATGGATCTTATTGTTTCCAAGTGCCCTCCCATTGCTAGGACCTTATCCACTCGTCCTCTCACTGTGCACTGGTCCAAGGCACTCAAGATCAAGAAGCATGCTAAACCCCGTGTTGTGGAGGATGAGGATGTAGAGGATGACTCTGAGGATGCTGACAGTGGTCGTGACACAGATTATGTTGTCTCTCGTCGCAAGAATACCAAGCCCTCTTGGGCCAAGAGGATGGAGGCCAAGCTCAAGAAGATTTTCTGCTTCCAAGTTGACAACCAAAAGCGCATGTATGAGGCACATGTGTATGCCAAGAAAGCATGTGCTCGGCAGAAGGACATGATGGCGGCTCAAGGATTGACCGTATCCAAGGGATCCGAGACCAACATCACCCCTGAAGATCAATGGATCTCCCAGCACAGTCATTGGGATGATGATGTCTCTTCCTTGCACCGTGCTCCACCCCCTATGAGGAGGACTTTGATGATGAGGAGGAGTGACTGTCGGGACGTTAGTATTGCACTTGTCCCTTTTTGGCGTCTTGATGCCAAAGGGGGAGAAGTTGCACCTTATGAACGGGTGTTGCATGGGAAGTCACAAGCTCGTTCTTACTTTGATCCTTTTATTGCTTGTGAACTTTGATTTCCTCCTACTTATGTGTGAACTTCTATTTTATGTGTGAACTCTATGTATTGTTGAGACTATGTGTTTTATGTCATGGATCCATCTTGTGATGATATGCGTTATCCATTGTCAATATATTTCTCATCACAAGTTATTGTGCAAAGGTATGGTTTCAAATGCTAGTATCTATATTTGTGCACTTATGTTGGGTTTGTAAAATAGAGGGGGAGGTTTGATTCTACTCATCTAGGGGGACCCCCGTCTCTATTTTACAAATGCCATGAGTATCTTCATAAAATCATATTGCAAAGGTGTGTTGTCATCAAACACCAAAAAGGGGGAGATTGAAAGAGCATTTCCTATCCTTGTGATTTTAATGTTTGATAACAACACACTTATCGGTTTAATCGTGCGCTAAGTGTATCACAGGTTTTGTATATTGTGTCACAAATATTGCCTTGACCTTGCCAAAAGTCTCTGTGCCAACCGGTAGTACCGGAAAAACGACCGGTACTACCGCTTGGCACCGGTACTACCGTCCCTAGTACCGGTTGCACCAGTGCAAGGTGGGAAGGTCTAGCCTTTTCTCAGTACCACCCGGTACCGCAGAGCGGCACTACCGCTCCAACCGGTAGTACCACTTGTGTCAAGCGGTACTACCACTTGGACACGGTAGTACCGCTTGTTGGAGATATGCCCAAGAGGCAATAATAAAGTGGTTATTATCATATCTTCACACTTATGATAAATGTTTACATACCATGCTATAATTGTATTAACCGGAAACATTAATACTTGTGTGATTTGTAAACATAAAAGAGTCCCTAGTAAAGCCTCTTGTTAAACTAGCTTGTTGGTTAATATATGATCATGGTTTCCTGATCATGAACATAGAGATGTTATTAACAACAGGGTCATATCATTAGAAGAATGATGTGATGGACATACTCCTATAGATAAGCATAGCATAAAGATCAAGTCATTTCAATTGCTATATGCTTTCTGATACATAGTAACCTAATTCCTTCGACCATGAGATCATGCATATCACCTTTGCCGGATGGATGCTTTGATGACATCAAACACCACACCGTAACTGGGTGGATATAAAGGTGGCATTGAGTGTTCGGAAAGTATTGGTTGAAACACATGGATCAAGAGTGGGATTTGTCCATCCATATGACGGATAGATATACTCTGGGCCCTCTCGGTGGAATGTCATCCAATTAGCTTGCAAGCATGTGACTGGCTCACAAGGGATCACATATCACGGGAACGAGAAAAGAGTACTTATCAGTAACGAGGTTGAACTAGGTATGCAGAGATACCGACGATCATAACCTCGGATAAGTAAACTATCGTGAGACAAAGGGAAATTGGTATCGTATGTAAGTGTTTCATTCGATCGCAAAGTAATCGAGAAATATGTGGAGCCATATGAATTTCCAGATTCCTCTATTGGTTATTGTTCGGAGAAGTGTCTCGATCATGTCCGCATAATTCACGAACCGTGAGGAGACACACTTAAGGATTCGACGTTGTTTTGAGTAGTTATGGTATTATGAGAAAGAGACCGAATGTTGTTCGAGTCTCGGATGGGATCCGGATATCACGAGGTGATCCGGAATGGTCCGGAGAATAAGATTCATATAAGGAAAGTCCGTTTGAGTTCGGAATGATTCGATGTTTTCATCGGGAATGTTCTAGAAGGGTCCGGATTGTCCCAGCACTGGGGAGGGTACATGAATGTGTCATTGAATGATTGCATCATTTACTAAGTGTTCTTGCTGTTCCAAAACATGAAAGTCAAACCGCCATTTGAAAGTCAAACGCTAAACAGAAAGCGTGGGAAACAGAACCTGTGGGAAACAAGCAAGAGGAGGTTGAAACCAACTTGGAGGAGGAGTCCTCCTCCAAGCCGCGCCCAGCCCTAGGTTTGGGAGGGACTCCTCCTCCTCGCGCGCCTAGCCCCTCCACCTATAAAAGGAGGGGTGGCTCCTCCTTGAGACACACAAGTTTCTACCTCTAATCTCCTGTTTAGAGCCGTTTGGTTTAGAGCTTATAAATGCTTTAGCCTGCGGTTTAGAGCCTTCTAATTGGTGTGTCTAAATCTCTAGACCACTAATATCCCTCTCTCATAATCCACCATACTCGCCGGCTTAAGGCGAAACCTGCGGGATCTCCTCTACTTCCTGTACCACGCCACAGGTCTTTGCGAATCGCGAGGAGAGTGCTACAACCTCCACGCTCATTGGAACAAGGAGAGGAAGGTCTTCATCGAGTACCGAACGTGTGACCGATCAAGGGAGCGCCGCTTAATGCAGCCGGAAGGATCGTCTACACGATCTTGAGATCGGAAAGAGTACGACTACATCACCCACGAGAATCGCTCTCGTTAAACACTTTGGAATCTTCGAGGGTAAGTTATTCCATCGACTCGTTGCTACAATCTAGTAGATAGATCTTGGCTTGTTTGTTTGTATGCGATAGAAAATTTTTGTTTTCCATGCTACGAACCCCTACAAAGGGTATCGAGCGTGTCTATATGTAGATCTGTTGCACGAGTAGAACACAATGGTCATTGTGGCGTTGATGCTTTATTGTCGATTGCTTTTGTGTACTTTGCATCTTGCGGTATGTTGGGATGAAGCGGCCGGGCTAACCTTACATGACATCGTTCATGAGACTTGCTCCACGCTTGACATGCAACTTGTATTGCATAAGTGGCTTTATGGTGCCTGTTTCTCCTAGCATAGTTAAGATTCAATTTACAACGGGTGATTGACAATACTAGTATCAATGTTGTGGTTCTTGTTCGTAAGTTAGAACGACACTTATTGAAAGCCCCAAACCACGTAAAACATGCAAAGAAAATTAGAGGCGTCTAACTTTGCTTTGTAGGGTGTCTTTGTGATGTGATATGGCCATGATTGTGATTATATATGATGTATGCAATGTTCCTTATTGTAAGTTGGCAACCGGCAGGAGCCATATGGTTGTCTTTAAATTCTGTTAAGACCCGCTTGTCTATTCAAAGTATTTGTAATAGTTGAAGCCGGTGGACGACAACCATGGAGAAGCATCATTGACCTTGATGCAATGTCGGTGATGATGGAGATCATGTTCGTGCTAGAAGATGGAGATCGGAAGCACAAAGAAGAAAGGCCATATCATATCACATATTATGAATTGCATGTGATGTTAATCCTTTATGCATCTTGTATTGCTTAGTAGACGACGGTAGCATTATAAGATGATCCCTCATACACATGAATTTCAAGTCATAAAGTGTTCATCCTTAGTTAGCACCGTTGCTAAAGCTTGTTGTTTCGAAGCACCACGTGATGATCGGGTGTGTTAGATTCTACAAGTGTATACAACGTGAGCAAGCCAGATTTGCTCATGCAGAAACTAAGGTTTGATCTTGACGAGCCTAGCATGTACAGACATGGCCTCAGGAACACGGATTACCGAAAGGTAGAGCATGAGTCATATAGTAGATATGATGAACATGTTGATTGTTCGCCATTGAAGCTATATCAACTCTCGTGATGATCGGTTTTGATGTGGTGGATTTGGTTTGTGTGATCACTAAAACAATGTGAGGGATATTGTTTTGAGTGGGAGTTCACCTAGATTAATTTAATTATTAATTAGAACTCAATTTATCATAAACTAAATCAAAGTGAATTTGCATAGTTATTGTAGTCATTGGCATCCGTTTACCACCTTGCGCTTAGTTATAATTGAGATGATAGAACTATAGAATTCTGGTTAGTTACTTTACGAACTAGTATCGTATTGTTTTGAAGTGTTAATCTAAAGTTTAAAAGTCCTATTGCAAACTTTCAGTAAGTTCCGGTTACTCCATGAAGTTTAATAATTAGTATTAAATCAAGAGTAACAATTCCAAGTGTTAGTATATAAGTATCATGTTTGTCTCCATGATTCTTGATATTCAAAGGATTCTCCTAATAGCAAGGTTATCTAAGGATCTGAAAGAGTTGTTTCAGAAACCATGATTTGTGGAAGATATTGTGATATCTGAAACGAAGTTTTGGTTGCAACATGATAGAGTATAATATGGCTAAAGTCATGTTCTCATATTTGATGAGAATTTGCAAAAGGTTGGAGACACTAGTTGTCCTAAACCTCCAAAAAGTTTTTGGGAGAGCAACATTATACCCACGATTCACCGTTACAAGCTAATAGTAGCTTGATCATGGATAATTCCATGGTAAGGGTGAATATTTAATGTAGGTAAAATATTTACTACACCAAGAGATTACTAAAGAAAGGAATTTGAAAGAACACCAAACATTTGATGATGGTGATCTACTTCAAAGTGCAAGTCCAAAGACATTGGTATTTAATTATACACGCTTTGGATTATGTGTCATATGTATGACTCCACTATTGATATTGATAGATTCTTTCAAACAGAAAAGGAAATACTGAAAGAGAATCTCATAAGTATATGGCAGAAAAGAAAAGACTAGAATTGTTCATTTTAAGTATATAGATGATATAAATGTTATGGCTATATTCTTTGCTTATTAAACAATGTGGTTCTTAAGTATTTTATACTGAATTTGTTGGTGTGAATCGTCATACGAAACAACACAATTCATGAACTACAATGGCCTAAGTAACTAGCAAAAGAATATGTGATGATGTTTATCGAGAACAAATAAAGGGTTATTGTGTTGCTCGTTAAACATCAAAGCTTGCCTTCAAGATTTGTTTTATCAGGTATTATGAGAACAAAAGGGTTGTTCAAATAATTGCCATAATCCATAAAAGATGGATGATTCACAAATCTCGTTGGAGAAATCACATCCATAAAACTACTGCTAAAAATGTCGAAAGACAAATTGATTGAAAGATCACTTAGGAAGTGACATCGCCGGTTAAATTATATTGGAAAGAAAACATGAAGAAAATCCATATGGATGGAATTTTGGAGTCTATTTGATTTTGATCAAATGACGCTTGTGAAACTTTCCTAGAGATAATTAAAACTTCGTTCATAGGCCAAAAGGGAACGATAGACTAGCTTATTGGAAATTATACATATTGTTGTACGAAGTCCATTATGTGTAGTCAAGAGCGATGGATTTCAACTTCATATGCTTTCTCCGAAAATTTGAGTGAATATATGAATATTTATTTAATAAGGATAAAGTGTGAAATATTTGAAAAATTCAAAGACTTTCAAGATGAAGTGCAAAATCATTGTAACAAGAATATAAACAGTTTATGATAAAGATCATAAAGGAAGATATTTGAGTTACAAAGTTTAGCATAATACCTAAGATTTATGGAATCGTTCCGTGGATTTGCATTTCCCGAAACACCATAAGAGTATGGAGCGTTCGAGATATGTAATTAAACCTTGTTTGACATGGTAAGATCGAAGGTGTAATTCATAAAACTGCCATAATATTTTAAAGATTAAAAGCTTTAGAGATTACCGTTTTTCCACTGAAAAGACCTCCATCATAATCCGTTGAAATGACACCATATAAGGTTATGGTTTGGGATAAAACCCAAGTTGTCCTTTCTTAAACATTGGTATGCTATGCATAAGAAAGATGTGTGCAACCAAAGTCGGATGAACCTGTCTTTGTATAAACTGTTAAGTATTCCTCCATAAACACCGGAGATAAAAGTGTTTGTTGCTTAGAACGTCAAGTTTCTTTGAGAAGGAATTTTTCGTGAAAAGTTAAGCGGGAGGACAATAGAACTTTGATAAGGTTAAAAGAACCTTAGCTATATGTGCAGAGTTGCGCAGCGCCGAAAAGTGTTTCGGAGGAAGCAACAATGCTCATGGCTCACGTGCCTCAAAGGTTGTGGTCACGGAGATCTAAGTTCCTATTGAAACAAGTAGATCGGGTAAAACAATCAAATACCAAGATTTGAGGGTTGAATCATTATTTGAGAATAATGAACCGACTACATGCAAAGAAGCGATGATGGGCCCTGACTCCGTCAAATGGCTTGAAGCCATAAAATCCGTGATAGTTCCATACACGAGAAATCAAGTTTTGAACTTGAAGGACCCTAGAGAAAGGTGTAAGACCTTACAGTCGTGTTTGGATCTATAAAGAAATAGGCATGGATGTTTCGCATCTATGAAATAGTCGACATGTTGGGAAAGAGTTCACAACAATGTTCAACGGTTGACTATGATAAGATCTGATCTTTCATAGCGATATTTAGTCTAGACGGATTAATGTAGCAACCACTACATATAATTTGTTATATGGTAGTTGAATAAACAAAACAAGTTCTTCTAATAGAATCGTTACCTAGGACGTGTGCATGACATACCCATAGGGTTTTGTTAATTCAAAAGGATGCTAAAAACATATGCAAACTTCAATGGTTAAAGTGAGCATCGCGGAGTTGGAATCTTCACTGTGATGAAACTGTTAAAGGAGTTTAAAAGTTCATCAGAGACAATGAAGATGCTTGCATTTGCAAGAAATTAAGTGGGAGCGCTAAGACATGTTTCTAATATGTTATGTGGAAGACATATTGTTGATTGGAAATAATGTATCTTTTATTAACATATATTAAGAATTTCATCCCGATGAAAGACTTAGGCAAAACCCAAATATTTGGCATCAATAGACGCTAATATGGTTGTGCCAGAAGCGCATAGACAAGATATTGAATGAGTTCAATATAGAAACTACAAGAGAGGTTCTTGTCGCACAGAAAGGATTGAATGAGTTCAATGTTGATGATATATTCAAGTGTATTGACATTTGGTAAAGTGAAACAAATAATCAAGTATAGATTGATACTTGATGTATGAAATCACAAAGAGTATTTATATCAATCATACTGTGATATGTACAAATCCAGATATGTCCTATGCTCTAAATGTTGTGAGCATATACCAGAATGATTCGTAAGATGATCATTGGACAATAGTAAGGATATTCTTATGATCTTTTGGAAGAACTAAGAGTATAATATTTGTAGAAGTGACAAATAGATGGTTAGTTCATTGTAAAAGTACTACATTGATACTAGTTTTGTCACAAAGTACAAATTAAGTTTATCTCAATCTAAACTAAGGGTGGCACAATATAATGGAAAGTGAGTTCCATAATGGATTTGGATGAGTTCCAAATTTAAGACATTGTGACAGATACTACAACAAAAGGCTAAGTATATGACTGCTATTATAGCAGCAATAGAGGGCATTTGTGTCAAGCAGTTTGTTATCAAACTAGGTGTAGTTCACAGTGGGATAATACTATGAAGATATATTGCGCGATAATATTATCAACATGTTTTAACCCCAAAGAACTAAAGGTCACACCAAAGGACCAAATTTGTACGAAGCCATCTCATTAGAGAATGAGTGATGCGTAGAGACGCAAAGACATGCAATTACACACGGACCTGGAAGTGTCAGATCCGGAGATCAGTTGACCACTAGCAATCGTGTACATACAACACCGGAAAGCCATAGGTGTTGAATACACAAAGGTTTGAAACTAGATTATTGACTCTAGTGCAAGTGGGAGACTGTTGGAGATATGCCCAAGAGGCAATAATAAAGTGGTTATTATCATATCTTCACACTTATGATAAATGTTTACATACCATGCTATACTTGTATTAACCGGAAACATTAATACTTGAGTGATTTGTAAACATAAAAGAGTCCCTAGTAAAGCCTCTTGTTAAACTAGCTTGTTGGTTAATATATGATCATGGTTTCCTGATCATGAACATAGAGATGTTATTAACAACAGGGTCATATCATTAGAAGAATGATGTGATGGACATACTCCTATAGATAAGCATAGCATAAAGATCAAGTCATTTCAATAAGTTCAATTGTTATATGCTTTCTGATACATAGTAACCTAATTCCTTCGACCATGAGATCATGCATATCACCTTTGCCGGATGGATGCTTTGATGACATCAAACACCACACCGTAACTGGGTGGCTATAAAGGTGGCATTGAGTGTTCGGAAAGTATTGGTTGAAACACATGGATCAAGAGTGGGATTTGTCCATCCATATGATGGATAGATATACTCTGGGCCCTCTCGGTGGAATGTCATCCAATTAGCTTGCAAGCATGTGACTGGCTCACAAGGGATCACATATCACGGAAACGAGAAAAGAGTACTTATCAGTAACGAGGTTGAACTAGGTATGCAGAGATACCGACGATCATAACCTCGGATAAGTAAACTATCGTGAGACAAAGGGAAATTGGTATCGTATGTAAGTGGTTCATTCGATCGCAAAGTAATCGTAGAAATATGTGGGAGCCATATGAATTTCCAGATTCCTCTATTGGTTATTGTTTGGAGAAGTGTCTCGATCATGTCCGCATAATTCACGAACCGTAGGGAGACACACTTAAGGATTCAACGTTGTTTTGAGTAGTTATGGTATTATGAGAAAGAGACCGAATGTTGTTGAGTCTCGGATGGGATCCGGATATCACGAGGTGATCCGGAATGGTCCGGAGAATAAGATTCATATAAGGAAAGTCCCGCTTCGGAGTTCGTGAATGATTCCGTGTTTTCATCGGAATGTTCTAGAAGGGTCCGGATTGTCCCAAGACTCGGGGAGGGTACATGAATGTGTCATTGAATGATTGCATCATGTACTAAGTGTTCTTGTTGTTCCAAAACATGAAAGTCAAACCGCTTTGAAAGTCAAACGCTAAACAGAAACTGGAAACAGAACTGTGGGAAACAGGAAACTGTGGGAAACAAGCAAGAGGAGGTTGAAACCAACTTGGAGGAGGAGTTCCTCTCCTCCAAGCCGGCGCCCAGCCCTAGGCCGAGTTGGGGAGGGACTCCCTCCCTGGCGCGCCTAGCCCCTCCACCTATAAAAGGAGGGGCAGGGCTCCTCCTTGAGACACACAAGTTTCTACCTCTAATCTCAGGTTTAGAGCCGTTTGGTTTAGAGCTTCTAATTGCTTTAGCCTGCGGTTTAGAGCCTTCTAATTGGTGTGTCTAAATCTCTAGACCACTAATAGCCCTCTCTCATAATCCACCATACTCGCTCCGGCTTAAGGCGAAGCCCTGCGGGATTTCCCCTCTACTTCCGGTACCACGCCAGTCAGCCGGAATCACGAGGAGAGTGCTACAACCTCCATTTCTTTGGAACAAGGGAGAGGAAGGTCTTCGTCGAGTATCGAACGTGTGACCGATCAAGGGAGCGCCTTCGAACGCAGCGCGGAAGGATCGTCTACACGATCTTGAGATCGGAAGAGTACGACTACATCACCCACGAGAATCGCTCTCGTTAAACACTTTGGAATCTTCGAGGTAAGTTATTCCATCGACTCGTTGCTACAATCTAGTAGATAGATCTTGGCTTGTTTGTTTGTATGCGATAGAAAATTTTTGTTTTCCATGCTACGAACCCTACACCGCCTGCATCGGCAGCAGCCCGAGGAAGGACCAGCCTTCCTCTCGCCTGCATCAATCGGTACTTGGGACCCAGATTACCGCCTCGACCGGTAGTACCGCTCATCGACCAATACACTTGGGGGTACTACCGCAGGCGCACGGGCATGATCGTGGCTCGACCAAGTGAAGCTTCTCCCATTCGGTCCAGATCGACCGGTAGTACCGCTTGCTACCGGTACTACCGCTTGATTACCAGTAGTACCGGTGCATTTATTGCTCCAACGGCCAGATTTCTCCAAGGGGTATAAATACCCCTCCACCTACCTTCGTACAAGCTACTCATTTGCATTGAAGACTACTACCTCCATTAAAGCCACCAAATCTCCAAGATCTCCTCAATCCACCACTCAAAGTCCTTGATCTTTGCGGAATCGAAGGAGGAGGCCTTGATCTACTACTTCACCAAAATAGATCTTCATTTCCCCCTCATTCTCTTGAGGGCCCCTTGCTCTAGTGTTTTCTTGGAAACCCTAGTTCTAGATTTGGTTCTTACAAGCTTGTATTTGATTGTATTGATAGCTTGCTTGTATTTGGAAGCCTCCAATTAAGTTGTGGATGTGTGCCCCAAACTTGTAAAGGTGCCGGCTTCCACCTTGAAGGTCGCCGATATAGTGGAAGGTGGATCGATTTGAAGTAGCACCTATTCACCCACCCTCTAGGTGCACATACGATCCTTTCAATGTCACCTCAAAAATTATTCTTTTATCACTTACCTACTCGAGGACGAGCAGGAGTTAAGACTGGGGATGTTGATACGTCGGAAACGTATCTATAATTTTTGATGCTCCATGCTTGTTTAGTATCTACTTTGCTTTACTTGTCGACACTTTGATGTGCTTTTTACATGTTTTCTGGTACTAACCTACTAACAAGTTGCAACAGTGCCAGATTCCTGTTTTCTGCTATTTTTGGTTTCAAAAAAGTTAGTAAAGAAATATTCTCAGAATTGGACGGGACAAACGTCAAAGTCAACTACTTTCCGTGGGGAACAAGAAGTCTAGAGGGGAGCCGGAGAGGCCGGCCAGGGGGGCCAGACCCACCCTAGGCGCGGGTAGGCCCTACCTCGCACCTGGGAGGGGTGTGGGGACCCTGGCCACCGCCTTGTCCTCCCCCTTCGCCTATATGAAGCCCCAGGGAGAAAACCCTAAATGATCGAGAAGAAATCCAGAAAAAAACTTCATAGCGCCGTCGCCATCGAAAGAGAGATTCAGGGGACAGAAAGTCTCTTTTCCGGCACCCTGCCGGGACGGGGAAGTGCCCCCGGAGCCATCTCCATCGATCTACATCGCCATCTTCATCACCGTTGCTGATTCCCATGATGAGGAGGGAGTAGTTCTTCCTCGAGGCTAAGGGCTCTACCGGTAACTATGTGTTCATCTCTCTCTCTATACATGATCTTGTTGTAGTCATGAGCTTCGTAATCAAGTAGATCTACCTTGCTACTCAAATGCTTCAATAGATCTCTGCTCTCCCCATGTGTGTGAAAGTGACAGCGTGCATGCCATGGTGGCACTTAGGTTTGAGTCTACATACATACTTTTTGTGCTTTAATAGATCTATGCTTTTCTCCACGTGCGTGAAAGTGACAGCGTGCATACCGTTTGTGGCACTTTGGCTAGATTGAATATTTGTTATGAGTTATAATTGGAGTTGGATGTCTCTATGAAATTGTGGTGTTTGTTGGAACCATCTAGCGCTCAAGGTGACAGTGTGGGGTTATCTATATTGGGGAAGGCCCTACCGTGGATTAGAGTGTCCAACCGGAGAGTAGTTAAGAGTAGTATCATGAAGAGAGGATATTTATATGAGAGAGTGTTCAATAGTGAAAGTATGATCCCTAGGCCTTGTTTCTAAGCATTGAAACACCGTTTGCTACTAGATCTGTTGCATGTTTTTGCTTGCTTTAGTCTTTACCTCACCGTCAAGCTCTTTTCCGGCACTCACACACATTCTCCCACATCAACAACAAGTCAGAAGATTTTTTCTGGCACCGTTACCACTTGTATTTCACTATCTCTTCGCCGAACTAGTGCACCTATACACCTGACAAGTGTTTTGGGTGTGTTGGGGACACAAGAGACTTCTTGTATCTTGATTGCAAGATTGCTTGAGAGGGAATGCATTTGACCACTTCCTCCCTGAGTTCGATAAACCTTGGGTAATCCACTTAAGGGAAACTTGCTGCTATTCTACAAACCTCTACACTTGGAGGCCCAACAACTGTCTACAAGAATAGAAGTGTGTAGATATCAAGGATCCCGGGAACGCCCTGGGAATGCCAGACGAGGTGAACTCGGCAAAAAAAAGGAAGCGGCGCGTGGACCCGCCCAATCAGCGACGGAAGCTGGGCGATCGTCGTCCTCGGAACCACGCGTCGCCCACACGTCGCCGCGCCAGCGCCGCCTCCTCGGCTCCCGCGACGGACCGACAGACAATATCTTCCCGCTATTTCCGCTTTTCCCGCCCTCGTCGCTACACCCATCGCGCCCTCGCCGCCCGTCTCGGCCTATAAAATCCGCGCCCCTCGCTGGAACGCTCCACACTCTCCCATAACTTCCCAACTCCGGCGAACTCCGAGCTCTCCCTCCCCACACTCCCACACTTCACACCATGGGCGAAAGGTACCCCGGCGATCCAGCGGCGGCGAACGGCTTCGGTCGCCGCACCCTCTAGCCATGGGAGGCCCGCATGTTGTACGAGGCGGGCTACATGGCGCCGCCGGACATCCGCCTCCCGTCCGGCTAGAGGCTCAGCGCTGGTGGGATCCCGATTCCGCTGGAGCTGAAGCCCGAGGAGCTTGACCACGAGATCCAGGCGGCCATCGCCACCATGGAGGACCCGGACCTCGCCGAGGATCCAGGCAACCGCGTCTTCTGGGAACAACATCTCGCCCACCATAGGCAGCAGGCTCTTGCCCGCCACGAGGGGCCGCCGGGCTCGTCGCCGAAGAGGGACGACGCGGCTGGGTGCCGCCGCTGGTGGAGCGCTCCCGGGCGCACCCTCGCCGCCATGCTGGAGCACATCCATGCCGGCAACGAGCCCCGCCTCGGCTTCCCCCGCAACCCCACGCCGGTGTCAAGGGCGAGGCGCCATCCTCCAGCCAACTGGCTGCCGAGGAGGATGGCCAGCCTCTCCTCTTCGTCCTCGGCCTCGACGACCCGTTCCTCCAGGTCTGCGCCGGCGACCTCCCTGCCACTTCGGCCGGTTAAGCGGGATGCGGAGACATCGGTTCGGTCGCCACCGAGGACCAGGTCGCGCGGCATCGTCATCAATGAGCCGCGCGCTCCGTCGCCGCCTACCAGCCGTCTCCGTCTTCGCAAGCCGAAGCCGAAGCCGCAGGACTGGGCGGTGCCCGTCGACGAGGATGCATTCGCCGTCAAGATGGCGATGGGGCAGTCCCTGCAGGAGGCGGCGCCGTAACCGCCGGTGGAGCCGTCCTCGTCGGACATACTCGCCTGGTCGGCGGATCGGGAGAGAGCGGCGGCGCTGCGTGCATCGCCGCAGCAGAGGCCAACGCCAGTTCGGTTCGCCGCGTTCTCGCCTATCAGGGCGCGCCGCTCGTCGTCCTCGACGACGACGACGAGGCCGACCCCTCCTACCAGCCCTGGAGATGCGGGACGCCAGCCAGGGGAGTTCCCGCTCGCCACAGCCGCCGAGCGACGACAATGGCAAGGCCGATCCCGGCTACACGTCCTTCTACGGCCATCTCGGCATGTAGAAGCGGCGACGGCATCGGCGAAGGCGACGGCGGCAGCCTTTTTTAATGTTTTTAGTTTATTATCTAGTAATGTAGTTTTCAATTCAATATAATCCGCTTATATTCGTTCGAGTTTAATGAAATCCACCTAAATTTGCCAGTTTCATCAGAATTTTCGCCAAACGCGGAAAACCGGCCTGAAAACACGACTGCTGATGAACCCCAAAGCCCTCGCTCTGCTTCGTCCTCCTCCGCTGCAAAGGGCACGCCAAAACTCCGCCCATAATCCGCGCCGCTCCCTCCAGGTCGTCGCGGCTCCAATGGTGACCAGGTGGAACCAGAAGAGCCCCGGCCTCAAGATCCTCTGGATCTGGACCTTGGGCACCGCCGCGAGTAAGCAGTCCCGCATCCCCTCCTCTCCTTTTCCGTCACGTCACTCTAATCCCGCAGCTGGCCGCTGATTTTGCCGATTCCGCGCGCAGTCATGATCGGCAACGTCGTCCGGACGCGCGTCAACGACATGGAGATGATCCTCCGGGAGGAGGACGAAGCCGCCGCTGGCGGCGGCGGCGGCACCGGCACCGGCGGCGGGATGAACTCTGGCGAGCGCGTCATGAGAGACGAGTTAAGCAGGTACAGTTGATCTCACTAACTGAATTTTGTTTTGCGCAGCTTTGCGGTAGCTAATGTTAAGAGTCATATCCTGTGAAATCTTGTTGTTTTTCATCTCTGAAATAGTGGGAATTAACAGAGACGAAATCCCGATTCAGACACCGAAATAGGTCCCAATCCGGAACTGAGTAGTTCAAATGTGTTCCTATTCACTTTGTTGATCAGTTGTACACAAAACAGAAGGAGTCTCTTGCCTCGTTCATGTTGCCCTGGTTCAGCCTATAACTTAGAGGTTTCCCCTTCCCGTGGGTATAATTACATACCAGTTGTAGTCCAAGTTACCACTACCTCCTGTCATGCACATTTTCTCTGAGGCCACTCAAGTAGAAGTAAGCATGACTGGCTACTGTCCACTGAAGCGCCTTGCTTGTATGCCTCCACGGTAGCAAGCATGAGAATGGCTTCCAAGTGTAACTATTTTTTAACCTTTGAAGTTCGAACTGCACAACGCGTAAGGACCTGTTTCTGGTGTTCTGACAGCCTAAGTTGATGTCATTTTAAGCCCACCATGGTTGTTTAATGCTGAAGGCTACTGTTTACACTATTACTTCGTCCTTATATGGTTGAATCTCCACTGATATATCCGCCAAGAAGCAAGCATTGCTCGAGTCATATGGCTTAGGAGTTAGGACCCTGAATTTTTCCTTGGACAACAAATGAGCAATCTAGTTTGACGGCTTCAAGCTTGTTGTTGACTCCGAAATATTAACTATATACTTGGTTAGAATTGTATTGTTGTAGTGGAAGCAACTCTCAAATTAAAGGTGCACCATTCGCCATATGGCATGGGCAGTTGCAGTTGGATCAAATACCAATACATTTTTAAACTGTATGGAGTTGGAGAGGGAAATGTTTAATGCTGATGACTAATGTTTACACTATTACAGCATCCATATATGGTTGAATCTGTACTGATAGCTTTGTTTAACACCAACCATTTCTCGGGTCATATGGTTTAGGAGTTAGGACCCAGCATTTTCCCTAGGAAAACAGAATGAGCACTAGGACAATCTAGTTAAAAGGGTTTTGAGCTTGCTATTGACGCCTGCAAATTAGCTTGTACTGGTTCGAGTTGTACTGTTGTAGTGGAAGCGATTCTCAGATGAAAGGTGCACCATTTGCCTTATGGCACAGGCAGCTGCAGTTGGTTTAAATAACAGTAACTTTTTAAACTGTGTGACTATTATATTGCATAGACTCTGGCTGGGCAGTCAAATGTGTCCTTTCAAAGCATTCACTCCAAGGATCATCAACATAGACAGAAAATAGCTCCCTCTAGTTGTAACTAGGGAATTTGGGGCGGCGACACGCCGCCCCGTGATGCTAATTTATTTGTGTACATGATGAAATGTGATATCCTAAATCTTATAGTTTCAGAACCAAAAACAGTGAATCAATTAATTAGTGTTGGTTAATTCCCCTAACTACAGCCATCCATCAACCAAAGAAGTGTAAGTACAATGAGATAGAACCAAGAAATTTCTAGACATTTGGCCTCATGTGATTTGACAGGAAGGAAGATTCACATATTCTAGAATGAGGAAAAACACAATGAGATCCTTGAAAACATAGTAAGATGTTCCCGCATGAGTTATGTCTTGAAGAATCCAAACCTTATGAGTTATTTCTTGAAGAATCCAAACCTGACACCACGGTTTCAAACGCTGACATGTAAACAAATAGATCAATAAATTTGGATATCCTTCTCAGAGCAAATGAATATAAATAAAGAGTATGCACTGTAAACACTGCCATGTAAGCATATCAAGAATATACAGGAACATGAGCATTGTACCGGGCAAGAGAAAGGCCGGGTTCATGTCGCTGAATTAATCGTGTGCATAAAACGTGCAAGATAAGCAAGCATTCAGTTCAGTTCAATGAAACCACAAGTGGCTAAACTCTTTCATGTGTCTGCACAGATAACATTTTGTGTCCTCGTGAATGAAAGAATGAAATTTCATGTAACAGTCTACATCGGCGATTTCATATTGGTGTGTTCTTTTCATAAAATGTTTATTTCTAACAGGACATATTTCTCTGTTTTTGGAATTTGAGACTAAACAATTATTTGGCTACCCATAGTTCATTCATATTTCCCCAAGGAACATGAACTTGGCATCTCCAGGTCGTCAAACAAAATCTGAAAATGACATAAAAACTTATCATAGATTAGGACATAAAAGTTGTACCATGACATCAAAATCTAGCATGAAAATGCATAATATCTCTATGCAGGGCACAAAAGTTGTATCGTGATTAGGACATGGTTCTCTACAATTTAATTACACCAGAACACATGGGCACTTACCTCTATAGAAATGGAGCACAACTACGTGCATTAATTTAGCACTGCTCCAAAATGAGTATAGTTCTACCATGAATGAGCAAAAATAATCAACAGAAAATAGCAGCAAGCATTTGACTTCTTGTCAGAATATTAGTAGGTGAGAAAATTTCAAATAACCCATAAAGCCTCAACATGTATATAATTGAGGACTATGCGGAATAAACATGATTTAAAAACAAATCTCTTCCCTTAGGACATGCAAATACTTAAGTCCAGGTTATGCACTGTATCTGCAAAGGGAAGATACAAATCTAAAACATGGTTTAAGATACAAAGAGTTATATTTTGTCCAAGTTAAGAAATGTGTGGAAGAGGAAAACATGGTTTAAAAACATGATTGAAATACAACTCTCAAAAAGTATATGTAGATGTGTAGGGCTTGAAGTAAGTCACCAAAGCGAGTACCTAACCCGAATCTTTTTCCAACACATAAGTGGACGTCAAAATTGCTTATTAGCATGTGTGCCATAGAAGAATAAAAAGAAAACCGGTGCTTCAAAAATCATATGGCGCAAAGCAATCACCTACCTGCAAAACTATGTATGACTATCTCCAACAAAATCTATTGTATCCAGATTTTGTATAAATAATTCAATTAACCTGCCAACAAAAAGCGGAACTGATTATACAGAGTAATATTGGAAGATAGTAAGAAAATGGGCTATATTCAACATCTGAGGATCAAATTCATAAGCTCTTTAGCATAATAGCAGACTTAGTATTTTCAATGTCAACTAAAGCACTTCTAAATAGCTACCATCAGACCAGCCAAAACCGATGCAGACACAGTAAAACAGACACTCCCTCGTAACAAAGCCTCCCAAATCACTTTTTATAAGGTTGTGATAACACACTGATATAGCAGAATTAATTTTCACACTACTGGACTCCATGTGGCAAAGTAAGTATGTACACCGGAGACTGAAAGCCACATCTGCCCATTGAGACAGGACGCTCACCTAACACCCAAATCATTAGAAAATTTGTCACGTTGAGAATATACCTATTTTTTAAAATTGAAGGAAACCAATATGCCACAGTGCATAACAGGATTGCAGGCTGCGTATACAGAAAAGAATTAATGGACATTTATGTTAGGAAAAAGCCACATTAGGCTTCTGCAGATTGAACTTCTCATCAACTCAAACTCTTGAAAAATTTGATATGCAAGCCCTTTCACCAAACTATTAATTCCCGTTGCCATCTTCGTAAATTTAATAATGTAGTCATTTGTAGCGAAATGCACCTGAAATTCTGAATGCTCATTGATCAAATTAAGCTGAGTTGATTTGATCATCCTAAGAGAGGCAAATACATTTCGTGTACTCAATCAGCTGCATGATTTTCAAGTACCACGTGGATAACTGATATGTCTTGACAATCACATATATATTACAACAGTAGGCATGCCATAAAATTTATCTTTCACCTTAGCAAAATAAGACAATAAAAAAAATGTTCAGGACACCAGTTTTTAAGATATTGGAGGAGAAGCCAACATAGTTAATATCCAAAAGAAAAGAGTTCATAAAATTAGGATAGGAGTTGCTACAGAGTAATTAGCATTTCCTTTGACTTTTTGTAAACAACTAATTAACCAAGCAACTGGGTATGAAAATCAAAATGAATGAAGCAAAATTAGTATTGCGTTGTATTGCTCACCACACGTAAGGATTTTTACATCGACGTAAAACATAATATTTACCTTATTCAAGCATTTCTAATGGATGAGAAGAATCTAACCTACTGGATGCCAAGCAGGCTAGTCAACCACAACCAAATTGAGTCCCAACCTAACAAATAATTGATAAGAAGATCAAATCTTAAAGAGGGCAATTAAAAAAACAGACGGAGAAGAGATGTTTACATACAGAAAGCCCACACGAGTGTCCCCCGTACGGTGATGTCCAGGTACGCGACGCCTATGCCGGTGCCACAGGCATCAGACACTGCTTTGCGATGGCCAGCGATCATAATACTCCTACACTGTTCATAGTATCTCAAGATCATCATGTTTTTTCAAGCCACGTAAAAAAATAAGGGACTTCAGTAATCTTACATAAGGGAAATAAAATCAAGAGTGGTGTTAAAATGTCAAAAAGAATTACTGTAGGAAAATTTTGTCGATTGAATGGGTTAGTAAGTGCCGACTTGAGCTTCCGATTCTCCTCCCCTACTTCATGGTTCAGCTCTAGTAAGCAGGAATCAAACGGTCACCTAAACCGGGACATGGGAACCATTAGTCGGCTGGTGGACTGGATATGGGACCAAGGGGAGCTGCAACTGTGAGTGGTAGGCAGTAGAGAAAAAACCGAATGGTGGACTGGATACGGGATGAAGTGTTCATAATCTGAGCAGCTTCATATACGTAACAGGTGGATATGCCGTGCTGTCGAGTGCACTCCCAATTTGGCTAGTCTCAACCCTGAACAAAGTCTTCCTTTTTGGCTGTCCTATATAGGTTAGGCAATAGGAATTTAAAGGCCTGAAGAACACCTCAAGAAATCTTGCAAACATTCTTGTGTGTTCGGCACTGCTGTGGGACTGAATTAGAAAATTTGTAACAAACCGAAGAAAAAATAGCGCTGTGGTGGGAAGGAAGAGACCACATCATCGAGGGGAAGGAGGTAGAGGGAGAAAAAAAAGGGGAATAGGTCACCTGGACGTTGCAGTCCCTGCGCCGGTGGTCGCCGGACTCACCGTCACACTTGTGCTCACGTGCCCGTGGTACAGGAGCTGTCGCGAAGCTCGTGTGGCTGTAGCCGTGCTTGACGGCCTCCTCCCGTTGACAGCGGCACCGCACAGCCTGGATCTTCCGACGCGAGGTGACCCACGGGCTCTGCTCCTCCATGAACGTCATCGCAACCCAACAGCCGGTCCGGCTCCCATGTCCAGCACCGGCCAACTCCGCCTCGAGCTTGTCCAGCGCCGGCCCAATCCGCTGATGACCCCATGCACACCTCCGCCTCCATGTCCTCCCTGGGCCCTTCTCCGGCTCGTAGCGAGAAATAGAAGGAGGCGAAAGCGAGGTGAGGCGGCCGCGATGGGAACAGAAGAGAAGATGAAAACATGGGGTAAAACGAATCGCTGGGCAGGGGGTTGATGGGACTCACCGGGGCACGCCAGGGTGAGGACCTCCTCCTCTTCAGCGGTGAGACAGCCGGCAACGGGACATAGCAGAGCAGCGTATGGCCAAGATGCCGGAGTGGCAAGCGGATGTGGATGGTGGCGATGAGGACGAAGGGAGGAAAAACGAGACACGATTGGACTCCCAGTCGTCCTGCCGCTTTGACCGGAATAAGCGGCAAGAAAAAACAAAGATGGTTCCACCTTTTTGTTTCTGGACGCAGGAGTCCGGCAATCAAAGGAAACTTGCAGTCCACAACTGGTCCATCGACAAAGGAACAGTAGAAAAGGTACGTGTAGCTAGCTAATTGGAAGAAAGTGTGGCATGAACAGTAACAGGAGCGTTGATGGGTCGTCAAAACCTTCGCGCTTTGTCGAGCAGCATGGGTAACATGTTATTCCTGGCTATTTAGGGAGTTTGTCAATGATGTTTGTTTAACATGTTTAAGAGTGGATAAAAGAAGAAATTGAGTAGGCAGAATGTCCGACAAGCTCGATAGTCCCACGGTATGGCAATTTTTTTAGTCACTCCTGGCTCACAACTAGCGGTCTCATACTCTGATTCATGTGAATAAATGACAATGTTCCTTATAAATGTAAGGATTGCATGCGACTACAAAAGAGAGGTGGAACATGACTATAGAATAAGACATTAATTTTGTGGCTTTGTCTATACTCTTGCTGTATAGTTAAAGTGCTGTAGGTTTGCATTCAAACTCAGATGGTACGCGCAATGTACTTATAGCGGAATACTTACCCATCACCCTCAAACTACCCATACCCTCTGTATTTACAAGTGATACAATGTTACAAACATAAAATGTGCTATCCAACTCTTTCGCTCCCATCAATCCTTTACAGCTATCTTTCTGTTACAGTGGGCAGATGCCCATACTCTAACTGCTTTTCTAATGAACCTAGTACGCTGTCCTGTCTTAAATTTACATGTTCCCCTCGTTCATTGGCTTATACATTTTGGTCCTCTTCATTCTGATCTTTGCAAAAACTATAGAGTTCTCCAAGTCCATGCCTTAGCAGATGCTAAACCCAATCTGTATGCTTATCACTTGATCAAATGGTACATCTGCTGCACAATGGGCAAGGCAATGTTGGGCAACAGCCATTGCAAACTGATTTACTACTTGGCATCATAGCTGATGTAGCGAGCTGTGTTTTTGCCCATCATTCCTTGTTTTTTTTTGCGGGTAAAACTGGATCTTTATTAGATAGCAGGGATTAGAGTTGGTCGTGCTAAATGAAGGGAGTGGTGGCAGCTGCACAAGAAAAAGCAATGACATGACCAATGATGTATCTTCCTGCACAGCAAAAAACACCGGTATACAATTATAAACCAAAATACCAAGGACGTGGTTAGAGCTACGGTTCTTCGGGCCAAAATAAGTATCTGTTGCACTACCCTTTTATGTATGCAACATCCTAACCACAACTCCCTTTCTTGCAGTGAATGAGTTAGAGTCTGGCTTGAGCTTGAATGGCTCCACATGGCAAAGTTCATCCAAGTCTGCATTTCGCCATCCGAGCCTCTACATCTGTCTTCCAGTTCATCGTTAAATGTCTCGAAAGGCCTTTTTCTAGGAGATTTTATTGGTAGAGCGGTGATGCACGAAACTGTGGAAGTGCTTGTTTCAAAATGCTGCTTACCTGTTCCTTAGAAACGAGCCTGTAAGGCTGTATAACTAATTTACACGGGGAGCCTTTTTGCTGATTGGAAGAAAGAGTGACAAATGCTGCCTGTAGGGGAGCTCGGTCTGCTTGCCGTGTCGGGTTGGTGACTGATGGAGTGTGACTGTTTTCTTACAAGTCTGTGCACGGTGAAAAACATGAAAATAAAACTGAACTGAACTGTCGCTTGAGAGAAAAAAAAGATTTGGAGAAAGAGAGAGAATCCCTATCGTGGGCAATAGTACGATGCAAGAAAGATGACAACAACAAAAAGATATGAACCGTTCAAAACACATAGGCAGTGATTGATCACGGCCACACATTAAAATGGACCATATTCAAGCTTGATTTATTAGTAAAACTGAATCTTCATTCGATATTTTCAGCCTAGTCTCAAATTAACCAACACAGTATATCGGATAGATAATTTCTTCCCTTGCGAACTTATATACGTAATAATAAAGAACAACTAAGGCTCTGTTTGGCTGTTTAATTTTTGTAAAACCAAAGTATTCCAAGACCATGGTATTGCTACGCCTGGCAATGAGAAACTTCGGTTTTAACAAAACCAGAGTATTCGGCAAAAAAGAGGTCTAGACCTCTTTCTTTAGTAAGGCAAAAATAACATAATTTTTGCTATACCACGGTTTTAAAACTATGGTATTTTATTGTAGCCAAACAGGTTAAAGTATTGCAAACTATGGTATTTTAATAAACTGTGGTATAAAACCGTGTTACCAAACCGACCCTAACTGTTTTTTTGTGTGACCTGCAAATCAACTCATAGTTTTGGTCCAGTCACCAACGCTTATGAACACTCAATGCCTCCTCGGTCTTGATGTATGCGGAATGTCCGACAAATATCCTCGGTCTTGATGTATGTAAATGTCCAGCTCCAGAGCCCACACCTACAACAATCGCAATTCATTCATTTGGAAGGCAAACCAATTTGCAGCAGATGAGGTAGTATAGTATGGTGGTTTGGACAGCCGAGATTTGCAGACCTGGATGCTCCCGTACCCTACCCATGATAGATACGGTGAGCGGTATGGTAGGTAGTCTTTGCAGCGCCGAGCCTGCGGTTCACCTGGCCTGAGTCAAGTGGCAGATGGGTCTGGCCGACGTGGGCATGCAACGGCTGCCTGCACGTACGTCACCCGCTTGCTCTCGAGGTCAAAACACATGATCCTGTCCTCGGACCCCTCCATGACCAAGTACGTCGTGTCGTTGCAGATCTCTCTTCTCACTCGCTCGCGTATGCAATTGGCAAGCATCGAACAACGTAGAAGAGACACAGGGCACCGGCCACATATTCAGATCGTAGGCGGGTTTTATAACAAATCCCCTAGGGTTTTTCTAGGGTTCCCAACTTTCCTCTCGCGCGCGGCGTGAGAGTCCCCAATTACCACCCTCGTAGATTACTTTGATCGACGTGATTCCTCTGGGTTTTGCTTTGATCTTGGCTCCAGGAATCGGTGGCGGCCCATTCCTCAGGGCCCCTCAAGTTGCATGGCGGAGAAAGAGACAGGCTCGAAGGCAGCGGTGGATGAAACCCAGGGACAATCTGCCGATAGTTTAAGATCGGGAGGAAAGGATGAAAACTCAGGTACATCTAATCTTGAGAAAGATATTGAGGATAGGTTTGAAGGGCTGAATCTGTGTGGGGAAGAGGAATCAGATCTGGATTTTTCTGAGGAGATTGAAGAGCTCATCGGTGATGTTCGTTGGCTGGCAATTTTTAGGGTTCACACCCCCAAACCGTTTAGCCATGCGGCAATGTTTAAACAGATGAGGAACGCGTGGTCTTCTCTGCAGGATGTAATCTTTAAAACAAAAGATGCAAATTTATTTCTGGCACAATTCCAATGCTTGGGAGATTGGAATAGGGTTATGGATGGAGGGCCATGCCTTTTTCGAGGTGCTGCTGTGGTTATGCAAGAGTATGATGGATTCTCAAACGTACATGATTATAAGCTTGATAAGGTTCCAGTTTGGACAAGGATCTAGGGCCTACCTAAAGGATTAATGAAGAAGAAAGAACTAGCAGAGAAGGTTGCAAGGAAAGTTGGGGAACCACCTATCACTGTAATTGTCAATGAGGGAAGGATTAATCCCTCGAGCTATCTTCGTGCAAGAGTTCATGTAGAATTGAATAAACCTCTGGTGAGGTTTGTACCAATAACACTGAAGGAGAGAAAGAAGTTTCCAGTGCAGTACGA
Source organism: Avena longiglumis (assembly GCA_030063025.1). Taxonomy (NCBI): domain Eukaryota; kingdom Viridiplantae; phylum Streptophyta; class Magnoliopsida; order Poales; family Poaceae; genus Avena; species Avena longiglumis. Next base: position 54,087,984 of record CP125976.1, read on the forward strand.
AAAACTGCCTGAATTCTGTCACTACTGTGGTATAGTTGGGCATGATGTTACTGAATGTGGTGATGGTGTGCATGAACAGGTAGACTGCCAGTGGGGAGATTGGTTGATGGTGAAATTTGAACAATCGGTACCCCCAAACCGGGGAGGTGGCAGGCGAGGGGTTTTTACTGGCTGTGGAAGGGGCAGAGGATGGACTGCTGGGATGCCTACTGCATCTGAGGCGGAAGATATGGATCTTGGCGTTGCAGATCCACCTGGAATGTGGGGTGCTAGAAAAAGATTGGTTGGAAGTGATAGGGAGGTGAATATGTTATCCTTTTCGCTTGAGAGATCGATGGTGGCTCGTCAAGTGCAACTCCTAGAGGATGGTTCAAACAGTGGCCTAAAGGACAATGTGGAGACAACCCCGCAGAAGGTGCAAAAACAGAAGAGATATAAGAAAGGAGAAGATGGTGATCAAAATGATACACAGAAGATATCGGCGACCTCCTTCGAGGAGGATCGCCGGGAGCAATGAAAACCGAAGGTTGGGCGCTAGCGATCAAAAGTCGCCGGCGGTCGTCTTGCTCGATGTCCAAAAGCAATCAAACCCAGATGTGATCTTTCTGTCCGAGACACATTTGGATAAAGCTAGGGCGGAAATTCTGATGAGGAGAATGGGCTTTCATCATATGCTTATTGATGAGAGCGAAGGTAGGAGTGGGGTGTTGTTGATGATGTGGAAAAGAGATGTTAAAATAATTGAAAGGAGTGTAACCAATCAGCATATTGATGTTACTGTGGATTCTGGGACGGTTTGGCGTCTTACTGGTATCTATGGCGAGCCTGATTGGAGGTACAAGGATAGAACATGGACTGATCTGAGGGGTCTATCTGTGGGGAATAGTTCTATTTGGTTACTTCTTGGGGATTTTAATAAGATTCTGTTTGATAGTGAGAAGGAAGGGGGGAATCCTAGACCGGAGATGTTCATGCAGAATTTTAGAGATGCTTTATTTGATTGCCGCTTGGAGGGCATGCCTTTCATTGGTGATCGGTTTACATGGAGAAGGGGGCAGATAAGAGAGAGATTGGATAGGTCCATTTGCAATAAGGAGTGGAACGATCTTTTTCCCATGACAGGATCAATCAATGCAGAAATGATAAAATCAGATCATAGGCCGGTATTGGTTGATACAGGATATTTTGAAGGGGTAGAAGCTCGGAATGTTAGTTCTTGCAAGATATTTGAAGCTCGATGGCTCAAGGATCCGTCTGTGGATGAAATTGTGAAGGGGGCTTGGGACAGAGCTAAACAATTGAACAAAAAACTTATTGGTACTTTGGTAGATATGCACTCAGATCTACATAAGTGGGACCGAAAAGTTCTAAAGGGCCATGTTAATAGGATCAAGAAGTTAAAAATTGAGTTAGAGGATCTAAGGAGGGGGCCGATGACTGATGATGCGCTTGGAAAACAACAAGAGATACTATCCAAGCTTGAAGATTTGTTTGAACAAGAGGAGATTACTTGGATGCAACATGGGCGTGCAAACTAGTTGAGGCACGGGGACACAAACATTAGCTTTTTTCATCACTTTGCATCGGCAAGGAGAAAGAGGAATATGATAAAAAAATTAACTCATGACAACAACAACATTATTGAAGGAAATGAGGACTTGTCAAATTTTATTGGTGGGTACTTTGGAGGACTCTTTACATCTGATACAGGAGACCCGGACCAGAACCTTCTGAACAAAGTGAATCTAAAGGTTACTCCTCAAATGAACGAGTCTCTCCTAGCTCCATTTACGACTGAAGAGGTAAAAAAGTCTCTTTTTTCGATAGGTGACATGAAGGCACCAGGGCCTGATGGATTGCATGCTATTTTTTATAAGAGATTCTGGCCCATGGTTGAGGATGACTTGGTTGCAGAAGTTTTACAAGATCTAAACTCTAGAAAAATTCCAGATGGATGGAATGATATTGTAATCGTTCTTATTCCAAAAAATGAGGATCCAAAGAAGATTACTGAGTATAGGCCAATTAGTTTGTGCAACGTGGTCTATAAAATTATCAACAAGGTCCTAGCAAACCGTTTGAAAGGTATACTGTAGGGGTTCATAGCATGGAAAACAAAAAAATTCTACCGCATGCACACAAACAAGCCAAGATCTATTATTAGATTGTAGCAACGAGTCGATAGAAGCACTCACCCTCTAAGATTCCAAAGCGGTTAACGAGGGCAGATTCTCGTGGGTGATGTAGTCATACACTTGCCGATCTCAAGATCGCGTAGACGATCCTTCCGGCACTACGTTCCGGCAGCGCTTTCGTAGTTGGTCACACGTTCGGTACTCGATGAAGACCTTCCTCTCCCTTGTTCCAGCAGGCAACGAAGGTTGTAGTTCTCCCCTCGTGATTTCGGCAACATGACAGCATGGTGTCAGAAGTAGAGGGAAGATCCCGCAGGGCTTCACCTAAGCATGTGCGAGTTATGGTGGATATAGGGTTTCCCGGTGATCTAGGGTTTAGAAGACCGGGAGGAGGAGGAGGTGTCGGCGGCTGGGCGTGGCGGCAATGGCGTGCAAGGAGAGGGATAGGGCTTGGTGTTTGGGGCAGCCCCTCTATTTATGAGAGGCGCCTTGGGAGGGGTGAGTTTGAATCCACTTCCAAACCCAAGTTGGAAGGACTCTTTCCTTCTTCCACTAGGAAACCATTGTTCCAGTTTGACTTTCAAACCTCCCGTTTGACTTTCTATTTATATGAATCTTATTCTTCGGACCATTCCGGATCTCCTCGTGTTATCCCGGATCCCATCCGAGACTCTGAACAACATTCGGTATCCCTACTTACATTCCATATCTACTAAACAATATTGAATCCTTAAGTGTGTCTCCCTACGGTTCATGAATTATGCGGACATGATCGAGACACTTCTCCGATCAATAACCAATAGGGGAATCTGGAAATTCATATGGCTCCCACATATTTCTACGATTACTTTGCGATCGAATGAACCACTTACATATGATACCAATTTCCCTTTGTCTCTCGATAGTTTACTTATCCGAGGTTTTGATCATCGGTATCTCTGCATACTTAGTTCAACCTCGTTACCGATAAGTACTCTTTTCTCGTTCCCGTGATATGTGATCCCTTGTGAGCCAGTCAGATGCTTGCAAGCTAATTGGATGACATTCCACCGAGAGGGCCCAGAGTATATCTATCCGTCATATGGATGGACAAATCCCACTCTTGATCCATGTTCCTTAACCCATACTTCCCGAACACTCAATGCCACCTTTATAGTCACCCAGTTACGGTGTGGTGTTTGATGTCATCAAAGCATCCTTCCGGTGATGGTGATTAACATGATCTCATGGTCGAAGGAATTAGGTTACTATGTATCAAAAAGTTTATAGCAAATGAACTATTGAAATGACTTGATCTTTATGCTACGCTTATCTATAGGAGTATGTCCATCATACCATTCTCCTAATGATATGATCTTGTTGTTAATAACATCTCAATGTTCATGATCGAGAAACCACGATCATCTATTAACCAACAAACTAGTATTATAAAGAGGCTTTACCAGGGACTCTAATTTAGTTTACAAATCACACAAGTATTAATGTTTCTGGTTAATACTGTTATAGCATGAATGTAAACATTTATCATAAACACAAATATATAATAATAACCACTTTTATTATTGCCTCTAGGGCATATCTCCAACAGTCTTCCACTTGCACTAGAGTCAACTAATCTAGATTACATGGTAATATACCAAACACCCATGGCGGTTTGGTGCTGGTCATGTTTTTCCCTCGGGAGAGGTTTAGTCAACGGATCCGCCACATTCAGATCCGTGTGTACTTTGCAAATCTTTATGTCACCATCTTGGACATGCTCTCGAATAGCGTGAAAACGTAGCTTGATATGCTTCAGCTTCTTGTGTGACCTTGGTTCTTGCGCATTGGCTATGGCGCCCATGTTATCACAATAGATAGACATTGGGTCCAGCGCACTTGGAACCACACCAAGCTCTGTAATAAACTCCTTCATCCATATTGCCTCTTGTGAAGCCTCCGAAGCAGCTATGTATTGTAAGATCCCTCCTTTATAAAGGAAAAAGGATCCCTCTGATTGCAATGCTAGTCCCTGAATCAATGTTAGCATCCACAGTTTAAGATGAAGTACACATAAACAAAGGTCATTATTACAGTCATTCCAGAGACAAACATAGTCTTTACAACTCCATGGCCACATGCCTAGTACAAGAGTTTAAATAAGTAAATAGATAAAAGTCTTCATCTTCATGTGCCACAGGCAAACATGTTGAGTGTAGACTCATGAATTCTAATCCTCATCAGAATAACCTGCAACATCACAAGTTACAGCCACAGTGGGTCAATACATTGGAATAGTATTGGCAAGTGATACCTTAGTATAATTTGGGTGGACTAGATACTATATGCAATTTGGCTAAGTGTAGCTTAGGCTTGCTTTGCTCAAAATAGGTTTTGCCTATTAGTTGAAATCACGAAGTTTTTCTTTGTCAAAACTTTTCCCAAGGAACCACCAATAGACATTGGGGTCCTTCACCCTTGTTCAACCACAAGTTTTTACGTAGAAATTGGGATGAGGAGATTCTTGATAGCTTCCATGTATTGATGCTCAAATTGTCCAATACCAGGGACATGGCTAAGTACTTAGATTCTTCCATCTGCAGAGGTTGTGCACTTTCCCCGCAAGACTTGATTTTCACCAAGACAGGACCTTTCAGAAGCCTTCCCTTAGACCAAATGGACGCGCTCCAACCTATCATCCCATTGCCACCAACTGTCCAAATGGCTAAGTTATTGCAACCTACATGATCCAGGCCAGAGCCCATATTGCCAAGTGGCTGCACTAGAAGCTTCTTAACATTTGGCCTCTCAAATCTCTTTGTTCCTGGGTGGCTTTCCACAAGTGAGATACACAAGGTAAGCTATAGAAATGGGCCTTGTGTAACCACTCAACATAAACCATTCCTTCCATTCCACCCAGGTGTTTCATTCACTTAGTTGTTTTATTAGACAAAATACAAGCCCAAAAAGGACTTAGAAATATTTTAACATAGCATGAATATTTCACCACCCTTGGTTGCTACTAGCTAGGCTAAGCATGGCATAGATAAGCATCTTAACTTAGAAATTTCTAGCATTCTATAACTACTAGGATTTCCCAAGCATAGCATATAAGCAAAATATAACCATGCAAGACTAGCAAAATATTTCTAATGCATAGTAGAAAAACTTAGGGAATAAAATCATGAAGCACCACTTGCCTTGGTAGTTTGGAGAGTAGCTACACTCCTCACAATCACAATCACTATTGGCACCAAAATCTACACATAGAATCATAGCAACAAATCACATACAAAATAAATACAAGCAAACATATATGGATGCATGCAATATGATATGTGATGATTTTCTAAACTCAACAAGACAAGTGCACAGTACTTGTTCATAAACAAGTTCAAAACTTTCCAAACCACGTTTATTTAAACACTAAAACATTTCTCAAATAATTTATATACACAAAATAGGTCTACACATGTTTCTGTAAATAAAACCATTTTAACAGAAGCAAAACATTAAACACATTGCATAAATGGAAATGGCTTGCTCTCCTGATTCCATTGATATAAAATTTATCAAATTTGAACGTGGGAATCAAAAGTTATGGCTAAAACAAAATCAAACAACTAATAGATTCAAATCCTGATTTTAAATCTAAACCCTAGCCACGCGTCATGTTCTGATTGGTGCGTACCTGTTCGCTCAGGATCACGCATGCAAGCTGTTAGATCTAACTTAACCTGCACGGCCCAGATCTATTCGTACCCCTTTGCTTAAGTGATCTATCTAGCCCGTCAAATCTTGATCCAACGGTTCGCGAGCAAGCAACCAAACTCTGGCGGCGCTAGCGGCGACGACTGGTGGCAGCGGCTCTGACTACGGCGGCGCGGTGACTACAGGGGGTTCTAGGGTCGTCGGAGATGCTTACCAGATTCGTGGCGATGTACTGAAGCTCAACTTGGCGATGGCTTGACAAGGGGCGCATGGACACGGCAGCACGAGCTCGTCGGAGTTGCTGACAGCGTCGGGTGTTCGGTGACAAAGACGTTGGCGGCGCTCCGGGTCACCCTAGCACGAATCAATGGTATCAGGGGGTGCGCAAGGCTACGGCGAACACGTTCGTGTGAGTCAGAAACGAAGGGGAACACGGGGCTCACCGAATTTAGTCGCCGGAGTCGAAGACGTCGTCAGGATCTTGCTGTGCTTGATGGAGTCGTCGACCTGGGGCAGTATAGGACGAACCAAAGATGTCAGAAGGAGCGCAAGGAGGTTATGAAGTTGTTCGTATGAACCAGAGAGGAAGGGGCGCACGGAGCTTACCGGGATTGGTCGCCGGAGTGGGTTACACTGCTGACGATGCAAGGCGACACGGGCGACTGGGACGCCTGTGCTCGGGTCCGGGAAAATGGAGAGGGGGCAGAGGGGGTTTAAGTAGCATGGTCGCGAGCGTGATTTACTCCGGCATTGAACGTGAATTGACGCCGCGAATCAATACAGAGAACGGCCAGTGTAATTTGGGGATTGAGCTGGTCGCTGGGTGGAGACGATGACGTGCAGTGGGCATGTCGCCGAGAGAAAGAGAGAGGAGGTGGGGTCCTCGCGTGACTGGGTGTGTCTGGGTAGAGGAAAAGGTTCATGGAGGGTATTTGGGTTGGGTTAATGAATCGGGCTGGTTGGGCCTGATAGGCTGTTTGGCTTATTTTTTTCTCTTTTAACATTTTCTTTTTCTGTTTGATTTTCTAAAACTGATTTCAAAACTCCAATTCAAATCTGTTTGATTTCAAAACTTCTCTAGACTTTTGTACAATAAATTTTGTACTCAAATAAGTGTCAAACACATCTGTTCACTCAAACCTACTTGGGTCAATTGAAAAATAAAATAAAAACCAGCCTTTTGGAGATGTAATAAAAGGCATAAACCTTGGTTTTATTCCATACTTGTTTTGAAACTTGGCTCAAACCTTTGGAATCACTTAAGTTAGGATTGAAAACAATACTGAGAGAATATAAGTGCCTTTCTCAATAGTAAGTAGCTCCAAGGCTAGAACATTCATACATAAAATAATAAGCATATATGCTCCTGTTTTGAAATGATTTTTGAAAATGGAATCTTACATGATTATGGATGCATGGATGATATGCATGAGTTTGAAACATGATTTTAGGGATGTTACAATCTAACCCCCTTAAGGTGAATCTCGCCCTCGAGATTCGGATTGTCTAGCAAATAGGTGAGAGTGGTATTTCCGAAGATCATCTTCTCTTTCCCATGTTGCTTCCTCTTCGGAATGATGGTTCCATTGAACTTTGCAGAACTTGATAGTCTTAGTCCGAGTAACTCTTTCTGCAGTATCAACAATATTGATAGGTTTCTCTTCATAAGTGAGATCACTTTCCAATTGGACCTCTTCCAAAGGTATAGTATCCCTCAAATAAGTTTCTTTCATTTTCGGATGACATTTCTTAAGCTGACTCACATGAAACACATTATGAACAGCTGACAAAGACTCTGGCAATTCAATATCATAGGCTACTTCTTCTTTGCGACTCAGAATCTTGAATGGTCCAACATATCTTGGGTCCAACTTTCCTTTGACTTCAAACCTCTTCACTCCACGAAGTGGTGACACTCTAAGATAAGCTCTATCACCAACTTCGTAGGTGACTTCTCTACGCTTAGGATCTGCGTAGCTCTTCTGTCGGGACTGTGCTATCTTTAATCTGTCCTTAACCAGCTTGACTTTCTCTTCAGCCTCTTGATAAGTTCTGGTCCGAACAAACTTCTTTCTCCCACACCATTCCATAGCAATGGGGTGGTACACTTTCTCCATAGAGAAACTCAAACGGTGCCATCTCAATACTGGCTTGATAGCTATTATTATAAGAGAATTCTGCGTAAGGCAGACTTTCATCCCAACTGGCTCCATAGTCTAGGGCACATGCCCTCAATATATCTTCAAGAATCTGATTAGTCCTTTCTGTCTGTCCATCAGTCTGAGGATGAAAAGCCGTGCTGAATTTCAACCCCGTTCCCAATGACTCATGTAGCTGTCTCCAAAAATGAGAAGTGAATTGAGTTCCTCTATCTGACACAATACTTTCGGGTACTCCGTGTAGACACACAATTATGCTCATATAAATCTTGGCTAGCTTAGCACTAGTGTAGGTTGTCTTCACGGGTATGAAATAAGCCACTTTAGTTAGGCGATCCACTACTACCCAAATAGAATCATAGCCTGACCTGATTCTTGACAATCCGGTAATGAAATCCATTTCAATCTTGTTCCACTCAGGGCCGGCTCTGACCCCAGGCCAGCTTGGGCGGCGCCCAAGGGCCCATGGCGGGGGGCCCAAAATATATATAGTATAGGCTATATATTATACTTGTCATCCTCAATTTCTCATCCGGTTGGGCTGATTTTTTATGGTAATGGGCTGAAATAGCTGGCAGTGGTTGAAAGAAACTGATCGATCAATTTCAAGTCTTTCAGACTTCCATACGGTGACGGACGGGCAGGCGAGCTAACTACGTGAGGCCTGGCGATCGCGAGTTCGCGGCTGTTCCTATTCGGCTCCAGGCCCTGTTCGGCTCTTCACAAAATCGCGATTAGTGAATAGTGATTACCGTCCAGGCTGCTCGTCTTCGTGTCCGGCCGTCCGGGATCTGTTCTATACTGAATAGGGCATCGCTGATTGCTGATCGCTCCGGTCGTTTTCTGCATGTAAGTTCCTTTTTCCTTTATCAAGTTCGTGAACCGCGAGTCCATGGTCCGGGCCATGTCCGTGATGCAATATTTTAATTAGGGTTTTACTTGTAATCTGTTGTAGGTTATAATGCCGCCGAAATAATTGTCTGGTGCTGCGAAGAAGAAGAAAAGGAAGCGAGAGAATCAGTTGATTGCATCACAGAGAGGTGCTTTAAATAAATATTTTTCAACAACCACTAGTGTTGATCCTAACAATAATAATCAAAGCCAAGAATTGGATGCGGAACAAGATGATGAGCATAATTCAAATATAGATCTCGAGACCAATGAGCAATTCTCGGATAATAGTAAGTATCTAGCTCGCACCAATTTTTCCAATTATAAGTAATTAAGTAACTAACTACAATTTTGTTTTAGATGCAGATATTGATGTTAATGTTAATAAGGACAGTCTAGGGGAAGAAAATTTGCAGCCTTCATCTGATACTCGTAATGGTGATGAACAAGATGAGTCTCTTTCATCTATCTATGATCCTAGAACATGGGATAATCTTGACAATTGCAAAAGGGATATTTTAATTGAAAAGGGTAACTAACTACAATTCATCTATCTATGAGAGAATTGGGTTTGGAGTTCCCCGAGGGTGCCGGTGGAAGACATTTTTATTATGCTTACTACTCCATAAAGTTAGCTAATCGTGAGGTTGTTGATAGAAAGTGGTTGGTTTACTCCAAGGATGTAGACAAAGTTTATTGTTTTTGTTGCAAATTGTTCAAAACAAATAAGAGCAAGTACTCTTTGCTAGCATCCGATGGATTGGCAGATTGGAAACGTCTTAGTTCAAGACTCCAAGACCACGAGAGAGGTTTTGAGCATTTGACAAACATGAATACATGGAATGAAGTAAGGTTGAGGTTAAGCAAAAAACAAACAGTCGATGATGACATGCAACGGGGGATTGCAAAGGAAAAGGAGCGTTGGAGACAGGTTTTGCAACGAATAGTTTCTGCTGTGAAGTTTCTTGCAAAACGTAATTTGGCCTTTCGAGGATCAAGTGAAAAGTTGTATGAAGACAATAATGGTAATTTTCTAGGCACGATTGAAATGATTGTTGAATTTGATCCTGTGATGCAAGAGCATATTAGGCGCATTCAAAACAATGAAATTCATCACCATTATCTTGGCCACAATATTCAAAATGAGTTGATCTCACTACTTGCTGATGCCGTGAAAAAGGTAATCTTAAAGATCATCAAAGATTCCAAGTATTTCTCTGTTATCTTGGATTGTACCCCGGATGTGAGCCATGAAGAACAAATGACGCTAATAGTGCGTTGTGTCAATATGTCAAGTAATATACCGAGAGTGGAGGAGTTTTTCCTAGAATTCTTAAAGGTTGATGACACATCGGGATTGAGGCTTTTTAATGTATTATTGGATACATTGGATTCTCTTGATCTGAATATCGATAATGTGAGGGGGCAAGGTTATGACAATGGTTCTAACATGAAGGGCAAAAATCAAGGTGTTCAGAATCGTTTGCTTAAGGTAAACCCGAAAGCATTATATATGCCATGTGCTTGCCATAGTCTGAATCTCACTCTTTGTGACATGGCAAAATCTTGCGAACAAGCTATTACATTCTTTGGTATTATCCAACGTATATATGTATTGTTTGCACGTTCTACTAAAAGGTGGAAGATTTTGCTTGATAATATTCCGAATTTGACTCTCAAACCTTTGTCTAATACTCGTTGGGAGAGTCGAATAAAGAGTGTGCAACCTATAAGGTTCCAAACTGCCCAAGTAAGATCAGCTTTGAAGGAACTAGAGAAGGCTTCTACTGATGATCCAGCTGCAGTAAGTGATGCTCAATCTTTGTTCAATGCACTTGGGAAGTTTGAGACTTTAGTTGGTATGGTTATTTGGCACGAGATTCTATTTTCTGTAAATATGGTGAGCAAAAAGTTACAGGAAAAAATCATCTGCATTGATGCCACTCTCAAGCACATTGAGGGGGTCATTTCATATTTTCAGAAGTTTAGAGATGAAGGCTTCAATGCTAGTATTGAGAGTGCCCAAATCCTTGCATCTTCTATGGACATAGAGCCAAAGTTCCGTACAAAACGTCAAAGTAAAAGAAAGAAACATTTTGATGAAATCAATGAAGATGAAGAGCTACAACTGTCATCTATTGAATCCTTCAGAGTTACTTACTTTCTTGTCATTGTTGACACTGCAATTGCTTCGTTGACTAGTCGTTTTGAGCAGTTAAATGCATTTGCAAAGGTTTTTGGTTTCTTATTTAACTCAAACAATCTGAAGTCCATGGATGAGAGTAAGCTACGCAAATATTGCACTACTTTTGCGGAAACTTTTACTCATAAGAAGAAGTGTGATGTCGATCTTGATGGTTTTTTCTCTGAGCTAAAAGTGTTGCAAGTAACTTTGCCAGATAAATTGATGTCAGCGCCTGAGATTCTTCAATTTGTTACAGAATTTGATTGTTATCCAAATGTCTCGGTTGCTTATCGGATCCTCCTGACTATACATGTGACTATAGCCTCAGCTGAAAGAAGTTTCTCTAAACTGAAGCTACTAAAAAATTGTTTGAGGTCAACTATGTTACAAGACAGATTGAATGGCTTGGCTACGTGTTGTATTGAAAAGGATGTCTTGGACAACATTGATCTTGATATTGTCCTCGACGATTTTGCATAGAGAAATGCGAGAAGAAGCTTTTTCTGAAGCATTGAAGAATGATGGTCGATGGACTCATTGGGATTTGGGTTCTTATTTGAGGTAATCAAACTAGGAGGAAATACTAGTTATATTTTGTACCATTCCTATTATTTCTGTGCATAATGTGACATTGCTTTTGTTCTTGATAATTATTTATGAACATCTTAGACTATGAATCGTATGGTTAGATATTAACTTTTTTACTTTTTGCAACATCTATATATCTAGTTATGCGTATGTATATATTGGCCATAGGGGCCCATTTATCGACTTCGCCCAAGGGCCCCGAAAAATATAGAGCCGACCCTGGTCCCACTTCCAATCAGGAATAGGTAGTGGTTGAAGCAAACCTGCTAGTTTTTGGTGTTCCGCCTTCACTCTGCTACATACATCACACAAAGCAATATGTTCGGCGATGTCCTTCTTGAGATTATTCCACCAAAACCTTTCTTTCATATCCATGTACATCTTGGTGTTACCCGGATGAATAGAATATGGTGAGTTGTGTGCTTCTTGTAAAATCAGTTTCCGAAGCTCCGGATCTTGTGGAACACAGATACGTTTTCCATGCCATAAAGTACCTTGTTCGTCTTCATGGAATCCTTTGGCTTTTCCCTTGCCAATCTTTTCCTTGATCTCTTCAATTTCCTTATCAGTCTTCTGGGCTTCCTTGATCTTGTCCAACAAGGTGGGTTGAACATCCAAAGACATGAGATGCCCTTCAGGTACAATCTCCAATCTGAGGTCTCTAAATTGGGCACACAGATCATCCGGCAATTCCCCCTTAGTAAGGCCATTCACAAAAACCTTACGGCTTAGAGCATCCACTACAACATTTGCTTTACCAGGATGGTATTGCAAACTTAAGTCATAGTCCTTGATAAGTTCTAGCCATCTTCTTTGTCTCATGTTAATTTCCTTCTTGGTGAAGATATACTTCAAACTCTTGTGATCTGTGAACACTTCACAACGCTTTCCCAAAAGATAGTGTCTCCATGTTTTGAGTGCATGGACAATAGAGGCTAACTCTAAATCATGAGTAGGGTAGTTTACTTCATGAGTTTTGAGTTGTCTCGAGGCATAAGCCACAACTTTCCCTTCTTGCATAAGTACTGCATCTAATCCGTGATGGGACGCATCACAATACACTTGGAAATCCTTCTCCAAATCTGGCAAACACAAGACTGGTGCTGTCACAAGTCTCTTCTTCAATTCCTGAAAGCTGAGTTCACAACCTTCATACAAAGCAAATTTCTTGTCTTTCTTTAGCAATTCTGTCATAGGTTTTGCTACCTTGGAGAAATTCTCAATGAACCTTCTGTAGTAACCTGCTAAGCCAAGGAAACTACGAACTTCTTTCACTGACTTGGGAGATTCCCATTCAGTTACAGCTGAAACTTTAGCAGGATCAACTACAACACCATCTCCTGACACAACGTGTCCAAGAAATCCAACTTCATTCAACCAGAATTCACACTTGATGAATTTGGCATACAGTTTATGCTCTCTAAGCTTCTCAAGTATCAAACGCAAATTTCCTTCATGTTCTTCTTTGCTATCGGAGTAGATCAAAATGTCATCGATGAAAACGACAACAAACTTATCAATAAATTCCATGAACACCTTGTTCATCATATTCATGAAGTATGCTGGTGCATTGGTCAAACCAAATGGCAACACGGTATACTCATACAATCCATACCTTGTGGTGAAAGCTATCTTGGGTATGTCTTGTTCCCTTATCTTAAGTTGGAAATAACCTGACCGAAGATCAATCTTTGAGAACACACAAGCTCCTTCTAACTGATCAAACAAGTCATTGATTCTAGGCAAAGGGTACTTGTTCTTGATAGTCACCTCATTGAGTGAACGGTAATCTATACATAACCTTTGACTTCTATCCTTCTTTTTCACAAACAAAACTGGTGCTCCCCAAGATGAAGAACTTGGTTGAATAAATCCTTTCTGCAACTGTTCTCCAAGTTGTTTCTTGAGTTCTTTCAGTTCATCAACTGACATCTTGTACGGCCTCTTTGCTATTGGTCCAGATCCTGGTAGCAAATCAATAAGAAACTTCACATCTCTATCAGGTGGCATTCCCGGCAATTCTTCCGAAAACACATCCGGATATTCACTCACAATTGGCACACTGTCTATGCTAACCCCCCTAAGAGAATTTAGCTTACTCCCTTTTGATTCAAAGTTAGACTTGAATCTAATCCGTTTCTTCTCTGGGGTTGTGAGTGCAACAGTACGATTGGCACAATCTAGTACTCCTTCATACTTGGTCATCCAATCCATTCCCAAAATTACATCCAGTCCTTGGGAATCTAGGATTATCAGACTCACTAGAAAATTATGCTTCCCAAACTCTTATCACTAGATCCCGGCATCCAAGACTTACTATCATATCTCCACCTGGAGAACTAACTTTTATTGGACACCCAATGTTTTCTGTTGGAAACCCATTTCTATCAACAAATGCTTTTGATATGAATGAATGCGATGCTCCAGTATCAAAAAGAACAAGTGCTGGAATAGAATTGAGTTTGAACTTACCAGCAACAGCATCTGGCTCTTCATAGATTTCCTCCACATTGATGTGGTTCACTTGTCCCTTCTGAAAAGGGTTAGGCTTGTTGGGTCCTTCAACTTTCTTTTCTGGGCATTCATTTGCATAATGCCCCATCTTATTGCACTTAAAACATTCAACCTGACTAAGATATTTCTTGACAGGCTGGCTTCCACTACCACTGTGGTGGCTCTTATATCCACTCTTGTGGTTCTTGTACTTGTCATTGTCATGACTACGGTGATGCTTGTTTTCATGATGACGGTTGTGGTTTTGGTGCTTGTTGAATTTCCCATGCTTGTGGAATCCTGAGCTTCCACTATCATCATAATGGGAACGCTTGTGAGACGATCCCGAGCTGTGCTTGTCAGAGTGCTTTCTTTTCCTACTCTCAACTTGCTTCATTTTGTTCTCCAAAATAGCAGCCTTGTCACAAAGAGACTGGTATGTGGGAACATATGCCACTACAATAGGTTCAGTTCATCATTCAACCCTTCAAGGAACTTTTCCTTCCTCTTAGCATCCTTAGCAACTTCATCCGCATGCATAACGCCATGATTGTTGAACTCCTCAATATATTATTCACCACCATGGCGCTGCTTCAGATTATGGAACTCTTTCTTCTTCAAACTCATCACTCCGGATGAGATGTGAGAAGTACTAAAGCCATCTTCAAAGATAGCCCATGTCACATCTGCAATGGGAGTGGTGATCTGGAAGTTATCCCACCAAGTGGCTGCTGGTCCTTCCAACAAGTGAGCTGCAAATCTGACTTTCTCTTCATCAATACAGCCAACTGTTATCAAGTCCTTGTTCACAGAGCGTAGCCAATCATTGGCCACCATAGGATCAGTTGTTCCTGAGAACTTTGCTGGCCTCAATCTCAAGAACCTAGTAAGCATGTCAAAACCCGGTGGGTTGTTGTTGTTATTGTTGTTGTTGTTATGGTTCTGGATGAACGTAGTCATCATCTGCATCAGCTGAGTCTGAGCTGTCATCATTTGCTGCATCTCAGGGGTGATGTTGTTGTTGTTGGGGTTGGGATTGGCACGACGGGGAGGCATCTGTGGTTTTTTCAATAGAGATAAGAATGAGATACCCATAGATGCTATAATGCATAATACATCACATAAACAATCACCAAGCATGCATCACAATAATAAAAGTTCAACAACAAGATAAAAAGTTTGCAAAGTAAACACACCAATAGCAAGCCATCCACATGTTGGATGGTCATTGCGACTCAAATAAAGCATGGTAAATAAATGATAAATGAGTAGTCAACACTACTCCTCGGCATCAACCTCCTCCTCAACAAAGGTAAGAGCTGCATTCTCCATAGCGGTCTTGTATTCCTCGACATTGGTGGTCAAGGTCTCTACTTTGGCTTTGAGAGCCCTCTTCTGAGAACGAAGCCTCTCAATCACAGTCTGCTGATGCTCGAGCTCGAAGTCCTTGGCTTCCAGTTCTGCAGTCATGTCTCGAATCCTCTTGTTCCTATCTTGGACTCGCTTCTCTTGACTCTTGAACTTTCTGTCCCGACTCTCGAACTTGGCCTCCATCTCCTTGACTATCTCATCTTGCTCCGCGAAGAGCTTGTCCTTCTCACGAAGCTGCACCTGGAGTTCGTCATTGCTGAGCATGACGTTGGTCCTATCAGTGTCCACGTGCCTAAGAAGAACCTCTAAGTCCTGGAGGTATAGACGTATCGGCTCTGCTGTCTCCCTCGAAGTGTCCTCGAAGTCGATGGCCTCTCCATCCTCATCACGTCTATCGAAGGCGTGGAAGTGAGTACCTCTAACCTGTCGAGAGTGCCTCCCTAACAGACGTCCAATCAAGTCCTACGTGACTACCTCTAGGCCTCTCTCCTTGTCATCGTGCATGAGCTTGAAGATGATAGCCTCCATGGTAGGCTTAGTCTGGCGTCCGGGCTGATTGACCTTGAAACCCCAAAGGTCTTTCCTCTCAAACTTGGTGAGGGGAAGCACCATGATGGTAGGAAGAGGGAGATTGAGCAAACTAGTGAGCTCAATAATACGAGGGCCAAAACAAGTTCCCTGGAACTCTTCAACAGTGCTGATGGTAACATTAGGCATCTATTTATAAGATAGAAGAAGTTAGAAACAACACAATTTAAGACAAAACACAAGACAAAGCATCATATGCATAACTTTGGAAATCATAACACACAAGTCATGGCATACATGGATCCATTACAACAACCAAGGTTCAACTTATTTCAAACATCATTTGGAAAATAAGGTGATAAGTATGGTGGTCCAACTAATGAAGTACGCTTACAATCCTAACTCACTAGACAAGTTGGCTAACACAATATTTCTAGAAGCAATCAGTCTATCTTGAGCACATGACTCCATTACTAAGTCTATAATGTCTCCTCTTAAGGTTTGGTTGGTAGCCTCCAACTCTTGGGTATGTTTATTCTCTTCCTTTAGGTCATTCTGGATGTTGAGCATTCTGCACTTGACTCTATCACCAAGTTCTTTGATGGCCTTCCAAGCTGCATCCCTTGCTGAATCAAAGAATGTAGTGTGCACCACTGAATTGGTGACCATGCAGAATCCTGATTTCTTGTGGTTGTCTTCCTTGTTTTTATACAAGTGAAGTTGCACCCACCAGTTCTCAACTCCTTCATCCATCACAGGAAAACCTTTGTACACAGCTGCACCATGTATTCCCATTGTAACCATGAGGTCCTTGAGAGCCTTGGGAAATTCTGTCTCACACTCCAAAGTCATTGTCATGAGTGGTCCCTTCCTTACGGCTTCGTTGATGGAGTTCATCTACAAATAGAGATGAGAAAGAAGATTAGAAAAGTTTACGAGAAGAATAGACAAGTGTGGAAGTTGTTGAAAATTTTTCCTTAGTGGTTTCCAATCCTAGGGTCATAATCTTACAGGCAACCTGGCTCTGATACCATCTGTAAGATCCCTCCTTTATAAAGGAAAAAGTATCCCTGTGATTGCAATGCTAGTCCCTGTATCAATGCTAGCATCCATAGTTTAAGATGAAGTACACAGAAACAAAGGTCATTATTACAGTCATTCCAGAGACAAACATAGTCTTTACAACTCCATGGCCACAGGCCTAGTACAAGAGTTTAAATAAGTAAATAGATAAAAGTCTTCATCTTCATGTGACAATGGCAAACATGTTGAGTGTAGACTCATGACCCCTAATCCTCATCAGAATAACCTGCAACATCACAAGTTACAGCCACAGTGGGTCAATACATTGGAATAGTATTGGTAAGTGATATCTTAGTATAATTTTGGTGGACTAGATACTATATGCAATTTGGCTAAGTGTAGCTTAGGCTTGCTTTGCTCAAAATAGGTTTTGCCTATTAGTTGAAATAACTAAGTTTTTCTTTGTCAAAACTTTTCCCAAGGAACCACCAATAGACATTGAGGTCCTTCACCCTTGTTCAACCACAAGTTTTTACTTAGAAATTGGGATGAGGAGATTCTTGATAGCTTCCATGTCTTGATGCTCCAATTGTCCAATACCAGGGACATGACTAAGTACTTAGATTCTTCCATCTGCAGAGGTTGTGCACTTTCCCCACAAGACTTGATTTTCACCAAGACAGGACCTTTCAGAAGCCTTCCCTTAGACCAAATGGACGCGCTCCAACCTATCATACCACTACCACCAACTGTCCAAATGGCTAAGTTATTGCAACCTATATGATCCAGGCAGAGCCCATATTGCTAAGTGGCTGCACTAGAAGCTTCTTAACATTTGGCCTCTCAAATCCCTTTGTTCCTGGGTGGCTTTCCACAAGTGAGATACACAAGGTAAACCATAGAAATGGGCCTTGTGTAACCACTCAACATAAACCATTCCTTCCATTCCACCCAAGTGTTTCATTCACTTAGTTGTTTTATTAGACAAAATACAAGCCCAAAAAGGACTTAGAAATATTTTAACATAGCATGAATATTTCACCACCCTTGGTTGCTACTAGCTAGGCTAAGCATGGCATAGATAAGCATCTTAACTTAGAAATTTCTAGAAATTCTACAACTACTAGGATTTCCCAAGCATAGCATATAAGCAAAATATAACCATGCAAGACTAGCAAAATATTTCTAATGCATAGTAGAAAAACTTAGGGAATAAAATCATGAAGCACCACTTGCCTTGGTAGTTTGGAGAGTAGATACACTCCTCACAATCACAATCACTATTGGCAGCAAAATCTACACATAGAATCATAGCAACAAATCACATACAAAATAAATACAAGCAAAAATATATGGATGCATGCAATATGATATGTGATGATTTTCTAAACTCAACAAGAAAAGTGCGCAGTACTGGTTCATAAACAAGTTCAAACTTGCCAAACCACATTTATTTAAACACTAAAATATTTCTCAAATAATTTATATACACAAAATAGGCCTACACATGTTTCTGTAAATAAAACCATTTTAACAGAAGCAAAACATTAAACACATTGCATAAATGGAAAGGGCTTGCTCTCCTGATTCTATTGATATAAAATTTGTCAAATTTGAACGTGGGAATCAAAAGTTATGGCTAAAACAAAATCAAACAACTAATAGATTCAAATCCTGATTTTAAATCTAAACCCTAGCCACGCGTCATGTTCTGATTGGTGCGTACCGGTTCGCTCAGGATCACGCACGCAAGCCGTTAGATTTAACTTAATCTGCACGGCCCAGATATATTCGTACCCCTTTGCTTAAGTGATCTATCTAGCCCGTCAGATCTTGATCCAACGGTTCGCGAGCAAGCAACCAAACTCTGGCGGCGCTAGCGGCGATGACTGGTGGCAGCGGCTCTGACTACGGAGGCGCGGTGACTACAGGGGGTTCTAGGGTCGTCGGAGATGCTTACCAGATTCGTGGCGATGTACTGAAGCTCAACGTGGCGATGGCTTGACAAGGGGCGCACGGACACGGCAGCACGAGCTCGTCGGAGTTGCTGACAGCGTCGGGTGTTCGGTGACGAAGACGTTGGCGGCGCTCCGGGTCACCCTAGCACGAATCAATGGTATCAGGGGGTGCGCAAGGCTACGGCGAACACGTTCGTGTGAGTCGGAAACGAAGGGGAACACGGGCTCACCGAATTTAGTCGCTGGAGTCGAAGATGTCGTCGGGATCTTGCTGTGCTTGATGGAGTCGTCGACCTGGGGCAGTATAGGACGAACCAAAGACGTCAGAAGGAGCGCAAGGAGGTTGTGAAGCTGTTCGTATGAACCAGAGAGGAAGGGGCGCACGGAGCTTACCGGGATTGGTCGCTGGAGTGGGTTACACTGCGGCGATGCAAGGGCGACTTGCGACTGGTACGCCTGCTCGGGGTCTGGGGAAAATGGAGAGGGGGCATAGGGGGTTTAAGTAGCATGGTCGCGAGCGTGATTTACTCCGGCATTGAACGTGAATTGATGCCGCGAATAAATACAGAGAACGGCCGGCGCAATTTGGGATTGAGCTGGTCGCTGGATGGAGACGATGACGCCGTGTGGGCCGCGGTTGTCAGCGAGAGAAAGAGAGAGGAGGTGGGGTCCTTGCGTCAGCGACTCTGGGGGTGTGTCTGCGGGTAGAGGAAAACGGTTCGCGGGAGGGTAGCTGGGCTGGGTTGGGTCGAACTGGGCTGGTTGGGCCTGATAGGCTGTTTGGCTTATTTTTTTCTCTTTTAACATTTTCTTTTTCTGTTTGATTTTCTAAAACTGATTTCAAAACTCCAATTCAAATATGTTTGATTTCAAAACTTCTCTAGACTTTTGTACAATAAATCTTGTACTCAAATAAGTGTCAAACACATCTGTTCACTCAAACCTACTTGGGTCAATTGAAAAATAAAATAAAAACCAGCCTTTTGGAGATGTAATAAAAGGCATAAACCTTGGTTTTATTTCATACTTGTTTTGAAACTTGGCTCAAACCTTTGGAATCACTTAAGTTAGGATTCAAAACAATACTGAGAGAATATAAGTGCCTTTCTCAATAGTAAGTAGCTCCAAGGCTAGAACATTCATACATAAAATAATGAGCATATATGCTCCTGTTTTGAAATGATTTTTGAAAATGGAATCTTACATGATTATGGATGCATGGATGATATGCATGAGTTTGAAACATGATTTTAGGGATGTTACAGGTCCGATTCAGTTGAAGATCTCGCCACAACGCTTTGCTTTGCACTCCTCCAACTAACTGCTGCACCATTCAAAGTAAATATGTATCCAAATTGAGATTTAGAATCATCCGGATCGGTGTTCCAACTAGCATCGGTGTAACCATTAACAACGAGATGTTCATCACCTCCATAAGAAAGAACCATATCCTTAGTTCTTCTCAAGTACGTAAGGATGTTTTTGACCGCTGTCCAATGATCCACTCCTGGATCACTTTGATATCTGCTAGTCAAACTAGCAGCATATGCAATGTCGGGTCTAGTACATAGCATGACATACATAAGAGATCCTATGGCTGAGGCATAGGGAGTCTTACTCATCCTTTCTCTATCTTCTGCCGTTGCAGGACTTTGAGTTTTACTCAAGATCGTATTGGGCAAAATGGGCAAGAACCCTTTCTTGCTATCTTCCATTCCAAACCTCTTTAGAACTTTGTCCAAATATGTACTCTGTGACAATGATATTTGGCGTCTCGATCTATCTCTATAAATCTTTATGCCTAATATGTAAGTCGCTTACAAGATCTTTCATTGAAAAACTATTATTCAAATAATCTTTGACACTATTAAGAAGGTCTACATCATTCCCAATCAACAATATGTCATCTACATATAGTATTAAGAATGCTACAGAGCTCCCACTCACTTTCTTATAAATACAAGCTTCTCCATAAGTTTGTATAAAACCAAAGCTTTTGATCACCTTATCAAAACGTTGATTCCAACTCCGGGATGCTTGCTTCAATCCATAAATGGACCGTTGAAGTTTGCATACCTTGTTAGCATCTTTAGGATCGACAAAACCTTTGGTTTGTACCATATACAACTCTTCATCAATGTCTCCATTGAGGAACCCCGTTTTGACATCCATCTGCCATATCTCATAATCATAATATGCAGCGATTGCTAACAAAATCCTCATAGACTTTAGCTTCGCTACCGGTGAGAAAGTCTCATCGTAGTCAACTCCTTGAATTTGTTGAAACCCTTTTGCGACAAGTCGAGCTTTATAGACAGTAACATTACCATCAGCATTTGTTTTCTTCTTGAAAACCCATTTGTTCTCGATAGCCTTCCGGCCATCCGGTAAGTCCACCAAAGTCCATACTTGGTTTTCGTACATGGATCCAATCTCGGATTTCATGGCTTTTGCCATTTATTGGAATCTAGGCTCATCATCGCTTCCTCATATGTTGCAGGGTCATCGGTGTTGTCCACCAACATGACACTCATAACGGGATCATACCAATAAGGAGTGGTACGAACTCTTGTTGACCTGCGAGGTTCCGTAGTAACTTCAACCGAAGTTTCATGATCGACATCATTAGCTTCCTCTCTTATTGGTGTAGGCGCCACAGGAACTACTTCCGGTGTTGCACTACTCGCAAGTTCGATAGAAGGTTCAACAACCTCGTCGAGTTCTACTTTCCTTCCAGTCACTTCTTTCCAGAGAAACTCCTTCTCTAGAAAGGATCCATTCTTGGCAACGAAGATTTTGCCCTCGAATCTATGATATAAGGTATACCCAATAGTTTCCTTCGGGTATCCTATGAAGACGCATTTTTCCGCTTTGGGTTCAAGCTTGTCGGGCTGTAACTTATTTACATGAGCTTCGCAACCCCAGACTTTAAGGAACGAAAATTTAGGTTTCTTCCCAAACTATAATTCATACGGTGTCATTTCAACGGATTTAGATGGTGCCCTATTTAAAGTGAATGCGGCTGTTTCTAATGCATAACCCCAAAATGATAGCGGTAAATCTGTAAGTGACATCATAGAACGAACCATATCTAAGAGAGTTCGATTACGACGTTCAGACACACCATTACGTTGTGGTGTTCCCGGCGGTGTCAATTGTGAAAGTATTCCGCATTTCTTCAAATGCTCGCCAAACTCGTAACTTAGATATTCATCTCTGCGGTGACCCAACATACCACTTCATGATGTAGTATACTATAGTCGTTGACATAACACCAATGAAACACCGTTCACTAGTATTACATCCCTCAGAATGGCACAACAGAAACACAGCGGGTCCAATACATGGCTAAAGGTTATAACTCACTCTTTACACAAGATCTAGAGAACACTCTAGGTTAAAGAGAGAGAGAACTTCTTACGAAGAAGAATCAAAGATAAACAATGCAAGCACTATTATACTAGTAAGATTAGTATTCTAGCTAAGAGGTTGGCATTGCTTCTATTGCAATGCACTACGGAAATAGGTTCTTTGGCTAGAGATTATATTCCTATCTAATCAGTAACTTCGTCTTCACTTGAGTTGAGGTATTTGTTGACTTCCTTGTCTTTGTTGAAGAGCTTTAGCTTTGGATGATGCTTCCTGGAGCATAACTTGGTGTAGGCATCGTCTCAATGGCTTCAGAATATAGCAAGGGTTAAGAAGATACTTTGAGTACGAGCGTACTCAACAAGTTCACTAGAAAAGGAGTGTTTGATGCACTATAACTACAGACACAGACCGTAGGTCGTAAGCCAATGCAAATTTTCATAAACATTTCTTCAAAGGTTGCTTTTATTCTAAAAAGCTATGTCCGTCAGCCTTCACGGGTTTACCAGAACTTTCATGGAGTTCCTTTCCCGCAACGTTCGTAGCTCCTTCCCGGAATAGGGAGTAAAAAGTTACTGTTCTTACACTCTGCAGAGGTGCATTACTTTTCCCATGAGATATCAACTCCATGTTGCACAACCGGGCAGCTTACCCGTCCACAATTCCATGTCGTGGGACCCAGTTGATGATCCAAGCCAATCACTGCCCTCTCCGCGACCTCATATGTCTACACGATCCTTCAGGCTGGCTCATATTTGTTAATCCCCCCTTTTTGGGCAGGCTCCAACCCTGATGAGTTCCCGAAGACTCTATGACCTAGTGATGCCCGGAATAGTACCATTTACATGGACTATTTCCCTAAACACCATTCATAGATAATCTAGACACCAAAAGTGTGGGGCGTAAGGGTGTCCACCCATATGTTGGATACACGCAAGGAATCACAACATCACGTTAAGGTCGTCTTGCCTCCATACAAGAGGAAAATGATACAACTGACTTCTCCGTCCCATTCCAAATCTCATGGTTAACGCGTAATATACGGCGCAAGAATCACTGGCGACATTGGTTGTTAAGTCCTAGATATTATGTTCCTTTACCACCGGAACTTTTATAGTAAGTTATTACCTCATGGTAATAACCTATAATCCTTTTATTATGAAAATAGTATTTTCTGACCCTTTTCAAATGCAAGTGATGACAACACTGGATTTGCAAAATACTTTACAGAAAATAATCAAAGGACATGAGCAAGTGTGAACTTGCCTTTTGTGATTGCAAGATTATGCACTCACGGTCTTCGAGTCAGTATAAGATCCAAAATCTGAAATCAGCATCATTGGTCCGGTAAGGACTAATGTTTAAAGAAGCAATATGCTTTTATGCATAAGTAATGTGATGCACGTTATAAACGTGAATCCCGGGGATAACGTTGTTCTAGGGTTTGGATTCCGGAAATGGTTACTTTGGGAATGTGTTGTCCCTTTTAGATAGATTTCATACTTGTGCTTCTTATTAAGGCTTGTGAATATTTGTGGAACAATCATATAATTACAATATCATGAGCAATGGGGCACACACAAAAGGTGAAATGCTACTTAAGATTGTTCATATAAGAGTTCTTGTTTGAAGTGGCAAAAAGAATAACCTTCGACGAAAAGGTTTCTCTTCTAAGGTCTAAACAAGCTTTGTGGTTAATAGAGTTTCGTCGATGTTATTTCCGCTTGCTCGAATGGTTTGAGTTTGAGGTGTTTTTATAACTTAACTACTTCAGACCAAAGTTAACTATAAAATGTATAACAATATTTATAGTGTTATATTTAGATTCTTATAGACTAAAGTTAACTTTAAAACAAATATAGTTTAAAAGTATAATGTTTATAATATTTGTATCTTGTGTACCTGGTAATGTTTCCTTAAGGTTACTTAAAAATGGTTGGTGTGGTGGTTTCTTGATTTTATAATGGAGTAGTATCATTTACCTTTTATAAATGAGGGGTTATAGTTTATAAACCAAGATATAATATTACTTCACTACTTATGGACTTACTATAATGTTGTGGTAGTTTTTGTAATCCGGTGGGTAAAGTAGATAGAAAGGATTTAATTTATTCACAAGTTGTGCTTTAAGTTTTATTATGAATAGGAATATTTTTAGAATATAATCTTCACTTAAGGTTGAAGATAATTTAATAATAAGGTATTTGTAGTATTTTTAACCATTATGGCTTATATTATTAATACTCAAGACTAATAATATTTATTAAACTTAATTGAATAATTTAGAAATATTAATAATTGTTATTTATCCATATATGAATTTTTAAACTAAGTAAATAAGTTTAAATTTGAGTTATTAAAATATATGAATTTAATTAACTCAAAAGTGTAATATTATATTTTTAACATGTAGATATTCTTTTTGTGATCATTTTGGTATATTGTATTTATTTTTATGATTTATAAATAATAAGATATGATTTTTATAAGATTTAATACTTTTAAAATACTTAATAAATAATAAATATTTAATTAAGTGAAATAATAATGCATGATTATAGTTGTAAATTATAGACTTTATTTTTCTAAAAAAATTGGTATTTTATTCATATTTTTAATATTTACCATTATTGGAATATGAATTATCAAAGTTTTATTACTTTTAAACCTTTATTAAATAATATTTATTTAAATAATCATCATAATAATATTGTATAATAAGTGTAAGTTGTAGATTTTATTTTTCTACAAATTTTCATATATTATACATATTTTTCTGAATTGTAAATCAAAAGTTATTAATTAAACAAGATTTAATCATTTATTTGATTTCTGAAATATTAATTATTGAGTTTATAACATTTTATTATTTCTTAAACAGGAAATAGTTTTTACACCGCACCCACAACTAGCCTAAGTCACTGACCAGTGGGACAATGCCCACCTCAGCACTCAGGTTAGTAAATGTATTTTGTTACTCACCCTCTCTCTACACCCAAACGATGACACGTGGGCCCTGGGCCACGTCACACGCCACGCTAGCAAAGACTGGTCAAACCAGCTGATGTGGTTCGAACCTGATGTAGGCATGATGTCACCTGGGTTGATCCCTACTGGTTGAGGATCGATCGATCGATCTGGTGCGCGCGCGGGACTGTGGCTAGGTGCGTTGGACAGAGGAGATCAAGGCGAACCTATTGGTAGTGGCGCCGCTATCTAATGGTCATCGGAGGGCAACCGACGACGAGCTTATATGGCGGTTCTTGCAGTTGATTACGGTGGCGTAGATTTAGGAAGCAAACAAAGCATCGGCGCATGCTAGGAGATTCAGTGACTCACCATGAACGTGATGGTGTGCTTGGTTTGGCGAGGCGCGATCGGAGACGACGGCGAGGTCGACGAACAATGTAGGGAATCGAGGGTGCGATTAGGTCGATTCACGTCTCCTCCGCATTCGCAAGTTGGGGCAATCGAACAAGAAGAGCACGACGGTCTCCATCGTGGTCTTATCTGGCTGAGGCGAGCACGGAATCGCCGGCTCCGACTCACCTCCGAGCTAGGGTTCTCGGCATGGTTGAAGAAAAGAGGCAGAGAGGTTTTTAGAGGGGGAAATTGAGGATGAGTACGAGCAGGGACGTCGCGGTGGCCTCCTTATCCTCTCCTGGCGACAGCGGCATTGATCTTGGCGCAAGGACGATGATGACGACATCGGGCGGCGGCGAGCTCCTCCAGCGAGCTGTCTGTGTGTGTGAGGATGACGACGACATGTTGTTTTGCGGATAACCCCTTGACATTTCTTTCCTCTCAACCCGCATTCCTTCCCTGGCCCCACTCGTCAGTCATAGATGAGAAAGAGCTGGGCTGGTTACTGGGCCTTTTTGTGGGCTACACATGGGCGTCAGATAAGTACAGAGGTGTTGGGCCACGACCAGGTGATGTTTTTTATTTGTTTTATATTTTTATATTTTTTGTTTTCCTTTTCAGATTTGTATAAAATCTTTCAATTTGAACTTTTCTTTATAGAATTTATTTGTTGGATAATTGTAGTAATACTAAAATATATTTAGTATCTTTTGTGAACTTTTATTATATAATACTTTTATATTTCTTTTATTTTCTCTATATGTACCCCTTTTTAATATTTTGTAGAAGATTTTCTTACTATTTTACTATCCTCTATTAACCATGGATTTATTGAATGATATATTCTGATTTGGTTATAAAACTTAACTCTAGTTGGCTCATAGTTTTAAATATAATTTTTTTATATGTATGATGATCATGTATCATTATTTGATGCATAAAATACAAAAGAATTTAATATGGTTAATATTACTTTCATTAATTGAGAACATGGTATTATATATATTTTGTTATGGTAATCATAGAAGTTTTAAAGTTTGAATTATAAATGTTTACCCATGGGTTTAGGGTTCTTAGTTTACTTAGATTCCTTTATGGATGTGAAGACAGATTTAATAACTAAACATGTTGACTTCTGTTTGTGATATTTGATGACCTCACTTTTTATAAAAGAAAGTTATATCTTGAATGTTTTATAGAAAGGGATTGATAAAGATACTCTTGAGCACATATAATTATGATGATTGGAATTAACAAAGATGTGTTTATTTGATTTGCTATAGGAAAATATTCCTGTAGAGTGATGTAGACATAAGATGTTGAATCAATTCCCTGAAATGGATATTATACTTGGTTTAAGATTTAGAGTTGGTTGTTTAACAAGAATTTCTATTTTACCATTCTTCACCATCTTGGACCTTTAATTAAGGAATTCCTTTCCTAGATATAATACTTCTTCCTATCCATCATCCTAGTTAGTATGATGAGCTTTCTTCACAAAATGTTCTTATTCACACTTTACTCTTCTAAACTCATGGATGAATCCAATGAGTTTGATATTAAAGCATTTCCTAGTTTTCTCATATCCTTTCTTGGTTATACCCACTATTCTACTATTGAAAATCTTCAATCCAACAAGTAGTTCTTTCATACTCCACTCATAATCTTCCTTAATCATCAATTACCAATATCTCTTCAATAGATGTCTAGATCAAACTACTTCACTTCAAGTGTTGGTATTTCCCAAGAGGAAACTACTACTTCTACGATCCCATGTTGCTATAGCATCATGTTAATCATACTATCTTGTCTATACTTAACTCCAGTATCTCATCCTCCAACCTCACCTTATATTAATGTGACTAGTCATGGCTAAACTAGGATAATATATTTAGACTGGGTTTTAATCATCTTCTACCCACCCATGTCACTTATACCAAATATAAGCATTCAATACTTGTGGCTAAAGCATGACCATTATAATCCTTTAATCATTTATTGCTTAAGTCCTTAGTTAGCTAAGCAAGGCTTTATCAATACTGCTTTTCAATTGTATTGAAATTATCTCCTTAGTATCTCATATTGGATTAAGGTTATTCATGGACTATGCCCTCTTGGTTCAACAGAATTATTACGGGTAACTATCTTCAGAATTCATCCTTGTAATCTTAATTACTACCATATGATTTGATAATATAATTAATTCTTCTATTTATCTAGGAGGGATTTAACTCCATCAATTATCCTATTAATTTGATTCTCTTCAATCATTCCCATCCTATAGATGATATCTAGAACTAGCATTACTATTTACCTCTTCTTAGTTGTTTCATTATAGACACTTAAATGTAAGATGTTCTGGACAAGAGTTGATAGATTGAGAATTGGTGAATCAATAGTTGATTCTTCAACATTGATGAACAACAGATATTGGAATATAACTCAATAGAGATGATAAGGATTGAGATGGAAAGAAGATATATGGTGAATGATCTAAACTAAGTTTCTTTCCAACTCAAACTCATTAAAGAGTTAAAGTTAGGTATTACTATGATACTCATAGTAAGAATAAATAAGAATAAGATAGGTCAGGATTAATCATTACATTTATATTACTTTAGTTGTAATCTTAACTGTTTATTCATAAGTTGTTATGATGAGTAGTATGATATGATCCCTTAAGGGTCAAATATTAATCATTTAAGCAATGTATTATGAATAGCATTTATTCTTTCCTACTCAATCTTACTTAAGAAGTAGGGTTAGGTTTTACCATGATACTCATGGTATATGCAGATGAGATTAAGATATAGTTGTTAATTTCTTATTAGTGGTGTTATATCCTTTACCTAATACTCGTGAGTGATTATAATGAATATTATGATATGATCACCTAAGGATCAAATATAATGTATTAGAGTTTAACTTTTATTACATTTGATCTACCCTTAGATCAAATCTCCCTTTTCCCAAAAAATAAGGTTCTAGCAAAGGTCATATTGAAACTTATCGCAGCAACTTGATGGTCTACTTCTTATTCCATCAAGTTAAGAGAAGCTTCAATCACTTTGACAAATGTTGTTCAAAAGTGCGAAAATTATTCGGATTTTCTATGCATGAATGCAATGCACACATCTAGGTTTAGCTTATTTCTAAGCTCTAATGCTGGGATGTTACAGACTCTCCCCCTTAAAATAAACTTCGTCCTCGAAGTTCGCAAACTCTCACGTTTCGGAGTAAGGAATTGACTTGTAGTGGTTGCTACATTTCTCCACTCTATGGTGACCTTAAATGTAATTATTTGTGGTAATCTATAAGTTGATTAGATATCCTAATCCAATTCTTTTATTTAAACATCAAACTTTATTACTATGTTAAATACAGTTTAGAGGGTCTCACTAAAACAAGTTTTAAGTTTATATATACCCGTGTTTATGGTTAGAAAACTATATTTATATTCTTGTCATAGTATAGTTGATACTGGTACTTCTTCCAAGATTGGATTTGAACTCATTTAGTCCATACCCATTGGAATTTCTTATTCTCTACATACGCCCAATTGGATGTGCTTTATTACCTCTTAGGGACCACTTAAGAGTTGTTTCTTCTAGAATTGGTCAGTTAGGATTATCCTTTTATCACCTTCAAGCTTATACCTTTTAAAGCTTTAGATAATCTTTCATTATCCTTATAGTACCTTTTCAATCTTTCATTCATAATGTCTACTCTTCCCCTTAGGGTTGACTTAATAGTCTTTAAATTGTATATATAGAATTTATTGGCTTTTATAACTAGAATGTTGGTCTCTGTTCAGTTTATACTTTACCTAGTTAGGTTCCGATGAAAGATTGTACGGTGTATCCACATAGTTGTGGATCTCCGAAGCAAATCTTTCAGCATTCTATGTCGTACTTACAATTGGACATTTTCGCTGGGATAAGTCTGACTTTGTGAAGCATCTCGAAAGACGATCGCCTTTAAATTTTATACTTATTTAGGTCTTACTTAGCTTAGGACAAATTTTATGCTCTTTATGCAACTTTTAAGAATGTCTGGTTAACTAAGTTAACCAAATACCAGCTGCGGATAAAATACCAACTGTGGATTGGAATACCGACTATGGATTAAGTACCAATGGTGGATCATTCTGGGTGGTAGGTATTACCTTATAGTTTCCGACCTACTACTGTCATTATCTCTGAATTGTCAGAGCTTGAATACCATTTTGGTTCCAAGGCATCTTCTTTGTACTTATTCATGATACTACTATGAACTTGGTACAGCTATTTCATTAACTTCTTAGCATCTTACCTACTTTGAATGAGCTTTAAGTTTATTATATCTTGTTGCTCCCTACATCTTCTACACCAGACTTCTTTCTTGAATCTGCTAAGAATAGTCTATGCTTGATCTATCCTCCAAATTATGTTAATACTCCTTATATTTTGCTTCATCCTTTATGTAGGTCTTCGTCTTGATCTTTGGAATTCGTCACTCCCTTACATGAATTCCCGTTTCTATCTAGATCCATGACATCAAGTGATAATTGGGTGTTACATCATGCATTTACACACCTAATTAACTTCATGTACAGATCTAGTCAATCAAGAAGATTCAAGAAGATCCAAAAGTCGATAAACAACAAAACATATACCATGTATTATACATAGGTTTTAAATAATTTACAAATGTACTAGATGTTCCAACGGTTTGCTCCACACCTATTTACATAACTATCTTACAAGAACTTCTTGTTCTTGTGGATATATCCTCACTTATTTCGGCAAACCCTTCAAACTACAATACGCATTACCCTCTATATACATTATTCAAGCCCTCGTCCCTTGGGATGTCGTTCCTTTCTTACTTTCATCTTCCTCTAGTGCTTCCTGGAGTTCCGTCCATGATGATGTGAAGCCCTATGACTGCCTTCTAGAGCGTAAGAGCATCCAGGAGGTGCGTATTCTTGATTAGAAGTACCAAGACTGAGATTAGTCATTGAAAAATGACTAGAGTTGGCGTAATCCTCTTTAGTATATTCCTGATTGTCCGGTAACGCTTCCTCATAGTAAGTTGGCTCCTTAGCTTTTTCTTGGATCCAGTCATAAATATTGGTGTAGTAGCTATCGGAATACTCTCCTAAGTCGATTGGATTAGTATCACCCTCACATGGTCCATAAGGCTCTCTATGGTTGTAGTTGGCTCTTCTTCAATACCTGTATCACAAGGTATAGGATTTCCTATGGTTCTACCTTGAGATTCAACTTCCCATCCATGCTTGTTTGACTCGGGGTTATTTGGAATAACTCTATTCCATTCCTGTTGTTCGGAGTTGTATTTGGTCCATAGGTCTTCAGGTGGCTTGAAGTCATTTTGGTAGTAGGCATAATTTTCCGAGTTTGGGTCCTCAAACTCAGTTTCCTCATGCACTTCTCCTAGAGGTATGTATTTGGGATGCCTAGCTTCTTTATCTAACTTCTTCCTATGAGCCATTGCTTTATCAGGATCCGTAAAATCCTTAATGACCGTATCTAGTTCCTGGACCAAGACTTGGTGAGTGTTATGATAAGTGTTTAGCAAAGACCGATAACGATCCATATACTCTACAGCTAGAGTAGGTTCAGCTTGGACTAGGGTAGAGTGATCTAACTCATGCTCTGGTTTTGAGGTTTCATGTGGTATAAAGGTATGAGTACTACCTTCTAGAGATTGGGCTTTCTGTTCTCGGATCATGGTTATGGCTGCTGCTACGACAATGTGATATGCAGATGCCATGCACCTTTCCTCTCCTGATGGCATTTCTCCCTTAAGTCCTAACTTCTTGGGTAACATGATCATGACACGGTATTTAGCTAATACCTGCCCATCATAGTAACTGTAAATCTTGACCAAAAGTCTCGATTAACATTCCAAACTCCATAGAAGTTGTTGGACATTGTCTGTCCAATCCCCTCCGTAGTCGTTCAGTGTCATGTTCATCACTTGACATTCCGGGGTGGATATCGAGGTGCCATGTGGAACTGTAGATAAGAAATTATCATCAGTCACATAGAGTGAAAACTCTTGGGTAATGATTGAATTTGCAATCATTCTAAAGAATTATCGCACTAGTAACATAACAGGATTATTCTCAAGTGAATATCCCTCATATCACTAGAGAACTCTTTATTATTGCTAGGATGTGTCCTACATGTTCTACCCATATACTAGGTTTCCAGCCTAAGGTCAAAGCATATGCTCTAATACCAACTGCGGTGACCCAACATACCACTTCATGCTATAGTATACTATAGTCGTTGACATAACACCAATGAAACACCGTTCACTAGTATTACATCCCTCAGAATGGCACAACAGAAGCACAACGGGTCCAATACATGGCTAAAGGTTACAACTCACTCTTTACACAAGATCTAGAGAACACTCTAGATTAAAGAGAGAGAGAACTTACGGAGAAGAATCAAAGATAAACAAAGCAAGAACTATTATACTAGTAAGACTAGTATTCTAGCTAAGAGGTTGGCATTGATGCTATTGCAACACACTACGGAAATAGGTTCTTTGGCTAGATATTATATTCCTATCTAATCAGTAACTTCGTCTTCACTTGAGTTGAGGTATTTTTTGACTTCCTTGTCTTTGTTGAAGAGCTTTAGCTTTGGATGATGCTTCCTGGAGCATAACCTGGTGTAGACATCGTCTCAATGGCTTCAGAATCTAGCAAGGGTTAAGAAGATACTTTGAGTACGAGCGTACTCAACAAGTTCACTAGAAAAGGAGTGTTTGATGCACTATAACTACAGACACAGACCGTAGGTTGTAGGCCAATGCAAATTTTCATAAAGATTTCTTGAAAGGTTGCTTTTATTCTGAAAAGCTATGTCCGTCAGCCTTCATGGGTTTACCAGAACTTTCATGGAGTTCCTTTACCGCAGCGTTCGCAGCTCCTTCCCGGAACAGGGAGTAACAAGTTACAGTTCTTACACTCTGCAGAGGTGCGTTACTTTTCCCATGAGATATCAACTCCTTGTTGCACAACCGGGCAGCTTACCCGTCCACAATTCCATGTTGTGGGACCCAGTAGATGATCCAAGCCAATCACTGCCCTCTCCGCGACCTCATATGTCTACACGATCCTTCAGGCTGGCTCATCTTTGTTAAGCCCCCCTTTTTGGGCAGGCTCCAACCCTGATGAGTTCCCGAAGACTCTATGACCTAGTGATGCCCGGAATAGTACCATTTACATGGACTATTTCCCTAAACACCATTCATAGATAATCTAGACACCAAAAGTGTGGGGCGTAAGGGTGTCCACCCATATGTTGGATCCACGCAAGGAATCACAACGTCACGTTAAGATCGTCTTGCCTCCATACAAGAGGAAAAGGATACAACCGACTTCTCCGTCCCATTCCAAATCTCATGGTTAACGCGTAATATACGGCGCAAGAATCACTGGCGACATTGGTTGTTAAGTCCTAGATATTATGTTCCTTTACCACCATGGTAATAACCTATAATCCCTTTATTATGAAAATAGTATTTTCTGACCCTTTTCAAATGCAAGTGATGACAACAGTGGATTTGCAAAATACTTTACAGAATATAATCAAAGTACATGAGCAAGTGTGAACTTGCCTTTTGTGATTGCAAGATTATGCACTCACGGTCTTCGAGTCAGTATAAGATCCAAAATCTGAAATCAGCATCTTTGGTCCGGTAAGGACTAATGTTTAAAGAAGAAATATGCTTTCATGCATAAGTAATGTGATGCACGTTATAAACGCGAATCCCGGGGATAACATTTTTCTAGGGTTTGGATTCCGGAAATGGTTACTTTGGGAATGTGTTGTCCCTTTTAGATAGATTTCATACTTGTGCTTCTTATTAAGGCTTGTGAATATGTGTGGAATAATAATATAATTACAATATCATAAGCAATGGGGCACACACAAAAGGTGAAATGCTAATTAAGATTGTTCATATAAGAGTTCTTGTTTTAAGTGGCAAAAAGAATAACCTTCGAAGAAAAGGTTTCTCTTCTAAGGTCTAAACAAGCTCTGTGGTTAATAGAGTTTGGTCGATGTTATTTATGCTTGCTCGAATGGTTTGAGTTTGAGGTGTTTTTATAACTTAACTACTTCAGACCAAAGTTAACTATAAAATGTATAACAATGTTTATAGTGTTATATTTAGATTCTTATAGACTAAAGTTAACTTTAAAACAAAGATAGTTTAAAAGTATAATGTTTATAATATTTGTATCTTGTGTAACTGGTAATGTTTTCTTAAGGTTACTTAAAAATGGTTATACTTTTACTTGGTGTGGTGGTTTCTTGATTTTATAATGGAGTAGTATCATTTACCTTTTATAAATGAGGGGTTATAGTTTATAAACCAAGATATAATATTACTTCACTACTTATGGACTTACTATAATGTTGTGGTAGTTTTTGTAATCCGGTGGGTAAAGTAGATAGAAAGGATTTAATTTATTCACAAGTTGTGCTTTAAGTTTTATTATAAATAGGAATCTTTTTAGAATATAATCTTCACTTAAGGTTGAAGATAATTTAATAATAAGGTATTTGTAGTATTTTTAACCATTATGGCTTATATTATTAATACTCAAGACTAATAATATTTATTAAACTTAATTGACTAATTTAGAAATATTAATAATTGTTATTTATCCTTATATGAATTTTTAAACTAAGTAAATAAGTTTAAATTTGAGTTATTAAAATATTTGAATTTTAATTAACTCAAAAGTGTAATATTATATTTTTAACATGTAGATATTCTTTTTGTGATCATGTTGGTACATTGTATTTATTTTTATGATTTATAAATAATAAGATATGATTTTTATAAGATTTAATACTTTTAAAATACTTAATAAATAATAAATATTTAAGTAAGTGAAATAATAATGCATGATTATAGTTGTAAATTATAGTCTTTATTTTTCTAAAAAAATGGTATTTTTCATATTTTTAATATTTACCATTATTGGAATATGAATTATCAAAGTTTTATTACTTTTAAACCTTTATTAAATAATATTTATTTAAATAATCATCATAATAATATTGGATAATAAGTTTAAGTTGTAGATTTTATTTTTCTACAAATTTTCATATATTATAAATATTTTTCTCAATTGTAAATCAAAAGTTATTAATTAAACAAGATTTAATCATTTATTTGATTTCTGAAATATTAATAATTGAGACTATAACATTTTATTATTTCTTAAACAGGAAATACTTTTTACACCGCACTCATAACTAGCCTAAGTCACTGACCAGTGGCCAGTGCCCACCTCAGCACTCAGGTTAGTAAATGTATTTTGTTACTGACCCTCTCTCTACTCTCAGACGATGACACGCTAGCAAAGACTGGTCAAACTAGCTGACGTGGTTCGAACCTGATGTAGGCATGACATCACCTGGGTTGATCCTCATTGGTTGAGGATCGATCGATCTGGTGCGCGCGCGGGGCTGTGGCTAGGTGCGTTGGACATAGGAGATCAAGGTGAACCTATTGGTGGTGGCGCCGCTATCTAATGGTCATCGGAGGGCAAACGGTGACGAGCTTATGCGGCGGTGCTTGCGGTTGATTACGGTGGCGTGGATTTAGGAAGCAAACAAAGCATCAGCGCATGCTAGGAGATTGCGTGACTCACCAGGAACGTGATGGTGTGCTTGGTTTGGTTTGGGTAGCGAGGCGCCACGGAGACGACGGCGTCGGAACCAAAGGGTGTGATTAGGTCGATTCATGTCTCCTCCGCGGTCGCAAGTTGGGGCAATCGAACGAGAAGAGCACGACGGTCTCCACCATGGTCTTTTCTGGCCGAGGCGATCACAGAATCGCCGGCTTCGACTCACCTCCGAGCTAGGGTTCTCGGCATGGTTGGAGAAAAGAGGCAGAGAGGTTTTCAGAGGGGAAAATTGAGGATGAGGACGAGCAGGGACATCGCGGTGGCCTTCTTATCCTCTCCTGGCGACGGCGGTGTTGATCTTGGCGCAAGGACGACGATGACGACATCGGGCGACGGCGAGCTCCTCCAGCGAGCTGTCTATGTGCGTGAGGATGACGATGACATGTTGTTTTGCGGATAACCCCCTGACATTTCTTTCGTCTCAACCCGCAGTCCTTCCCTGGCCCCACTCGTCAGTCGTAGATGAGAAAGAGTTGGGCTGGTTACTGGGCCTTTTTGTGGGCTACACATGGGCGTCGGATAAGTACAGAGGTGTTGGGCCACGGCCAGGTGATGTTTTCTATTTGTTTTCTATTTTTCCATTTTCTGTTTTCCTTTTCAGATTTGTATAAAATCTTTCAATTTGAACTTTTCTTTATAGAATTTATTTGTTGGATAATTATAGTAATACTAAAATATATTTAGTATCTTTCGTGAACTTTTATTATATAATCCTTTTATATTTCTTTTATTTTCTCTATATGAACCCCCTTTTAATATTTTGTAGAAGATTTTCTTATTATTTTACTTTCCTCTATTAACCATGGATTTATTGAATGATATATTCTGATTTGGTTATAAAACTTCACTCTATTTGGCTCATAGTTTTAAATATAATTTTTTTTATATGTACGATGATCCTATATCATTATTTGATGCATAAAATACAAAAGAATTTAATAATGGTTAATATTACTTTCATTAATTGATAACATGGTATTATATATTTTTTGTTATGGTAATCATAGAAGTTTTAAAGTTTGAATTATAAATGTTTACCCATGGGTTTAGGGTTCTTAATTTACTTAGATTCCTTTATGGATGTGAGGACAGATTTAATAACTAAACATGTTGACTTCTGTTTGTGATATTTGATGACCTCACTTTTTATAATAGAAAGTTATATCTTGAATGTTTTATAGAAAGGGATTGATAAAGATACTCTTGAGAACATATAATTACTAGTAAACGTGCACGTGCAACGCACGTCTTATTTTCTTATCGAGCCATTTAATTAGGTCTCACGTCCAACAACATGAGTCCAAAAGTAACACACTATTCACATACATGTCTTCACATAAAATTTGCAAATATGTATAATGATATAGAGCAAAAAAAAGTGTCACACAAAATATCTACAATTTAACATTCAAAGACCACAAGATGACTTACTTAATTACGAAATATTATTATGTTCAAATCTTAATATTTAATAAAAATAATTATTAACTTTTGTAATTAGTTATATAATTAAACTTTTCAAACCATGAAATAATCATGACCCAGCATTTTATTTTTTAAATTCGTGTGACAACATCAATCTTACGAAAAGATGTCACCACAGCTGAAACGGACACGGTCGATAAAAAAAGATTGGATAGCGCTCCACACTCACTCTTAGTTCTTCACTCTATATTCTCCTCACAATCTCTTTGACAAAAGACGTCACCTACCTCCCCACCGCCCTGCTGCGCCTCCCCCTCCCATGTCTCCTCACCTTTCCCCATTCGCTAGTCACAGCTCCCTCTCTCAACCATGCCAGGCCACCCTTCCCCTCCCATCGTCGGCGCGAGGCCCCTCCTCGTCGAATCCGGTCGCCGAAGTGCCCGAGGAGGCGCTCGAGCTCGGGATGCTCGCGGGTGACCCAGCGCTGGGCGCCGTCGGAAGAAGCAGATGCTGATGCGCGGGACCCGTCTCCACTGGATCGGTGACCACGGCCACCTCGCCTTCAAGGGCTCCAAGCGTTGTGGCCTCCTCAATCGCGGGAAAAGCAGGTGAACTGTAGCGAGGGCTGAAGGACGCCATCACTGGTCTATGCGCCTCCGCCGCAGGTCCGTTCGTGCTCTGGGAGTCGGCATAGTACATGACAGTGCAGGCGGAGTCAGACTCCGAGGTGCTTCTCTACCACGACACCATATGTATGTCCGCCCACTCTGACAACATATCTTCCATGTCGTCCAAACTCGGCTTCCATAAGGTAATTTGCTTTTGGAAGCCCCTCGAAGAAGTTGAATTTATTGGTACGGATACCTAATTGTAGTATTTGAGCCTGCAAGTACACGGACGTGGGTCTGTAGTCCATGGAACTAAAATCTAGCCGCTCTTCGGTTTTTTGTTGATTCTTATGCGGGATGAGGAATTGGCCAAGAAATGAATGGATTCTAAAGGAAACTTGTAGGGAAGTTAGGCGGGTTGTCCAGTTCACCTTTTTAGTATGCTTGTAAATCCCAGTTGAGTCTTGAGTTAGTAGAGAGAGAGTTCCGACATTAAGAGCAATCAGTCGACATATATATTTCAACATTTTTACTGTAGGTCAGATAGTAC
Source organism: Avena longiglumis (assembly GCA_030063025.1). Taxonomy (NCBI): domain Eukaryota; kingdom Viridiplantae; phylum Streptophyta; class Magnoliopsida; order Poales; family Poaceae; genus Avena; species Avena longiglumis. Next base: position 54,126,044 of record CP125976.1, read on the forward strand.
TTAGGTAGCTAATTCTTGCTTATCTTACTGAGCAATCTAATTTATTGTTCAGCAGTTCTAGCAAGTTAGGTGATATAATGTTTGACTGTACTTTGGTGATATTCTCTATGGTTAACTGCTTTTTAGATAATATATGTAGCACGCTATTTCAGTCTCTCACGGTTTAATTTACGGTTTTATACCATAATATTTGAATGATCTCATTGTATTCTGGCTAAGAAAGGTTTCTTACATCTTACTATGTCTAAAACCTTGTAGAATAGATAAAGCAATAGATATATGACACTAATGTTGTTTAGTTTAGAATTTCCTTTTTTCAACAACATTCCAGCCGCCAACCGCATTAATCCCACAACTTGAGAAAATCCAAAACGGCAGAGAAATACACACCGGCGGTCTGTAGAAGCAGATCAATCAGAGCAAACTACGAACTCTGCTCCATCAGATATGTAAGTTAGATAAGATTTGCAAGAATATGCTACTCCAAGTGAACACAAGAAAACCACAAGTTTATGGACATATGCTTGTCAATGCAAACATAAAGTGTAACTGATGTTGTGATTAACCATAAAAGAGAAGACGCGGCGACCGCCCGCGGGTACCCCTGCTCAGCATACTTCATCGATCTTGAGAAATCCGAGATTCCCATTAGGATAGCTTCAGACATAATATTATTCTAATCTTACTAAACTGTTGCTCCTGAGTAGAATGATAATCAACGGGAGCTTGACAAAACTCTTCACATGTTCCTTAGTAGAACTTGGGATAGCAGTAAATCGCTGTAGATGACGGTGTGCACTCATGTTTTTGTAGATGAAAGTTTGTACTCATGTTAGTCATTGTTCAACATTATTAACAGTCAAATGTGAACTATGTGTTATCAGTATTATATTTTGTTTGTGGAAATAATCAGACCAGACAAGGTCTATTAATTATTACTTTGAATGGGGACAATTTTCATTGCTCACGGATCCACATAAGTGTTGTGATGATCATTAGAAGTTCAAGGTCGACAATGCTTACTAAACAATTGTAATTTAATTTATAGGCAAACAAACTGAGTATTGTGAGATTTTCCAGAGACAGTTGTATGGATATCAATATCTGATATCCTTTGATGCACTCTTTAACTCCACAATGTTCAGTTATGACTGATGAGTTTAGACAGCCAAATAGATTTCTCGACTCCCCAGCAACCATTGTATCTCGCATCGACATGGTGGATTATGGTATGACATACTATGATGAAGTGGAAGATAACTTCTTTAACTAGTAAACGTGCACGTGCAACGCACGTCTTATTTTCTTATCGAGCCATTTAATTAGGTCTCACGTCCAACAACATGAGTCCAAAAGTAACACACTATTCACATACATGTCTTCACATAAAATTTGCAAATATGTATAATGATATAGAGCAAAAAAAAGTGTCACACAAAATATCTACAATTTAACATTCAAAGACCACAAGATGACTTACTTAATTACGAAAATATTATGTTCAAATCTTAATATTTAATAAAAATAATTATTAACTTTTGTAATTAGTTATATAATTAAACTTTTCAAACCATGAAATAATCATGACCCAGCATTTTATTTTTAAATTGCAGACAACATCAATCTTACGAAAAGATGTCACCACAGCTGAAACGGACACGGTCGATAAAAAAAGATTGGATAGCGCCCACACTCACTCTTAGTTCTTCACTCTATATTCTCCTCACAATCTCTTTGACAAAAGACGTCACCTACCTCCCCACCCTGCTGCGCCCTCCCATGTCTCCTCACCTTTCCCCATTCGCTAGTCACAGCTCCCTCTCAACCATGCCAGGCCCTTCCTCCCATCGTGCGCGAGGCCCTCCTCGAATCCGGCGCCGAGGAGGCGCCGAGCTCGGGATGCTCGGGTGACCCAGCGCTGGGCCCGTCGGAAGAAGCAGATGCTGATCGCGGGACCCGTCTCCACTGGATCGGTGACCACGGCCACCTCGCCTTCAAGGGCTCCAAGCGTTGTGGCCTCCTCAATCGCGGGAAAAGCAGGTGAACTGTAGCGAGGGCTGAAGGACGCCATCACTGGTCTATGCGCCTCCGCCGCAGGTCCGTTCGTGCTTTCGGGAGTCGGCATAGTACATGACAGTGCAGGCGGAGTCAGACTCGGTGCTTCTCTACCACGACACCATATGTATGTCCGCCCACTCGACAACATATCTTCCATGTCGCCCAAACTCGCTTCCATAAGGTAATTTGCTTTTGGAAGCCCCTCAAGAAGTTGAATTTATTGGCACGGATACCTAATTGTAGTATTTGAGCCTGCAAGTACACGGACGTGGGTCTGTAGTCCATGGAACTAAAATCTAGCCGCTCTTCGGTTTTTTGTTGATTCTTATGCGGGATGAGGAATTGGCCAAGAAATGAATGGATTCTAAAGGAAACTTGTAGGGAAGTTAGGCGGGTTGTCCAGTTCACCTTTTTAGTATGCTTGTAAATCCCAGTTGAGTCTTGAGTTAGTAGAGAGAGTTCCGACATTAAGAGCAATCAGTCGACATATATATTTCAACATTTTTACTGTAGGTCAGATAGTACTTAGGTAGCTAATTCTTGCTTATCTTACTGAGCAATCTAATTTATTGTTCAGCAGTTCTAGCAAGTTAGGTGATATAATGTTTGACTGTACTTTGGTGATATTCTCTATGGTTAACTGCTTTTTAGATAATATATGTAGCACGCTATTTCAGTCTCTCACGGTTTAATTTACGGTTTTATACCATAATATTTGAATGATCTCATTGTATTCTGGCTAAGAAAGGTTTCTTACATCTTACTATGTCTAAAACCTTGTAGAATAGATAAAGCAATAGATATATGACACTAATGTTGTTTAGTTTAGAATTTCCTTTTTTCAACAACATTCCAGCCGCCAACCGCATTAATCCCACAACTTGAGAAAATCCAAAACGGCAGAGAAATACACACCGGCGGTCTGTAGAAGCAGATCAATCAGAGCAAACTACGAACTCTGCTCCATCAGATATGTAAGTTAGATAAGATTTGCAAGAATATGCTACTCCAAGTGAACACAAGAAAACCACAAGTTTATGGACATATGCTTGTCAATGCAAACATAAAGTGTAACTGATGTTGTGATTAACCATAAAAGAGAAGACGCGGCGACCGCCCGCGGGTACCCCTGCTCAGCATACTTCATCGATCTTGAGAAATCCGAGATTCCCATTAGGATAGCTTCAGACATAATATTATTCTAATCTTACTAAACTGTTGCTCCTGAGTAGAATGATAATCAACGGGAGCTTGACAAAACTCTTCACATGTTCCTTAGTAGAACTTGGGATAGCAGTAAATCGCTGTAGATGACGGTGTGCACTCATGTTTTTGTAGATGAAAGTTTGTACTCATGTTAGTCATTGTTCAACATTATTAACAGTCAAATGTGAACTATGTGTTATCAGTATTATATTTTGTTTGTGGAAATAATCAGACCAGACAAGGTCTATTAATTATTACTTTGAATGGGGACAATTTTCATTGCTCACGCGGATCCACATAAGTGTTGTGATGATCATTAGAAGTTCAAGGTCGACAATGCTTACTAAACAATTGTAATTTAATTTATAGGCAAACAAACTGAGTATTGTGAGATTTTCCAGAGACAGTTGTATGGATATCAATATCTGATATCCTTTGATGCACTCTTTAACTCCACAATGTTCAGTTATGACTGATGAGTTTAGACAGCCAAATAGATTTCTCGACTCCCCAGCAACCATTGTATCTCGCATCGACATGGTGGATTATGGTATGACATACTATGATGAAGTGGAAGATAACTTCTTTAATGATATGATCAGCTGGGAGCAGTTCCCATGTTCTTATTCAAAAGGTATGCTCTCGGTTAGATGTAAGAGATGAACTCGCTTCACTTTGTACAGAGCAATGATGTGCTAATTGGAGATTGGCTACAATTTTTCTAGTTTTATGGATCAACAATACCACCTATACACATAGTCCAACTCGTTGGTGCCCCATCATCCGCTAGGTTACCTAAAGCTGGTAGTCTTAAATTGTGTCATTTTACCAGGTAATTTTACTACGGAAAAATACAGCAGGCAAACTATATCCTTCCTGTGTTTTGTTGTTTAGTATTCAACATAGTTGGTTCCTCCTTCACCAGTACTTCTATCTTTGTTACTTGGAGGGAATGTTCTCAGTTGTATTTACTTGCCCTGATTAAGCAGAAATGAAGTATTAGATCATTTCATGTTGTGAAGAAAATCAAATTTAGTTCCGCTTAATCAGGGCAATGTAGCAGTAACAATCTCTAATATATGTAAATTTTGTATGTTCTAACTCGTGGCGTATATGCCGCTTGGGACGTTCTATGTTACAGGAAAATATTCTAATTGTCTTTGATAATTTTAGTGCTAATGTCGTGGTCGATAGGAGTACCATGAACTTCGGCTCGCGGGATATACAGCAGGTCTGCTTGTTTCCTTTCCTTACAGCATTGCTCTCACATTTTTCTATCCCAAGTACCATTGCTTTGCTGGTAATTTCGTATCCCAGTTTTATGTCGTGTTTCTATACTATATGGATATATAGCATTGCACTCCATCTAGTTATATTTGTATAGTGATGAAAATTGTTCGTAATTCAGTACAATGCAATGGTATACGTTTTCTCTCAATTATTTTTACTATGCAGGTTTTTGCTTCACTTTGCTTTTGCATGCATCTTATTCTAAATTGTAGGTCTTTAGTTAAATATATGCAAGTTTTAGACAGATGTTACCAATATACATCTGTTTACTAAATTTATATTGCATGGACATGATACAGATGTGCACTTAGCACTCCAGTAAAGGGTGCTTTCATAAGTACCCAATTATTACCTGATCTATTACTACACACCCACACTTACGAATCAACTTATTATCTTGATTAGAACTGCTGGAGCTATCGTTATAAGCAAATTGTAAAATTCCCATAAGCGAAATTATATTCATACCTAGGTACTTTGCAGGGAAGATTGAGTTCAGAATTCTTGCAACACCGATTGGTGTTTGGAATAATACTTGCAACACTGATTGGTATCCATTTGTTACATGATGTCGATGATGTTTCTGACGTAGGACGGCGGAGAGAGCTCCCAGGGTCGCCGCCAGGGCGCTGTCGTCCAGGGATGCTGCGAGGAAGCCGTCCAGGCACGCGAAGTGGGTGAGGGCGTCGTCTAGGAACACCGGGCAGAGGGCGTCGTCCAGGTTCACGGCAAGGGCGTCCTACAGGGTCGCTGCGATGGCGAGCGGTGATGGCGAGATTGATCTGTGCGATCAGTTTCCTTTTTTTTCTTTTTATTGTCCTTTGTTGACCGATCAGGTGTCGTTTTTTTTTGGAAACCAGCGATCAGGGGTTGAGGACGCGGGCCGCGGGATAAGTATCCTGTCCGACGTTGTAAATTGCTAACTGCACACGGAGACCTGATTTGTGGGCCTGATTGTGTGGTTTCAGTCTTTCCATGGATGGTTTACTGTGTACGTTTAGCGAAGTTCTTGTTCTCTCCTTTATAAGTAGTAGAGATGATGATTGGAATTAACAAAGATGTGTTAATTTGATTTGTTATAGGAATTCCTATAGAGTGATGTAGACATAAGATGTTGAATCAATTCCCTAAAATGGATATTATACTTGGTTTAAGATTTAGAGTTGGTTGTTTAACAAGAATGTCTATTTTACCATTCTTCACCATCCTGGACCTTTAATTAAGGAATTCCTTTCCTAGATATAATACTTCTTCCTATCCATCATTCTAGTTAGTATGATGAGCTTTCTTCACAAAATGTTCTTATTCATACTTTACTCTTCTAAACTCATGGATGAACCCAATGAGTTTGATATTAAAGCATTGAGTAAAATTCACCATTGGTACTTAAACTTGACACCCTTTTTCGATACGGTCATCGACCTTAAGAATACGCGATTTACGGTCACTAAATACGACAGGTGTGTCATGACGGTCACTGAGCCCGTGTATAGCAATGTATTCGACACGTGTTGACCAGTCCAAACAAAAACAGTGTAATTTTTTTTGCAAAAAAGCCCTCATCTAAATCAAGCCCAAGCCTAGACTAACATGTAGGGTCCTCTAGGCCAGACTGACAGGTGGGGCCCACCTGTCAGTGTCACGCCCATTGTTCCTCCTTTTTTTCCCCACTCGACTCCACGAGAATTTTACGGTCAGCCGACTTAGCCCCCTAATCATGCATGGGGACTATTTTGGACTAATAAAAACAACAGGGCTAAATTAGAAAATGACAAATCGACAAGGGCCATCCCACCGCCGCCTCCAACCCGTCGTAGGATCCCACCTCTCCATGGCCGCCCCGTGCAGAGGAGAATGCCCGCCATCGCTTCACCACCGCGGGTTGCTCTTGCTCCTCTCCGGTTGAGCCTCCACCTGGTCCCTGCCGGATGCGATGAATTGGGCGACGGCAACCGGTGATGAATCAAGCGGTGGGGAGGCGGTGAGGCGCATTTAATAGGGCGGCAGGCGAGTGGGCGATGCGATGAATCGGCGGCGGGCAACGGTGGTGACGATCATGACGGGCCGCGTGGCGGTAATCGGAGGTCGCTGAGGCGGCTCGATCGCCTCGATGGCGCCCAGCTTCATGAGGAGGTGGACGGCGGATGCGGACCTCCTCCCACATACATGGCGAGCTCAAGCACCAACATCCCGTGAGGAAGGCGGCTACGAGCTCGAGAGTGCATTTGGCGCCTCGTAGTAGGCAAACACGTTGTCGGGCATTCCACGGAGGCGGAGAAGAGAGGGCAATAGTCGCCACGACGCCATCCCGGGCGGGACCCGAGGAGGGCGGCGCCGTGAGTGGAGAAGACTACCTTATCCCTTTAGCATTTTGCACTTGAGCCCTTCTGATTTTTTATATTGTAAAATAGTTTCATGCATGTGTGATAGAGGCTGACAAACTGGGTCCAGTCGGTGCCAGGTAAGCAAATACATCCTATACAGAAACTAGTACAGACCCCAGTGACCGTCATGACACACCTGTCGTATTTAGTGACCGTAAATCGTGTATTCCTAAGGTCGATGACCGTATCGAAAATGGGTGTCAAGTTTAAGTACTAATGGTGAATTTTACTCTAAAGCATTTCCTAGTTTTCTCATATCCTTTCTTGGTTATACCCACTATTCTACCGTTGAAAATCTTCAATCCAACAAGTAGTTCTTTCAGACTCCACTCATAATCTTTCTTAATCATCCATTACCAATATCTCTTCAATAGATGTCTAGATCAAACTACTTCACTTCAAGTGTTGGTATTTCCCAAGAGGAAACTACTACTTCTATGATCCCATGTTGCTCTAGCATCATGTTAATCATACTATCTTGTCTATACTTAACTTCAGTATCTCATCCGCCAACCTCACCTTATACTAATGTGACTAGTCATGGCTAAACTAGGATAATATATTTAGACTGGGTTTTAATCATGTTCTACCCACCCATGTAACTTATACTAAATATAAGCATTCAACACTGGTGGCTAAAGCATCACCATTATAATCCTTTAATCATTTATTGCTTAAGTCCTTAGTTAGCTAAGCAAGGCTTTATCAATACTGCTTTTCAACTGTATTGAAATTATCTCCTTAGTATATCATATTGGATTAAGGTTATTCATGGACTATGCCCTCCTGGTTCAACAGAATTATTACGGGTAACTATCTTCAGAATTCATCCTTGTAATCTTAATTACTACCATATGATTAGATAATATAATTAATTCTTCTATTTATCTAGGAGGGATTTAACTCCATCAATTATCCTATTAATTTGATTCTCTTCAATCATTCCCATCCTATAGATGATATCTAGAACTAGCATTACTATTTACCTCTTCTTAGTTGTTTCCTTATAGACACTTAAATGTAAGCTGTTCTGGTCAAGAGTTGATAGATTGAGAATTGGTGAATCAATAGTTGATTCTTCAACATTGATGAACAACAGATATTGGAATATAACTCAATAGAGATGATAAGGATTGAGATGGAAAGAAGACATATGGTGAATGATCTAAACTAAGTTTATTTCCAACTCAAACTCATTAAAGAGTTAAAGTTAGGTATTACTATGATACTCATAGTAAGAATAAATAAGAATAAGATAGGTCAGGATTAATCATTACATTTATATTACTTTAGTTGTAATCTTAACTGGTTATTCATAAGTTGTTATGATGAGTAGTATGATATGATCCCTTAAGGGTCAGATATTAATCATTTAAGCAATGTATTATGAATAGCATTTATTCTTTCCTACTCAATCTTACTTAAGAAGTAGGGTTAGGTTTTACCATGATACTCATGGTATATGCAGATGAGATTAAGATATAGTTGTTACTTTCTTATTATTGGTGTTATATCCTTAACCTAATACTCATGAGTGATTATAATGAATACTATGATATGATCACCTAAGGATCAAATATAATGTATTAGAGTTTAACTTTTATTATATTTGATCTACCCTTAGATCAAATCTCCCTTTTCCCCAAAATAAGGTTCTAGCAAAGGTCATATTGAAACTTATCGCAGTCAACTTGATGATCTACTTCTTATTCCATCAAGTTAAGAGAAGCTTCAATCACTTTGACAAATGTTGTTCAAAAGCGTGAAAATTATTTGGATTTTCTATGCATGAATGCAATGCACACATCTGGGTTCAGCTTATTTCTAAGCTCTAATGTTGGGATGTTACAACCTCCACGATCAGATCGTAGAAATTTAATCTTCTTGTTACATTGATTCTCTACCTCACTTTAAAATTCCTTAAACTTCTCGAAAGTTCCGGACTTATGTTTCATGAAATAGATATACCCATATCTACTCAAGTCATCCGTGAAGGTAAGAACTTAGCGATAACCACCACGCGATGCTACACTCATTGGACCACACACATCGGTATGTATGATTTCCAATAAGTCCGTAGCTCGCTCCATCATACCAGAAAATGGAGTCTTAGTCATTTTACCCATCAGACATGCTTCGCATCTTTCAAGTGATTCGGAATCAAGTGATTCAAGAAGTCCATCAGAATGGAGTTTCTTCATATTCTTCACTCCAATATGAACAATACGACAGTGCCACATATAGGTCGAGTTATCGCTCAATTTCAAACATTTAGCTTCAATATTATTAATGTGTGTATTACTACAATCGAGATTCAATAAGAATAGACCATCTATCAAAGGTGCATGTGCATAAAACATATTACTTATATAAATCGAACAACCATTATTCTCGGACTTAAACAAGTAACCGTCTCGCAATAAACATGATACTGATATATGTTCATGCTCAACGCAGGCACCAAATAACAATTATTTAAGTATAAAACTAATCCCGATGGTAGATGAAGAGGTAGCGTGCCGACCGTGATCACATCAACCTTTGATCCATTTCCAACGCGCATCGTCACCTCGTTCTTCGCTAGTTTCCGTCTATTCTGCAGTACCTGTTTCGGGTTACAAATATGAGCAACCGAACCAGTATCAAATACCCAGGCACTACTACGAGTACTAGTGAGATACACATCAATAACATGTATATCGGATATAACTTTCTTATTGATGTTGTCGTTCTTCAAATCCGCCAAGTACTTAGGGCAATTCTGCTTCCAGTGACCCTTTCCCTTGCAGTAAAAGCACTCAGTATCAGGATTAGGCCCAGCCTTGGTCTTCTTCGCCGACGCGGTAACTTTCTTACCGCCCTTCTTAAAGTTTCCCTTTTTCTTAGACTTGCCTTGCTTCTTGAATTTGGTGGTCTTATTGACCAACAACACTTGGTGATCTTTCTTGATCTCCACTTCTGCAGACTTTAACATGGAGAAGAGTTCGGGCAACGACTTGTCCATGTTTTGCATATTGTAGTTCATCACAAAGTTCTTGTAACTTGGTGGTAGTGATTGGAGGACACGGTGAATCCCCAAAGCATTAGGAATCACTATACCCAAGCTTTGAAGCTTGCTTGCGTGCCCAGACATCTTAAGCACGTGCTCACTGACGGAGCTACCCTCTTCCATCTTGCAGTTAAAGAACTTTTCAGAAGCCTCATAACTCTAAACTGCCGCGTGAGCCTCAAATATCATTTTGAGTTCACGGACAATATCATGTGGGTCATGGTTCTCAAACCTTTTCTGAAGCTCCGATTCTAATGCATACAAGATAGCACACTGAACTGTGGAGTACTGATTCTTCCGAGCAAGGAAAACATTCTTTACCTCATCGGTAGCATCAGCTGCAGGCGGGTTACCCAGCGGTGCATCCAACACATAGGTCAAATTACCAGCATTGAGGACAATCCTCAAATTGCGGAACCAATCCGCGAAGTTGCTTTCATTGTTTTTCAACTTTTCTTTCTCTAGGAATGCATTAAAATTGATGGTAGGGGACGCCATTGATCTACAACATATTTGCAATAGTTTAGACTAAGTTTATGACAAACTGAGTTCTAATTAATAGTTAAATTAATCTAGGTGAACTCACATTGTTTTAGTGATCACACGAACCAAATCCACCACATCAAAACCGATCATAACGAGAGTTGATATAGCTTCAATGGCGAATAATCAACATGTTCATCACATCTACTATATGACTCATGCTTTACCTTTCGGTGATCCGTGTTCCGAGACCATGTCTGTACATGATAGTCTCGTCAAGATCAACCTTAGCTTCTGCATGAACAAATCTGGCTTGCTCATTTTGTATACACTCGCAGAATCTAACACACCCAATCATCACGTGGTGCTTCAAAACAACGAGCTTTAGCAACGGTGCTTACTAAGGTGAACACTTTAAAAACGTGAAATTTTGTGCTTGAGGGATCATCTTATAATTCTACCGTCGCGAACTAAGCAATACAAGATGCATAAAAGGATTAACATCACATGCAATTCATAATATGTGATATGATATGGCCTTTCTTCTTGTGCTTCCGATCTCCATCTTCAAGCACGAACATGATCTCCATCATCACCGGTGTGGCATCAAGGTCAATGGCGTCGCTTCATGATTGTCGTCCACTAGCATCAACTATTACAACTACTTTGAATAGACACGCAGACCTTAACGGAATTTAAAAGACAACCATATGGCTCTTGCCGGTTGCCAACTTATAATAAAGAACATTGCATACATCATTGTTGGAGATATGCCCTAGAGGCAATAATAAATATAGTTATTATTATATCTTTGTGTTTATGATAAATGTTTACATTCATGCTATAATAGTATTAACAAGGAAACCATTAATACTTGTGTGATTTGTAAACTTAATTTGAAGTCCCTAGTATAGCCTCTATACTTCACTAGCTTGTTGGTTGATTAATGATTGTGGTTTCCATATCATGAACATTGAGATGTTATCAACAACAAGATCATATCGTTAGGAGAATGATATGGTGGACATACTCCTATAGATAAGCGTAGCATAAAGATCAAGTCATTTCATTAGTTCAATTGCTATATGCTTTACGATACATAGTAACCTAATTCCTTCGACCATGAGATCATGCATATCACCTTTCGGATGGATACTTTGATGACATCAAACACCACACCGTAATCGGGTGGTTATAAAAGTGGCATTGAGTATTGGAAGGTATTGGTTGAGACACATGGATCAAGAGTGGGATTTGTCCATCCACATGACGGATAGATATACTCTGGGCCCTCTCGGTGGAATGTCATCCAATTAGCTTGCAAGCATGTGACTTGGTCACAAGGGATCACATATCACGGAACGAGAAAGAGTACTTATCGATGTGAGGTTGAACTAGGTATGCGAGATACCGACGATCATAACCTCGGATAAGTAACATATCGTGAGACAAAGGGAAATTGGTATCGTATGTAAGTGGTTCATTCGATCGCAGTAATCGTAGAAATATGTGGGAGCCATATGAATTTCCAGATTCCTCTATTGGTTATTGTTGAAGTGTCTCGATCATGTCGCATAATTCACGAACCGTAGGGACACACTTAAGGATTCGACGTTGTTTGAGTAGTTATGGTATTATGAGAAAGAGACCGAATGTTGTTCGGTCTCGGATGGAATCCGGATATCACGAGGTGATCCGGAATGGTCCGAGAATAAGATTCATATAAGGAAAGTCCGTTTGGAGTTCGGGAATGATTAGGTGTTATCATCGGGAATGTTCTAGAAGGTTCCGGATTGTCCCAAGACTCGGGAGGGTACATGAATGTGTCATTGCTCATTGAATGATTGCATCATGTACTATGTGTTATTGCTGTCCCAAATAAAGGATTAAATTGAATCCTAAACAGAAAAGTCAAATGTCCAGTTTGAAAGTCAACCGCCAAAACAAGAAACGTGGGAAACAAGCAAGAGGAGTTGGAACCAACTTTGGAGGAGGTAGGACTCCTCCAGGCGCCACCCTAGGCGAGTTGGGAGGACTCCTCCCTCCTGGCCTAGGAACCCCTCCCATAAAAGGAGGCGGGGCTCCTCCATAGATACAATACTTTCTACTCTAGATCTCGGTTTAGAGCTGTTTTGGTTTAGAGCTTCTAATTGCTTTAGCCAACAGTTTAGAGCCTTCTAATTGGTTTAGAGCCCTCTAATTGGTGTGTCTAATTACTAGGCCACTAATCCTCTCTCTCATAAGCTCCACCATACTTGCAGGCTTAAGGCGAAGCCTGCGGGATCTCCCTCTACTTAGGTACCACGCCGTTGTCTTCTTGGAATCGCGAGAGAGTGCTACAACCTCCATTCTTTGGAACAAGGAGAGGAAGGTCTTCGTCAATCGAACGTGTGACCGATCAGGCGCTCTTGGAGCGTGGCTGGAAGGATCGTCTACGATCTTGAGATCGGGAAGAATACTACATCACCCACGAGAATCCGCCTCGTTAACCACTTTGGAATCTTCGAGGTGAGTTCCTCTATCGACTCGTTGCTACAATCTAGTAGATAGATCTTGGCTTGTTTGTTTGTATGCGATAGAAAATTTTTGTTTTCCATGCTACGAACCCCTACAATGGTATCGAGCCGTGTCTATATGTAGATCTGTTGCCGAGTAGAACACAATGGTCATTGTGGGCGTTGATGCTTTTATTGTAGATTGCTTTTGTGTACTTTGCATCTTTGCGGTATGTTGGGATGAAGCGGCCCGGGCTAACCTTACATGACATCGTTCATGAGACTTGCTCCACGCTTGACATGTAACTTGTATTGCATAAGTGGCTTTGCGGGTGCATGTTTCTCCTAGCATAGTTAAGATCCAATTTACAACGGGTGATCAACAATGCTAGTATCAATGTTGTGGTTCTTGTTCGTAAGTTAGAACGACACTTATTGAAAGCCCCAAACCACGTAAAATATGCAAAGAAAGTAGAAGCGTCTAACTTTGTTTTGCGAGGGTGTCTGATGATGTGATATGGCCATGATTGTGATTATATTTGATGTATGCAATGTTCCTTATTGTAAGTCGACAACGGCGAGCCATATGGTTGTCTTTAATTTATGTTCGCACTGCGTGTCTATTCAAAGTAGTTGTAATAGTTGAAGCGGTGGGCGACAACCATGGAGAAGCGTCATTGACCTTGATGCAATGCGGTGATGATGGAGATCATGTTCGTGCTTGAAGATGGAGATCGAAGGCACGAAGAAAAGGCCATATCATATCACATATATATTGAATTGCATGTGATGTTAATCCTTTATGCATCTTGTATTGCTTAGTAGACGACGGTAGCATTATAAGATGATCCCTCATGCACATCAATTTCAAATCATAAAGTGTTCACCCTTAGTTAGCACCGTTGCTAAAGCTTGTTGTTTCGAAGCACCACGTGATGATCGGGTGTTCTAGATTACGCAAGTGTATACAACGTGAGCAAGCCATTTGCTCATGCGAAACTAAGGTTTGATCTTGTGAGCCTAGCATGTACAGACATGGTCTCGGAACACGGATTACCGAAAGGTAAAGCATGAATCGTATAGTAGATATGATGAACATGATGATTGTTCGCCATTGAAACTATATCAACTCTCGTGATGATCGGTGTTGATGTAGTGGATTTGGTTCGTGTGATCACTAAAACAATGTGAGGGATATTGTTTTGAGTGGGAGTTCACCTAGTTTAATTTCATTAATTAATTTGAACTCAATTTGTCATAAACTTAGTCTAAACTATTGCAAATATGTTGTAGATCAATGGCAGCCTACCATCAATTTTAATGCGTTCCTAGAGAAAGAAAAGTTGAAAAACAATGGAAGCAACTTCGGATTGGTTCCGCAATTTGAGGATTGTCCTCACGGTGGTAATTTGACCTATGTCTTTGGATGCATTTGGGTGACCACTGCGGTGATGCTCCGATGAAGTAAAGAACGTTTACCTCGCTCGGAAGAATCGGTACTCCATAGTTCAAATGTGCTATCTTGTATGGTTTAGAATCGAGCTTGAGAAAAGGTTTGAAGAGTCGACCCATATGATATTGTCGAGGATCTCAAATTGATTTTGAGACTCATGCGGCAATTGAAAGCTATGAGGCTTCAAAAGTTCTTTAAGCGCAAGATGGAAGAGGGCAGCTCAAGTGAGCATGTGCTTAAGATGTCCGGGCACGCATAAATAAACTTCAAAGCTTGGGTATAGTGATTCCTAATGCTTTGGGATTTACCGTGTCCTACAATCACTACCACCAAGTTACAAGAACTTTGTGATGAACTACAACATGCGTAACATGAACAAGACGTTGCGAACTCTTTGCCATGTTAAAATCTGCAGTGGAGATCAAGAAAGAGCACCAAGTGTTGTTGGTCAATAAGACCACCAAATTCAAGAAAGGCAAGTCTAAGCAAAGGGACACTTCAAGAAGGGTGGTAAGAAAGCTACCACGCACGAAGAAGACCAAGGCTGGACCTAAGCCCAACCGAGTGCTTTTACCGCAAGGGAGAAGGTCCTTTGGGCGGAATTGCCCAAAGTACTTGGCGGATCTCAAGAACGGCAACATCAAGAAGAAAGGTATATCCGATATACATGTTATTGATGTGTATCTCACTAGTACTCGTAGTAGTGCACAGGTATTTGATCTTGGTTCGGTTGCTCATATTTGTAACTCCGAAGCGGTCTTTCGAATAAGCGGAAGCTAGCGAAGAACGAGGTGACGATGCGCTGGGAAGCGGATCAAAGGTTGATGTGATCGCGATCGACGCTACCCTTCATCTACCATCGGGATTAGTTTTATACTTAAATAATTGTTATTTAGTGTACTGCGTTGAGCATGAACATTATCTCAGGATCTTGTTTATTGCAAGACGGTTACTTGTTTAAGTCAGAGAATAATGGTTGTTCGATTTATATGAGTAATATGTTTTACGAACATGCACCTTTGATAGATGGTCTATTCTTATTGAATCTCGATAGTGGAAATCCACATATCAATAATATTGAGGCTAAACGTTTGAAATCAGCGATAATTCGACCTATATGTGGCAATCGTCGTCTTGGTCATATCGAGTGAACGTATGAAGAAACTCCATTCGATGGACTTCTTGAATCACTTGATTTTGAATCACTTGAAAGATCGCAAGCATGTCGATGGGTAAAATGACTAAGACTCCATTTTACGGTATGATGGAGCGAGCTACGGACTTATTGGAAATCATACATACCGATGTGTGGTCCAATGAGTGTAGCATCGCATGGTGGTTATCGTTATGTTCTTACCTTCACGGATGACTTGAGTAGATATGGATATATCTATTTCATGAAACATAAGTCCAAACTTTCGAGAAGTTTAAGGAGTTTCAAAGTGAGGTAGAGAATCAACGTAACAAGAAGATTAAATTTCTACGTTCGATCGTGGAGGTGAATATCTAAGTTACGAGTTTGGCGAGCATTTAAAGAAGTGCGAATACTTTCACAATTGACACACCACGGAACACCACAGCGTAAATGTGTGTCCGAACGTCGTAATCGAACTCTCTTAGATATGGTTCGTTCTATGATGTCACTTACATTTACCGCTATCGTTTTGGGGTTATGCATTAGAAACAAGCATTCACTTTAAATAGGGCACCGCTTAAACTGTCTGAAACGTTAAACGACACCGTATGAATTATGGTTTGGGAAGAAACCTAAATTGTCGCTCCTTAAAGTTTGGGGATCTCTGAAGCCTATAAAGAAGTTACTGACGGACAAGCTTGAACCCAAAGCGGAAAAATGCGTCTTCATAGGATACGAAGGAAACTATTGGGTATACCTTCTATCATAGATCGAAGGCAAAACATTCGTTGCTAAGAATGGATCCTTTCTAGAGAAGGAATTTCTCTCGAAAGAAGTGACCGGAAGGAAAGTAGAACTCGACGAGGTTGTTGAACCTTCTCTCGAATTGCGAGTAGCGCAGCAAGGAAGAAGTTCTGTGGTGCACCAATAAGGGAGGAAGCTAATGATGATGATCATGAAACTTCGGTTGAAGTTGCTACTGAGCCTCGGAGATCAACGAGAACTCGTACCACTCCAGTTGGTATGATTCCGTTATGAATGTCATGGTGGTGGACAACCGATGACCCCGAGACATATGAGGAAGCGATGATGAGCCCGATTCCAATAAATGGCAAGAAGCCATGAAATCCGAGATTGGATCCATGTACGAAAACCAAGTATGGATTTTGGTGGACTTACCGGATGGCGGAAGGTGTCGAGAACAAATGGATTTTCAAGAAGAAAGCAGATGTTGATGGTAATGTTATCTATAAAGCTCGACTTGTCGCAAAAGGGTTTCGACAAATTCAAGGAGTTGACTACGATGAGACTTTCTCACCAAGATGGAAGCTAAAGTCTGTAAGGATTATGTTAGCAATCGCATATTATGATTATGAGATATGGCGATGGATGTCAAAACAGCATTCCTCAATGGAGACATTGATGAAGAGTTGTATATGATGCAACCCAAAGGTTTTGTCGATCCTATAGATGCTAACAAGGTATGCAAACTTCAACGGTCCATCTATGGATTGAAGCAAGCATCGAAGTTGGAATCAACGCTTTGATAAGGTAATCAAAGTTTTGGTTTTATACAAACTTATGGAGAAGCTTGTATTTACAAGAAAGTGAGTGGGAGCTCAAGCATTCTTAATACGTATGTGGATGACATATTGTTGATTGGGAATGATGTAGACCTTCTTAATAGTGTCAAGGAATATTTGAATAATAGTTTTTCAATGAAGGATCTTGGCGAAGCTTACATATTAGGCATAAAGATTTATAGAGATAGATCGAACGCCAAATATCATTGTCACAAAGTACATATTTGGACAAAGTTCTAAAGAGATTTGGAATGGAAGAAAGCAAGAAAGGGTTCTTGCCCATGTTGCTCAATACGACCTTGAGTAAAACTCAAAGTCCGACATCGGCGAAGATAGAGAAAGGATGAGTAAGACTCCTATGCCTCAGCCATAGGATCTCTAATGTATGCCATGCTATGTACTAGACCCGACATTGCATATGTTGTTAGTTTAACTAGCAGATATCAAAGTGATCCGAGTGGATCATTGGACAATGATCAAAAACATCCTTAAGTACTTGAGAAGAACTAAGGATATGGTTCTTTCTTATGGAGGTGATGAACAGCTCGTTGTTAATGGTTACACCGATGCTAGTTGGAACACCGATCCGGATGATTCTAAATCACAACTGGATACGTATTTATTTTGAATGGTGCAGCGATTAGAGGAGGTGCAAAGCAAAGCGTTGTGGCGAGATCTTCAACCGAATCGGAATACATGGCTGCTTGGAGGCTTCACAAGAAGCGATATGGATGAAGGAGTTCATTACGAGCTGGTGTGGTTCCAAGTCTACTGGACCCATTGTCTATCTCTTGTGATAACATGGCGCCATAGCCAATGCGCAAGAACCAAGGTCACACAAGAAGTCAAGCATATCAAGCTGCGTTTTCACGCTATTCGAGAACATATCCAGATGGGGATATAAAGATTTGCAAAGTACACAGATCGAATGTGGCGGATCCGTTGACTAAACCTCTCCAGGGCAAAACATGACCAACACCAACTGCCATGGGTGTTCGGTATATTACCATGTAATCTAGATTAGATGACTCTAGTGCAAGTGGGAGGCTGGAGATATGCCCTAGAGGCAATAATAAATATAGTTATTATTATATCTTTGTGTTTATGATAAATGTTTACATTCATGCTATAATAGTATTAACAAGGAAACCATTAATACTTGTGTGATTTGTAAACTTAATTTGAAGTCCCTAGTATAGCCTCTATACTTCACTAGCTTGTTGGTTGATTAATGATTGTGGTTTCCATATCATGAACATTGAGATGTTATCAACAACAAGATCATATCGTTAGGAGAATGATATGGTGGACATACTCCTATAGATAAGCGTAGCATAAAGATCAAGTCATTTCATTAGTTCAATTGCTATATGCTTTACGATACATAGTAACCTAATTCCTTGACCATGAGATCATGCATATCACCTTTACTGGATGGATACTTTGATGACATCAAACACCACACCGTAACTGGGTGGTTATAAAAGTGGCATTGAGTATTCGGAAGGTATTGGTTGAGACACATGGATCAAGAGTGGGATTTGTCCATCCACATGACGGATAGATATACTGGGCCCTCTCGGTGGAATGTCATCCAATTAGCTTGCAAGCATGTGACTTGGTCACAAGGATCACATATCACGGAACGAGAAAAGTACTTATCGATGTGAGGTTGAACTAGGTATGCAGAGATACCGACGATCATAACCTCGGATAAGTAACATATCGTGAGACAAAGGGAAATTGGTATCGTATGTAAGTGGTTCATTCGATCGCAAAGTAATCGTAGAAATATGTAGAGCCATATGAATTTCAGATTCCTCTATTGGTTATTGTTCGAGAAGTGTCTCGATCATGTCCGCATAATTCACGAACCGTAGGGAGACACACTTAAGGATTCGACGTTGTTTGAGTAGTTATGGTATTATGAGAAAGAGACCGAATGTTGTTGAGTCTCGGATGGAATCGGGATATCACGAGGTGATCCGAATGGTCCGAGAATAAGATTCATATAAGGAAAGTCCGTTTTGAGTTCGGGAATGATTAGGTGTTATCATCGGGAATGTTCTAGAAGGTTCGGATTGTCCAAGACTCGGGGAGGGTACATGAATGTGTCATTGCTCATTGAATGATTGCATCATGTACTATGTGTTATTGCTGTCCCAAATAAAGGATTAAATTGAATCCTAAAGCAGAAAAGTCAAATGTCCAGTTTGAAAGTCAAGCGCAAAACAAGAAACTGTGGGAAACAAGCAAGAGGAGTTGGAACCAACTCGGAGGAGGAGGACTCCTCCAGGCAGCGCCACCCTAGGCGAGTTGGGAGGGACTCCTCCCTCCTGGCGCCTAGGAACCCCCTCCCATAAAAGGAGGCGGGGCTCCTCCATAGATACAATACTTTCTACTCTAGATCTCCGGTTTAGAGCTGTTTTGGTTTAGAGCTTCTAATTGCTTTAGCCAACGATTTAGAGCCTTCTAATTGGTTTAGAGCCCTCTAATTGGTGTGTCTAATTACTAGGCCACTAATCCTCTCTCTCATAAGCTCCACCATACTTGCAGAAGCGAAGCCTGCATGATCTCCCTCTACTTAGGTACCACGCGTTGTCTTTGCCGAATCGCGAGGAGAGTGCTACAACCTCCATTTTCTTTGGAACAAGGAGAGGAAGGTCTTCGTCGTACCGAACGTGTGACCCATTGCGGGGCCGTCTTGGGATGGCTGGAAGGATCGTCTACACGATCTTGAGATCGGGAAGAGTACGACTACATCACCCACGAGAATCCGCTCTCGTTAACCACTTTGGAATCTTCGAGGGTGAGTTCCTCTATCGACTCGTTGCTACAATCTAGTAGATAGATCTTGGCTTGTTTGTTTGTATGCGATAGAAAATTTTTGTTTTCCATGCTACGAACCCCTACAATCATATATTATCACAATCATGGCCATATCACATCACAGCACACCCCTGCAAAACAAAGTTAGACGCCTCTAATTTTCTTTGCATGTTTTACGTGGTTTGGGGCTTTCAATAAGTGTCGTTCTAACTACAAGAACCACAACGTTGATGTTTGAACTATCAAGTGCCCGTTGTAAATTGAATTTATACTATGATGGGAGAGACAGGCACCCGCAAAGCCACTTTATGCAATACAAGTTGCATGTTAAGCGTGGAGCAAGTCTCATGAATGATGTCATGTAAGGTTAGCCCGGGCCGCTTCATCCCATCATACCGCAAGATGCAAAGTACACAAAAGGCAATTGATAATAAAAGAACCACCGCCCACAATGACCATTGTGTTCTACTCGTGCAACATATCTACATATAGACAAGGCTCTGATACCACTGTAGGGGTTCGTAGCATGGAAAACAAAAAATTCTACCGCATGCACACAAACAAGCCAAGATCTATCTACTAGATTGTAGCAACAAGTCGATAGAAGTACTCACCCTCGAAGATTCCAAAGCAGTTAACTAGAGCATATTCTCGTGGGTGATGTAGTCGTACACTTGCCGATCTTAAGATCGCGTAGACGATCCTTCCGACGTTAAGAACGCCTTCATGATCGGTCACACGTTCGGTACTCGATGAAGACCTTCCTCTCCCTTGTTCCAGCAGCATGACAGCGTGGTGTCGGAAGTAGAGGGAAGATTCCGCAGGGCTTCGCCTAAGCCGGTGCGAGTTATGGTGGATATAGGGTTTCCTGGTGATCTAGGGTTTAGAAGACCGGGAAGAGGAGGTGTCGGCGGCGGATAGGCGGCGGCCGGGCGAATGGCAAGGCTAGGCGGCGCAGGCGGCATGGCGGCAAGCATGAGTGGAAGGTGCTAGGGCTTGGTGTTTGGGGCAGCCCTCCCCTCTATTTATGAGAGGGGGCAGCCTTGGGAGGGGTGAGTTTGAATCCACTTCCAAACCCAAGTTGGAAGGACTCTTTCCTTCTTCCACTAGGAAACCATTGTTCCAGTTTGACTTTTCAAACCTCCCGTTTGACTTTCAATTTATATGAATCTTATTTTCTGGACCATTCCGGATCTCCTCGTGATATCCCGGATCCCATTCGAGACTCCGAACAACATTCGGTATCCCTACTTACATTCCATATTTACTAAACAACATCGAATCCTTAAGTGTGTCTCCCTACGGTTTATGAATTATGCGGACATGATCGAGACACTTCTCCGATCAATAACCAATAGAGGAATCTGGAAATTCATATGGATACCACATATTTCTACGATTACTTTTCGATCGAATGAACCACTTACATATGATACCAATTTCCCTTTGTCTCACGATAGTTTACTTATCCGAGGTTTTGATCGTCGGTATCTCTACATACCTAGTTCAACCTCGTTACCATGATAAGTACTCTTTTCTCGTTCCCGTGATATGTGATCCCTTGTGAGCCAGTCACATGCTTGCAAGCTAATTGGATGACATTCCACCGAGAGGGCCCAGAGTATATCTATCCATCATATGGATGGACAAATCCCACTCTTGATACATGTGCCTCAACCCATACTTTCTGAACACTCAATGCCACCTTTATAGCCACCCAGTTACGGTGTGGTGTTTGATGTCATCAAAGCATCCTTCCGGTGATGGTTATTAACATGATCTCATGGTTGAAGGAATTAGGTTACTATGTATCAGAAAGCTTATAGCAAACAAACTATTGAAATGACTTGATCTTTATGCTACGCTTATCTATAGGAGTATGTACATCATGTCATTCTCCTAATGATATGATCTTGTTGTTAATAACATCTCAATGTTCATGATCGAGAAACCACGATCATCTATTAACCAACAAGCTAGCATTATAAAGAGGCTTTACCAGGGACTCTAATTTAGTTTACAAATCACACAAGTATTAATGTTTCTGGTTAATACTGTTATAGCATGAATTAAACATTTATCATAAACATAAAGATATAATAATAACCACTTTTATTATTGCCTCTAGGGCATATCTCCAACATATATTACCAAAGGTGATTGGTGAACAACAAAGTGCCTTTGTGCCAGGAAGGATGATAACGGACAATGTCTTGGTGGCCTATGAATGTGTGCATACAATAAAGAAGAAAGGGGGAAAGAAAGGCCTATGTGCAGTAAAACTTGACATGCATAAAGCATATGATAGGGTTGAATGGCATTTTCTGAAGCCAATGATGTTGAAGTTGGGTTTTGACATCAGATGGGTGGACCTGATGATGGAGTGTGTCTCTTCTGTAAGATATCGGGTCTGTTTTAACTCTTGTGAGACAAATCAGTTTACTCCTACTAGGGGGCTTAGACAGGGAGATCCCCTTTCTCCCTACCTTTTCTTGATCTGCTCGGAAGGATTGTCAAGTTTACTTTCTCATGCGGAGGATACTGGACTTCTGGCAGGGGTGAAGGTTTGTCGAGATGCACCCTCGGTCTCGCATCTTATCTTTGATGATGATTCGTTGATTTTGATGAGGGCTGATGAAGATAATGCAAACTGTCTAAAACAAATTCTGAATACATATTGTGCCTCCTCGAGGCAATTGGTGAGTGTTGGGAAGTCTAGTATTTTTTTCAGCCCTAACACTGATGTGAATATGAAAGTGCAGGTGTGCACTATATTGGACATAATGACTGAGGCTCTTACAGATCGTTATCTGGGGCTACCGCTTCTAGTGGGTATGGATAGGAACGACTGCTTCAAATACCTGGTTGAAAGAGTTCTAAAAATTATTAGTGGGTGGAAGGAAAAAATTCTCTCAATGGGAGGGAAAGAAGCTCTTGTCAAGGCAGTGGCACAAGTAATACCAGCATAAGCAATGTCTGTATTCAAGATTCCGAAGAATATATGCAAAGGAATCGCGGATGCAATAACGCAGTTCTGGTGGGGTGATGATGTCAGTGACAAGAAGATGCATTGGTGTGCGTGGTGGAAATTATGTGTCCCAAAGATGAGAGGTGGAATGGGTTTTCGTGATCCTCACTGTTTTAACCTGGCAATGTTGGCAAAACAAGTATGGCGTCTTCTAAGGGAACCAGAATCTTTATGTGCTAGGGTTCTGCGAGCCAAGTATTATCCTGATGGTCAATTGCTATAAGCAAAAATGAAGAGTGGATCTTTTTTCACGTGGCAAAGCATATTTGCTGGTATACAAACTTTTAACAGAGGTTGTATATGGCGGGTGGGAGATGGTACCCAAATTGACATCTGGGCAGACTCTTGGATACCAAACAACTGGGATGGGAAGGTAATCACGCCGAGAGGTAACATTATTTTGTCGAAGGTTGCTAATCTCATTAGCCCTATCACTGGATGCTGGGATGAAGAATTGATAAGAGAAATTTTTTTCTCAATAGATGCAAACCGAATACTTGCTATACCTCTGTTAGCTCATGTTTTGGAGGATTTTGTTGCCTGGAGATACACGAAAAACTCCTTATTCACGGTTAGACCGACCTATCATGGTGAGTGGAAACACCAATTTGCTATGAAGGACAATAATGCTCGTTTTTCGGGACAATCGTCAAGTAGCAAAGTTTGGGAGATACTATGGAAGTGCTCGGTACCGGCAAAGATAAAGATTTTTTGCTTGGAAATCTTTACGCGGAATTCTTCTGTGTTTTGGTGTCTTAGCTAATAGACATATTCCTGTCTCAAGTCAATGCCCACGCTGTTCAGTATTTTGTGAGGATATAGCACATGTTTTATTCATCTGTGAATATGCTAGGAACATTTGGAGAATGCCTGGCCTCATAGATAAGATTGATGAGGCTCTTCTTATTGATAGAGCAGGTAGTGCGGTGCTTGAGGAGCTTATTTTGAAGAATAAAGATGGGGACGTGAGAGAATTAGTCTTGACAGCATCATGGTATATTTGGTGAATGCGAAGACGGCTTGTTCATGGGGAGAAGATTCCAACCGATCCAATTGCAAGTATGTCAATTCGTACTATCACATCAAGCTATATAAAGGCTTTACGAAAGAATGTAGTGTCAAGAATTAGCACCTGGGAGAAACCAAGAGAGGGCTTTGTTATGATAAATATTGATGCCAGTTTCAACCCGGATAATTTTACAGGTGGACTAGGTGTGGTTATCAGAGATGATAGTGGTAATTTCATTGCAGCTTGCAATAACCGAATTGATTATGCAATTGACTCAAACACTTTGGAAGCACGGGCTATCTGTAGAGGATTATGTTTAGAAAACGAGGTGGGATGCTCGAAGATCGTTATCCAATCTGACTGCTTACAAGTCATTGAAGCTCTTCAATCGGGAGACTTTACGTCAACGGCAACGGTGGCATACTACGATGATATATATGTTCAAGCATCAACTTTTTCTGGTCGTGTTTTTAGCTTTTGTAATAGGGAAGCTAATAGTGTGGCTGATAGCCTCTCTAGAATTAGTTTTGGATGCACAACCAAATGTTTGGGTTGATGATCCACCTAGTTTTATTCTTTCCGTGTTATTGGATGATGTATCTGTGCTTTGATTAATAAAGCCCTGTTGTTTCCCTCAAAAAAAATAGAAGAGACACAAGGCACATAAAGTTTTTGTGTTGCGTGTAACAACTGCAACATTTTTGGCTTATTTCTATTTATTGTTTGATTACAACTGAATTAACGAGAAAAGTGGATCGTGTGCGAGGCGTGTGGAGCTGCCATCCCAACTCCGCTCATGCATGTCCAGAACTGGCCCACGATGATCTCTAATAGCAAGTTCAATAATGTAGCTCGTTGTTGGCTATAAAAAAAAGACATGTTATCTATAGTCAGCATATACTATAACGATTAACAAAAGCCTCAACCAACTAAGCTAAAATAATGTTCTATCTAGAAAAGATAAGACACTTTATATAATATAAGTAGTGTACGTCTAATTGAAAAGCGTTACCCCATGTACTGTAACGTTTAACAAAAAATGGTGGAATGGAGAGTTGAACTCATGATCAATCTAGATGAACTGATGTCTTAGACCAACTCAGCTAAGACAATATTTTATCTAGAATAGACATAAAATAAGTACCTTGCTTAGGCGCTACATCACGTAGTGTAACGTCCACATTGAAACGGTGCTTAGGACCTGCTTGTCATGCTGGCAAGATGTGTAATGCATTTAGAAGAGTCGCTACCCTATTGAGTATAGCATCTTTGTGTTAGATGTTACTCAAGAGAATTAGACAAGTGAAATTGTTTCTCCGCGAGTTTATTTCATAAATTTCTTTCACATTTGAGTTAATTTTGTGCATTCTACCTATAGAGAGGAGCAGGTGCACACCGCGCAGCTCATCCCAGCCCAGCCCAGCCGCCGCCCCACATAAGCGGAAAAAATGCTGCAGGTGGAGGAGGCGCTGGCGGCCGTGCTGTCCGCAGCGGCGGCCCGCGCCGCCGTGTCGGCCGTGCCGCTGCTCGATGCGCTCGGCCTCGTCCTCGCCGAGGACGCCCGTGCGCCCGACCCCCTCCCTCCCTTCCGCGCGTCCGTCAAGGTCTGTGTCTCTGTCAGTCAACCCCTCCTCCCCTCCCCGCTGCTGCTCCGTGACCGGTTCTAAGGTGAATAACGGCCGACTCGGTCCATCTCTTGCAGGATGGGTACGCCGTGGTGGCCTCCGACGGGCCTGGGGAGTACTCGGTCATCGCGGAGGCGAGGGCCGGCGACGACGCGCTCGGCGTGGTCGTCGCCCCAGGCACCGTCGCGTACGTCACGACTGGAGGTGCGGTGATTACTGCGCCTACGCGCTCTCTCTCTCTCTGGTCTCTGCCGCTTTCCGGTGTTGCGTTCCTGCGGCTGAGCTGATGCGATTGTGGTTGCTGTATTGGGCAGGGCCGATTCCGGACGGCGCGGACGCCGTCGTGCAGGTGGAGGACACCGAGGAGATCGCCGCCGGCCCCGATGGGTCCAAGAGAGTCACGATCTCTGTGCGGGTAGCTGAGGGGCACGATATACGTGGCGTGGTATGCGAACTTTTCGATACTGTTGCTTGCCTTGCTAGTTTTATGTGCCCCCAAGTTCGCGTTGATGCCTTGATGGTTAGCACAGAGTTCTGTGGGAATAAGACTATGGATCTGATGTGGTAGCTACAGTAGACTATGGATTTTACATACTAATTGTTGTTTTGAGTGAATTAACTGTTCTATCTCCATTTCTGGAAACTACAAGTAACGTTTGTTCTTGCTTATAATTTGTACCCGTCTAGGTTAGCATAAATGTATGTCGATTGCCACCACTTTTCTGCAGAACACTCTACTATGAAAAGATTAGTGAAACGTGCTATGCACAATTGGGCATTGTCTATGTTGACTAATGCTTTTGTTTGTAAAAATGGATCACACTCATTTTGGTGAAGTAGTTTTTAGTAAGACCTGCTGTGTTAGGTTTCTAAATATATAATTTGCAGGGATGTGACATAGAGAAAGATTCAGTGGTGCTGAAGTCTGGTGAGATTATAGGTCCTGCCGAAGTTGGGCTACTTGCAACTGTCGGAATAACTACTGTCAAGGTGAATATCTTCTGATTAATGTTCCTGAGTGTGCTAGAGTAAAATGTATAATACAGCATTCTGAGTTTGCGTGTGCAGGCATACCGTCGACCAACCATTGCTGTATTTTCTACGGGGGATGAGTTGGTTGAGCCAGCCACTGCAACTCTCAATCGTGGTCAGGTTATTTCTAATATTCCACAACATTCTCATCTTTTACCCTTCTTTCATTCTTTGCACTCCATATTAACAAGATGTATGACCTCTCTTCTTGAAACTAAATTTTCAGATTCGTGACTCTAACCGGGCCATGCTACTTGCTGCTGCTATTCAGCACAAGTGTAAAGTAGTTGACCTGGGAATTGCCAAAGACACTGAAGAAAGTCTTATGAACCTTATGGATGCAGCTCTACATTCTGATGCTGATATAATCCTTACTTCTGGTGGTGTTTCCATGGGTGATAGAGATCTTGTCAAACCTTGCTTGGCAAGGATGGGTAAAATTCACTTTGAAAAGGTAACTTAGAAAATTCTTTCAGGGGTATTGTGTACCAAGATGCTGTTTAGCAGCATCAAGCCATCAGCCTTATGATTACATTTTTCGTCTTTGCCTATTGGATAACCATTGAAAGCAGTTATATTTGCAAAATAACCCTTCTGAACTTGACACCAGTTCCTCAAGTAATTTTAATTATTTTCTGTATCTGAGCATACAGATTAGTATGAAACCAGGGAAGCCTTTGACATTTGCTGAGATCACATCGAATGACACATCAAAGCCATCCAAAACAGCTCTTGCTTTTGGCTTGCCTGGAAACCCTGTGAGCTGCATGGTTTGCTTCAATCTCTTTGCTGTTCCTGCAATACGCCTTGTCTCTGGTTGGTCAAATCCTCATCTGCAAAGGTAGTCATCCTCATGCCCGTTATTAGTTTTTCTTTCATCATTTTGTTTTTCATATTTTCCACTGATCAGACTTGTTTATAGAGTGCATGCGCGGATATCACATCCTCTAAGAGCAGATCCACATCGTCCTGAGTTTCATCGTGCGGTGATCAGATGGGTGCTTGATGATGGATCTGGTAGGCCAGGGTAAGAGTTATATTTTAACATGGCAGCCCGATGTTCCACAACACCATATCTGATGAAGCATATGTAAATCTCTTTTATTTATTTCTGGCAGTTATGTTGCTGAGAGCACTGGCCAACAAGCTAGTAGCCGCCTCCTAAGTATGAAATCTGCAAATGCCTTGCTGGAAGTGCCATCATCAGGGAAGATATTGGCAGCTGGAGCATCTATCCAAGCTATACTAATATCTGATATAACTATCCCTCCTCTGGATAAGCTGACTGCTGCTTCCAGCCCCCTGTCATCTCATTTTGTTTCTTCTGCAAAAAGTGCTTCGACAGTCGTGCCGCAGGTTGCAGGCTCTCAGAATGCTGAAGTCAAAGTAGCAATTCTGACTGTTAGTGACACTGTTTCTTCTGGAGCAGGCCCCGATAGGAGGTATTTCCTTTCAACACCTTTTTCTTCAGTCTCGAGTTTTATTGCTTGTGATTTGGTTCCCATTCTCTTAAGGAAATTGGGAAGAATAAATCTGCATGTTACTCCTTCCAAAGTACACGCATCCTGATACACCTCTTTGCCTCGAGCTGCAAATAGGTCACTCTTGATGCAAAAAGAACGAGTCAAGTTACTGTTTATTCTTCACATAAGATGGTGATGATTTTCAGTAAGGACTCCATATTTTCACAAATTTATGGTCGTCTCTAGGCCTAAAAATTTGCACTCTTTGCAAAGTATGCGCATCCTGATACACCTATTTGCCCCGAGTTGCAAATGGGTCACTCTTGATGCAAAATGAAAGAGTCAGATTACTGTTGAATCTTCACATAAGATGGTGATGTGTTTCAGTAAGACTCCACATTTCACAAAGTTATTATCATTTCTTGGCCTTAAAATAGTGGATTAAGTATATTTTTAATTTGTAGTTCTTTGTGATATGAATCGTGCTTCCATGAAAAGTAACTTATGGCACTGTTATTTCTTCTCTCTTATCATCACATCTGTAGTGGCCCGAGAGCTGTATCTGTAGTGAACTCGTCGTCAGAGAAATTAGGGGGAGCAACAGTTGTTGCCACTGCTGTAGTTCCAGATGAAGTGGACAAAATCAAGGAGATTCTGGTGAAGTGGAGCGACATTGACCGCGTCAACCTCGTCTTGACCTTAGGTGACGTTTTTGTTTTGAAGAAATTGCTTAAATGGCATGATGTCAAGTTTCAAGTTATTGAGTTGCATGACCCTTGTTTCCTACTCACATGAGCTTTGTACTTGTCACAACGTTCATGCAGGTGGCACTGGCTTCACGCCTAGAGATGTTACGCCAGAAGCAACTAAAGGTGTCATAGAGAAAGAAGCACCTGGCCTTGCATTTGTCATGATTCAGGAGAGTTTGAAGGTAATGTCAACTTTTATTAGAGCCTCTTAGGTTTAACATGTCAATTCACTCTTCCTGGCTATTTCTAGAGATGATAGCCAACAGTACAGCTGACCCAAAAGGCAATTTTTCCTCAGTAGCATTCAGTGTCTTAAACTTAGCAGAATTCAGGTTCTATTGAACTTTACTGACGGGTGCTTGCACTGTGCTGTTTGGTACAGGTGACACCATTTGCGATGCTATCCCGAGCAGCGTGTGGGATAAGAGGATCAACACTTGTACGCCCTGAAACCCCAAAATTCTTCTTCATTACATACACGGTAGATTCTGAAACACTCACTGGAGCTCTCTTTTCAGATCATCAACATGCCAGGCAACCCTAATGCTGTGGCAGAGTGCATGGAGGCTCTTCTGCCGGCGTTGAAGCATGCTATGAAACAGCTGAAGGGCGACAAGAGGGAGAAGAACCCCAAGCACGTACCTCACGCTGAAGCGGCACCCGTGGACCAGTGGGAGCGCAGTTTCAAGGCCGCATCGTCCGGTGGAGGCTGCTCATGCGAACCCTGACTGCGGTTCATCTCATCTACAGTCAGCAGCACGCGCTTTCTGGGAACTCTGCAAGATGAGAATTTGTTTTGTTGGGGATCAAACAGTTACTTTGTGGTCATGTCTGCGTCCAGGTCCAGGCTCAAGTCATGACGGTTTTTGGTTGTACTCTATGGCTGTTACAGACTCTTTTCAGGACTAGTGTGTGTGCTGTTGCAGTTTATATACAAATAAAGCAGTGAAGTGTTTTGGTTCTTGTATCATCGGTTTTCAGTTTGCCTCCTGTATTCAACTGTACCTCGTCAATGTGCTTCATTCTTTTCGTTGACAACGACACGTTCCTCTCTTGGGTTGCCTTAAAGAAACCCTTGCACCTGAAATACATAAAAAGAAAAGCACTACTGGAGGATAGAAACAAGTGAAAGGATGTCCAGACACTGCATTTCAGGCTGCTGAGTGACCCTTCGTCTTCTTCGCCGCCCAGGTTTGCAAACAATGAAAAGTGAAAACAGCCCAGGAGGACAAGTTCTCGCTGTTTGCAGGTCTGAAACAGACCGCACATCCTCTTTTTCCAAATCGTCCTGATTTTTTTTTTTTTGAACATAAAGATATATTAACGATTGAAGAGGTAGCACACCCTATAGCTACGCAGGGTGGGGTGCTACATTGTTCTTTTCTTAGTGTTATAAGTTGACTGTACATGATCTAATCTGGACAACATACATGCATGCGCTGGCACAAGCTATTTGGTTGAACGAACGAAGCCAGCTTTTCATAGAACAGGCACAGGAAAGAGGACTTTACACAAAACAGAATGCTGTGATCTCAGTTGTGTGGGATTGTTTTAGTAGTACTGTAGTTCTTTATGACTCGGTTGACCCAGAGAACGGATGCTAGACTAGATCGTCAGTCAACTTGTCTGCTAGTTTATCTAGTAATGATATGGATGCAATCAATTCTATCTGTAGGAAAAATCACGTCTGTACTAGTTATATCCAGACGTTATGTCTGATTCTGTAGAAAGAGCTTTGCTCGATGACTAGGTCGCTAGACGTCCAACACTAACAAGTGTATTTTATCAAATAATAATAAAGTGATGCATCATATCCTCTCTATTCTGAATAGGTTCATGCTTACGATTTGTCAGTCTTTCTGCAGTCGAATCCAAATACATTTCCAACAGGAACTCACCTAATTATTATTCGTAAAACGATACAGATTACACTGCCTCATGTGGCCTAGATACCTAGCCCTGCCACTCTCCTTACCTAATACATGACCTCAAAAGGTAATACATGTTAATGGCACTACGAACTATGAAGTCCATTGCTTGTACAAGAAAATTTTACATATCCCTGCATTGGCACCCGGATGCCGTGCATCAACCTTAGAACAACACAACCATCAGAGTGAGAATCTCATCTTCTTGGTTGGAAGCTACATCATCAGTATCTTCTCCAATGGCCATCTCAGTATCGTAGCAGTGCGAATGATGTTCTTCAACGGAAGGACAACAGGAACCCAGGCATCCCTACTTGGAGAAAAACCAAACCGCCTTAGTTTTCTTCTATCTCCTTTTGACTGGAGTTCTCGATCTGGAGCGCTTCTTCCTGTGATGATTAGAAACAGTTTAATAAATGGAATGATCTTACTGTGCAGGTGTTGTAGCACACACAGGGCTCCAGGTTAACTGAATACGCATTCCCGACAAGGTCAGGATGAAGCAGATGGAGTGTCAACCTTGCCACTGGACTCCAGGACAAAATAAAATTCAAAAGGTCCCGGACTTGTAAACCTTAAAATGTAGTTTTGTGCTTAAGTGCTTGTTCTACTATATATTCTCTGAATTCCAAGTTGACGCAAAACACAGACATTACAGAAAAGCATGCAAATTTTACATTCTAATAAAAGGTATCTTATAAAATTCCAAACCCAATTTTTCATGAGAACCTATAGCTTAACCCTTAATATCCTGAAAATCTCTAGTGTCTCCTCTCTTTTATGGTACTGTTTGCATTAAATCATTTCCCAGAAATCAGCTAAAGCAAGTTTGAAAATACCACACTTTCAATCTATAAATTGCTGAAAATTGACATCACAATATCACCTGGAACAATGTAATGACAAAGAAAGAACCAATTAATCGCTTACCTCTCGGCAGATGAATAAGGTGAATGCCTGCGGTGAGAATGCTTGCTATGTGGAGACCGCGAAACTCGTCTAGAGATGAAACATAATACTAAATGGGTAAGTTTAAGGATCAATGATATATGAACCTGGTGCTTCTTCACTCAGAGGAGTCCTGCTTGCTTATTCATATCAAATTGACAAGGAATAGGAGTAAACAATTCCTACATTATTCAGCTTTTGAGGTACTGCTTACAGAGAACACGACTATGAAGAAACACAGAGTAACACAGTTCTAGTAAACATAACACCGAATTTCACTGATGTTTCAGAGCCTAGACCTTCATGGGAGAAATGGGATTGATGTATATAGCATAACTCTGGTTATTCGTGACTAAAAATGTCGATGTATCACATAACTTATTGTGTAAATATTGGCTAAGATCAGCAAAACTATCAGTGTTAACCTTACAATAGTTCTGTGAACTTGTTGGAGATAACTAGCAAATGTCTGCCATCATTAATATGTATTACAGAGAAGGGAGTATACTGATATACCTGTTCCTAGATTTTGGAGGTGAAGGGGACATGCTATTTTTACGTGAATGACTCTTTCTGCAGCAGAAAATAGAGTAATGGAGTAATCAATATACAAGAGCATGGGCAATTCATAAACTGATGCATGCTAAACATTATGTAAAGAGTAACATCATTACCTTTTCGCATTATCAGAAGGCTCGTCACTTGAAGCACTCCCTCGAACATGTGAACTCTCATTCCTAGTACGACTTCTCCCACTTGGTGATCGTGACCTTCTACTGCTGTGGCTAGCTGAGCTCCTCGTAGTTTGCCTTGACCTATCGTCATTCCCATCTTTTCCTTTCTCTCCTCTTCTATCAGCAGCATCCCTCTTTCTCTCTCTTGCGTCTTTCCGATCTTCTTTGGCATCATCCCATCTGTCTGATCCATGTTTTGAATACCTGCCAGAGCCTTTTTCCTCTTTGAAGCTACTTTTTTTATCAATACTTCCACGCACATCATGTTTGTCACCATCACTGAACTTTTCAGGTCTAGAAGATTCAGAGTCTTTTCCATTGACAACCTTCGCCTCTTTTTTAAGATCTTCCTCATGGCTGTTCCTGTCTAAACGGCTTTGTGTGCTCTCCACATTATTGTTTTCAGTAGGATGGCCAGAAGAGGGCTTTCCATTTTCAAAATCTATCTCTGTATGTCCATGTGCCTTTTCATTTGTTTTACGAATAATCCCCATTGACCGAGTGGAAGTTTTGGCATCTCCATTCTGGGTGTCATGAATACTTAGCTCCTTTTCAGATTCTCTGTTTGGCCTTCCTTGAGATCCCACTTCACTAGATCTATGATTTTCTCCAGATGAAACACTTTGGACTGAAGCAATACTTTCAGTATTATTCATGTGCCGTTCCCCATCAATGTTTTTCTCTGCTACAATGTGATTATTCATCAAAGTTAATAAAATTTTCCTTGTTTAGAATCTTAATAAATTTTGGGAAACCATGTGTTATGAATGTTTTTCAAGAACTTACTTTTTTCAGGATGAGCTGCACCAACTTTAATTTCAGATGATAAATTTGAAATTAAACTCTTACCATCACCGTCACCATCATCATCCTCATCATCTGAATCATAACTAGCAAGACCAAGAAGAGCACCTTTAGGAGAACTTAACCCAGTACCATCAGAACGATCAATAGAGCTAACACTGGTTGGCTTAGCAGTGACAACAACTTTGGCAGTGGTCTTGACTTTTGATTCTCCCAGATCAGGCTCCTTTGAGCTAGAGACACCAGTGGTCTCATTTGCTGCAAACAGATGCAATTATCAGTAATGTGATATATATATTTCCTTTACATTTAGAATAGTTCACCCACGTTCATCTGATGAATCATCTTCATTCATAACTTTGGTCGCGATCTCATCAAAAAGATCATCAGTAACCTGGAAATAGCAAAAGTTAGAAGTAAGAAAATGGCAGTATGGTTGTGTTTCTTAGAACAGAAGTCCATGTAATGTTAAACCAAGTTAAATAACCTCCATGCAAAGAAATAACCTTTAGAAGAACTTCTGTCAACACACGCTTAATTTCAAGGTTGATTGCTGCCGTCCGGGCCATCGCGATTTCATCCTGCAAATGATTCAAGTCCAGTACATCGATTCCAAATGAGGGTCATGTTAATATCCAAATTGAGTATGAAAAGGAACAAAGGCCAGCTCATTGTTCAACTGCGTTTTTTGCTTATCCCCTCAAAAAAATACTACTCCCTCCGATCCATAATAAGTGTCGCTCAGTTAGTACAAAGTTTGTACTAGCATAGTACAAAATGAGTGACACTTATTATGAACCGGAGGGAGTAACAAAGTTAGATTTCCTTTAAGCACAATAGCTTTCAGTAACTAGCACAGGGTCTGTTTCTCCCAGATCCAAAGAAGCGAACATGTGTACATACGAAAATAATACGCTGCTTTGGAAAATTAATTTTAAAAAATAGGAGAATTGACAGTACAGTAATACTCCCCCCGTCCCAAAATATAAGGCGCCTAAGGATTAGTTAAAAGTCAACGTTTTCTATGTTTGACCAAGATTATACACAAAAATATAAACATTTACAATACTGAATCAATATCAATATATTCTCCATAAAGTATATTTTCTTAATGTGTCTATTCAATAACGCAGATGTAGATATTTTTTCTTAAATATTTGGTCAAAGTTACTAAGATTTGACTTTTAACTAATCCTTAGGTGCCTTATATTTTGGGACGGAGGGAGTACAGTATGACAAGCAGCCGTGAGTCTTGAAGACTAGTAAATACTACTTATCCAGGTTGATTCACTGGCAATACAAATCTGGAAATATTGCCACATAGACGGGCCATTTCTCCCACTATTGCGAAATCCAATTGTTCTTCACAAATCACTACATGACCAAATTGACAAAACTCATACTATAGAAGATTACAGTAAATTTTGTTTATTCTCAAAGCCATTAGGCACTAGCCTCCACTCATCTAACAGCCCAACCTTTAAACTAGGTCACTTTGATTTACAAAAGTTTTATCCAGAAATCATTCTGTATTTGAAGTCCTCGCGCTAGCGCTACTAATTTAGCTTTGAACTCATTAACTTGGAGATGGTACTAGTCGTACTGAAATAAATCATTAGGGTGGAATTTGCATGCAAATGAACCACAATAGGGAAAATTAGCTAACAGGTACTGCACTAGTGATACTAATAAAACAGTAAAGAGCACCTCATCATCTTCATCGTCTTCGGTTGATTTAGCTGAACCAATGCTTCTGCTATCAGTTTGGTCAGCTTTTTTTGGTGGTTCTTCAGCATCTTCAGATTCCATGTAATCGGAATTCGTCGAGTGTTGCACTGAAGCACTCACTGGAGTAGATTTTTTCTTTAGAAGTTCTTCTCGAAGCCAGTTAGGTACTGGAGGCTGGTACATAATCGAACATGAGAGTCAGTTGAAGTTTAAAGGCTATGATGATTAGGAAAGGATATGCATTGCCAGACACAACGAAAACCTACTTTCTTTGACCGTTCTGCAAAAAAGGGGTTTGAATCTGTAGGGAAAACTTCAGTTAGACTAGGAACACCAAATGCTGCAGGCGGAACATAGTTTGAACCAGAGAGTGCTCCAAAGAGTGGCCCAGTATGCAAAGAAGGATCCATCTGTAACAGAATAAAAATAAGTACCACTGTATCAATGATGTGAGAGGTCATAACAGAGTAATAAACTACAGATATATAAACCTGTGATGCTTGTGGTGGTACTGGAGCTTGAGGAAAATATCCAACTGAAGCAGATGGGCCCCATGATTGAGTTGATGTTGAAACTGTACCATGTTCAGACACTGCTATTGGAACAGTAGAACTCATATTTATCGTTTGATGTATTGCCATATCAGGAGCTTTCCTGCTATCAAATTCCAAAGGCTGGTCACTGGGATCAGCCACCATCCTGTAAGACTGTATACCATGCCCAGGCACACTAGGAGGTCCTCGAGGAAATCCATCTTGAACTGATGGGGCAGTTAGAGATGTCTGAGCTTGTGGGCTTGGATATTGATGCATAGCATTCCCATTACCTGTTATTGGATGGCATAGTCAAAATCTACTAGTATCAAAGCCTCAGCAGAATACATATCAGTATTAACCAAATATAAGGCGAACCGCCTAGTAATTAAGGGTTTCAGCATGAATGTTTGCAGGAGACACAAACATTCCATCTCTTCAAAACGAAAAAGGATGATGGATCAAATACATTTGTTTATCATTCTGAGCTATACGGAATTATAAGAACCTAGAAAAGCTACACATGTTATACAATTGTATTCACCGAAAACTTGATATAATCAGAGTCATTGGAAAAAGAAACACAAGCACCATGGTGCATGCAAGCACTAATTTGGCTCGGCACCTGCCATTTCTTGCTCCGTTTGAGGCCAGCAAAAACAGATACATCCAACACACTGCCTCAAAGTACAACATGGATGATGTATAAACAGCTAATGTGGCTACAATATCACGAGATAGGAAGTGCCAAAGTGCAATATACCCCCTCTGTTCTAAAACAAGTGACGCTTTAGAATTTTCAGTCTTTATGCAATTGAACTGAATGCATATCCAGCAGGGATACACCTAATTATGACTCAGGCTACACAAGCAAATTAAATTGCCAAGCAAGGCATACCTTGAGCAGAAGAATAATTATAAGATACCTCCTGCTCATAGATGGATGGAAATGGACCAAAACTCTTCTGTGGTGGCGCCATTGGACCTCTATCTGCAATTTCATCTTCAGATCCGTTCTGAAACTTACATATCCATCTGTAAAATATATTGAGCAAGAGCAACAAGACATGTTACCTTGCAAATAGTTCATTTCCGTCTGTTGACCTGTCATTTGAAATGACAACTGGTCGCTACTTGATTGTGGGACTGGTGGGTGACCAGCTGCTTGCTGATACTGATCATTGTGACCATAATGGTGAACTTCTGTTCTACCCGTGGGTATGACATGCTGCTGAATCTGGTGGTTCTCTGAAACAACAGATTTAGCAGCAGCCCATTCCTTCGCCTTTGTGGCCCAATCGTCCTCATTGGCAAGCCCTTCGAGTTGATTTGTTTTTAGAAATTTAATCATCATAACAAACTAGCCAATTTATTATTTGCAAGTGATTTTTCTGCTCCAAGGAGCCTTTTTAAGTTGACTACCCTACTGTAGAGAACCAAAATTTCATTATAAGTCGACAAACTAACAAAGTACAAGCCAATTCATTTGCTACACCAAAAATCAATAAAAACGACAAAGCTTGGGATGAACTTATTGTGTACAGAAGTATGAGTCGAAGATCAGAAGCCAGGGTTATGTAGGAAAGGACGTGCATTAATGGTAATAGACAAAAAAGAACGAGTGTAACTGACCACCCAAACAACAGTGACACACAGGATATTTGAATAAATGTAGTAAATGCATAGACAGTTCACAGTATTTGTCAAATTGTTAAGCACACCTATTCATAGAGTAAGAATTTTTTTCTGACACAAACGTTGCATCAAAATACCCACACATAGCGTAAAAGATGTTCCACATCAGTATCAACACAAGCTACAGAAGCCTAGTTTGGATCACCTCACCATATTCTTTACCTGTAAATTATGTATTAAATAACATAGGCTTGAATGATATTGACAAACCTGCGTATCCATGGTTTTGAGCCCATGGCGGATTCGGCCATGCCTACAAAATAAGAAATGTCCAATTGCCAAGTCACAAGAAACTTCATGTGCAATGGAAGAATGTAACAAATAAGAAAATGAAACAAAAAGTCACATCTGTCTTAAAACTCAAAATCAGAAAAACATGCAGCCTTTTGGCTTAAAATTTGATGTCAACTGAATAATCCTCACTAAAATGCAGGATAAATGAATCATAAGATTGATGTGGTCGCTTAGTTGTACGGGCCGAAGGAAAAAAATATGTTTAGCCTAACGATTTTCCAAAAAATTACAAATCGAAGCCCATAGGCGACTCGGTGGTGAGGGACTTTGCCAAAACAATTTCTTGCCAATCGCCTATCAGGGATACAGCAACTAAGCCACAGACTGCACAATATCACGAAACCACCCCCTTATTAACCCACCCTCCATCCAACCATGATACCGACATCGGGCCACACAACGCACAAGCCTCTATAAATCGAGCGGAATCACAAAACCACTATAAGTTTTTAACATGCTTCCCCCCTAAACCCTAGGACCAACAACGGACGTTCGCTCCGAATCCTAACACGAAATCAGCTACCAATGCTCCTTCCTGATTGTTCACGTATCACCAATCTTAGGTTTCAGAAACAGAGAGTGGGTGACGCCAACATACCTGTCCCGGCGGTGGAGGCGGGTAGCTCGAAGGCGGGGGCTGGGCGGCAGCGTGATGAGGAGGCCAGGGGTTCCCGGACGAGGGAGGCGGCGGCTGCATCTGCTGCATCGGTGGGGGAGGGTGCTGGTACGCGTACGGCGGAGGCGGAGGCTGGTGATGGTGGTCAGGGGGCGGGGGCCCCCACTGGTGGTGCTGGGGAGGGTAGGGGTGGTTGGGGTGGGGAGGGTGGTACGGCGGTGCAGGACCCGGGTGCCAGTGGGGGGTCGGGTGGGAGGAAGGAGGGGGCTGCGGCGGGGCGTCGCCGGAGGCGGCGAAGTGGCGCTGGTGGTGGTACGCGTCCATGGAGGCGGTCAGACGGAGAGGAAGGGAGACCGAACACGGGGGAACAAGGCTCAACGAGCTACGGGTTGGTCCAAGTCTGGTGGATTCGTCGGGTTTGCTTTGTCATGTGGAGCACGGATTGGTGCCAGACCAGAAGAGCTACGGGCTGGGCCCGCTTGTACAGGTAGGCAATGGACGCTGTTGGCCCAGATGTAAATGCGGAGTACAGGGCACGTCGTGTTTTCGGCGTGCATATTCGTGGCGCAGATTAGTAAATAATCCTAAACTCGATCCGTATTACAAAATCTAAATAAACATGGGAAGAACAGTATGGAATAATTTAAGTGTAATTAGATCAAAATACATGCCTAAATCTACCTCTAATGCTACCTCTAAGTCTACCCAGTGGCGACCACCGGAGCTCCGGCGTCATGGAGCTCCCATCGTGGCCCTAAGCCCCTCCGCCAGTGCCGTCACCCATGGCGGGCGCGCTTCACAGTGTGATGCTGCGCCTGCATGGCGGAGAAGGCCGCCATCGTCTCGGGGATCTCCGTGACCTCGCGGGCGTTCATCTCCGTCGCCGTAGCCTCGGGCGCCGCGTAGGCCTCAGCGAGGGCGGTGGTCTTCTCGTCGTCGTCGTAGGCGAAGACGAGGCCCGCGTTGCGGCCCGTGTTGCGCACCGCTGGTGCGGGAGCAGGACCGTGCGGAGCCGGCACGTGGACGAGCTCCGAGAGCTCGCGGTAGTACCGCCCGTCGGGCGCGTACTCCGCAAGCGATGGCGGCGGGTACACGCCGCGGTTGCTCCGGTTCTTCGCGATGTGGCGGCGGGCATCGACCATGCGGACCCAGGACACCCACGCGGCCGGATCGTAGCCATAGTCGTGCCCGCCATTGCCATGGCCGAGGCGCCCGCCCGAGCCGGCGCATCCCCTGATCCGTCCCCACCAGCCGGCGCCGCCTCAATCTCCTCCGTCACCGTCGGGCGATACCGCACCCACACAGCCTCCCCCTTGACCTACGCGGAGGCTCATCTCGCCCTAATCGTCATGGCAACCAAATGTGACGGCATGTGCGCAGAATAAGGTTTCACCCTTTTCCGCCGCACCAAGATAATAGGGGTTGGGGGAACCGATTAACGGCCCCCCGTGAAAATGTATTACGACCCAGGCCTTTTACGGGCTCTGCTCGACGCTGTTTCCGTTTCGGCCCGTAAATTCACCAGAATTATACGGATTTGACCCCTTTTGCGGGATGTGCTAGTCTTGCTCCAAAGGGCCTATGTGTGCAAGAAATATATATCCACTAAAAATGTGAGCAATTCTCACAAAGAAAGTGAGCACGGAAGTTTGCAACCACTAGCGGGAGTTTGTTAGACAATGTAATAGGTGTTATTTCATGTGTGTTTCTAGCTGTACGTTGAGTACGAGTTGGTCTTGAGTCGGTCTTGTATTGTATCCAAACTCTGTAATATGTTGCCCTTTGAGGCGCCTATATTAACACGCAACCCGTGCCAACAATGCACGGTTCACGCCCCAAACCATAGGTTCTGACATGGTATCAGAGCATTCGTCTTCCCTCTAGCCACCGACACAAAACCCTAAGAAAAACTCGTCGCCGCTATAGCCCTGTTGTCGCCGCCATACACCCAAGCACGTCACCATCCAAAGCCTATACACGACCTAAGCCACGATCTGTCGCGCCCGCTCTCGGGTGTCGCCGCAATCAAGCCAAGATCTCCAAAACCAAAACCAAAACCAAGCCAAAACACACGATCCAAAAAAAACTCTCTACCGCCGCGCCTGTTGCCGCCGCCGCATCGAACCAAGTAAAGTCGCCGCCGTCGCGGATCCTCTGCCACCGCCGCGTCCAAGATCTCCTTCAACATGTCATCTTCATCGTCCACGTCCACTACTGATCTAGCTGCTGCGCTCGGATCCCCTCCGTCGCAGTTGCTCACGCGCGAGAACGCGCTGATCTGGAAAGCACTCGTCATCCCAGCTCTCTGTGGCACCCGCGTCCTTGATCTTGTCGAGGTATCTGAGGTGGTGCCGAAGAAGATCCTGGAGAAGGAAGACATCAACAAAAAAAGGTGACCATCGAGAATCCAGAGTACACCTCCTGGATTGCCGTGATCAGCAAGTGCTCCGCTGGCTCCTCAACGATCTCTCCCCAGATGTGATTGCACATGTTGTCAGTCTTGAAACCAGCACCGAGGCTTGGACTGCCATCAATGCCCACGTCTCCTCTACGTCCAAGACTCGTGTCCAGCAGCTGCGTTCTGTCCTCAATGACACCCGCAAGAACGATCTTTCCGCAGAAAAGTACTTCTCCAAGATGAAGTGTATTGCATCTGAGCTGACGGTTGTTGGTAAGCCACTTGATTATGATGAGATGATTTGGTATGTTCTCAAAGGCCTCGGTAGTCACTACAACACTCTGCATACTGCTATCAATGCTAACCCTGCCACGACACTTGATGATTTGTTGAGCCCTGATCGCATGAACAAGTCAGAAGAGGGCAGCTTCTCCTCCTCGGTCAACGTTGTCCGCCGTGGTGGCGTCCCTGGCAACCCGCCTCTACCTCCACAGTGTGGTCGCCCTCAGGATGAACGCCCTCGCTATGATGAGAGGGGCCGCGGCGATGACCGTCGCCGGCCTCAGGACTACCGTCAGCAAGACTACCGCCCTCGCTATGATGACCACGATCTCTGTGACTGGCACGATCGTCGTGATGACCAGGTACGTCGTGATGGAGGCGGATATCAGGGGCGCCGCTATGATGATGATCAGGGACGCCGTTGTAACACCCTCAGGATCGGCCCTATGCAAGTTTTAGCGCTTCCCGCCAAACCCGCATAGAAACGATTCAAAGGTGCCCACCAGGCACTTTTGTGCGGGTGGAAAACGAAGTAATATCATTACACAATAGTCCTCGATGGAACCGACAAAACATATATACATCAACGACTCAACGAGTCAAGAATACATATATACAGTACAAAGATCCAAATCACCTTGAAAACGATACAGCGTCCGAGTACGGATAAGATGCAAATTGAGCTAAGAACCCTGAAGAATAACCAATGGCTTCCATAACCCTTCCCAGGCCAAGCCGGAAGGGTAACCCTGCTAACGACGTCGATCTCAAAACCTGCTAAAAACAAAAGGGGTGCCGACAAAGGGCAAAGGAAAAAGAGAGGTCAAGATCGAGGCCAAGACACGGCGAGACTAGAATTGGGTCCTCGCATACATAGGTATGGTGGATCGAAGCGCAAAGCATGCACTAAACAACCTATAGAGACTCGAGATAACTGTCGGCTATCAGAGAGGGATAAGAAAGACCTATTCGGAACCAACCTGATTCTACCACCAAACATACCCATCCTGGTATTTCCTCCTCGAGACCAAACGAGGAAGTCAACCGAGGAACTCACACGGTTGGCAGTTTTATTTATTCAGTTATCGTTGCAACAATTACTAGTCAGGTATAGATAGTCCTCCTGATATAATAAGCTGTGGGCACTTTTAATTAACCATTCCATTGTAGTTGCAACACTTATTAGTCAGATACAATTAGCATGAGATATTCCAAACCCAGCAATTGTTGGTACTTTTATTTATCCATTCCGTTGTAGTGAAGTTGATTACTAGTCATATCGGATACAAGTCAAATTATAACAGTAAACTTTAGTTATAGTTGTCTATGATCGAGAACTGTGCTCCAAGTCGTCCATAACCGCGAACACGGCTTCTCGAAAAGATTTAACCCTACAGGGGTGCACCAAAGTTTTCACACGCACCTACACCATTTTTGTCAGATCAGGTAGGTACAAGATCACAAAACATACAACCAACGGTATGTCGACGGGGTTTCGGACACAACGTTTCCCAGACCCAAAGTAAGCACATGGGGGCCACCCCACTAAGCTACCCGCAACGAAGTCGGCCGGTCTTCGAGACGGACCCAGGGTTTGTGACAATGGTCAGAACGATCGGGAACCCGAAAGTGTGACTGGGCTTGTCGATACGCGAAAATATT
Source organism: Avena longiglumis (assembly GCA_030063025.1). NCBI lineage: Eukaryota > Viridiplantae > Streptophyta > Magnoliopsida > Poales > Poaceae > Avena > Avena longiglumis. The sequence goes on from CP125976.1 coordinate 54,168,537, forward strand.
CCACATTGGTTCCAAATAGCATCAGCGCCCACGCAGCAATCATAAATAAAGCAAGAAAGCATGACATAAGTACAAGATAGTAATAAAGCCCAACTACTTGTGGCCCCGACAAGATTTTGAAATCAGGTACTAATCGATGGGGGTGCCCACACACCCCACCTGTGGTTAGCGCGCTCGATCTCGGAATAGGTGTCAAGAACTCGGGGTCCTATGGGACACCAATGAGCGGTTAAAAACCAAATATTGTATATTACCCACCGGTGCCTCTGCATTTACCTACTTTCAATTTTAGTTATTAAACAGTAATTAAATCCATGATCATCTCCAACATTAAACATGTGGCAATACTCTAACAACTGTGGTACTTGAAAACACGCAACAGCACTTGAGCAAGCGACTACGACATGCAAGTCCAACTATCTACCAAACAACAGGTAATAGGATGTGACCAAGGCAATATAAGGCTGCAAGGGATATCCCGGATATGAAAACTAGAGCATCGCAACACAGATAGCAATAGATCAACAGGAGGAAATAAAAACTATAAAAGTAAAATAGGTAGAAAGGGGGAGAATGCTCGTCTGAAAAACATTGCCGAAGTTTCATAACCGAAGAACTTGTCGAAGCTCACAACATCTCATCGTCCTATCCGGAAAGAAGCAAAACACTAAAAGAAAACAAGCGATGCAACAATTACAACTAATGCGAATGAGCCGGCATGATCATGATATGATGCATGACATGGCAAGTTAATGATACAAACTATGTCGAAAAGGTATTAGGTGCATAGTACATTGATGATATGGCATTCATGAGGCATTATTACTAAGAAACAATTGGTTTCCAATTTTATTTATCATGTTTTTCTTGCATAAACAGTACTGATTATAAAACTGATCTTAATGCATGATACAAATGATAACATGGATATCATGGTTGGAGAGGTCTCGTCGCGCTGATCGATTTAGACATATCATTTGTCGAATTCGGAGTTACAGATTAAAAGTTATGCAATAATTAAGAAACGACAATTTATTAGTATTTAGTAATTCGAAATTTTTAAATTGCTCAAATGATATTATGGATAGTATATTCACAATCCTCATGTCATTCTGATTCAAAATCATATATTATACTTATTATTTGGAAATACAAAATTTAACTATTATTAAAGTCAAATATATAAAAGAGGGGTCAAAGTCAAAGGTTTGACTGATTTGAAACAGATCTAAAAGAGTTGAATTTGCATTTGAATTCATCTACAAAAACAGGGCACATTTCATATTAGGAAAAATTCAAATTCTAAATCATTTAAAAGTTACAAGTGAATTCATATAAAATCAAATCCTGTTTTTTATTTCGAATTTAGATAGTAGTCGGACTTTCCTCACTCGTGCTGAAGCTACGCCGGGACACAGACAGGTGGGGACAAGGGAACCGCGGGGCCACGCACGCGCAGGCCAGCTGGGAGCCGACACGTGGGCAGTCCAGGGCTGGGGTGGGTGATTTTGCAAAGCACAGGGGGCTTTGAGTAAAACGTTCAAGGCCTAACCGATAAAACTGAAGATTGGGTCAGACGAAGCTGCTAGCTAACTCGGTTTTGCAACGAATATGGCGAGCGATCTACTACGAATTTCGCCATGACGCAAAAATGAAAGATGAAGAGGGATGATAGGGCTACAACTTTCGTGTTTGGGGTTTCTCCGGAGGAGGGCTCGATCGTCGGGAAAAACGCCGAATGGGCGCCATGAGACCGATTTGCACTAAGATACAGAGAACATCTCATTCTGAACTTTGCGGTAGCAGGCGTGTACCGAGCGGGGTTTCTAATGACGACGATGGCGATTACGCTATGGAGATGATGCAAGGAGGAAGGGGGCGGAGAATTGAACCTCACCTCAATCAATTCCAGCCGGAATCGGGTTCGGGGGATGGAAGAAGATGGACAGGCGATGGCGGGGAGGGACGGCTGCTCTTGGTCGCGAACATGAAGAAGAGAAGGCGCCGCATAGCGGCGGCCTCTCCCTCTGCGGCCCGGAGGCTACGACACGGGAAGAATCAGCATGGCTTGTAGGTGCTCGATGTTGGCGGCAGCGGAGTTCGGGGCGGCTTGCTATGAGAAAAGGAAATAGAGGGAGAGAGTGGCGCTAGGTAGAGGAAGGGAATGGCGACGCATGGGAGGAAAGGTTAGGGTTTGCTGGGGCTAGGAAGGGATAAGAAGGGGAGGTGGTGACGCGGATGACGGGAGGGGCGACGGGCACCTGCTCCATCCGTCGGGGCACACATAGAGGAAGGGACGGCGCTGGGAGAGAAAAGCGATGTGACGTCGCGAAGGGTACCAGGCCGTGGAGGAAGGTGGTAGGGGAGGTGTGTGTGTAGGCTCTTTGCTCTCTCTTGGGCTGCGGCTAGGTAGGTTCTTAGCTTTTTTTTTGTTCAATTATTTTGTTTTATGTTTATTTTTAGCCAGTTGTAAGAAAGCATCTTATTCAAACTATTTTGAATCTTTGTAGGGATTTTTGAACAAAGGTGTCTAGGGAAACAAAATAGAGTCGAGGGAATTAGCATATGGGAAAGAGAGGATGCCCACATACATAATGCGTATGTGTCAATTTGGGCAGTTTACTAGATTAGAGGATGTAGGGGTTTAGAAAAAGAATAAAATCATTTGATAAAATATGGAACCCTAGCAATGGGTTCCCACATTATAGAATACAAAATAGGAATACCAAAGAGGGAGAGGGAGGTATTGGTGATAGTATTAATACAAGGAAGATGAAACCAATGCAAGCATGATATGATGCTCAAATGTAAGGTGGCATGATGACATGAGCATGATATCATGATGATGCACGAAACAAAAACAACAAGCGATTTTCTAGTAGTGGTTTTATCCGGGGTGCTACAGCCGTGATGAGCGCCCTCGTCGTCGTGATGATGGTGGTCGGCGTCGTGATCGCCAACCCACCAAGTATGTGGATACCACATGCCAAATTTGTTTTATTCATGGCCACCCCACTCGAGATTGTTGGTGCCATTATAGTGATGACCGTGGTAATGGGAAAGATTATGCCAACAATGCCAACAAGGGTGATAGTTTTGCTGGAGTTGACTCAAACTGGTACTATGACACTGGAGCTACTGATCATATCACTGGTGAACTGAGCAAGCTATCTACACATGATGCTTATCATGGGCAGGACCGTTTCCGCACTGCTGAAGGCACATGTATGCACATTAGTCATATTGGTCATTCAACTTTGCGCGCCCTTCATAATGATTTTCAACTCAATTCCATATTTCATGTCCCTAGTGCATCCAAGAATCTTCTATTTGTTCATAAATTTACTCTTGATAATCACGTTTATATTGAATTTTATCCTTTTTTTCTTTTTGATCAAGGACCAAGCAACACACAGAATTCTGTTTAGAGTCCCTTGCTATGGAGGCCTCTATCCCTTGATGCCCATATCCAATGAATCCTCCAAGCACGCATTCATCACCATAAATCCGTCATCCTCTACATGGCATCACCGTTTAGGACATCCTTCTTCATTTGTGGTTCAACAAGTTCTTAGGAAAAATAAATTAGTTTACACCCCAGAGATTACTCCATATGTTTGTGACTCTTGTTAGTTGGCCAAGAGCTACGAGTTGCCATATCCCACCTCTACCAGTAGGTCTACTGTTCCTTTGGCACAGGTGTTTTCTGATGTATGGGGTCCTGCTCCCCTCTCTGCTGGGAAACATGCATATTATGTAAGCTTTATTGATGACTTTAGCAAATTTACTTGGATTTTTTTTGCATAAAAATCATTCTGATGTTTATCAAGCCTTCTTGAATTATCAACAATATGTTGAGCGCAAGTTTGATAGGAAGATTATCACTATGCAAACTGATTGGGGGGTGAGTATGAGAAACTCAATGCCTTCTTTCAAAAAGTTGGCATCACCCACCATGTATCTTGTCCTCATGCTCATTAGCAAAATGGTTCAGCTGAAAGAAAACATCGTCACATAGTTGAAGTGGGTCTTGCCTTGCTTGCAAATGCATCTATGCCTCTAAAATATTGGGATGAAGCCTTCCTTACAGCCACCTTTCTCATAAACTTGCTCCCTAGCAAAACTATAAACCTTGAAACTCCTACTGAACGTATTCTTCATATTGCTCCCAATTATGAGGCGTTTAGAATCTTTGGTTGTGCCTGTTGGACTGTAACACCCTCAGAATCGGCCTTATGCAAGTTTTAGCAAAACTCGCCAAACCCGCATAGAAACGATTCGAAGGTGCCCACCAGGCACTTTCGTGCGGGTGGAAAGCAAAGTAATAACATTACACAACAGTCCTCGATGGGACCCACAGAACAGATACATATATAACGGCGACTCCATGAGTCAAGAATACAAATATAATATACAAGATCCAAATCACCTTGAAAACGATAGAGCGTCCAGCTACGGACAAGATGCAAATGGGGCTAAGAGCCCTGAAGAATAACCAATGGCGTCCATAACCCAAGCCGTAAGGGTAACCGCTAACGGCGTCGATCTCAAAACCTGTTTAAACAAAGGGGTGCGGCAAGGGCAAAGGAAAAAGAAGGAGCGTCGATCGAGGCCGCAACCGCTAGGCTAGAATTCGGAGGTCCTCGCCTACATAGGTATGGTGGATGAGCGGCAAAGATGCACTAACAACCTATAGAGACTCGACACAATGGCGACTATCGAGAGGGGTAAGAAAGACCTATTCGATCCAACCCGATACTAGCATCAAACAAACCCATCTGGCGTTTCCCCTCGAGACCTTCGAGAAGTCAACCGAGGAACTCACAGTTGGCGATTTACTTATTCATTATAGTTGCAAAGAATTACTAGTCGAAGTTTAGATAATCGTCACGATAAAGGAAGCGATGGGCACTTTTAGTTAATCATTCCGTTATATTGGCATCACTTACTAGTCGATTCAATTAGCATGAGATAACCCAAAACCAGCCGTTGTTGGTACTTTTACTTAACATTCGATGTAGTGAAGTCGATTACTAATCATATCGAAACAAGTCAATTTAAAACAATGAACTTTAGTTATAGTTGTCTATGATCAAGCACTGTGCTCCAAGTCGTCCATAACCGCGGACACGGCTTCTCGAAAGATTTAACCTGGTGCACCAAAGTATCCACGAGCACTTCCCTTTTTGCGGTCGGTTAACATACACCCATCGGTATGTCGGCGGGGCCTAAGTCACGACGTTCCGGACACAAAGCAAGTACATGGGGCCACCCGAGTCGACACCAACGAGTCGGCCGGTCTCCGAGACGACTCGGGGTTTGGGTGGACGGCGGTGGCGAGATGCCCCAAACGGGAGACACCAACGTGTCCCGATCCTAAGTGCTCCTCGCACAAACGTAAATAAAGCGGTAAACATGGCATAAGTACAGGATAGTAAATAAATCCTCAAACTAGTTGTGGCCCCAGACAATACTTTGAAATCGTAATAATCAATGGGGCCCATATCTCCCCACCGTGGTTAGTGCGCTCGATCTCTAACAGTGTCAAGAACTCGGGTCCACGGGACACAAGTGGCGATCGAACCAAATCTTACCTATCACCCACCGATGCCTCTGCTTAATTCAATTTTTGTTGTTAAACAGGAATTAAAGTGAACAATAAGTAAACCATGATCATATCCAACGTCAACATGCGGCAATCCTCCAACAACTGTGGTACTTGACGACAAGCAAAACACTAGAGCAAGCGACTACGTCACGCGGGTCCAACTATCTACCAAACAACAGGTAATAGGAGGTGTCCAAGGCGATATAGGGCTGCAAGGGAGACACGGGTACGAAATCTAGAGCATCGCAACACGTATAGCAAAGATCAACAGGGAAGTAAATACTAGCAAAGTAAGATAGGTAGAAAGGGAGATGCTACGAAAACATTGCCGAAGGTTCATCCGAAGATCGAGACGGAGCTCACATCAACTCAACGGCCTTATCCGCGAAGAAGCAAAACACTAGAAGGAACACCGGATGCAATATTTAATATAACGGAAGAAGATCGGCATGATGCATGACATGGCAAGGTGCGATGCTATTAGGTCATATTAAGCGGAACCGGGGTTCCGACAATTAGTTAAATGGTTCAAGTTGTTTAGCTACCCCGCAATTTACATGTTGTTATAACAAGGCAAGATAAGATACCGGTTCGCTACACAAGTTTAAATGAGGCCAATATAAGGCTAGATTTGCCCGCATATGGGCCCCATATTTAACTATTAGGTGAATCGGCATAAGGCCCCCAAACCACATGACGAGATGCATGCAAGATGACAATTCAATATGCGACAAGTTGTTATGTTATTATAGAATAGGGTGTCGAGAAGGGTTCACACATTAGAGGGTCTCGACGAACTTGGGGATCCGGGGGTTCGGGGTTCGACAGGGTCCAGGGTTCGACGGATCGGTCTCGGCGGAAACGTTCTCGGGCCACGGAGGTAGGTCTTGTCGCATCCGGGAAGCCGAACTTGGTTTGGTCGGGCGCGTTGGATCTGCTTGTCGGTACCGTTCTTGTCGTCATGCAGATCTCGTCGGGTCCCACGGGGTCGATCTTGCCGTTGCGAAGGTCTTGTCGGGTCCGTGCCATCGAGTCGGCCTTGACCTTCGGGGTGAGGAACTTGGAATCCTCGAGGAGCACTTGTCGTATACGAGTCGATGACCTGGGCGTCTGGGTTCTCGGGCATCTGATCCAGGGAGCAGTACTTGTCGCGTCTGCGGTGTGCCTGGCATCGAAGATCTTGACATACGGCGGGATCGGTCTCGGGTTTGGCGTTCTTGGCGTCTACGAGGTAGGTCTTGGCGTTCACCTCGACGACCCTGGCGTGGTTCTGACCGGCCGCGATGCGGAGGCCTGCGGATCTGGCGTCGGGGCGAGGCGGCGGCCGGCGCTGGACGGGCGGCGAGCTGCGGGGGGAGAAACATGCAGGGTGGGCGAGGAGGCGGGGAGGCGGTGAACGGCAGAGAGGCGGCGGACGCGGTGCTGCGAGGTTGGGGACCCGGCGGGGCGCTGGCGGCGGCGACTGGAGCGGCGGGCGCTGAGGAAGGAGGTCCAAGCGGGCGGGCGGCGGCGGGCGAGGGAGGGAAGAAGAGAGCAAGGTGGGGAACGTGGGTGGGTCCCACGGGATGGGGCCCGGTGGCGGGAGGGGTGGAGTCGTGGGTGGTTCAGTGGGTCGGGAGTGGTGTCTTTGGGAGGCCGGTGTGAGGAGGTGGGATCCTGGGGAAGGCTGTGTGGGTTGGGGTGGGGCAGCAGGTGGGGCCGGGTCGTGAAGTGGTGGGTTTGGGAGAGAGAGGAGAGAGATTAGGTGGGAGGAGGCTCGGCCTAGGTGGCACCTAGGATTGGGTGGATAGGGCCGTGAGGTGGCTTCTCGGGATTGGGGTGATGTGGAGAGGGTTGAGGGTAGAATTCCGGGTAGCCTTAGGATTTAATAGTTGGACCGATCTGTTTTATACGGGGGTGGTCGTTCGGGTCGGGTTGGCCCGTTCGACTGCCCCCACTAAAAAATAATATAATTTTCATTTGTTTAATTGGACTGCTCATGACGCTTTCAAAACAAAATAATCCGGGTTTTGCGTTTGGAATTAAGATGGGGCGTTTTAGAAAACAAAACGGGCTTGCGAAAAATAGTTTTATGCAAACAATGCATGATGACGACGATGCAATGCACAAATTCAACGCGATTTTCTAGTAGTATTTTTTGCCGGATGCCACAATTCGTCACCACTAACAATGGATCTCGCCCTCGAGATCCGCATCATGGTACCGGAAAGAAGGGCGGCGATCTGCGTCTTCTCGCTTCGTGTAGATCCTCGCGACACCACTAACAAGAGGTCGTTGATCCCGTTCGTCAAGAGAACACTCCGGATAGACAACGGACGAAGTTAAGGTAAGGCCACCTCTAACTTCCATGGAAGGAGTAAAATTCCATCGATCCACTATTCAATATACCGAGCAAATGATAAGAGTAGTGGTATGGTCGCGACTCCATCCCGCACTCAAAGCATTACTCTGTACACGAATAGACAGATTATGCAACCAACCCTCAAGATTCAGACTGAAGATCTCGACAAGCAAGGTTCGGATCAAGGGAGTGATGCAGACTCTGCATCGGATCTGGCATAGAGGATGTCGTCACGTCGGAAAACACCGGAAGGCACAAACAAGGAACAAAGAATGATACCACATACGAAGGATTCCTCGGATAGCATGAAGACCCGATGTAGCACCACCGTTATCAAAGGAGGAAGCGAAACCCTGAAGGTACGACGGAACCCAACCACGAGATATCCTGGACTCGAAGAGAGAGAAGAGAGCGGATTCAAATCACGTAGAGGTAAGAGGAGAACAGCAGAGGGGTAAGGAGTAAAATCAGACCTAATCAGAACTATCCAACCGATTTTGCAAAATAGTTTTGACACTCTCTAGCTAGGTTATCCTACAGTGGACTTGTGTATCGGAGCTCGATACCACTGTAACACCCTCAGAATCGGCCTATGCAAGTTTTAGCAAAACTCCAAACCCGCATAGAACGATTCAAGGTGCCCAAGCACTTTCGAAGGGGTTCGCATGGAAAACAAAAATTTTCTATCATACAAACAAACAAGCCAAGATCTATCTACTAGATTGTAGCAACGAGTCGATGGTATAACTTACCTCGAAGATTCCAAAGCGTTTAACGAGAGCGGATTCTCGTGGGTGATGTAGTCGATTCTTCCCGATCTCAAGATCGTGTAGATGATCCTTCCAACAACCATCGCCAGCGCCTCAAGTGGTCACACGTTCGGTGCTCGACGAAGACCTTCCTCTCCTTGTTCCAAAGAAAAGGGAGGTTGTAGCACTCTCGCGATTCCGAAGACAACGTGGTACCAAGTAGAGGGAGATCCAGGCTTCGCCTTAAGCCGGTGCAGTATGGTGGAGCTTATGAGAGAGGCTATTAGTGGTCTAGTAATTAGACACACCAATTAGAAGGCTCTAAACGCTAAAGCAATTAGAAGCTCTAAACCAAAACGGCTCTAAACCGAGATCTAGAGAAAGTTATGTGTCTATGGAGGAGCCCCCTCCTTATATGGGAGGGGGTCCTTGGCCAGGGAGGAGGAGTCCTCCCAACTCGGCCTTGGCCGCCTGGAGGAGTCCAACTCCTCCAAAGTTGGTTCCAACTCCTCTTGCTTGTTTCCCACAGCTTGTTTTGGCGTTTGACTTTCAAACCGACATTTGACTTTTCTGTTTTAGGATTCAATTTAATCCTTTATTTGGGACAGCAAGAACACTTAGTACATGATGCAATCATTCAATGAGCAATGACACATTCATGTACCCTTCCCCGGAGTGCCGGACAATCCGAACCTTCTAGAACATTCCCGATGAAAACACCTAATCATTCCGAACTCAAACAGGACTTTTCTTATATGAATCTTATTCTCCGGACCATTCCGGATCACCTCGTGATATCCCGGATCCCATCCGAGACTCAACAACATTCGGTCTCTTTCATAATACCATAACTACTCAAACAACGTCGAATCCTTATGTGTCTCCCTACGGTTCGTGAATTATGCGACATGATCGAGACACTTCTCCGAACAATAACCAATAGAGGAATCTGGAAATTCATATGGCTCCACATATTTCTACGATTACTTTGTGATCGAATGAACCACTTACATACGATACCAATTTCCCTTTGTCTCACGATATGTTACTTACCGAGGTTATGATCGGTATCTCGCATACCTAGTTCAACCTCGTTCTCGATAAGTACTCTTTTCTCGCTCCGTGATATGTGATCCCTTGTGACCAAGTCACATGCTTGCAAGCTAATTGGATGGCATTCCACCGAGAGGGCCCGTATATCTATCCGTCATGTGGATGGACAAATCCCTCTTGATCCATGTGTTTCAACCAATACTTTCCAACACTTAATGCCACCTTTATAGCCACCCGATTACGGTGTGGTGTTTGATGTCATCAAAGCATCCATCCGTAAAGGTGATATGCATGATCTCATGGTCGAAGGAATTAGGTTACTATGTATCGAAAGCATATAGCAATTGAACTAATGAAATGACTTGATCTTTATGCTACGCTTATCTATAGGAGTATGTCCACCATATCATTCTCCTAACGATATGATCTTGTTGTTGATAACATCTCAATGTTCATGATATGGAAACCACAATCATTAATCAACCAACAAGCTAGTGAAGTATAGAGGCTATACTAGGGACTTCAAATTAAGTTTACAAATCACACAAGTATTAATGGTTTCCTTGTTAATACTATTATAGCATGAATGTAAACATTTATCATAAACACAAAGATATAATAATAACTACATTTATTATTGCCTCTAGGGCATATCTCCAACAGTCTCCCACTTGCACTAGAGTCATCTAATCTAGATTACATGGTAATATACAACACCCATGGCAGTTTGGTGTTGGTCATGTTTTGCCCTCGAGAGGTTTAGTCAACGGATCCGCCACATTCAGATCTGTGTACTTTGCAAATCTTTATATCCCCATCCTGGATATGTTCTCGAATAGCGTGAAAACGCTTGATATGCTTCACTTCTTGTGTGACCTTGGTTCTTGCGCATTGGCTATGGCGCCCATGTTATCACAGATAGACATTGGGTCCAGCACTTGGAACCACACCCAACTCTGTAATGAACTCTTTCATCCATATCGCTTCTTGTGAAGCCTCTGAAGCACCATGTATTCCGATTCATTGAAGATCTTGCCACAACGCTTTGCTTTGCACTCCTCCACTAATCGCTGCACCATTCAAAATAAATACGTATCCGGATTGTGATTTAGAATCATCTGGATCGGTGTTCCAACTAGCATCGGTGTAACCATTAACAACGAAATGCTCATCACCTCCATAAGAAAGAACCATATCCTTAGTTCTTCTCAAGTACTTAAGGATGTTTTGATTGTCCAATGATCCACTCTGGATCACTTTGATATCTGCTAGTTAAACTAACAGATATGCAATGTCGGGTCTAGTACATAGCATGGCATACATTAGAGATCCTATGGCTGAGGCATAGGAGTCTTACTCATCCTTTCTCTATCTTCGCCGATGTCGGACTTTGAGTTTTACTCAAGGTCGATTGGCAACATGGGCAAGAACCCTTTCTTGCTTTCTTCCATTCCAAATCTCTTTAGAACTTTGTCCAAATATGTACTGTGACAATGATATTTGGCGTTTCGATCTATCTCTATAAATCTTTATGCCTAATATGTAAGTTGCTTCGCCAAGATCCTTCATTGAAAACTATTATTCAAATATTCCTTGACACTATTAAGAAGGTCTACATCATTCCCAATCAACAATATGTCATCCACATACAGTATTAAGAATGCTACTGAGCTCCCACTCACTTTCTTGTAAATACAAGCTTCTCCATAAGTTTGTATAAAACCAAAACTTTTGATTACCTTATCAAAACGTTGATTCCAACTTCGGATGCTTGCTTCAATCCATAGATGGACCGTTGAAGTTTGCATACCTTGTTAGCATCTATAGGATCGACAAAACCTTTGGGTTGTATCATATACAACTCTTCATCAATGTCTCCATTGAGGAATGCTTTGACATCCATCCGCCATATCTCATAATCATAATATGCAGCGATTGCTAACATAATCCTCACAGACTTTAGCTTTGGTGAGAAAGTCTCATCGTAGTCAACTCCTTGAATTTGTCGAAACCCTTTGCGACAAGTCGAGCTTTATAGACAGAATATTACCATCAAGATCTGTTTTCTTCTTGAAAATCCATTTGTTCTCGACAGACCTTCCGCCATCCGGTAAGTCCACCAAAGTCCATACTTGGTTTTCGTACATGGATCCAATCTCGGATTTCATGGCTTCTTGCCATTTATTGAATCTGGGCTCATCATCGCTTCCTCATATGTCTCGGTCATGGTGTTGTCCACCACCATGACATTCATAACGGAATCATACCAACTGGAGTGGTACGAGTTCGTTGACCTCCGAGGCTCAGAGCAACTTCAACCAAGTTTCATGATCATCATCATTAGCTTCCTCCCTTATTGGTGCAGCACCACAGAACTTCTTCCGTCTTGCGCTACTCACAATTCGAGAGAAGGTTCAACAACCTCGCCGAGTTCTACTTTCCTTCCAGTCACTTCTTTCGAGAGAAATTCCTTCTCTAGAAAGGATCCATTCTTAGCAACGAATGTTTTGCCTTCGGATCTATGATAGAAGGTATACCCAATAGTTTCCTTCGTATCCTATGAAGACGATTTTTCCGCTTTGGGTTCAAGCTTGTCCGTAACTTCTTTACATAGGCTTCAGATCCCCAAACTTTAAGGAACGACAATTTAGGTTTCTTCCCAAACCATAATTCATACGGTGTCGTTTCAACGGATTTAGACGGTGCCCTATTTAAAGTGAATGCGGCTGTTTCTAATGCATAACCCTAAAATGATAGCGGTAAATCTGTAAGTGACATCATAGAACGAACCATATCTAAGAGAGTTCGATTACGACGTTCGGACACACCATTACTGTGGTGTTCCCGGTGTCAATTGTGAAAGTATTCCGCACTTCTTTAAATGCTCGCCAAACTCGTAACTTAGATATTCACCTCCACGATCAGAACGTAGAAATTTAATCTTCTTGTTACGTTGATTCTCTACCTCACTTTGAAACTCCTTAAACTTCTCGAAAGTTTCGGACTTATGTTTCATGAAATAGATATATCCATATCTACTCAAGTCATCCGTGAAGGTAAGAACATAACGATAACCATCACATGACGCTACACTCATTGGACCACACACATCGGTATGTATGATTTCCAATAAGTCCGTAGCTCGCTCCATCATACCGTAAAATGGAGTCTTAGTCATTTTTCCCATCGACATGCTTCAGATCTTTCAAGTGATTCAAAATCAAGTGATTCAAGAAGTCCATCGAATGGAGTTTCTTCATACGTTTCACTCCGATGTGACCAAGACGATGCCACATATAGGTCGAATTATCGCTGATTTCAAACGCTTAGCCTCAATGTTGTTGATATGTGTATTTCCACTATCGAGATTCAATAAGAATAGACCATCTATCAAAGGTGCATGTGCATAAAACATATTACTCATATAAATAGAACAACCATTATTCTCGATTTAAACAAGTAACCGCCTCGCAATAAACAAGATCCCGATATAATGTTCATGCTCAACGCAGCACCAAATAACAATTATTTAAGTATAAAACTAATCCCGATGGTAGATGAAGGGGTAGCGTGCCGACCGCGATCACATCAACCTTTGATCCGCTTCCCACGCGCATCGTCACCTCGTTCTTCGCTAGCTTCCGCTTTGCAAAGACCGCTTCGAGTTACAAATATGAGCAACCGAACCAAGATCAAATACCGTGCACTACTACGAGTACTAGTGAGATACACATCAATAACATGTATATCGATATACCTTTCTTCTTGATGTTGCCGTTCTTCGATCCGCCAAGTACTTTGGGCAATTCCGCCCAAAGGACCTTCTCCTTGCGGTAAAAGCACTCGGTTTGGGCTTAGGTCCAGCCTTGGTCTTCTTCGGCGTGGTAGCTTTCTTACCACCCTTCTTGAAGTGTCCCTTTGCTTAGACTTGCCTTTCTTGAATTTGGTGGTCTTATTGACCAACAACACTTGGTGCTCTTTCTTGATCTCCACTTCGCAGATTTCAACATGGCAAAGAGTTCGCAACGCCTTGTTCATGTTCGCATGTTGTAGTTCATCACAAAGTTCTTGTAACTTGGTGGTAGTGATTGAGGACACGGTAAATCCCCAAAGCATTAGGAATCACTATACAAGCTTTGAAGTTTGTTTGCATGCCCGCACATCTTAAGCACATGCTCATCGACCCCGATTTGCCATCTTCCATCTTGCGCTTAAAGAACTTTTCGAAGCCTCATAGCTTTCAATTGCATGAGTCTCAAAATCAATTTGAGATCCTCGACAATATCATATGGGTCCGACTCTTCAAACCTTTTCTCAAGCTCGATTCTAAACCATACAAGATAGCACATCGAACTATGGAGTACGATTCTTCCGAGCGAGGTAAACATTCTTTACTTCATCGGAAGCATCACCGGTGGGTCACCCAATGTGCATCCAGACATAGGTCAAATTACCATGAGGACAATCCTCAAATTGCGGAACCAATCCAAGTTGCTTCCATTGTTTTCAACTTTTCTTTCTCTAGGAACGCATTAAAATTGATGGTAGGGCTGCCATTGATCTACAACATATTTGCAATAGTTTAGACTAAGTTTATGACAAATTGAGTTCAAATTAATTAATGAAATTAAACTAGGTGAACTCCCACTCAAAACAACATCCCTCACATTGTTTTAGTGATCACAGACCAAATCCACTACATCAACACCGATCATCACGAGAGTTGATATAGTTTCAATGGCGAACAATCATCATGTTCATCATATCTACTATACGATTCATGCTTTACCTTTCGAATCCGTGTTCCGAGACCATGTCCAGACATGCTAGGCTCCAAGATCAAACCTTAGTTTACGCATGAGCAAATCTGGCTTGCTCACGTTGTATACACTTGCGTAATCTATCACACCCGATCATCACGTGGTGCTTCAAACAACAAGCTTTAGCAACGGTGCTAACTAAGGGTGAACACTTTATGATTTGAAATTGATGTGCATGAGGGATCATATTATAATGCTACCGTCTCTACTAAGCAATACAAGATGCATAAAGGATTAACATCACATGCAATTCAATATATATGTGATATGATATGGTTTTCTTCTTCGTGCCTCCGATCTCCATCTTCAAGCACGAACATGATCTCCATCATCACCGGCATTGCATCAAGGTCAATGACGCTTCTCCATGGTTGTCGCCCACCGCTTCAACTATTACAACTACTTTGAATAGACACGGGTCTTAACATAAATTAAAAACAACCATATTTCGCCGTTGTCGACTTACAATAAGGAACATTGCATACATCAAATATAATCACAATCATGGCCATATCACATCATCAGACACCCCTCGCAAAACAAAGTTAGACGCTTCTACTTTCTTTGCATATTTTACGTGGTTTGGGGCTTTCAATAAGTGTCGCTCTAACTTTAACAAGAACCACAACATTGATACTAGCATTGTTGATCACCCGTTGTAAATTGGATCTTAACTATGCTAGGAGAAACATGCACCCGAAGCCACTTATGCAATACAAGTTACATGTCAAGCGTGGAGCAAGTCTCATGAACGATGTCATGTAAGGTTAGCCCGGCCGCTTCATCCCAACATACCGCAAGATGCAAAGTACACAAAAAGCAATCAATAAAGCATCAACGCCCACAATGACCATTGTGTTCTACTGCAACAAATCTACATATAGACACGGCTCGATACCATCAAGGGGTTCGTAGCATGGAAAACAAAATTTTCTATCGCATACAAACAAACAAGCCAAGATCTATCTACTAGATTGTAGCAACGAGTCGATGGTATAACTTACCCTCAAGATTCCAAAGCGCTTAACGAGCGGATTCTCGTGGGTGATGTAGTCGATTTTCCCGATCTCAAGATCGTAGATGATCCTTCCAGCCACGCTCCGGCAGCCTGGTCACATCGCTCGGTACTGACAAGACCTTCCTCTCCCTTGTTCCGGAGGTTGTAGCACTCTCGCGATTCCGACAACGGCGGTACCTAAGTAGAGGGAGATCGCAGGCTTCGCTTAAGCTTGCAGTATGGTGGAGCTTATGAGAGAGGCTATTAGTGGTCTAGTAATTAGACACACCAATTAGAAGGCTCTAAACCAATTAGAAGGCTCTAAACCGCTGGCTAAAGCAATTAGAAGCTCTAAACCAAAACGGCTCTAAACCGGAGATCTAGAGTAGAAAGTTATGTGTCTATGGAGGAGCCCCGCCTCCTTATATGGGAGGGGGTCCTTGGCGCCAGGGAGGGAGGAGTCCTCCCAACTCGGCCTTGGTGCCGCCCGAGGAGTCCAACCTCCTCCGTTGGTTCCAACTCCTCTTGCTTGTTTCCCACGCTTGTTTTGGCGCTTGACTTTCAAACCGACATTTGACTTTTCTGTTTTAGGATTCAATTTAATCCTTTATTTGGGACAGCAAGAACACTTAGTACATGATGCAATCATTCAATGAGCAATGACACATTCATGTACCCTTCCCCGGAGTGCTTGACAATCCGAACCTTCTAGAACATTCCCGATGAAAACACCTAATCATTCCGAACTCAAACGGACTTTTCTTATATGAATCTTATTCTCCGACCATTCCGGATCACCTCGTGATATCCTCGATCCCATCCGAGACTCAACAACATTCGTCTCTTTCTCATAATACCATAACTACTCAAACAACGTCGAATCCTTATGTGTCTCCTACGGTTCGTGAATTATGCGACATGATCGAGACACTTCTCCGAACAATAACCAATAGAGGAATCTGAAATTCATATGGCTCCCACATATTTCTACGATTACTTTGTGATCGAATGAACCACTTACATACGATACCAATTTCCTTTGTCTCACGATATGTTACTTACCCGAGGTTATGATCGTCTCTGCATACCTAGTTCAACCTCACATCGATAAGTACTCTTTTCTCGTTCCCGTGATATGTGATCCCTTGTGACCAAGTCACATGCTTGCAAGCTAATTGGATGGCATTCCACCGAGAGGGCCCAGAGTATATCTATCCGTCATGTGGATGGACAAATCCCACTCTTGATCCATGTGTTTCAACCAATACTTTCCAACACTTAATGCCACCTTTATAGCCACCCGATTCACGGTGTGGTGTTTGATGTCATCAAAGCATCCATCCAAAGGTGATATGCATGATCTCATGGTCGAAGGAATTAGGTTACTATGTATCGAAAGCATATAGCAATTGAACTAATGAAATGACTTGATCTTTATGCTACGCTTATCTATAGGAGTATGTCCACCATATCATTCTCCTAACGATATGATCTTGTTGTTGATAACATCTCAATGTTCATGATATGGAAACCACAATCATTAATCAACCAACAAGCTAGTGAAGTATAGAGGCTATACTAGGGACTTCAAATTAAGTTTACAAATCACACAAGTATTAATGGTTTCCTTGTTAATACTATTATAGCATGAATGTAAACATTTATCATAAACACAAAGATATAATAATAACTACATTTATTATTGCCTCTAGGGCATATCTCCAACACTTTCGTGCGGGTGGAAAGCAAAGTAATAACATTACACAACAGTCCTCGATGGGACCCACAGAACAGATACATATATAACGGCGACTCCATGAGTCAAGAATACAAATATAATATACAAGATCCAAATCACCTTGAAAACGATAGAGTCCGCTACGACAAGATGCAAATGGGGCTAAGAGCCCCAAGAATAACCAATGGCGTCCATAACCCCAAGCCGTAAGGGTAACCCCGCTAACGGCCGATCTCAAAACCTGCTTAAACAAAAGGGTGCCAAAGGGCAAAGGAAAAAGAAGGAGCCAAGATCGAGGCCAAGACAGCGAGGCTAGAGTCCTCGCCACATAGGTATGGTGGATCAAGCGGCGATGCACTAACAACCTATAGAGACTCGACACAACTGGCGACTATCAGAGAGGGGTAAGAAAGACCTATTCGGATCCAACCTGATACTAGCATCAAACAAACCCATCCTGGCGTTTCCCCCTCGAGACCTTCGAGGAAGTCAACCGAGGAACTCACACAGTTGGCAGTTTTACTTATTCAGTTATAGTTGCAGCAATTACTAGTCAGGTTTAGATAATCGTCCTGATAAAGGAAGCAGTGGGCACTTTTAGTTAATCATTCCGTTATATTGGCATCACTTACTAGTCAGATTCAATTAGCATGAGATAACCCAAAACCCAGCCGTTGTTGGTACTTTTACTTAACATTCCGATGTAGTGAAGCTGATTACTAATCATATCGGAAACAAGTCAATTTAAAACAATGAACTTTAGTTATAGTTGTCTATGATCAAGCACTGTGCTCCAAGTCGTCCATAACCGCGGACACGGCTTCTCGAAAAGATTTAACCCTGCAGGGGTGCACCAAAGTATCCACAGGCACTTCGACCCTTTTGCCGACCGCTAACATACACCCATCGGTATGTCGGCGGGGCCTAAGTCACAAGTACATGGGGGCCACCACCGAGTCGACACCCAACGGAGTCGGCCGGTCTCGAGACGGACTCGGTTTGGGTGGGCGAGCGACAAGATGCCCCCAAACGGGACGCCGACACCGAACGTGTCCCGATCCTAAGTGCTCCTCGCACAAACGTAAATAAAGCGGTAAACATGGCATAAGTACAGGATAGTAAATAAATCCTCAAACTAGTTGTGGCCCCAAGACAATACTTTGAAATCGGTAATAATCAATGGGGGGCCCATATCTCCCCACCTGTGGTTAGCGCGCTCGATCTCGGAACAGGTGTCAAGAACTCGGGTCCTACGGGACACAAGTGGGCGGTCGGAAACCAAATCTTACCTATCACCCACCGATGCCTCTGCTTAATTCAATTTTTGTTGTTAAACAGGAATTAAAGTGAACAATAAGTAAACCATGATCATCTCCAACGTCAACATGCGGCAATCCTCCAACAACTGTGGTACTTGACGACAAGCAAAACACTAGAGCAAGCGACTACGTCACGCGGGTCCAACTATCTACCAAACAACAGGTAATAGGAGGTGTCCAAGGCGATATATGGCTGCAAGGGATACACGGGTACGAAATCTAGAGCATCGCAACACAGATAGCAAAGATCAACAGGAGGGAAGTAAATACTAGCAAAGTAAGATAGGTAGAAAGGGGGAGATGCTCGCCTGAAAACATTGCCGAAGGTTCATCCGAAGATCGAGACGGAGCTCACATCAACTCAACGGCCTTATCCGCGAAGAAGCAAAACACTAGAAGGAACACCGGATGCAATATTTAATACAACGGCAGAAGATCGGCATGATGCATGACATGGCAAGGTGCGATGCTATTAGGTCATATTAAGCGGAACCGGGGTTCCGACAATTAGTTAAATGGTTAAAGTTGTTTAGCTACCCCGCAATTTACATGTTGTTATAACAAGGCAAGATAAGATACCGGTTCGCTACACAAGTTTAAATGAGGCCAATATAAGGCTAGATTTGCCCGCATATGGGCCCCATATTTAACTATTAGGTGAATCGGCATAAGGCCCCCAAACCACATGACGAGATGCATGCAAGATGACAATTCAATATGCGACAAGTTGTTATGTTATTATAGAATAGGGTGTCGGGAAGGGTTCACACATTAGAGGGTCTCGACGAACTTGGGGATCCGGGGGTTCGGGGTTCGACAGGGTCCAGGGTTCGACGGATCGGTCTCGGCGGAAACGTTCTCGGGCCACGGAGGTAGGTCTTGTCGCATCCGGGAAGCCGAACTTGGTTTGGTGCCGGGGCGCGTTGGATTCGGTCGGTACTGCTCTTGATCTCGCCGGGTCCCACGGGTCGATCTTGCCGCTATGAAGGTCTTGGGGTCCGTGCCATCGAGTCGGCCTTGACCTTCGGGTGAGGAACTTGGAATCCTCGAGAGCACTTGTCGATACAGTCGATGACCCAGGCGTCTAGGTTCTCGGCATCCGATCCAGAGCATTTGTCGCGTCTGTGTGCCCGCATCAAGATCTTGACATACGGGGATCGGTCTCGGGTTTGGCGTTCTTGGCGTCTAGGTAGGTCTTGGCGTTCACCTCGACGACTCGGCGTGAGCCCTGATGCGGAGGAGGCCTGCGATCTGGCGTCGGACGGGCGAGGGAGGTGCGGAGGTGGGGCAACGGCAGGGGCGCTGGCGGAGGCAGCGAGGCGGTGAACAGCGGAGGCCGCAGAGCGGCGGCGGGACGCTGGGTGCCGCGAGGTTGGGGACCGGGCGGCGGCGGGGGCGGCGGCGACGGGGCCGCAGGGCGAGGAGGCGGTTATGGGCGGCAGCGCAGCGCGGGCCGGGAACGCGGGAACGATGGCGGCGGGAACGCTGAGCGGCGACGAGGCGGCTCAGCGGCAGGCCGCAGCCCGGGCGGGTCGGGTGGTCACGGGCCGGGCGGCGCCCGGACGCAGATGGGGGGGGATCGGGCGAAGGATACTGAGAGAGGCGCTGGAGGGAAGGAGGTCCAAGCGGCGGGGCGGCGACGGGCGACAGGCGGGGGCGAGGCGCGTGCGGGAAGGGGAGAAGGAAAGAGAGAGCGGGGCAGGTGGGGAACGTGCGGGGTGGGTCCCACGCGGGATGGGGCCCGGTGGCAGGGAGGGGTGGAGTGCGTGGGTGGTTGCAGTGGGTCGGGAGTGTGTCTTGGGGAGGCCGGTGTGAGGGAGGTGGGATCCCGTGTGTGGGTGGGCGGGCAGGAGCACGGTGGGCCCGGGTCCGTGAAGTGGCTGGGTTTGGGAGAGAGAGGAGAGAGATTAGGTGGGAGGGAGGCTCACCTAGGTGGCATCCTAGGATTGGGGGGATAGGGCCGTGAGGTGGCTTCTCGGGATTAAAGGGTGATGTGGGAGAGGGTTGAGGTAGAATTCGGTAGCCTTAGGATTTAATAGTTGGACCGATCTGTTTATACGGGGTGGTCGTTGGCCTGCCACTAAAAATAATATAATTTTCATTTGTTTAATTGGACTGCTCATGGCTAAAACAAAATAATCCGGCGACCCGGGTTTTGCGTTTGGAATTAAGATGGGGCGTTTTAGAAAACAAAACGGGCTTACGAAAAATAGTTTTATGCAAACAATGCATGATGACGACGATGCAATGCACAAATTCAACGCGATTTTCTAGTAGTGGTTTTTGCGGGATGCCACATGGACCAATCTTCATCCTTATAACACACCCAAACTTGCTTTCCGCTCTATACGTTGTGTTTTCATGGGTTATAGTCCTCGTCATAAAGGGGTGAAGTGCCTTGATTTGTCCACAGGACGCATATACATATCTCATGATGTTGTTTTTGATGAGAATGTGTTCCCTTTCGCATCTCTTAATCCTAATGCTGGTCCTCTCCTTCGAAAAGAAATTCTATTACTTCCCACATCCTTACAAAAATCTTATGAAGGTGCACAAAATTTTAATGATCATATGCATCCTATTGTGCCTATTACTGATGTGCAGCAGGTCCTTGAAGCTCCTAGCGAAAACCCGGGTGAAAACGGTGAAGAAAATGCTTCAGAAAATGATATTGAGCAATCTGCACAAAATGACGAAATTGGCACGGAATCTGATACTGATTCAGAGGAACATTCCTCTGCTTCTACTGATCCCGAGGAAGATCCTGCGTTGCCATCGTGTTACGCGCCAAGTACACGCCCCGTCTCGCCCCCTGATGTCTCGTCACGTGGCGCCTCCGCAGCGACCCCGCCCAGCGGTTCCCCGGGCACGCGTGGAGGGCATGCGCCCCTGCCCAGTCCCGTAGCACCATCGGCGGGCGGTCGTTGTTGCTGGGACAGGACAGTGCGACGCGGTCGGCTGCACCGTTCAGCGCGTCGTCTGGATCCTCTGTGGACAACGCCGGTGTGGCACATTCTGATGCATCTGAGGAAAATTCAGCACATGAGCCAAAAAATTCTTCTGATTCTGAAAATTCTTCTGCGCCTAGTTCTCCTGTGATTCAACCTGTTGTGTCACCTCCTAGTGTACACACTTGTTTGCAGAAAGGTATATGTCATCCTAAGAAACACACTGATGGTACTATGCGTTATGGCATGCTTTCTTTGACAGGTGAACCACTTACATTGACCTAAATGACCCCAAATGGCATGAAGCAAATGAAGTAAGAATACAGTGCATTGATTCAGAACAATACTTGGCACCTTGTTCCCCCAAGCAGCAACAAGAATATTATTGACTGTAAGTGGGTATATCGTGTTAAGAAAAGAGCAGATGGTTCTATTGACAGATATAAATCCAGGTTGGTTGCAAAAGGGTTCAAGCAAAGGTATGACATATTATGAGGATACTTTTAGTCCAGTGGTTAAAATTGCTACCATTAGGACTGTTTTGGCTCTATCTGTTTCTTGTGGTTGGAGTCTACGGCAGCTAAATGTCAAGAACGCGTTTCTCCATGGTGTTCTAGAAGAGGAGGTCTATATGAAACAACCCCCAGGTTTTGAAAATCCACATACTCCACATCACATTTGCAGACTTGATAAAGCATTATATGGTTTGAAGCAAGCCCCTAGAGCTTGGTTCTCCAGGCTCAGTTCTAAATTGCATGATCTTGGTTTTACATCCTCCAGGGCTGACACTTCATTGTTCCTTTTTCACAAGCCAGATGTTACTATGTTTGTTCTAGTTTGTGTTGATGATATCATAGTTACAATCTCCTCAGATCATGTTATTAATGCTCTAGTACGTGACTTGAACAAGAATTTTGCTATCAAAGACTTGGGTGATATCCACTATTTCCTTGGTATTGAGGTGAAGAAGATAAACAATGGTATACTTCTGACACAGGAACAATATTCTACATATATACTTGATAAGGTTGGTATGCGTGACTACAAGGCTTCTCCTACTTGTCTTCCTCAGAACCACTGTCACTTTCGGCAGGTACACCACTTGGTGCTGATGATAGCACCAAGTTTCGAAGCATGGTTGGAGGTTTACAGTACCTAACTTTGACTCGGTCAGATCTGTCCTTCTCTGTAAACAAGGTGTGTCAGTATCTTCATGCTCCAACTACGGAGCATTGGACAGCTGTCAAGAGAATTCTCAGATATGTCAAGGACACAGTGAAGCTTGGAATATCTATCATACAGTCTCCCTCCACATTGCTTATGCGTTTTCTGATGCATATTGGGCAGGTTGTCTTGATGACAGACGCTCTACAGGTGGTTTTGCTATCTTGATTGGACCAAATTTGGTCTCTTGGAGTGCCAGGCTACAGTTTCTCGTTCAAGCACTGAAGCTGAGTACAAGTCTCTTGCAAATGCCACAAAAGAGCTAATTTGGGTTGAGGCCCTTCTTAAGGAACTTGGAGTAAAGATAAAAGAAAAACCAAGTCTTTGGTGTGACAATTTGGGTGCCACCTATTTGTCTACCAATCCGGTGTTCCATGCTCGCACTAAACATATTGAGATTGATTTTCATTTTATCAGATAACGAGTTGCAAATAATGAATTAGCCATTCGGTTTGTCTCAAGTGGTGATCAAGTTGCACATGGGTTCACAAAGGCACTTCCAGTAAAGAACCTAGATGAGTTCAAGCGTAATCTCAACCTTTTAACCGGCTGAGATTAAGGGAGGGTGTTAGACAATGCAATAGGTGTTATTTCATGTGTGTGTCCAGCTGTACATTGAGTACGAGTTGGTCTTGAGTCGGTCTTGTGTTGTACCCAAACTCTGTAATATGTTGCCCTTTGAGGCGCCTATATTAACCCGCAACCCGTGCCAGATCAGTGCACGGTTCACGCCCCAAACCATAGGTTCTGACAGAGTTCACATTCGAAGGAGTGTACAACCATTTATATGATGATGATTTCCCAATGTCAAATTTGTCCCTCTTGGAAAGTGAAAATAATGTTTTACTCATTATTTAAGTGTATAACCGTTACGGTCCATGGTTCTGACCATATAGTCACTAAAATGAATTCTCACAAAGAAATATATCCACTAAAACAAGTGCTGGAGTCCTCATTCGAACAAGTGTACAACCGTTGTCCCTGTGATAGGAGAGTACTTGGCTTGCCCCTTTATGTAACATGCATGCGTACATCTTATTTCTTTGGACGCATCGTATGTTGACACATTACTCTATAGCTTACGTTTGAGGGAAAGCCTAAGCGCTAAGCACCGGCTCAGCTACATGAAATAGTAAAAAAACCGTGAACAGATAACCGGCTAGCCCACACCAGCGGACCGGTCCACGGCCCCTGCTCACGCGCCGCCCGCCAATCCTCTCGAGGTCTCGATCCCTCTCCTCTCTCCCGTTCCTCCTATGGCGAGGACAGGCCCCCGCGCCAGCTAGGGTTCCCGTCGGCCGCCCCAAGGCTCCCTTCAAACTGCAGACTGCAAGCTCGGCGTCGGCCTCGACGATTTATTGCCCAGGTCGACCGCCGCCTTCGTGGCCTACTCCTCCACCATGGAGGAGCCGCTTAGGCACATGTGCCGGGGGCGTGGACCGTGGATTCGGCCTGTGCAGAGGATCCGCGGGGATGTGCGGCGTTGGGGCAACGATCGGGGGAGAGGAAGTCGCTCCGACATCGCTGATTGGGGGAGAAGAGGCGCAGCGGTGTGGGGAACCGGTGCAGAGAAGCAAAGCAGCATGGCATAGAGAGAGGTTCAGGGGAGAGAGAGACGAGGGCGCCCGTGTTGCTGCTTGCCTCTGCTAGGACGCGTCAGTGAGAATGGTGTAGTGCTGCTGATTGCTCCTAACGCTGAGTGGAATGAGAGATTAATTGGAATGGGATATATTGAGAGATTAAAGTGGAGTGAGAAAGATTAGGAGATGCAGTATTGCTAGCACATGTGCTACTTGTTTGCTGGACAGCTCATTCAGTGTTGGTGCTTCATGTTTGATTACAGAGAAATTCAGAGAGGGATCTCGGTTTGTAGATTTTCATATGTAAATGTTAAAAGTTTAACTGAATATCAGTCTTTGATCTGACATGTCACCGTTCATCGGGTATTTAGATATACACATGATCTTGCAGATTATGTAGATCAAATCACATGAATTGTACAAAAAATATGCATTGACATTTGTATTTGCTGAATGAATTTATTTGTGTAGGTTATGAAGAAGAATCAAGTATTGATTTGCATGAAAGGTTATCTGTTATGATGTCTCCACTTGTGAATTCAATGCATTGGCTAATAGGGATGTACCAGTTTTTTCTCTAAAAGTATGAAACTATGTCTGCCGTACTGTAGGTTTATCAACAGTGCTAAAGATATTCCGAGAAATATGGAGCTAAAGGAGGGTGTCAAATCTCACATGTAAGTAGCTATGTAGTCATATCCCTTTTATATGCTTTTAGATGGAAAACTATTGTATCTCTAAAAGGAAATAGAACTATATTTTAGTTATATATTCAGAAAACCTCATTTCTTGACAGCTTTGTAGCTACAACATGTGTTATCACTTGAATATATTTTTTCTCTATCCAAAGTTATCACTGAATCTATATATGTATATCTCATGGTTGATTTTAGTGATTCTTGCCCTACGATTTACCGAGTGGCCCATTGTTATGGTTTTACGATTCTGCAATTTGTGCTTATGATAGGTGCGGCGAGTCGATCTATACTCTTGACGTGTTATTGGAAGGTGCAAAGCTGGAGTCTTCAGTTGATTCTGAAGTGGTATGTTCATTTTGCACTCTGTTTCGGAAATAGTTATTACCGTGTTCTTCATGCAGACTGCAACATAATTTACAGTATATACGAGTTAACTGCATCACCCTGTGTTAAAAAGATTAACACTAGTTAGTAGAAGCCTCTGACATCTGTAAAATATATACAGAACTAAACCTCTTGCTTTAGATTATTCAAGTACAACGTCTTGATCTTCAAACTCTGTGCTTAATCTATATGGTCTTTTTTGCATCTTCAACTACAAATGTTCGCATTTTTTACACTTTTTTTCTGCACACTTGGGGATTTAAAGTTGTGCCAAACATTCAACAAGTTTGTAGACTTTGTTGCTCGGCAAATGGTGACCTGGCATGGCTGGTGACCTCATTGTGTTAGGTTGCTTCCTCCAGCACTCACCAATACTGGAGAATCTTACTCTCCAGCTTTCCAAGTAATATATTTTGTGGATTAATAGCTTTGTGTTGCTAGAGCTAATTAGAATCCATGATGGATTGATGTCCTAAAAGTTTTAGTGCTTTTATAGATACCTAAAGTTTTAGCGAGCAGTGGTAGTGACACAGCAGGAGGAGAAGGATGGCATAGGTGCCCCACCGAGTGGCCACCATATGTGAAGGAGACATCGACCTCCCCCACCACTTCTCCCTTGCAGCGGCGCTCACCCTTAGGAACCAGAGCTCTCGGTCGATTCGCCCCACCATGGCCGCCTCCAAAGGGGTGGTAGGTGGTGGGTGTGATCCCCATGGTAAGCGGGGCGATGGGGACGCGGATGAAAAGCCCGTGGGGGAAGTCATCGCTACATCGTATTCGGAGGTACAAAATCTCCTTCGTCGATCTCTTCTCCTCATCCTGTCCGAGTTCCCTCTCATTCGCAATTAGCTTGTTTGCTGGATTTGTTGATATAGGTTTTTTCTGTGGGGATTTGAGAAGTGCGTAGTTGGCGTGGCATTATTTTTTTTTTGATTTATGGGTGCATCTTTGGATTCTGTTTTGGATAGTTCTTTTTCTCCTTTGGTTGGCCAATAGTTTCCGATTCCACCGGTTATTGCTTTGATTTTTGCAGGTTTGTAGTCTACTACCATTCGGGGCATCTGTTCTATCTCCATGCATGTATGGTGGATTCGGGTCTTCTTTTGTTCTTTTTTTTCTTATTCTGGTTCTTGGTCTGCTAAGGTTGTTTTACAGTTTTGTTGGGGCTGTAAGTGATTGGTTTCGTGCCAAGCTTGGTCCTTCGATGACTCTTACAATTCAAATCGAGAGCGCCAAGCTGACATGTTTTTATTTTTCCTTTCATGTGTTGTCCTACTAACCCTGCTATATGCTCTGTAGATAACTTCAAGCTAGGATGGTTTCATTATCATGGACATTTCTCTGTTTCATTACTTGTGCTAAACCAGATGTCATCTCTTGCTTCAACGTGAAGGTTAGTTATTTGCAAGTACATTTTTTACCATCCTTTCGGCTGATTATGTAAAGAATCAACCCTTAGCATCAGAGGCAATTTTTGGGCTAGAAACTACTAACCACTTTCAGCCTATGCCTTTTTTTGCGTGCTATGGCCTTTTGTTGGATTGAACTAGTTGGTTAACTGTTGAAATTCTTATTATGTAACTTTTTTGTAATATTACATCAGTTGGTACATTAAATGAAGCATTTTTTATAGGAAGAAATTGATGCAATTAGAATCGCGTTGTTCCAAGCGCAACAAAATCAAACTTTTTAAGTTTTTGGTATAAACAATTCATTTCCTTCTGATTTCAACATTGGTCTGATCTTCATATTTATATCAGCTGAATCATGAAAAAAAATCAGCCGGTACCTCTTATGTGGATCAATTTCCCTTTTGATTTTACAGAACCATTTGTAGTTTGAGAGGGTATTTTCAAAAATAACATTTGTTCTTCAATTCACTTTTTCCTCAGTGGAATAGAATCAGTTCTCACAACAGAGTTAGCATTTAATTTGTGATGGTTTGTAGAGGTACTACTTAAATCCCATATTAGATATTAGCTCTCTTGAGTATGTGCCACATGTTAGGTGTGGTAAACTCTTTATTAATATGCCCCGTATGTTAGCTTACTCTGATTCATCGGTTAGTTGGTATTGTAGGAATGCTGATCTTGGAGACAGTAAAGTAGCATAGTCCTTGCAATATATATATACAGGCCTAAATATGCTATTTTTATGCCTCGATGTTTGTTCTGTAAGTGTGTTTAATAGAGACGTCTTTTACAGATGATCTTTTATGCACCAAACTAATCACTATTTGTTTCAGAATAACTTACATGCTCTATGTTATCTCACAAAATGATGTTGCGCAATATGCTTACCTAAGTCTCACTGTTTATTCAGAATGGATACATGATATGCTTGTGTAATCACTATAATAGATGTGTCCTATGGAAGATCGCATAGGTGGAAGACAAGGGGTGGGTGAGAAACAAACACTACTACATATACATCATGTATTTTCTAATTATCCAAAGATTAATATTAGTTAATGTCTGTAATTCTGCAATTATGTAGGCCAAGAAGACTTTACCTAGAGAAGACCTGGTCAGGCACAATGAACACCAGGAAAGATTAGAACAAGGTGGTCCATTGGTGATGATGAAGTGTGCAATCAAGTCTTTGTGTGATAAATTTTTTGTGTAGTTTCATATCCTACTCCTGCAAGTATCCACGGTGATGCCCTAGAATACAGTGTAGAATGTAGGAGCAACGCAGCATGGGGCCACAAAACTGGCAACCATCACAGAGGCTGGTGGCGTACCCATGTTGCATCCATCATGTTCATGATATTGTTCCAGCGAGGTGTTCAGCTTTGCAAAAATGACCTTCGAGGAGGCAGTTTTAACAATGACCTTCGAGGAGGCACTCTTCCAAAATGCATTGTGTGATATCAGTTTGGAGCGGAGCAAAATCTTCAATATATTTTTTATTTTTATAAGTATATACATACCTCTGGCTCCAGGAAAAGGATAGTAGTATAGATAAATAATTTTAAAAATGCTATTTTTGTTAGTGCTCTAAATCGGAATGTGTTATCTTCTATTTTTTGAATCAGGAAAGTGTCAATTTTATGCTTAGTCCGTTGTCCAGACCTCACTCGCTACTATAGAATGGATAGAGTGTCATCCAACATAGTAAAACTAAAAACAAAAATGTATTACACATATTTGACCGAATCATACTCAGGAGTACAACCACATTGTGCAACAACGTTATGTAGTCGGCGAGGCGAAGCTCGCCTGTTTGGCTAGTTCATTTGATTTCCAAACATGTAAGCCGAGTGGGCCTAAGTGCTATTCTACTCGGTAAAAAGTACAAAGTGTACACATTCCGAGTGTTTTTATTTCATTTCTTCATTGTTAGTTTTCTATTTAACCGATGAATATGTTGTTTTTATTATATAATTTCTAATTGGTGCAGATTTATTGATAAATATTATTTCAAAATATGTCTTCATTTTTAATGACAAATGGATAAAAGATAGAATGTGTCAACGATTTGCGAAAATAGAAATACACAAGCCTAGACGTCATTATATCGAGACTTCTTGTGTCTATTTGATTCATGGCAACGCGCGGATATTTAGCTAGTGTAAATAATATTTACTGGTAGCCAAATTTACAGGAAGTGTCGAGCGTAAACCTTTGCACCGATGTTAGAGTTGAGGCCGGGATTAAGGCTACCAACCCATCCCCAGGATTTTCATCCTAACTTCTAATTTTAAGCGTCGCATTGTGGAAGCTCTAAGAGCATCTCTAGTAGACCCCTTATCTGTCCTAAAATATATAATAACCGTTATTTTATGGTTTAGATAGGAAAACGAGACTCAAACAGACACCGCAAAACACCCCATCCCATAATTTTTTTTAAGGGGGTCGAGAAGAACACCTCCTAGCCGGTAGATACCCAGGCGACCCGCGTCGAACCAATCCCAAACCTTATCCTGCTTTGCGTTGGCGGGAGTGACATTTCCACCGTGCTATTCCTTCTTTCACCGCTATCAATTTCCCTTTCCCCAGTGTTGGGGATATGCTATATGGGTATCCTTATAGCATGTCTCTTATCCGGATAACCCCGGATGACCCACAGTTGGTAGCATGGCCCATGGCTTGCTGGGCGGCCCAGTTAGATGGATCCAGAAGGGAGGCCCATGCCAGATAAAGGAAGGCTACGGTGGAGTCACCAGCGTACCCGGAGCCTTGGAGTATAAGACACGCTAGACTAGTAATAGACGGTGTAGGACTCTGTAACCTGTCCGGCTAGGACTTTTCCCTGTAACCCTAGGACCTGGCGACTATATAAGTCGGGCCTATGGGAGCCTTTAGGGCACAACTTCACATAACCTCACACAGCAAACCAATCCCTGTAACTCGGCGTATTGCCCTTATAGTGATTTATAGCAGGAGTAGGATTCCGCCACCGTTGTGGGATCTGAACCTGGGTAAGTTGTGTTACCTCGTACCTGTCAACCGTCTGCCTTCCCCCACGTCTCTAAACACGCACTGTGAGGACCCCTCCATGGCGTACTCGTTGGCAATACCACGACAGTTGGCGCCCACCGTGGGGCAAGAGGCGCTTCAGGCTCTTCAGCGGGCGAGGACCAAGATCTTCGCGGGAATCGGTGAAACCGTAGCCATCGGTCGTGTTCTCTTCTCCGGCAATGTACCGATCGTCCCTCCCGACGAATTCTGGATCCCGGTGAAGACGAACCCTGCACGGTGTTCGATCGTTCCTATCGGAGACATCCGCCTCTTCATTGGCAAAACCGACTCGGGCACTAGTTCCCTGGGAGTCGGAGGAGCATCAAGACCCGCACGGACCGCCTACGGGAAGGATACGTTCGCGGAAGGATCGATGTCGGATCTCTCTTCGGAGTTTGCCGGCAAAGATCAGAAAAATTCAAGGCCCACCCAAACCGCCCCTGTGCAGGATATAAAGGTGGAAGATCATTGCAAGTCCGCCGGCTTTGTCTTTGTGTCTGGAGAGCAGAGATCCAAGTTCGTCGGCGTGGTTACCATCTTAGATCTGGCGCGTTGAGTTCAGAGAGAGGGCGAAAATCCCCGCGATTACCTTGCCAGATGGCTCCGTATACGGGCCGACCTGGCACACTACCCCAATGATGATTCCATGTATCACTTTGTGGAAGGACTGGACCACGACATGCTTCTCCGGCATTCTCTAAGGCGGCAGCAGGCTTCGGGACGCCTTACCTTCGAAGGAATGGTAAACACTGTCAACAAGTACGCGGAGGCCGAAGCGGCAGCTCAGACAGCGCTTGTGCTCATTGACAGAGCCCCTCCGATTCAGCCACCGCCACCACCGCCTCCGGCCGCCATTGCCACAGTTGCGCCACCACCTCCAGTCATCGTCGCCGCTGTTGCAACTCCACCCCCCGTCATCGAGGAAGTCCTGGCACCCTCCGACTCTGTGATTGACGCGCTATACGCCGACTTCGGTGCAGATTCAGAGGAGATAGATTTCAGTCCCGAGGAACTAGACTCCGCCATGCAGGAGATGGAAGAGAAGTAAACGCGCGACGAACAAGCCAACAATGCCGTCACGTCTCGATAGGTGTTCGTCACCATTGGGATGGCGATGGATGAAGATAAACCCGGACGAGCTCCGCCTACCGCTCTAGACAAAGGGAAGGGACCACCTGTCGATGCCAACATTGATCGCGCAAAGGTCATGCCCTGTAACACCCTCAGAATCGGACCTATGCAAGTTTTAGCGAAAACCCGCCAAACCCGCATAGAAACGATTCAAAGGTGCCCACCAGGCACTTTCGTGCGGGTGGAAAACGAAGTAATAACATTACACAACAGTCCTCGATGGGACCCACAAAACAGATATATATGACAGCGACTCAAAGAGTCAAGAATACAGATATAGACAAAGATCCAAATCACCAGAACGATACGTCAGACTACGGACAAGATGCAAATGGGGCTAAGAGCCTCGAAGAATAACCGATGGCGTCCATAACCCCGCCGAGCCAAGCGGAAGGGTAACCGCTAACGACGCCGATCTCAAAACCGCTTAAACAAAAGGGTGCCGACAAAGGGCAAAGAGGAGCGTCGATCGAGGCCAAGACACTCGAGACTAGAATTCGGCGGTCCTCGCCTACATAGGTATGGTGGACTGAAGCGGCAGCGGCAACATGCACTAAACAACCTATAGAGACTCGGTACAATTGGCGGCTATCAGAGAGGGGTAAGATAGACCTATTCGGAACCAACCTAATTCTACCATCAGACAAACCCGTCCTGGTGTTTCCCCCTCGAGACCAATCGAGGAAGTCCACCGAGGAACTCACACCGTTGGCAGTTTTACTTATTCAGTTATCGTTGCAGCAATTACTAGTCAGGTTCAGATAATCATCCTGATAAAGTAAGCAGTGGGCACTTTTAGTTAACCATTCCGTTATAGTGGCATCACTTACTAGTCAGATACAATTAGCATGAGATAACCCAAAACCCAGCAGTAGTTGGTACTTTTATTAAGTCATGTCGTTGTAGTTGCAATACTTACTAGTCAGGTACAATGGTCGCAAGCGACACTCCAAACAAGCAATAGTGGGCAGTATTATTTAGCCATTCCATTATAGTGAAGCTGATTACTAGTCATTATAAAGTCAAATTTATAGTACTACTTTAGTTATGCTTGTCTATGATCGAGATACTGTGCTCCAAGTCGTCCATAACCGCGGACACGGCTTTCAGAAAGTTTTAACCCGGCCGGGGTGCACAAATAGCAACACACACTCGATCAACCTCGGAAAAACCAAATCAAAACCCAACGAGGCCTTCACGACAAAGCAATCACAGGATTCAGAAATATTTCAGGGGGCCACCCTTGAGTACACCAAGAACGGTTAGTGACTCGAGACGGACCCGAGGTTTGGGTGGACGGCGTGAACGGGAACCCAAAACTAGGCTTGTCGACACCGCAGAATCGTGTCCCGATCCTAAAGATGCAGGTGATCCTCGCACAATCGTAAATAAAGCGATAGCATGGCATAAGTACAGATAGTAAATAAAACCTCAAACTAGTTTGTGGCCCCAAGAAATAAGACAATCAAGCTCGCTCGGGGGGTCCCATAATCCTCCGGATGTGGATAGCGCGATAAATCAAGGAACAGATATCAAGTACTCGGGGTCCTACGGGACAAGTGGCGATCGAAACCAAATATTATCTATCACCCACCGATGCCTCCGCTATTACTTCAATTTTAGTTGTTAAACAGTAGATAAAGTGAACGATAAGTAAAGCCATGATCACCTCCAACATCAACATGCGGCAATACACCAACAACTGTGGCACTTGACGACACGCAACAGCACTTGAGCAAGCGACTACGACGCGCAAGTCCAACTATCTACCAAACAACAGGGAATAGGGTGTGTCCAAGGCAATATAGGGCTGCAAGGGATATCTCGGGTACGAAAAACTAGAGCATCGCAACACAGATAGCAATAGATCAACAGGAGGGAATAAATGCTATAAAAGTAAGATAGGTAGAAAGGGGGAGATGCTCGCCTGAAAACGTTGTCGAAGGTTTAGTCGAAGATCGGGTCGAAGCTCACATCAACTCAACGGCCTTATCCGCGAAGAAGCAAAACACTAGAATAAACACCAGATGCAATATTTAAGATTACGGCAGAAGATCGGGCATGATGCATGTATGATGTATGTCATGGCAAAGATGCGATGCAATTAGGTCATGTTAAGCGGAACTGGGGTCCCGACAATTAAATATATGGTTCTAGATGTTTAGATGCCCCGCAATTTAAATGTTGTCTATAACAAGGCAAAAGATAGCACCGGTTCGCTACACAAATTTAAATGAGGCCAATATAAGACTATATTTGTCCGCATATGGGCCCCATATTTAATTATAAGGTGAATCGGCATAAGGCCCCCAAACCACACAATATGCATGCGAGATGAACAATTAATATGCGACAAGTTGTATTGTATGATAAAATAGGGTTTCAGAAAGGGGTTCACACATTAGAGGGTCTCGACGAACTTGGGGTTCCGGGGGGGTTCGGGGTTCGACAGGGTTCGACGGGGTTCGGTCTCGGCGGGATCGTTCTCGGATAACTGAGGTCGATCTTGTCGCATCCGGGAAGCAGGACTTGGGTAGGTGTCGGGGAGCATCGGATTCTTCCGGGTCGGTGCCGATCTTTTCGTTGCGAGGATCTTGTCGGGTCCGCGCCATTGCATCGGTCTTGACGTTCGGAATGCAGCACTTGGTGTCCGGGACAGAGTGCTTGTTGAACCGGTGGCGATCTTGGCGGTCATCGGGTCCGGACTTCGCCTCCGGGAACGGGTCTTCAGGGTCTCGACGTACTTGGTGTTCCGGCATCTCCGAGTCGCGGATCTTGGCAACCGGGTCCTCGGTCATCGGTAGATTTTGCCGCTTAGGTTCCGGGTGAGGTACTCGTCGGACTTGTTTGGTGGAGGTCATCGAAACCGATGGTCGCCATCGATCCATCTTCACGCGTCGCCATAGCAATCATCTTAGCACCAAAACAAAGCAGCACCGGGGCTGCGTTGGGGTGGCACCGGGGAAGGAAGGCTGGAAGGGCGTGGGGCCAGGGACAAGACCATGGCGGCAAAGTGCGCCAGGGGCCAGTCGACGACGAGCGGGACGCCATGGCGAGCAACTCTGGGAGGAAGCTCATGGTGGCGCTGGGCGAGGAGGAGGCGGGTGGCCGGGCACGAGCGGCCGGCGGCGGACGTCGGTTTGAGGCCGGGGCCGGCGGCGGCGGAGGCGCTTGCAGGCGGTGGCGGGAGGAGGTGCACCGGTGGTGGCTGAGAAGCTCGACGGCGGGCGACGCGGGCGAGTCGGCGGCGGCTGCGAGGCTTCGGCGGTTGGAGGCCCGGAGCGGCCGAGGCTTGCGGGCAGGCTGCTGGAGGGACACCACCGGCGGAGAGCGAGCAGGCGGCCGTCGCTGTCGGCGGGCCAACGGAGAACAGGGGAGGCGCCAGAGGAGAGCCGGCTGGCCATGGCGGCCGAGGAGGAGGAGGAGGGTGCCACACGCGGCTCGCAGATGGATGCGATCGAGGGCCGGAGGAAGAGAGGAGAGGAGGGAGCCGGCGAGGGAGAGGGGGAGGCATCGGGGTTGGGTGCTGGAGGCGGAGGAGGAAGACGGGAGGGAGCGGGGGCACACGTCGGGAGGTGGAAGAGAGAGAGGGTAGGTGGGACTGGGGTGAGAAAGAGGGATAGGAAAAAGTGGTGGATTGATGAGGTGGCAGGTGAGTAGGAGTTGGGTGAGAGGGTGAGGTGGCGGCCTGTGGTTGGAGGGTAGATTAGGATTGGGTGGGGATAGGTTTTAGAGGGGGCTGGTTTAGATGGACCGTTTTTAATACTGGGGGTGGTCGACTGGGTCGATTCGGCCCGTTCGACTGCCCCCACAAAAATAATTAAATATTTTATTTGTTTCAAATAGACTTTTGCAACCCGATAGCAAACAAAACAAAATAATCCGGTGACCCGGGTTTTGCGTTTGAACAAAGACGGGGCGTTTAGAAAACACAAACAGGTTTTTCCGAAATTAGTTTTATGCAATCAAATGCAAGATGATGACGATGCTCAAATGCAATGTGGCATGATGACATGAGCATGCGGTCATGATGATGCAATGCACAAAAACAACGCGATTTTCTAGTAGTGGTTTTGCGGGATGCCACATGCCCCTTCCGCATAACCTAGTGCAACAACCGCAGGAACTCGGCACCGGCCCAAGCAACAACAACACCGCAAACCTGCAACCTCCGGCATCTACGTCTGTGCTGCCCAAGTTACTCCAGCTGATAGAGTGATGTACGGCAATCTCCTCGTCGAGCCACTGACCGTAGCTCATATCCAGAACGTGACTAAGCTTGACGAGAAGCGCCAGCAGCTGTTGGAGGAAGTGCAGGCCATCGCGGAGCAAGGCGCTAAGCTAGATCGAGATCTGGTCAACGCGCAGAAATCCATAGAGAAAGCTAGAGCAATGGAGGCCGAGTACAAGACTCTGCTGCAGCAGCAGAAGGCCAAGAAAGCTCCGGCTCGCGTCATCAACGGTCCTGGTGTACAGCGAAACCTAGGATGGGCTCCCTCGAAGCCGGCACAAGCCAAGCCATACATTGACAGTGAAGGCAGGCAGGTGATGCCCACTCCTCTTCTCAACCTCGCCGTCGCCAAGACCCTTCTGGAACAGGATAGGTCGCCCGAGGCGGTGGACCAGGTCTATGACCTAGTGGCCAAGGCGGTGAAGCAGCAGGAAAAAGGCCACCTCAGAGGCTTGAGTCTGACCCAGCATTTTGCCAGTCTAGCCAGCATAAGCCGCCAAGGGACAGATCTCCTCTTGATGTCGGGTTCCAGACGGGTTCATCAGAACAAAGACGGAGGGATGCGCGCAACAGGAAGGATGTTATCCCCATATCCTCCGACCACGGGGAAAATGCCCAACCTCGTCGCCCATCGCCACCGCCCCGCTCCCCCCGACATCGCGAAGACCCCAAGGCTCACCGTCGTACGGATATGCCCCCACCAAGGCAGAGCGGAATCGTCATCCGCGACAACACGGAGCAGACCCGTCATGACAGAGAGCGCAACCAGGAACACAAGAGCAGGTCGCGCCATGATCCTCCACGTCCGACAAGCAATCGCGACAGGCGTGAGGCGTCGGAGGAGGGTAATAGCAAGAAGGCTAACCCACTGCCACCTTCGCCTCCATCGCCACCTAGCATTCACCATGGCGGAGGAGGCCCGCGTCATTCACGCAGCCCATCCCCTGTTGACAAGGAGAAAAGAAACTCGGAGCCATATGATGCACGTTCGTGGATCGATAAGATCCACGAGGCCCGGGAAGGACCATATCTGGGACCTTGCTTTGGACCCGCGATACGGTCCGCAACTTACCAAAAGGTTTCCGGATTGACAAGACCATCAAGCCCTATGATGGCACCGCTAAGCCAGTTACATGGTTACAGGATTACGACAACGCGGTAGAGATTGCCGGGGGTAACCCCAACATTACCGTCAAGTAACTCCCATTGATGTTGGCGGGCACAACCTGTCAATGGATTGATGACTTGCCGGAGAAATCCATCTGCAATTGGTTAGACATGCAAGAGGTGTTCACCAAGAACTTCGAGGGTACGTACAAACGTCCCTGCACTATTGGCGATCTACAGTGGTGCGTGCAAGAGAAAGACGAGAATCTCGCGCCTACCTCTCCCGCTGGCTGGATATGAAAAATTCCTGCGCAGGAGTGCACGCTCAGACCGCCATGGCCGCCTTCATTGATGGGTTGGAAAGGGGCACTGTGGCATCCCGCAAAACCACTACTAGAAAATCGCGTTGTTTTTGTGCATTGCATCATCATGACCGCATGCTCATGTCATCATGTCGCATTGCATTTGAGCATCGTCATCTCATCTTGCATTTGTTCGCATAAAACTATTTTCGGGAAAACCTAATTTGTTTTCTAAACGCCCCATCTTTATTCAAACGCAAAACCCGGGTCTCCGGATTATTTTGTTTTGTCTGCTATCGGTTTGCAAAAGCCCTGTTTGAAATAAATAGAATATTTAATTATTTTAGAGCGGTCGAACGGGCCGATTCGACCCAGTCGACCACCCCGGAATAAAATCGGTCCACCTAGAACCTAAATCCTATTCCTACCCAATCCTAATCTACCCACCTATCCTAGCTCGCCACCTCACCCTCTCCCCCAATCCCTACCCACCCCGCCACATCATCAATCCACAGCCCCCATCCCCCCTCTCTCTTTCTCACACAAACACACGCCACCCACTCAGCCACCCTCTCCCTTACACCTGGGCCCCACCCGCGCCGGCCTCCTCCCGCCGCCCGCCGGCGACCACCTCCGTCGGTCGCCTCCTCCTCACACCCCCCTCTCTCAGCCCCTCCCTCCTGACCCCCAACCTCGCCTCGGCTCCCTCCGGCCACCGCCTCTCCTCTCCCTCCTCGCGCGACCGCCGGCTCGCCCTCCTCCGGCTCGCCGTTCCCCCTCGAGCTCGCCGGCCGTCGCTGCCCTCCGGCCGCCGCCTCCTGCCTCCCCACAAGGCTCTCGCTCCCAGCCTCTCCCGTTCCCGTCTCACAGCTCATGGCTGCTCAGCGCTTCCCCGAGCTCCCGCCTCTGCTCCGGCGACGAGCTCGCTGCCTCCCTCCACCTTTCCTCCCCGCACCGCCGCTCTAGTCCCTCCGCGCGCGCCCCTCTTCTCCTCGCCGGAGCCGCTTCGCCTCCACCTTCCGCCTCGCCGGCTCGCGTCGCCGGTCAGGTCCCCCTCCTCTGTAGACACCGCCGCCAGGCCCTCTGCCCCGCTGCCAAGCCTTCCTCCTTGTCCTGGTGGGCCCTAGGTCAGCGAGCCGCCGTCATGCCACCTCTCCACCCATGTCGCGGCCCCACTTCCCGGCCTCGACC
The DNA here is from genome assembly GCA_030063025.1 of Avena longiglumis. Classification (NCBI taxonomy): domain Eukaryota; kingdom Viridiplantae; phylum Streptophyta; class Magnoliopsida; order Poales; family Poaceae; genus Avena; species Avena longiglumis. The sequence goes on from CP125976.1 coordinate 54,206,421, forward strand.
ACGTTGCTCGCTAACCTCCGTCGTCCTCGGCTCGCTCGGGTCGGGCCTCCCTGCGAGCCATGTCCTCTCGGCCTCGGTGCTCTGCGGTCAGACGAGACAGTGCGAACCACCCGAGTGTGCGCAGGTGCAAGTCGCCAGATGAAGGAACCCTCTTGGAGCTGTTGATAACCGTCTACATGGAAAGTCGAAGATCATCTACATCGAACGCCTTGGTTTGTCAAGATCTTTGTCATGGACCCCTGGCGTGGCGGGCCGGACCTCTCGGACGTCAAGCTCTTCATCCCGGAACGGAAGACCCTTGTCGAGCACCAAGTTCGCCATCGATGATCGTGAAGATACCCCAAGATCTTCCCCGACACCGAGGACGCCTACACGGAACGACAAGATCGCCACACGGACGCGAACCCCAAGACCCTGAGGCCCCGAACCGTAGACCGATCCGAAGCGCCAAGGCCTTCGACAGGGAATCGACAAGGTCATCGCGGAACTCCAAGGTCTACTTCGAAGTTTGTCGAACACCGAGTACTTCACCCCGGACACCGAGACCCTCGCACACAAGTTCTACTTCACGGGCACCGAGCGCCAAGATAGCCTCACGGACGCCATGATCTCCTTCGCAGATCCGAAAGCCCTAAACCCCGGAGTCCGAACCTCGTTCCCCTGAACCCTGAGACCGAACCCCGAACCCCGGAACCAAGATCGTCGAACCCTAATGTGTGAACCTTTTCCCGAGCCCCTATTTTATAAATGCTAAATATAAAACCTGTTGCATAATAATCATTCATCTTGCATGCATCCTTGTCTGTGGTTTGGGGGCCTTATGCCGATTCACCTTATAATTAAATATGGGGCCCATATGCGGGCAAATCTAGTCTTGGCCTCATTTAAATTTGTGTAGCGAACCGGTGCTATCTTTTGCCTTGTTAATACAACATTTAATTTGCGGGGGTTCTAAATAACTGGAACCGTTTAATTAAATGTCGGGACCCCGGTTCCGCTTAAGATGACCTAATTTCATCGCACCTTGCCATGTCATACATCATACATGCATCATGCCCGATCTTTTGCCGTATTATTAAATATTGCATCCGGTGTTTATTCTAGTGTTTTGCTTCTTCGCGGATAAGGCCGTTGAGTTGATGCGAGTGTCGACCCGATCTCCGGTTGTACCTTCGGCAATGTTTTCAGGCGAGCATCTCCCCCCTTTCTACCTATCTTACTTTATAGTATTTATTCCCTCCTATTGATCTATTGCTATCTGTGTTGCGATGCTCTAGTTTTCGTACCCGTGATATCCCTTGCAGCCCTATATCGCCTTGGACACATCCTATTACCTGTTGTTTGGTAGATAGATGGACTTGCGCGTCGTAGTCGCTTGCTCAAGTGCTGCTGCTTGTCGTCAAGTACCACAGTTGTTGGAGTATTGCCACATGTTTGATGTTGGAGATGATCATGGCTTTACTTTTCGTTCACTTTAATTACTGTTTAAACAACTAAAATTGAAGTAAGTAAGCAGAGGCACAGGTGGGCAATAGATGTTATTTGGTTGTTAACCGTCCACTTGTGTCCCGTAGGACCCCGAGTACTTGATACCCGTTCCTTGATTTATCGCGCTATCCACATCCGGGAGGATTATGGGACCCCCCTGAGCCAGAGCTTGATTCAGTCTTATTTCTTGGTCCACAAACTAGTTTGAGGTTTTATTTACTATCCTGTACCTATGCCATGTTTTACTGCTTATTTACGATTGTGCGAGGAGCACACTGTACTATTTAGGAATTGTGACTCGTTTACGCTATCGACAAGCCCAGTTTTGGGTTCCCCGTCACTTACCCGCCCCACAAACCTCGGGTCCGTCTCAAGTCACTAACCGTTCGGGTGTACTCAAGGTGGCCCTGAAATATTTCTGAATCCTGTGATTGCTTTGTCGTGAAGGCCTCGTTGGGTTTTGATTTGGTTTTTCCGAGGTTGATCGAGTGTGTGTTGCTATTTGTGCACCCCGACCGGGTAAAACTTTCTGAAAGCCGTGTCCGCGGTTATGGACGACTTGGAGCACAGTATCTCGATCATAGACAACTATAACTAAAGTAGTGCTATAAATTTGACTTTATAATGACGAGTAATCAGCTTTACTATAATGGAATGGCTAAATAAAACTGCCAACAATTGCTTGTTTGGGTTGTCGCGTGCGACCATTGTACCTCACTAGTAAGTATTGCAACTACAGCGGAATGGATAAATAAAAGTACCAACAACTGCTGGGTTTTTGGGATATCTCATGCTATTTGTATCTGACTAGTAAGTGCCGCAACTACAACGGAATGGTTAACTAAAATGGCCCACTGCTTATTTTATCAGGATGATCATCTATACCTGACTAGTAATTACTGCAACGACAACTGAATAAATAAAACTGCCAACTGTGTGAGTTCCTCGGTTGACTTCCTCGTTTGGTCTCGAGGGGAAATACCAGATGGGTTTGCTTGATGGTAGCATCAGTTGGTTCGAATAGGTCTTTCTTACCCCTCTCCGATAGCGGTTATATCGAGTCTCTATAGGGTGTTTAGTGCATCTTTGCCGCCTTGATCCACCATACCTATGTAGGCGAGGACCGCCGATTCTAGCCTCCGTGTCTTGGACTCGATCGACGCTCCTCTTTTTCCTTTGCCCTTTGTCGGCACCTTTGTTTAAGCATGTTTTGAGATCGGCGTCGTTAGCGTGGTTACCCTTCCGCTTGGCTCGGCAGGGTTATGCACGCCATTGGTTATTCTTCAGGGCTCTTAGCCCCATTTGCATCTTGTCCGTAGTCGGACGCTCCATCTTTTCAAGGTGATTTGGATCTTTGTATATTATATCTATATTCTTGACTCATGGAGTCGTGTTGTATATATATCTCATGGGTCCCATCGAGGACTGTTGTGTAATGTTATTACCTTTTCCACCCGCGAAAGTGCTGGTGGGCACCTTTGAATCCTTTCTGCGGGTTTGGCGGAATCGCTGAAACTTGCATAGGTCCGATTCTGAGGTGTTACTGAGTGGTATCAGAGCTCAGCAGTTGCGATACCCCACAAGTCCAGCCTGTAGGATAACCTAGCTAACGGCCGAAGTAGAGTGTCAAAACTATTTTTGCAAAAATCGGTTGGATAGTTCTGATTAGGTCTAATTTTACTCCTTACCCCTCTGCTGCTCTCCTCTCACCTCTGCGTGTTTTGAATCCGCTCTCTTCTCTCTCTTCGAGTCCAGGATTTCTCGTGGTTGGGATCCGTCGTACCTTCAGGGTTTCGCTTCCTCCTTTGGTAACGGTGTTGCTACATCTGGTCTTCATGCTATCCGAGGAATCCTTCGTCCCGTGGACTTCTCTTTGCTCCTCCTCGTGTCTTCCGGTGTTTTCCGACGCGACGACATCATCTACGCCAGAACCGATGCAGAGTCTGCATCACTCCTTTGTTCTGAACCTCGATTGTCGAGATCTTCAGTCTGATTCCGAGAGTTGGTTGCATAATCCGCCTATTAGTGTGCAGAGTAATGGTTTGGGTGCGCGATGGACTGATCACCATCCGACTACTCTTAACATTCGCTCTTGTGCATCGAATCAGTGGATCCAGCAATTTTACTCCATCCACGGAAGCTAGAGGTGGCTTTATTTGTTGATGCCTCTACCTTCGACCTTTTGATTCCGGAGTGTTCCCTCGACGGTCACGGACAACGACCTCTTGTTAGTGGTGTCGCCTGGATCTACACGAGGCGAGAAGACGCAGATCGCCGATCTCCCTTCCGGTACCATGAGGCGGATCTCGAGGGAGAGATCCATTGTTAGTGGTGTCGAATTGTGGCATCCCGCAAAACCAATACTAGAAAATCGCGTTGTTTTTGTGCATTGCATCATCATGACCGCATGCTCATGTCATCATGTCGCATTGCATTTGAGCATCGTCATGTCATCTTGCATTTGTTCGCATAAAACTATTTTTGGGAAAACCTAATTTGTTTTCTAAACGCCCCATCTTTATTCAAACGCAAAACCCGGGTCTCCGGATTATTTTGTTTTGTCTGCTATCGGTTTGCAAAAGCCCTGTTTGAAATAAATAGAATATTTAATTATTTTTAGTGGGGCAGTCGAACGGGCCGATTCGACCCAGTCGACCACCCCGGAATAAAATCGGTCCACCTAGAACCTAAATCCTATTCCTACCCAATCCTAATCTACCCACCTATCCTAGCTCGCCACCTCACCCTCTCCCCAATCCCTACCCACCCCGCCACATCATCAATCCACAGCCCCCATCCCCCCTCTCTCTTTCTCACACAAACACACGCCACCCACTCAGCCACCCTCTCCCTTACACTGGCCCCACCACTTGCCTCCTCCCGCCCAGCGACCACCTCCGCTGGTCACCTCCTCCTCACCCCTCTCTCCCGCCCTCCCTCCTGCCAGCCCAACCTCGCCTCGCCCTGCTCCCTCACCGCCTCTCCTCTCCCTCTCACCGCGGCTCAGTTCCCCTCGAGATCGCCGTCGCTGCTTCGCCTCTCCTGCCTCCCACAGCGCTCGCTCCCGCCATGCCCTCTCCTGTTCCCATCTCGCCAGCTCACCTGGCCCGGGCGCCCCGTCGAGCTCCCGCCCGCCTCTGCTCGTGAGCTTGGCCTCCCTCCACCTTTCCTCCCCGCACCGCCGCTCTAGTCCCTCCGCGCGCGCCCCTCTTATCCTCGCCGGAGCCGCTTTGCCTCCACCACGCCTCACTCGCGTCGCGGTCAGTCCTCCTCTGTGACACCGCCCGGGCCCTCGCCCCGCCAAGCCGGCCTCCTTCGCCTGTCCCTGGGCCCCTAGGTCATGAGCCGTCACCGACCACCTCTCCACTGTTGTCATGGCCCCCCCCCACGGCCCACCACGTCGCTGCTAACCTCCGTCGTCCTCGGCTCTCTGCTCGGGTCGGGCCTCCTGCGATCCATGTCCTCTCCGGCCTCTGGTGCTCTGCGGCTGTACGAGACAGTACCAGAACCACCCCGCGTGTGCGCACGGGTGCAAATAAGCAGATGAAGGAACCCTCTTGGAGCTGTTGATAACCGTCTACATGGAAAGCGAAGATCATCTACACCGACGCCTTGGTTTGTCAAGATCTTCGTCATGGACCCCGATGGCCGTGGCCGGGCCGGACCTCTCGGACGTCAAGCTCTTCCTCCCGGAACCGGAAGACCCCGGTGTCGAGCCCCAAGTTCGCCACCGATGATCAGGAAGATACCCCAAGATCTTCCCCAACACCGAGGACGCCTACACGGAACGACAAGATCGCCACACGGACGCCAACCCCAAGACCCTGAGGCCCCGAACCGTAGACCGATCCGAAGCGCCAAGGCCTTCGACAGGGAATCGACAAGGTCATCGCGGAACTCCAAGGTCTACTTCGAAGTTTGTCGAACGCCGAGTACTTCACCCCGGACACCGAGACCCTGGCACACAAGTTCTACTTCACGGGCACCGAGCGCCAAGATCGCCTCACGGACGCCATGATCTCCTTCGCAGATCCGAAAGCCCTAAACCCCGGAGTCCAAACCTCGTTCCCCTGAACCCTGAGACCGAACCCCGAACCCCAGAACCAAGATCGTCGAAACCTAATGTTTGAACCTTTTCCCGAGCCCCTATTTTATAAATGCTAAATATAAAACCTGTTGCATAATAATCATTCATCTTGCATGCATCCTTGTCTATGGTTTGGGGGCCTTATGCCGATTCACCTTATAATTAAATATGGGGCCCATATGCGGGCAAATCTAGTCTCATATTGGCCTCATTTAAATTTGTGTAGCGAACCGGTGCTATCTTTTGCCTTGTTAATACAACATTTAATTTGCGTGGGTTCTAAATAACTGGAACCGTTTAATTAAATGTCGGGACCCCGGTTCCGCTTAATATGACCTAATTGCATCGCACCTTGCCATGTCATACATCATACATGCATCATGCCCGATCTTTTGCCGTATTATTAAATATTGCATCCGGTGTTTATTCTAGTGTTTTGCTTCTTCGTGGATAAGGCCGTTGAGTTGATGCGAGTGTCGACCCGATCTCCGGTTGTACCTTCGGCAATGTTTTCAAAGCAGCATCTCCCCTTTCTACCTATCTTACTTTATAGTATTTATTCCTCCTATTGATCTATTGCTATGTGTTGCGATGCTCTAGTTTTCGTGCGTGATATCCCTTGCAGCCCTATATCGCCTTGGACACATCCTATTACCTGTTGTTTGGTAGATAGATGGACTTGCGCGTCGTAGTCGCTTGCTCAAGTGCTGCTGCTTGTCGTTAATTACCACAATTGTTGGAGTATTGCCACATGTTTGATGTTGGATATGATCATGGCTTTACTTTTCGTTCACTTTAATTACTGTTTAAACAACTAAAATTGAAGTAAGTAAGCAGAGGCATAGGTGGGCAATAGATGTTATTTGGTTGTTAACCGTCCACTTGTGTCCCGTAGGACCCCGAGTACTTGATACCTGTTCCTTGATTTATCGTGCTATCCACATCCGGGAGGATTATGGGACCCCCCGAGCTAGAGCTTGATTCAGTCTTATTTCTTGGGGCCACAAACTAGTTTGAGGTTTTATTTACTATCCTGTACCTATGCCATGTTTTACTGCTTATTTACGATTGTGTGAGGAGCACACTGTACTGTTTAGGAATTGTGACCCATTTACGCGGTATCGACAAGCCCAGTTTTGGGGTCCCGTTACTGATGGCCCCACAAACCTCGGGTTCGTCAAGTCACTAACTTCGTTGGTGTACTCAAGGGTGGCCCCCGAAATATTCTGAATCCTGTGATTGCTTTGTCGTGAAGGCCTCGTTGGGTTTTGATTTGGTTTTTCCGAGGTTGATCGAGTGTGTGTTGCTATTTGTGCACCCCGGCCGGGTAAAACTTTCTGAAAGCCGTGTCCGCGGTTATGGACGACTTGGAGCACAGTATCTCGATCATAGACAACTATAACTAAAGTAGTGCTATAAATTTGACTTTATAATGACTAGTAATCAACTTTACTATAATGAAATGGCTAAATAAAACTGCCAACAATTGCTTGTTTGGGTTGTCGCGTGCGACCATTGTACCTGACTAGTAAGTATTGCAACTACAACGGAATGGCTAAATAAAAGTACCAACAACTGCTGGGTTTTTGGGATATCTCATGCTATTTGTATCTGACTAGTAAGTGCCGCAACTACAACGAAATGGTTAACTAAAATGGCCCACTGCTTATTTTATCAGGATGATCATCTATACCTGACTAGTAATTACTGCAACGACAACTGAATAAATAAAACTGCCAACTGTGTGAGTTCCTCGGTTGACTTCCTCGTTTGGTCTCGAGGGGGAAATACTAGGACGTGTTTGCTTGATGGTAGCATCAGGTTGGTTCCGAATAGGTCTTTCTTACCCCTCTCTGATAGCCGACAGTTATATCGAGTCTCTATAGGGTGTTTAGTGCATGCTGCCGCTGCCGCTTCAGTCCACCATACCTATGTAGGCGAGGACCGCCGAATTCTAGCCTCGCTGTCTTGGCCTCGATCGACGCCTCTTTTTCCTTTGCCCTTTGTCGGCACCCTTTTGTTTAAGGGTTTTGAGATCGGCGTCGTTAGCGAGGTTACCCTTCCGGCTTGGCAGGGTTATGGACGCCATTGGTTATTCTTCAGGGCTCTTAGCCCCATTTGCATCTTGTCCGTAGTCGGACGCTCCATCTTTCAAGGTGATTTGGATCTTTGTATATTATATCTGTATTCTTGACTCATGGAGACGTGTTGTATATATATCTGTTCTGTGGGTCCCATCGAGGACTGTTGTGTAATGTTATTACTTCGTTTTCCACCCGCACGAAAGTGCCTGGTGGGCACCTTTGAATCGTTTCTATGCGGGTTTGGCGGGAATCGCTGAAACTTGCATAGGTCCGATTCTGAGGGTGTTACAGGCACGTTGCTCCGACATAAGCTGAAGCGCTTGCAGGACAATCACCATCTTGACTTGAACTAGATGATTCAGTTGGCTAGTGAGTTCGCAGCTGCCGACAACGACGCTCGCGGATCTCTGCCAGCAACGGCCGTTCCAACTCAAGCCCGGAGGAACAATAGCACAAAGCGTAAAACCACTCCAGAAGAAAAGCAAACTCCCGACATGGTCGCCATGACCTTTGCAGGACGAGGTGATGGCAGGCAGTGTGGCCGAGGACGGGGAGCTGGTCGTGGGCAGCAGCGAGGAAGTGAAACTACCTCGGCAGCGCTCCGTGTTCCCCAAACCTATGAAGAGTATCGCGATATGTCGTGCCTCGTACAACTCGATGTCAACGGCAAAGCCACCCATACCAATTGACACTGCAAGTTTGTCAACGACCTCAAAGAGGACCCGGAGTACGACTATAAGCAAAGTTGGAAGAACAAACCGCGAGGCAAGGGCAAGGGGAAGAAGAAGGACGAGGATTCCAAGGATTCAAGTGACATGGACGAGGATGTTGACACCAAGCACGCCGCCAAGAGTGACAGCAAAGGCAAGAACCCCTTCGAGAAGAAGGCGGCAGTTTTCCACATTTTCCTTGGCACCCCCACCGTCTGACAATAGAAGACCTCTATGAGGATACTGATGGCTAATCTACCCCAATTCCCCAATACATGCGCTGGTCGGAGGTTCCAATTACTTGGGACAGGAAGGATCACCCAGACCTTATCCCTACGGAGAACCAATCAACCCCTTGATTGACGACATTGAGTTCACCAAATGTATGGTGGATAGTGGAAGCAGCATCAACATCATGTACCTGGATACACTTCAGAAGATGAACTTGACGGAGGCAAACCTAAGGTGGACCAACACCATCTTCCACGGCGTAGTTCCTGGTCGGGAGGCTCGGTCCCTTGGGTGCATCACACTTCAGGTTGCCTTTGGCGATGTTAATAATTACCGCCAAGAGCGCATGACCTTTGAGGTGGTCCCCTTCAAGAGCGTGAACCACGTCATATTCGGCCACGACATATTCCACACCTTCATGGCCAATCCATGTTTCGTCTACAACAAACTCAAGATACCCGGACCAAACGTTGTCATCACCAGATCTGGAAGCTTTACCAAAGCAAGGGACTGCGAGATTAATGAAGCAGACTACGTGGAAGTTGTCCTCTACAACGAAGAATTTAAAGAGATCCAAAGCAAGGTTGATGCCTCAGAGATGCCCGTGTCGAAGAAATAGATATCCGACTCCGCTCCAGCATTCAAGGCCGCCATCGAGACCAAGCCGGTGGAACTTGTGGTAGGCGATGCCTCCAAGACCACCGCCATTGGGACGAACCTGGATCCCAAATAGGAAAGCGCGCTTGTCGAGTTCCTCCGTGAGAACAGGGACATCTTTGCCTGGCAGCCTGGCGACATGAAAGGTGTACCTAGGGAACTTGCCGAGCATAGCTTAAACATTGATCCGAAATGCAAACTAGTTTAGCAACCTCTACGACGCTTTGGAGATGAGAAGAGATGCGTCATAGGCAAAGAGATAGCTAGGTTACTTAAGGATAGTTTTATCCGAGAAGTCCTTCACACCCAATGGGTGTCCAATCCTGTACTTTTCCCCAAAAAGGGAACCAAAGAATTAAAAATGTGCGTTGATTACACCGGCTTGAACAAAGCATCCCCCAAAGATCTGTTTGCTTTGCCTCGCATTGACCAAGTCATTGACTCGACGGCTGGCTCGAAACTTCTGTGTTTTCTCAATGCATACTCAGGATACCACCAGATCAAGATGAGGAAGTCGGACCAATTGGCCACTTCGTTCACTACTCCATACGACATGTTTTGCTATGTTACGATGCCCTTTGGGCTGAAAAACGCAGGTGCTACGTACCAGCGGACAATGCAACGTTGCTTGCACGACCAAATTGGTCAGAACGTTCATGCCTATGTGGACGATATAGCGGTGATGTCTAAAAATTCAAATGACTTAATATCCGATTTAAAAGAAACCTTTGATAATCTTCGGAAATACAACATGATGCTTAACCCCAAGAAGTGCGTCTTAGGGGTTCCAGCCAGCAAATTGTTGGGCTTCATCGTTTCCCAGCGTGGAATCGAGGTCAACCCAGAGAAAATCAAGTCCATCTTAAACATAAACAGTCCGACATTCCTAAAGGACATTCAATGACTAGCAGGTTGTGTTGCAGCAGTTAGTCGGTTCGTCAGCCGACTTGGAGAGAAGGCCCTGCCGCTGTACAAGTTGCTGAAGAAGGCGGACAAATTCACGTGGACAGACGAAGCAGATGCAGCATTGAAGCAGCTCAAGGAGATTCTTTCCTCAGCGCCCATCCTTGCAGCACCCGAGCCTGGAGAGCCCATGTTAATTTACATCGCGGTCACCAACCGGGTAATCAGCATCATCGCCATGGTAGAGCGGAAGGAACCAGGATATGAGCACGGAGTTCAACGACCAGTTTACTATGTAAGCGAGGTCTTGACGGAGTCCAAGCAACGTTACCCGCACTACCAGAAGATAGCTTATGGAGTATTCCTTGCTTCTCGGAAGCTGAGGCATTACTTTCAGGAGCACCCAATCACAGTGGTAAGCAAGACTCCACTATCCGACATTATCAACAACAGCGACGCCACGGGAAGGGTCACGAAGTGGGGCATTGAACTCGCCGCCTTCGAGATCACCTACAAGAGACGCGGTGCTATCAAGTCACAAGCCTTGGCGGATTTTATTGCAGATTGGACGGAGATGCCAGATGCTACTCCGTTGCCGGAACCAGAATACTGGGTGATGCACTTTGACGGATCAAAGCTGCTTAACGGCTCGGGGGCTGGTGTCTTTTCTGATCCTGGGGACAAGCTACACTATGTTCCGCAGATCCAATTCGAGGCTACAAACAACATGGCGGAGTATGAAGCACTCATTCACGGATTACGCGTAGCCAAGGATATTGGCATCAAGGGCATAGTTTGCTGTGGAGATTCCGACTTGGTTGCCCAAGTGGTGGCGGCACAGAATGCGGAACCCTATGATGGCGGCATATCGAGGGCAGTGGGACGAGATAGCCAAGAGATTCTTGGCTACGAGGTCAAGTATGTACCTAGGGAGCAAAGCAGGCGGGCGATCTCTGTCTAAGCTTGGATCGGTATGCTACGAATTCTGCTAGGAGTTTTCCTAGAGCATCTACGGACACCATCCGTGAAGGGAGCAGACATCAACAACCCGGATAGAGTTGACTCTTTCGTCCACATGGTGGCAAAGGTCCCTCCGGCTTGGACAAAACCATTCATGGAATATCTCGAACACAGAACTTTGCCCGACGACGAGGTCGAAAGACGGCAAATAGTACGTCGAGCAAAGGGCTATACCATAATCAATGGACAACTCTACAAAAGGAGCACTACTGGTGTATACCTTAAGTGTGTTTCCCAGCTAGAAGGTATTGAAATCCTACGCGAAATCCATCTTGGAGATTGCGGGGATCACGTTGCTCCTCGATCGTTGGTCGCAAAAGCCTTCCGGCAAGGATTCTACTGGCTGACAGCGAAGGTGGACGCCGACTAGCTGGTTGAGACATGCATGGGATGCCAGTATTATGCCCGACAACCACATGTTCCTGTTGAAGAATTGCGAAAAAACTAATAACTTGGCCGATTGCAGTCTGGGGGCTAGACATGGTGGGACCGTTATAGACGGCACCATGTGGGTTTACGCATCTGCTAGTAGAAGTTGATAAATTCACTAAATGTATAGAAGATAAACCCATTAGAAAGCTTGATGGGGCAACTGCCCTCAGGTTTGTCCGGGATCTAGTGGTGAGATTTGGTCTCCCACATAGCATTATCACTGACAACGGTAGCAACTTGTCACTCAGAGAAGTGGAGGCATATTGTTGGGAGAAGGGCATCCGACTTGACCTTGCATCTGTGGCACATCCACAATCCAACGGTCAGGTTGAGCGAGCCAATGGATTAATTCTGCAGGGAATAAAGCCACGTCTTGAGGCACCGCTACATAGAGCAGCTGGAGCCTGGGCGGAAGAATTGCCATCTGTGCTGTGGAGTTTACGAACTACACCCAACAGATCCACCGGCTACACCCCTTACTTCATGGTATATGGAGCAGAATCCATCCTACCTTCCGACATACTTCACGATGCACCAAGGGTTGCCACCTACGACGAAGATGATGCTGAAGAATCCAGACGCCTAGATGTGTACCTTCTCGAGGAGGAGCGCATTTTGGCATGCCAAAGATCCGCCATCTACCAGAAGAAGCTACACACCTACCATAGTCGCCGCGTTCGGCATCGCTCGTTTAAAGAGGGGGATTTGCTGCTTCGACTTAAGCAGAAGAAGTCACACAAATTATCCCCGCCATGGGAAGGACCGTTCATCATAAGCAAGGCGCTACTCAATGGGTCTTACTACCTCGTTGACAATCGTGAACTGAAGGATAGACCCAACGAGGATCATAAGCGTAAGCGACGTGACCCAAATGATGACTACCCGGAGCTTGATCGGCCATGGAACATAGCACAGCTACGTCCTTTCTACACTTAGCATTTTTTATCTAATTGTGTACCTCTTATATGATCAATGAAATAAATCTCTCTGGTTCACTCATATTTCTGAGTCTTTTACCTCCTTTAGTGTTCATTCTTGGATCGTATAAAACCTTTATGCACAAGCTTTGCAATTACACTTGTGAAAATTCCACCTACGGGCGTTAGCTTAAGTTTTCTGCTCTACACGTTCTTTGTCGTTTTTATGTGGATTCTGGAGTAGTGACTTTTGGCACTTATTATCGGCGATTTTGTGCTTAGGTTATTGGCGGTGCCATTGGGAATCATCACCTGAACGAATGGTTCCGACAACGAGTCTTCCGACTCACAAAAAGTCAAGCATAAAAACCAAAGTAATGGATAAGCCAGCACTTGCTTAAAAAATATATACATGCTAGAACTAGTTCTTAGGTAGAAGGACATACACCATTGTTTTCCGCCTTAAGTTAACACATAGTTTTTTCTGCATACACATTACAGAGGAAACAAATATTACAAATTGTTTTTCATTCCTTTGGCGCATGCGACTTGGAAGCAACATCATCGACATCAGGAGAGTCACCCTCGAAGTCGGCAGTGTCGAGGGACTCGGAGGAGGTTTGGTTGCCGCCATCGATGGTTTTCATTGGCACGAAGACGTTAACATCGACCAACTCGACGACTCTAGTGTCATAACCCACGAGTAACGCCAAGATAGATTCGTGGTTTATCTTTTGGCCTTCGTTATCTACGTCGGGGATACGAGAGGTTACCATGTCGGCATTCTCGTAATGTGCCTTGACCATGGATAGCGCAATCCTTGCACCGGCCCGTGCACATGAAGCTTTCCATCTTGCGATACGCTCGGGGGCTCGGCACAGGATCTCCGAGAACTTTGCCACAGAGTCTGATGCCTTGATATTGATCTGGAGGGGCTTGGTAATCTCCTTGGCCTGCGCGATGGCGGTGTTGATGAAGTTGCCGACAAGGACCATGCATTTCTTTGGCGGATGAGGCGACCGGGTTAAACCCATAGGAGCTGTGAATTCCCGACAAAGGAGCGCATGAGTTCAAAAATTCAGAGTATTCAGACTATAGAAATCCAAGACAGAGAATCACTTACTGAAGATGCTGGCCTCAGCTTGCCAGAGAGTATCCGCCATGGAGTCCCGTTCTTGTTGAAGGAGCTTGTACGTTTCATGATGGCGTTGATTTTGCTCATCAGCAACTTTCTTTTGCTCTTTCAAGATAGCGATTTCCTCCTTCAAGCGGTTTATCTCCTCGGTGGCGGAGTCCTGCAGGACTTTCGTGGATTCTTCATGCATCTTCAGCATATCCTTCCTCTCCTGCTTGAGGATCTTGTTCTCGCTATCCAGCTGTTGAATGTGCTTGGATTGCTGAACAATATCCTTAGCCTTGGAAATGGTTTCTGCAAGTCGAAGAAAAGACAGTACACGGTGAATACTCGGAGAATGCACAAGACCAAGCCGGAGTACGGAAAAGGAAAGGAAAAATAGACGCTTGCTCTTGATGATCTGTTCTTTCAAGAAGGCAGTTTTACCCTTTTCGGCTTCCAAGTCTGCGCGCATCTTCTGGTACTTGTCGTTGGCCATGCCCCTCCGAGCATTATCATTCTGTGGAAAAAAGAAATTTAAACGTTGTTTGGTCTACTTGGAGCATCTAGCCGGAAAATTTCCACCTAGACACTCGGGGGCTACAGCGAGAGTTTTTTAACTTAGCAATATGCTTAGTATTTCTTTAAGCATCTAGTTAGAACTAATTCAGTGTTCGATTAGAAGCTTGGGGGCTACAGTATAAATTTTTTAACTCGGATGTATGCTTAGCTTCTCTTTAAGCATCTAGTCGGAACTAATCAGTTACAACTAGAAGCTTGGGGGCTACAATATCAAAATTGATAAACACTGCGTATGCTACTCGTAAAGCATCTAGTCGGAATAATTCATTCCACCTATATGCTTGGGGCTATAGTGAGAATTTTTCTAGCTTAGTCACTCTTAGAGCATTGACCTATGGTTTTCCGTCTAAATACTCGGGGGCTATAGTGTGATATTCATATGAAATGCAAAAAGGCAAATATAACTTACAAGTGCAATGATCTTGAGGTTGGTAGCACTCTCAGCTAGCAGCTTGCCGAAGGATACACTGTTTCCTTGTAGGATTTCTGCTTGCCGGAGAAGCTCCTCGAGACCGCACGTTGGAGATGTCGGTGCCGCACCAGGAATTAGAGAGGTGCTACTCGGCGTAAGTGTCGGGTAGACTATCTTCGGGAACTCTATGGTCTTCCTGGGGGAGAGGGCGCCGCCTTCGGCAGATGTACCACCTTCCACCACCGCCTTACCGCTACCCATGGCATCCTTAGCCAGAGCTTCAGCCATTTGGTGTGTGGCACTCTCCTGCGTCGCCTCTTCGCCGACAACAGTGAGCTCTGTAGAGGTGCCTAAGTCCACTTCCATGGCGGACGGGACAAATGCTTCCTTAGCTTGTGAGCTTGTCGGGGCGGACGAGGGCTGGACGATGGGAGTGACAGGGGCGATGGCGGGAGATACATCGCGATGCAGCATATCCTTGATGGTTCTAGAAGCCCCCGAAGTTTTGGAGGTCTTCTTCAAGCTGGTCGTGGCTTTCTTTCTGGAACGTGCAAAATGCATAAGTACAGGAAATAAGACAGACAAATGGACAATGTTGGAGGGAAATAAGCTTACACAAGAGGGGGTGCTTTAGAAAAAGGGATCCCAGTAACCTTTCTTTTCTCCGCCTCCAGGGCGGCGGTAGTCTTTTTGGAGGCTCCTCCCTCCGTATTTTTCTTCTTGCCTCCGTCGGCAGCGTCAGAGGTGGAGCTCTTCCGCTTTCGCGCCAACAGAGCATCGTCATCGGACACGACGGTGACTTCCTTCATCTTTGGATCATATATTTGAGGAGCCATGCTGTCCTCGTCTATGTCGCTAATCTGTTAAAGTGAAGAAACCACCATGTTAGATGAGATGGTAATGGCTAGACAGAAGAACTGGAGTATATGTCATACACGGAAAATAAACAGTTACCTTTGGGCACTTGCTCTCTACGAACATGTCGTAGGTGATGGCGAAGCCACGCTTCTTGTCCTTCACCTTGACGATGTCCTTGAGGCGGAGCTTGACGGAGTCGCTCGAGAAGTTGTCCTCGGAGATGCGGAGGCTATCCCTTCTATCATTGGAATACTCGTGCATCAGCTTCAAGCGGTGCTGCAGAGGCTGGATCCGCCTGATGAACCAACACATGGCTAGGTCCAAGCGGTTCAAACCTGTCTCTACGAACCACTCTATCCTACTTATAGCGTGGGAAGCGTCGATGTCGGAGGGAAGGGAGGCCTGGGATCTCCATGTCGAGGCTTCAGCGGCTGCTCCATCGACAAAGTCTGGGTACGTGACTTCTCGGCCAGCCAGAGGGATATCTGGGCCGTAGAAGTACGTCTGCTGCCAATTCTTGCAGGACTCATGGCCGACGATGTCGGGGAAGCGTCAGCCAAGCCGGATCTTAAAACTAATGGTTCCACAATTCCTAAGCTCGTCCTTGCCGGCTCCGGCTTCGCGCTTGACGGTAAAGAAGTATATGAAGAGATCTAGCCTAGGCTTGATTCCTAAATAACCCTCGCAGAGCGCCGCGTAATTGCTAAGCGCTAGGATGCTATTGGGGGATAGGTTCTGTGGGTGTACTCGGTAATGATTCAGGACAACAAGGAAGAAGTTGGAGATGGGCAGGGAGACGCTGCGTACCATCTGTGCTTTGAGGTATACCTTTTCTCCGGCTTGGGGAGAAGGTGTGACCTCGCCGGCCGGTGCCGCCCGCCAGGAGAGCCCCTCCATCGCAGGGAGGTAACCCTCGTTGATCAACTCTTTGATGTCGCGGTCCGTGATGTCCGAACCGCGCCAGTCGCCCTTGTGCGAGTCGTACTCCTCCTCCAGCAGATGCAGTGCCGCTGGATTATGGTCGGCGCCGGTGGCCTCAACCACCGCAGACGTGGGGATGACCAAGCCCTATGGAGGCACAACGACGGAGCTCGCCGGCTTCGCCGCGGCTTCGCCCGATGCCACCATCGAAGGGGAGGAGCTGCTGCTTGCCATTGGGTGTGTTCGACAGTGGCTGGGAAAGATTGAAGACTTAGGGTTTTTCGCACGTTGCACGGAGAGCTCGAGGAGGCGCTCGCTGGAAGAAGACGATGTAGGGAGAATGAGGTGAAAAGTAAAATTTCCACCACAGTTACTAATTATGGTCTCCGGCATCAAGATTCGTGCAGCTTGATCGAATGGTTGCCGCGTAGACGACGTGTGCGTAGACGTGCGCGGAAATTTCGCCACGTACCAACCGTCGCCGCCAACGGTTCGTATCGCTCGCGCAGGAAAAGTGGACATGATTGCGCTCTCTGCATGTGTGAGTTACGAGGCGTCGCTGACCTATGTCACTTCCTTGTTGAGTCACCACTTATTCTATGAGCACCTTCTTGAGAGCATAGTTGTCATTCTTGTGTTTGTTCCAAACCTTGTTTAATTATGTCATAACTTTGATGCTTGTATCTCTGATATCTTTACTTCTAGTCTTCATTTGAACTTCAGAGGTGCCTTGGCATTTAAGTTGTGCTCTACAAACAAAGGCAAGCGAGATACCACTCTATCATACCCTATTATGAGCATTGCAATGTTGCTTATGTTTATGTTTCATGCTACTTATTATTATTGAGTTGGTTTATCTTCATAGATTGCAATGACTATTGAGTAGACTTAGTTGCATACTTCTTATTATGAATGGTTTAAGCATCTACTCCTGTGCTGAGAATATATACATCATATGAAGCAAATATGTTCGTGAAAGTTCTTTTATCCCACTCAGTTTTCAACTGAATTGCTTGAGGACAAGCAATAAGCAAAGCTTGGGTGGAGTTGATACGTCCAAAACATATCTACTTTCTCAAACACTTTCGCTATTCTTTATCCTCTAAACTTGTGTGATCTGGATACAACTAACACGGACTGACACTATTTTCAGCAGAATTACCTTGGTGTCTAGTTTTTGTGCGGAAAATCGACTATCAGGAAAAACCCCGGAAAATATGCCAAAAAAATTATATTTAACCAGAAGATCCATGGAGCCAAAAGACGAAACTGAGTGGAGGCCTGGGGGCCCACACCCCTGCCAGGCGCGGGTAGGCCCTGCCCCGCGCCTAGGGAGGGTGTGGCCACCCCATGCACCCCCTTGGGCTCCCTCTGCGCCTATAAGTTTCCCCTTGACCTAAAAACCGAGGGGGGTCGACGTTTTTCCAGAAAGAGTTCCGCTCCGCCGCCACCATCAGAAACCAAGATTCGGATCCAGAAACTCCGTTCTGGCACCCTGCCGGGAGGGGGAATTTGGAGAGGATCATCGCCATCGTCATCACCAACGCCTCTCCATCAACCATCGATGTTTCCGTCATCCATGAGTGAGTAATCCCCCGATGTAGGCTATGGGGATGGTAGGGATTGGATGAGTTCTATCTTGTAATCGATTAAGATTGTTAGGGCATAGTGCCTAGTATCTCTATTAGTGCTATTTGACTTTGTTGCAACTTGTTGTGCTTAATGCTTGTCACTAGGGCCCGAGTGCCATGATATCAGATCTGAACTTATTATTGAATCATTATGATAGTATTGTTTGTGATCTTATCTGCAAGTTGTGTACATATATCATTGTCCGGATCCAAAGGCCCCGAAGTGACAATAATCGGGACAACCGGAGGGGATGACTGTGGTGTGAGGATCACATGTGTTCACATAGTGTTAATGCTTTGCTCGGGTGCTCTATTAAAATGAGCACCTTAATTGCCAGTAGTTCCCTAGAAGGCCCCGCTGCCACGGGCTGGCTGGATAGAAGATGTTGTGCAAGTTCTTATTGAAAGCACATATGACTACATATGGAGCACATGCCTAGGATTGTTTAGTACTTGTATGCTTGTTATTATTTATCTGCAATGCCCTAGATCTTGAAGTTACATGTTTATACCGTCCATGCAACGCCCGTCCATCCATCCCTATGCCTACCGCACTCGAACCCCACTGTTTACTGTTACTGTTACTATTGTTCCCGTTTTACTGTTGTAGTTGCTTTGTTGTTGCTACTACCAAACTGTTGCTACTGATAAATGATACGTCCAAAACGTATCTACTTTCTCGAACACTTTTCTATTGTTTCTCCTCTAAACTTGTGTGATTTGGATACAACTAACATGGATTGACGCTGTTTTCAGCAGAATTACCTTGGTGTCTTGTTTTTGTGCAGAAAATGAACTATCAAGAAAAATCCCGGAAAATATGCCAAAAATTATATTTCACCAGAAGATCCACGGAGCCAGAAGAAGAGACGGAGGGGAGGCCTGGGGGCCCCAGACCCACCCCAGGCGTGGGCCCACCTGACCCCGTGCCTGGAGGGGGTGCGGCCACCCCAAGCACCTCCTCGGCCTCCCTCTGCGCCCATAAGTTGCCTTTTGACCTAAAAAACGGGGGGGGGGATAGTTTTCCAGAAAGAGTTCCGCTCCGCCGCCGCCACCAGAAACCAAGATTCGGATCCAGAAACTCCATTCTGGCACCCTGCCGGGATGGGGAATTTGGAGAGAATCATCGCCATCGTCATCACCAATGCATCTCCATTAACCACCGATGTTTCCCTCATCCATGAGTGAGTAATCCCCCGCTGTAGGCTTGGGGATGGTGGGGATTGGATGAGTTCTATCATGTAATCGAATAAGATGTGTTAAGGCATAGTGCCTAGTATCTCTATTAGTGCTATTTGACTTTGTTGCAACTTTTTGTGCTTAATGCTTGTCACTAGGGCCCGAGTGCCATGATCTCAGATCTAAACTTATTATTGAATCATTATGATAGTATTATTTGTGATCTTATCTACAAGTTGTCTACACATATCATTGTCCATATACAAAGGCCCCAAAGTGACAATAATTGGGACAACCGGAGGGGATGGTTGTGGTGTGAGGATCACATGTGTTCACGGAGTGTTAATGCTTTGCTCCGGTGCTCTATTAAAAGGAGAACCTTAATTGCCAGTAGTTACCTAGAGGCCCCGCTGCCACGAGCTGGTTGGAAAGAAGATGTTGTGCAAGTTATCATTGCGAGCACGTATGACTATATTTGGAGCACATGCCTAGGATTGTTTAGTACTTGGATGCTTATTATTATTTATATGCAGTTCCCAAGACCTTGAAGTTACATGTTTAGACTCGTCCATGCAACTCCCGTCCATCCATCCCTATGCCTATCGCACTCGAATCCTACTGTTACCGTTACTGTTACTATTGCTCATGTTTCACTGTTGTTGTTGCTGCTGCTTTGCTGTTGCTACTACAAACTGTTGCTACTGATAAACTTCTGTGAGCAAGAACTATTTCCAGGTGCAGCTGAACTGACAACTCAATTGTTAAGGCTTGCAAGTATTCTTTGTCTCCCCTTGTGTCGAATCAATAAATTAGGTAATACTACCCACGAAGACTATTGCGATCCCCTATACTTGTGGGTCATCAAGACTATTTTCTGGCGCTGTTGCCGGGGAGCATAGCTCTATTTGTAAGTTCACTTGGATCTTTTATTGTTCAATGCTACTCCTTTCATCATTGGGAATTCTCGTGATGGAAAGTTCCCTATTTTACCATCTACTACAAGAAGAGGTACAGTCCTAAACACCTATGCTGCTCTTGATTCACCGTCTGTTATAAGTAAGATTGTCACACCACCACCACATACTCATGCTACACACACTGCTACTACTGTTTAGTCCGAAACTGCTTTTGATACTCATGATGTTACTTCTACTGTGCTTGATGCGAGTGGTTCATTAGGTCCTTTTCTAGATGCTACTATGGCTAGTCTAGGAAATACCAAAACTCCTAGTGAAGACACTATTACACTTGTTATCTCACCTGAGGCTAGTGAGAGTTATGATATTAATGATGGTTACATTGAGTTCACTGATGATTTTGTTGAAGAGTGCCGAAACACACATGGTACTAGTGTTATTAAGAGTCTCCTTGCTAGATGTACTATTATGCCTAAGTTGTCCTCTGATCCTAAGTTTGCCACTTCTCCCATAGATATTAAAGATGAAGATAATGATTTCTCTCTTGATTTATCTTATTTAGATATTGTTGAGAAAAAACCTTTTTGTGGGACTGAAAATGAGAGTGTTGTGGCTCATATGAATGAGCTTTCTACTATGAGTGCTTTGTTCTCTGATGATTTTAAGATGCGCAAGTACTTTTTTGCTAAGATCTTCCCTTTTTCACTAAAAGGAGAAGCTAGGGCTTGGTTTAATAGATTACCTCCTGGTTCCATTGATAGCCCTGATTGCTTGATTGCTTCTTTCTTTCAGAAATATTTTCCTCCTAGTGCTAGACATGCTGCTTTGCAGAGACTTTTTGATTTTAAACATGGAGAAGAAGAGAAATTGCCTGAGTCATGGAAAAGGTTCTGTGCCTTGATTCATGCACATCCTGGATGTCCATTACCTAAGAATGAGCTTCTTGATATTTATTATAATGGACCAATTGATGATTCTAGGACCTACCTAGATAGCTTTGCTGATTGTGTTTTCATGAAAAAGACTCCTATAGATGCTGAAGAATTAATGACTAAGATAAGCAAGAATTATGATGATTGGGCTTCAACTGAGCTGAATACACCTGAGCCTATTACTCCTAAACCAGCTATCCCTGAACCAATTCCAGCACCAACAATAGAGAAGAGGGGAGTTATTGCATTAAATGATGAATTGATGAAGGAAGCTAAGAAGTGTCTAATGGAGAAAGGTATTAGAGCTGAAGATGTGAAGAATCTACCTCCTATAGAAGAATTATGTAAGCCAATTCCCCACTCATCTACTATTGAGGTACACTCTCTCCAACAATTTGATGAAGGTGAAATTCCTTATGGTAAGCCTCCTGATCAATGTTTAGAGGAACTTGACACTTTTATTGTTAAGCAAGGGTATTTTAATAAACAAGTTCAAAATCATTTATTGGAAAACTCTAGAGTTATCCATGAGTTGAAAGATATTGTGGAAAGAACTTCTAATGATATTAAAATGCTTTGTAAAAACTTTCAAATGGTTCAAACCCAACTTGATCAACTTGCTAAGGTACAAAAGGATATGCTAGTTAATGCTTTAGGAGATAAAAAATGCTTATGGAATTAGAACTAGGAGTGGTATAGCTACTCAATATCCTTTATATCCTGAAGGACACCCTAAAAGAATCGAGCAGGATTCTCAACAAGGTGGGAGTAGTGGTAGTCCTCGTAAGAGAAAGAAAAAGAAACATAAGGTAGTTGAGGAACCCCTTGAACCTGCTGTAGATCCTAATAGTATATCTATCTCTGATGCGGAAATTGAGGGAGTGGTAATGATAAAAATGTTGCTCCTGATAAGTAGGAAGGTGAGGAAGAACCTGAGAAGCACACTAAGAACACTAGGTACACAAAGGAAGATTTTATTGCTAAGAAACATGGTAGTGAGAGAGAACCTTGGGTGCAGAAACCTATGCCTTTTCCAGGTAAGAAACACAAGTCAAAGGAGGAAGAACACTACAACAAGTTTTGTGAGTGGATGAAACCTTTATTCTTGCAAATTCCTTTGACGGATGCTATTAAGTTGCCTCCTTATTCAAAGTATATGAAGGATATTGTCTCTAATAAAAGGAAGATTCTTAATGAGGAGATTTCTACTCTACTTGCTAATTATTCCTTCAATGGTAAGGTTCCAAAGAAACTTGGTGATCCAGGTATACCAACTATTCTTTGCTCTATTGAGAATAATTATGTTAGAACTGCTTTATGTGATTTGGGAGATGGATTTAGTGTTATGCCTTTTTCTCTCTATAAGAGACTCCAGCTAGAAAAGTTGATACCAACTGATATATCTTTGCAAATGGCTGATAAGTCAACTACTATCCCTGTTGGTATATGTGAGGATGTTCCTGTTCAAGTTGCTCATAATTGCATGGTCTTAACTGATTTTGTTGTGCTTGAAATGCCTAAAGATGATAATATGTCTATTATTCTTGGGAGGCCTTTTCTTAATACTGTAGGTGGTGTCATCAATTGCAATCAAGGAAAAGTAACATTCAATATTAATGACAAAGAGCACACTGTCTATTTCCCCAAGAAGGTTGTTAAGAGCTATTGCCTTAATTCCATTGAAAATATTGAGGGCATCAAGGTTGGAGAAATATATTGTCCCATTCCACAAGAAAATTTTGAAACTATTATGATTAGGACCATTGCTATCAAGTATGAGGTAACATAATCACCTTGTGGAATGCAAAGTTTTGTTTCATATAAGATTGTTTTGGTAACAAGACTTGATCAACCTTGTTAACAAAAGGATTTTTATGAACAAAATAATGTTTCCACTGTGGTTATACTTGCTTTGTTTTTATTTTCTCCTTCCTAGTCTTTGCTTTAGATTTAGTTTTGCTAGTTATTTGCTTGTTTGGGTTTCTTAGAGCTCCTGTAGTTTGGCTTTTGATTTGCTTTTACTTCTTCTAAAAAAACTGTTTCTGCGAGAAAATCTATATTCATACCCTAAAAATTGGCCCAAAATAAAGTTTCCCAAAAAATCCCAGAAAATTCAAAATAATTTTTCCCTCGAAAAAAGGGGCAGATTGTGATATCTACGCACTTCTATTCTTGTAGACGGTTGTTGGGCCTCCAAGTGCAGAGGTTTGTAGAACAGCAGCAAGTTTCCCTTAAGTGGATTACCCAAGGTTTATCGAACTCACGGAGGAAGTGGTCAAAGGTATTCCCTCTCAAGCAACCCTGCAATCAAGATACAAGAAGTCTCTTGTGTCCCCAACACACCCAATACACTTGTCAGTTGTATAGGTGCACTAGTTCAGCGAATAGATAGTGAAATACAAGTGGTAACGGTGCCAGGAAATAACTGATGGCGTGGAGGAACAGACTAAAGGAAAACTGAAGGAAGCAAGCAACATGCAACAGATCTAGTAGCAAACGGTGTTTCAATGCTTAGAAACAAGGCCTAGGGATCATACTTTCACTAGTGAACACTCTCTCATATAAATATCCTCTCTTCATGATACTACTGTTAACTACTCTCCGGTTGGACACTCTAATCATCGGTAGGGCTATAACAATACTCCTCAAAGTCTGCCTTCACCAATCTAGATAACCCCACACTGTCACCTTGAGCGCTAGATGGTTCCAACAAACACCACAATTTCATAGAGACATCCAACTCTAAATATAACTCATAACAAATATTCAATCTAGCCAAAGTGCCACACACAGTATGCACGCTATCACTTTCACACACATGGGGAAAACATAGATCTATTAAAGCACAAAGAGTATTTATGTAGACTCAAACCTAAGTGCCACCATGGCGTGCACGCTGTCACTTTCACACACATGGGGAGAGCAGAGATCTAATGAAGCACTTGAGTAGCACGGTAGATCTGCTTGATTACAAATCTCATGACCACAAGATCATGCATAGAGAGAGATGAACACATAGCTACCGGTAGAGCCCTTAGCCCTAAGGAAGAACTACTCCCTCCTCATCATGGGAATCAGCAACGGTGATGAAGATGGTGATGGAGATCGATGGAGATGGCTCCGGGGGCACTTCCCCGTCCTGGCAGGGTGCCAGAATAGAGACTTTCTGCCCCCCGAATCTCGCTTTTGGTGGTGACGGCGCTATAGAGGTTTTCGTGGATTTCTTTTGGATGCCCTAGGGATTTTGGGTCGGAGGCTTCTTATAGGCGCAGGAATCAAGGTCGGTGGGGGTATAGGGGGCCCACACCCCCTCCAGGCGCCTCCAGGGCTTGCCCGCGCCTAGGGGGTGCGGCCACCCTGTGGCCCCCCTCCGGATCTGCTTCGTGGTTCCATGTTGCTCCGGGAAAACTAATAACTTTGGCTTTTATCCCGTCCAATTCCGAGAATATTGATTTTCTGCCTTTCTGGAACCAAAAACAGAAGAAAACAGGCAACTGGCACTGTGGCAACTTGTTAATAGGTTAGTTCCAGAAAAGATATAAAAACACCTCAAAGTATAGACAAAGCAAATCAAAGTAGATACAAAACAAGCATGGAGCATCAAAAAATTATAGATACATTTCTGACGTATTAGAGTGGCACCTGAGGTGACCCAGGGGGCCACCTGCGGTGACCCAGCATACCATTCCATGTGTAGTACACTATAGTCGTTGACATGACACTCACAGAACATCGTTCCATAAATATCACATCCCTCGGAGTGGTACAACAGAAACAATGCAGGTCCATATTACAAACATTCACACATTATTATCATTACAATACCAGAAGTTCAAGACTTCAAAATATTCAACTTACAAAGCAAAATATAAAGTGTTTCAACGGAATTTAAAAGTAGCAACTCCGACTAGGAGTTGAGATCAGCAGCTTATTCTATAGAGTTCATGCTGCTCGGCTCCGTTGGTTACTATTAACTAGAAATACTTAGTTGGACTCGTTATCATCGACACCATAGAGGATTTCGTAATCCACTCCTTCAACTCCTCCGGACAGATCGGGTTCCTCGTAGAACACATCTTCTTGGCATTCGGCTGCATACATTGGCACGTCTTCGGGATCCTCAGAGTCTAAGCAAGGGATCAAAGGAAAGAATGAGTAACAGCGTTACCCAACAAGTTCATTATATGCAAGATGGGAAGTTTGATGCTCTAACTACCACCTCGGATTATAAATCCTTGGCACTATGAAATTTTGTAAATCTTTCTTCAAAGATTGATTTTATTATGAAAAACTATGACAATCAGCCTTCACAGGTTGACCAGAACTTTCATGGAGTTACTTTCTTGCCGCGTTCGTAGCTCCTTCCCGGAACAGGGAGTAACAAGTTACAATTCTTACACTCTGTAGAGGTGCGTTACTTTACCCATGAGAGATCAACTCCTTGTTGCACAACCGGGCGTACTTTCCCGTCCACAATTCCATGATGTGGGGCCCAGTAGTTGGTCCAAGCCAATCACTGCCCCCTTCGCGACCCCGCATGCCTCCTTGGTGTACAACATGTCCACATAATGAATTACGACAATGGTTTGTACAAACCGTTAGATGCCAGAACTATCGTGGGACGATGAGGGTTCCCACCCATATGCTGCATATCCTCTATGAATTACCAATTAATATGCACGCTACGAGTGATAACAGCCACGACCTGCACATCCGGCTTCATGCGAGAGAAAGAAGATACAGCTGACTTCTCCGTCCCATTCCAAATCTCATGGCTAACGCGTAATATACGGCGCTAGAATCACTGATGTCAGGCGTTATTAAGTCCCTACTTGATTATCATTGTTGCAATTAGAACACTAAGTTCTATTGCTCCATTATACAACCACTTAGGATGATATCTATAATTTATTTATTTGTGAAAATAATAGTTTCTTTCTTTTATAGCAGATATGATAACACACAATTTGCAAATACTTTGATAAAGACTCTTCAAAGGACATGAGCAAGTGATGAACTTGCCTTATGATGGCAAGGTAGTGAAGTCTGATGCTTGCACTGGACCTTGAGCTTCTAGTTCTACAAAAACATCATTATTGCCCAGTAAGGACAATATTTAAAGAAGCAAAATGATTATGCAAGTAATGTAATGCATTATTTAATTTTTTATGCATTTACCCCCAAAAGTTCCTTTTTAGTAATAAAGGATTTATAAATATTATCTTTTAATATTTATAACATATATTGAATTATTTTATTTTATTTCCCTTTTATTTGACTTTTATTGATTTAATAATTCTTTTAGGAATTATTAATCAATCATTAAAAATTGTGATTAAATATTTATTTAGTATTTTTCAAAAATACTAGAATATTAATACATAATGAAAGTGAATTTTAATTAATTTTATCACCTTTAGATAATTTTGTAAAATTCCATAAGGAATATATAATTTATAAAATTCCTAATAAAATTTAAATGTCTAAAATTTTATATTTTAATTTATTTGGGTAGTTTGGATTTTTGTGAATCCAAATATATTTTATTTAAAATTTTTGGACTTTTACTTTATTTTCTAGAATTTATTAATACTAGGGTATTTTGGTCTTTTCCTTTTTATTTAAACATGCCTCAAAGAATTTCTGGGCTGGTTTAGATTATTGGGCCCTAGTGTCCCATTAGTCATTGACAAAAGAACCACCCCGAAGGGTCTGGCCCAACTCGGCCCACTCCTCACTACCTCTCTCTCTCCCTCGACCTTATCCTCTCCTCCTCTGACCCCGACCCCGTGGCCGGCGATGCCGCCACCATCGATTCCCGCCGCCGTGGTGCAATAGGGGTTGTTGGCGATGCCCGTTTGATCTATCCAATTGGATTCGAGCCTGGGGCTCCCTAGCAATGGATCGATGTCGTCCTGAACCCTAGGGTTTGGGGGTTGGCATGGATTCAAGTGCTGCCGTGGTCGTCGTGTGTCGAGGTGATGCGTTGGACCTTCAGGCGTGATCAGGGTCGCTGTCGTGGCACCGTGCGGGTTGCAGCGCCCCCTCTGGGGTGCTCCCCGTGCCGCCATGGTCGTCGGCCCCTCTGCTTCCTCTTCTAATCTTCAGCGAGGACTTACTGTGAGTTTGATTCCTCTCCCCTGGTGTTCTCTGTGCTTGCTGATCCGATGCTAGTTACTGGTTGTGTTCTTTCTGGCTATTGTGTGATTCAGATTAGGATGATTATCCATTTAGGGTTCCTATCATGTGATTGCTCATGTACTGGATGAATTAGTTCATGTTTGGATGGTCTGTACACATGCTAAATGATTATTGGCCTGATGCTTGTTGCTTAAAATAATCTATGATGTCTCTGGTGGCTTATTAGATGATTTTATGATTGGATTGCATCTGATTTAGATGGTATATTGCTTGGGAATCATGCTTGATTAAGTCAGTGACTGGATAAGTTTTCACTGTCATCTCTGGTTGTATGATTATGAATATGATATGATAAAATCACTATCCTTGTGTTGTTAGCTTAGAACTAGTGTGTGGTTTGAGATAAGATCATCATGATCTCAAACAGTGAAGTTTAATATAGGAATATTCTAGTTATGATTCCTGTGTTAACAGGAAAATGATTAGTAAGTTGATTGTCTGGAAATGATTAGTAAGTTGATTCCTGTGTTCCCCATAGAGAGGCTTGATATTGAATCCATGATTCAACATGGTTTTGTTTCCTTGGGGGATAATGTGAGAAGTTTACCATATGAAATATCTTTTGCCCAGCAAGGTCGGAGAAAGGGCGGGACTGAGAAAATAGTTTATTTGCTTGCACCTGCTTTGTTTAACTTTGATAAAGGCAAGGATGGTCACTTATGGAGGAGGATATTGACACTTATGTGGGGGAACTCTCCCAGCAAGAAGAGAATGTTGAATAGGATGCCGAATACAATTCGGTCCAGCCCTCCAACTTGGGAGAGTCTTCATACCAGCAGCCCTCATTTGATTGGGGCGCGTCTTCTTCTTCATCGCAGGTGCCTGACTATGATCATTCCTATGATGACCCACCAACATGGGGGTACTATCCGCGCTATTGAGCCCCACTTAGGCCAAAATCCAAAGCTTGGGGGAGGTACATCGACGTCACACTCATCTATATATCATGTTCGGTCGGTTATTTGTATATCCATTGTTTTTGCTTTCTTTTTGGTTTTTGTTGCTTCTTTCTAAAAACCCAAAAATACCAAAAATATTTTCGTTGTTGCTCTTGGTTTGTTTCTTTGCTTTGTTTTGCCTTAAAAGAAAAATCCAAAAAGATTTTGCTTTGTTTGGTTTGCTTTGTTTTTGTTTGGTTTTTATTTGTTTGCTTGTTTCTAAAAAACCAAAAACACCAAAATATTTGTTCTTCTTCTTCTTTGGTTTTGTGAGTTCTTTGCAGGGTTCAGCCGTCCTCAGTGGATTTTGGTTTCATGTTAATTATTCAAGTCACACAAGTGAAGGGCAATAATGAAGATTAAGACAACTCGAGGTGTGGTAAGAGGCTGGTAACGAACTCTATTTGTTTCATTTTTGTACATATACTAATCATTGTGAGCATGCTTAGCCTATTTGTGTAAGGTGTATGTCATTATGGATGCTTAGTAGTTCTTGCTTGTCTATGATTAGCTCCAGCTTGCTAATAATTTGTAGCATGTCATATGAATGTTTGCTTGCATTGTTTTATTCATACTTTGGTATGATATTGTGGTATCCTCCTCTGACTGTTCATGTGAATCAACTTGGCACATGCTCATGCATGCATATGACTAACCAATAGTCAGTAAGCCTCAATGATTTATTTTGCCTCGGAGTTCTTGTATCACTTTCATGCCATAGTTAGTCCTGTTTTGTTGCAAGCATGATTATGACAGCTATTGCTCTCTCGTTTGTTGCTCCCTCTCTATTGATAGCCTTCACTTGCACTGATTACGTGCTCTACCTGTGCTTCCAACTCCCCAAAACCAATATTGCCAGCTGTGTCCACCATACCTACCTATTAGCATCATTTGTTATTTCAGTGCATATTCCATATGTCGTGTTTTCTTCCAAAATAAAATGTTTGTCTATTTTGAGAAAGTTAGTTAGTAAAGCTCTCATGAACTTGATGGCACACTTTATTCCTTGTGCTTAATAATTCTGAACCATTGTGACTAGTCCATGAAAGTTGTATGCTTGCTAATTATATACTGGGAGTCAGCAGAACCGTGCTGCCACGGGGAACGCTTTCAACACTTTTTGGATATCTCATCTAGTTGATTCCTTGCTCTTTTGTTTATGGATGTCGATGATGTGAAATAAAAGGGGAGGTTGTGAGTTCATGGAGTTTATACATTGTGTTAGAGAAACGCCTGGTCCGCTAGCCTAAGCCATGCTTAATCATGGTGGAAACTTACAACATCACCATAATGAGCATCTATGAAGCGTCCTCGATAAAAAGCTATGCATATGGTAAATAAAAAGATTGCTGAGATGCTCATTGTCTGCTTGCCTTGTCATTTTTGTTATGGGAAAGCTCATGTACCATGTGCAAGGGGTACCCGTTGGCGGTTCTCGATGATATGCATGTATTTACAATGACAAGAACTTTTAGGTGACCAAAGTTGAGTAGCATGCGGAGCGACCCTCGTACTCAAGGGACTTGGGATTTCCAGTCTATGGTCTATCAAGCATATGATTCAGAGTGGACCTCACTTTCACCTTAACCACATGAAGATGCCTATGATAGGGGCAATGAGAGCTCAAAGCTAATGAGTGTCTTCCTTTCAGCATTGGGAAGCCTTTCAAACCTTCACAAAACCGTTTTCACAACCTTGTTGAGTCACCACTTATTCTATAAGCACGTTCTTGAGAGCATGGTTGTCATTTTTGTGTTTGTTCCAAAACTTGGTTAATTATGTCATGACTTTGATGCTTGTATCTCTGGTATCTTTACTTCCAGTCTTCATGTGAACTTCAGAGGTGCCTTGGAATTTATATTGTGCTCTTCAAACAAAGGCAAGCGAGATACCACTCTATCATACCTTATTATGAGCATTGCAATGTTGCTTATGTTTATGTTTCATGCTACTTATTATTATTGAGTTGGTTTCTCTTCATAGCTTACATTAACTATTGAGTAGACTTAGTTGCATACTCCTTATTATGAATTGTCTAATGATATACTCCTGTGCTGAGAATATTTACATCATATGAAGCAAAGTGTTCGTGAAAGTTCTGTTATCGCACTCAGTTTCAACTGAATTGCTTGAGGACAAGCAATAAGTTAAGCTTGGGGGGAGTTGATACGTCCAAAACTTATCTACTTTCTCGAACACTTTGCTATTGTTTCTCCTCTAAACTTGTGTGATTTGGATACAACTAACATGGACTGATGATGTTTTCAGCAGAATTACCTTGGTGTCTTGTTTTTGTGCAGAAAATGAACTATTAGGAAAAATCACGGAAAATATGCCAAAAATTATATTTCACCACAAGATCCACGGAGCCACAAGAAGAGACTGAGTGGAGGCCTGGGGGCCCACACCCCTGCCAGGCGCGGGTAGGCCCTGCCCCGCGCCTAGGGAGGGTGCGGCCACCCCAGGCACCTCCTCAGCCTCCCTCTGCGCCTATAAGTTTCCTTTCGACCTAAAAACCGGGGGGGGGGGTCGATAGTTTTCCAAAAAGAGTTCCACTCCGCCGCCGCCACCAGAAACCAAGATTAGGATCTAGAAACTCCGTTCTGGCACCTTGTCGGGACAAGGAATTTGGAGAGGATCATCTCCATTGTCATCACCAACGCATCTACATCAACCACCGATGTTTCCCTCATCCATGAGTGAGTAATCCCCCACTGTAGGCTTGGGGATGGTAGGGATTGGATGAGTTCTATCATGTAATCGAATAAGATCTGTTAAGGCATAGTGCCTAGTATCTCTATTAGTGCTATTTGACTTTGTTGCAACTTGTTGTGCTTAATGCTTGTCACTAGGGCCCGAGTGCCATGATCTCAGATCTGAACTTATTTTTGTATCATTATGATAATATTGTTTGTGATCTTATCTGCAAGTTGTGTACACATATCATTGTCCGGATCCAAAGGCCCCAAAGTGACAATAATTGGGACAACCGGAGGGGATGACTATGGTGTGAGGATCACATGTGTTCATGGAGTGTTTATGCTTTGCTCTGGTGCTCTATTAAAAGGAGCACCTTAATTTCCAGTAGTTCCCTAGAGGCCCAGCTGCCACAGGATGTCTGGACAGAAGATGTTGTGCAAGTTCTCATTGCGAGCACGTATGACTATATTTGGAGCACATGCCTAGGATTGTTTAGTACTTGGATGCTTATTATTATTTATATGCAATGCCCTAGACCTTGATGTTACATGTTTAGACTCATCCATGCAACGCCCGTCCATCCATCCCTATGCCTACCGCACTCGAATCCTACTGTTACCGTTACTGTTACTGTTACTATTGCTCCTGTTTCACTGTTGCTATTGCTATTGCTTTGCTGTTGCTACTACAAACTGTTGCTACTGATAAACTTTTGTGAGCAAGAACTATTTCTAGGTGCAGATGAACTGACAACTCAGTTGTTAAGACTTGCAAGTATTCTTTGGCCCCCCTTGTGTCGAATCAATAAATTGGGTAATACTACCCGCGAAGACTATTGCGATCCCCTATACTTGTGGGTCATCAATAAACTTCTGTGAGCAAGAACTATTTTCAGGTGCAGCTGAATTGACAACTCAGTTGTTAAGGCTTGCAAGTATTCTTTGGATCCCCTTGTGTCGAATCAATAAATTGGGTAATACTATCCGTGAAGACTGTTGCGATCCCCTACACTCGTGGGTCATCAGCGACCCCTCCACCACCTCCGTGATGCGTGTTGAATGCTCCATTGGGAAACCCCAAGAGCAAGGTATGATGCAGCACAACAACAAGTTTCCCACTGTAAGAAACTGAGGTTATCGAACCAGTAGGAGGAAGGAAACGTATCAAAGGTGTCGCAAGCAACGT
This sequence comes from Avena longiglumis, assembly GCA_030063025.1. NCBI lineage: Eukaryota > Viridiplantae > Streptophyta > Magnoliopsida > Poales > Poaceae > Avena > Avena longiglumis. Next base: position 54,238,520 of record CP125976.1, read on the forward strand.
GGAAACCTGCACAACACAAACTCAAGACTTCGACCCAACTAACAGTGAGGTTGTCAATCTCACCGGTTACTGTAACAAAGGATTAATAAAATGGTGTGGAAGGTCATGATGGTTTGCATCAACTAAACAGTAACCGTGGAATATGTATCAATGGTAAATATTTGACCGGGGTCCATAGTTCACTAGAGGTATTCTCCTTAGATAAACAAACATGGCATGCTGGGTAAACAAAATACAGCAGAGCAATTGACGGGACTAAACAAGGCATAACAATGTAATACTAGATAAAATATCCTATGAGATTCGATTGGGCAATACAACAGTATACATAGACCGCCATCCAACTGCATCTATGACTAGAAGTTCACCTTCAGGTTATCATCCGAACCCCCTCCAGTATTAAGTTGCAAGCAATAGACAACTGCTTTAAGCAAAGTGTGTAAGGTAAACAATCCACTTGTTCCATGAACAAGAGACCGTTGTTTTCTCCCTAGTGGCAACAGCACATCTACTACCATAGAGATTTCTGTCACTTCCCTTGATAAGTAGAGGCATGAACCCACTATCGAGCATAAATACCCCCTCTTAGAGTCACTAGCAACCACTTGGCCAAGATAGCTACTAACAACGGAGAGCATGCAAAATCACAAACAACATAGACATGATAGAATCAATAAGACAAAACCATTAATCAATCTGACATAGTAATCTCAATATCCATCAGATCCCCGCAAACACAACATGCATGATTACAAATAGATGAGATCTTGATCATGAACGAAGCTCACAAGATCTAGACATGAAAGCACAAAGAGGAGATACAACCATCTAGCTACTACATGGACCCGTAGTCCAAGGTGGAACTACTCACGCTTCATACCTGAGGCTGGCATGATGAATAAGAAGGCCTTCGGTATGATCTCCCCTCCGGCAGGGTGCCGGGAAGAGCTTCAGATCCCCCGATGTAGGGACGATGGTGGCGGCGGCTATAGACAGTTTCGTGGAATATTGATCGGGTACTTAGGGTTTCAGCATCGGGGGCTCTTATAGGCGAATATGCGAGGCTGGGAGGCGGCCAAGGGGCCCACACTATGCCTAGGTGTCGTGGGAATTGTCACGGCAGATGCTGCAATCGGCAGCGAGTAGTAGAACGAGGGGCAAGGGCGGCCAGCCATCTGCGGTGCGAGATGAGGGCAAAGACACAGGGTTTTACCCAGGTTCGGCCCCCCGGAGGGTAAAGACCTACTCCTTCTAGATTGTATTATGCAGGTGTTACAATGGGCGAGCTCGGCGGCTAGGCGGCGAGTCGCTTGGGTGTATGAGGGAACGTGTCTCTACTCACCCTATAGGGAGGTTTATATAGGCTCACCTCCCCTAGGGTTTACATATCTCAACCGATTTGGTTAAAGCTTCAATAACCGTTTAACCTTACCCGACTGGGCTTATCCACTCGCCTGGGCCTTCAGCTTCCAGTCGCTCAGCTCCTGGCTGGGCTTCGATCCACTCGCCGTTCTGCAGGCCCACTCGCCGGGTCTTGGGCCAGTCGGAAACGTCCTGCTGGGTATACCCCGGTAGGCATATCCCCATCAGTAGTCCCCGAGGCCGTCGTCGATTAGGCGTAGGTGGCTGCGGGCAGTCGGAGTATACGGCTTCAGAGTAGGCACCCAGTCGAATCGTCGGCGGGCTCCTGTATAAAGGAGACAACCAATGATCCAGGTCGCAGCTTTGGCGAGTCGAGTCGGCGAAAACACTGTCTTAGTGATTGGGTCGGCGAGTGGCCGTGGTTGGACCGTCAGCGTGGTCAAACTAGCGTTGGGGTAATCCAACGGTAACTTTCGCGTAATCACCGTGTGGTAACGGCTCACGATTTGGGGTAACTCCGCTATATAAGGGAATGGCGTGCAATCGTGAGCCAACTCCTCACCACTTCTTCCGAGTCGCGCATTTTCCTTCCTTCCGCGATCCAATCGACCAAATTCTCCGATCTCCAAACAATCTCGGCCATGGCCCTTTCCACCGAGCCGTGGGGTAGGTCCAAGTGCACAGGCACAAATGGCCTCCTTCGAGGAGGCCGGATCCTGCGAGCCGGGTTGGCGTATCCTCAGTGAAGAAACGACCCCAAACCCGAGAGAGGGAATTCGTCTGTTTCACCAGTCATCTCGGCGGGGCTAGGGTTTCCTCGTCCCTATTCTTCCGGCGCTTCACGCCTACGGATCCAGCCTTGATCGGGTCCCCATAGCATCGAGCGCTCGCCATCTTCGTGGCGTTGCGAATGCTACTTTGGCTACCGCCCTACTTCCCCTTGTGGCAAGATCTGCTCCACAGACGGATCAACCGCGAGGCAAAGGCGGCCCAATGCTGTGGCAGCGTTTCAGCTCAAGTCCAAAGCTTCTTTCTTTGATCTGATGCTACCCGCCAAGGCAGCGAGCGACTGGAAGAAGTCGTGGTTCTACGTAGCCGAGGCGACCCCGGAGGGCGAGGTGGCGATCCCGCGGTACTCCGCTAGTCGTTCCGAGCCGTGCAATCTCCAAGTCGGCAAGCTCCCTGGCGACCAGTGGATGGTCGTCGACGAGATGCTCCAGACCATCCGTGGTCTGAAAAAGAAGGGCCTTCAAACGATAAACTTGTACAATTGCTGGCTCGGGCGGCGGCTCGTTCCACTCGCCCACCGCGACCACTACATGTACCAATACACGGGCCGGGGAGACTCGACGAAGGCCTGTCTCGACGAGTGGAAGCTGGAGGATTATCTCCCAGCGTTGAAGAAGATTACCCAGGCGGTGTACCTGGATGCGCAGGCTGGGGTCGCCTATACCGCATAAGCGTCCGGCCCAACGGTAATTTCTTTACCTTGCTCGATGCGATAAATGCGATGCGGTAATTCGATTCCGCTTTGTATTCGTTGCAGCTATTCCAAGTGGTGGAAGGTGGCTCCCACCCTCGGATGATGAGCTCGGGCCCATCCGCCCGGGACATAGGCGATCGCCGCCTACCAAGGGCACCGAGGACGAGGACGAGTCCGAAGAGGAGGTCGCCCGGTCCGAAAGACCCAGCGGCAACGACAGCGCGAGATCGAGGCAAGCAGAAGCCTCGAACGTCATGACGATGACGACGAGCTCCCAGAGACTACCTCGCGCCGTCAAGCCACCCCGTAAAAGAAGAAGAGGAAGGAAAGGGAGGCGAGTCCCCCCCGAAAAAGAAGACGAGGCCGTCGAAGTCGGCCTCGCCGTCGCACTCGGCGAGCAGCTCAGACGCTCCCAGCCCAGCCGGCGACGGCGCGCCACCAGCGACAACCGTGCTGGACGCGGCGACCGTGGAAGTGTCATTGGCTTCAATGCATCCACCATTCTCCCCAGTCTCTGGGCTGGGGGAGGCTCCGGCTGCGGCGGCTTCGCCTCGCAAGGAGGCTCCGGCTGAGGATGTTCCAGAGGCGCCAGCTGCGGCCTCAACAACGAAGCCGCCCGTGTCTTGGGCACGCGACGCCCCGAGTTGGGGCTCACTGCCGTCTGGGCCTCGAGCTGGAGAAACCGCCGGCCTCGTGACAGATCAAGCGTTTCATCCCGCCGCCAAGTGAGTTCGCCACCTTTCCTTATTTTTCATAACTATTTCGATTGTTTTGTTGATTCGATTGATGCGCAGGACCGGGTGAAGAGGATGGGCCACCCGACTGGCTAAGGTGCCCTCCGCCGCTAGCGAGGAAGATCCTTCCGCAAGAGGAAGGCGAACGAGGTTGTCGCCTCGGCGGATGGCGTAAGAAGGCCAAGGGCGACACCATCACTATCTCGACGATACAATGTCGCACCAGCCGGCCCGTGATGGAAGCAGCCGCTCACGGGAGGGTGCTTGCTCGAACGGGCGAGGCGACCTCTCTCGGATCAGTTACCTCTATCGCTACCTTCCCGCGCTTCGTGACCAAGGCAACCACGGCGAGTGGGCCTGCGCCCCCGAGCCACACTCCTGGGACCGCCGACGCTGAAGTCGACCAACGTCGCGGGCACACGCCGGCACTTCTCGCGTCCGTGGACGCGGTACAACTCCACGACATGCTTGGCGCGGCCATCCAGGTACATCTAGTCCCCGAGGATCAGGTCGGTACTTTGTAGCGGCCTGATTCTTATAATTTCGCGTCTTTTGTTTGTCGCATCCAGTCCCCTGAAAGGGCGCTAAATTTTGGCGGTGGGCACTTAGGAATTTTTTGATCACTACCCCGAGTGCGCTCGCTGAATTTCAGCGGTGGGCACTTAGGAATTTGTTGATCGCCATCTCGAGTGCGCACTCGCTGAATTTCAGCGGTGGGCACTTAGGAGTTTTTTATCGCTACCCTCGAGTGCGCATCGCTGAATTTCAGCGGGTGGGCACTTAGGAATTTTGATTTGACTAACCTTTTTGGTGATGTGGTCTGCAGCTTGAGTCACGGACGATTGGCCGCCAAACAGCGGAGAGGGAGCTGGCCATCGCCCGTGAGGCGAACAAAGGGCTTCAGCTGTTGCTGCGAAGGCAAAGGAAGCTCGCCAGGGCTTGTCCTCGGGTGAGTTGGTGGCGCGCGATCCGCTCTGGTGCCGTGACCGCCGACCTCGGCCGAATCGCGAGAGGCGAGAAGCGAGCTCGGCGGACGGCGAGCTAAGGCCGCCATTGTGGCCGCTGAGGAGGATCGCAAGGTGTCGGAAGTCCTTATTGCTGGGCTTCAGGACGACCATACGTCGCTTCAGTGCTTCATCATGGGACTCGCCCGCCCGTTGCTTGGTGAGTGCATCTCCCCTTTCTAATAGTTGTGGTTTTTGTGGTGTCCGTCGTACTTATCATTGTCTTCTACTCGCAGGTCGCATCATTGATAGCGAAGAAGAGGCGAGCTCGCTCGATGCGAGGCAGTGCGTAAGCATGCTCGTCGATTCGGCGACGTTGTCGGCGACGTGCATCCGTGCCTACCTCCAAGAAATATCGCCCACAGAGGTGATTCCCAGCGACCTCGTTGAGGTGTGGAAGTATTTGGAGAAGGCGCCCGCGGTCGTTGAGTTCATGACGCGGTCGGCGTTTCGGGCGGAGCGCCGACGACATCGAGCCTTGGACTCGCCCACTTCCTCAAGATTTCGACATTGACGATGTGACGAGTGGGTATCCATCGTCGATCGCGTGGTGGAGCTGTCCGAGGTCCTCGTTGCAAGAACGCGTCGCCACGCATCTCGAACGTGTTCGGGCAATGGGCGACCTCTGCCGTCAGAGACGGTTGTCGCGCCAAACGACCCGAGCCGCATCGTGACTTCAAGGTCGAGCAGCCTTTTCGCGCGGCGATGGCGGGTGAATCGACGACTTATCCATCAAACCCGTACACGGCGTTCATCCGCGATCGCCGGGATGTCGGGCAGTCATCGAAGCCTGCAGAGTAGGGTAGTTTGCCTTGTGGCGTTAGCAGCAGTTCTGCCACGCGGGCATATTTTGTAACATGAAACAATACAACATGCGATTGAATGAGACGTCGTGTCTATTTTGATATTTGTTTGTGTGCTTTTGATTGATTTTGGACGAGTCCCCGAGCGCGTCCGCCCTTTTATGGGGTTTACCTCGTATATGATGTGTGTGTTGTTATCATGTGTTTTGTTGATTTGGTCGACTCGCCCGAGATCGGAGAGCCAGTCGCAAGGCGACTCCCTTGAATGCTCTATACTTTACCGTTTTCCCTTGCGCGAATGAGGTCGGGTGGCCGAGTCCCCGAGCGTGGTACTTGGTTGTTCTAGTCGCGACTCGAGGGTGGTTGAGGATTTAGCGTTGGTGAGCGCCGCCCGCCCCGCCTGGGTCATCGCGTGGCGAGTCCCGGCATGCTCTTACTTGGCGTTTTCGCCGCCGCGATTTAACCGGTCTTCATCCCCGGCGTGGTACTTAGCCGTTCGAGTCGCTATGCCGAGGATGCAGAGGACCAAGGTCGTGAGAAGCGAGGGCGATTGTCTTGGCTCAGAGAACCAGTCGAGATAGGCGACTCGGTGGGGCTCCGGTTGGCGTTTTTCGTGGACGATGCAAGACCGAAGTGATTCGGTTTTACACCGCACTACTTAGCCGTCCGATCGCTCAAAGGTTGACTTCTGCATTTAGCATAACGCTGTTTTACGAAAAGTGCGAGTGGCACAAGTCATGGAGAGTAGGCGCAATTTGCGGTAACCATTTCTTTTATTTCATAGCGACTGGAGAGTACATGTGTGGGGTTCTAGGAGTAGAACTTCCGGAGGAGGTTTACATTCCATGGTCGCTTGACGTCGAGTTCGCCGTCCCCGCGGACGTCGATGAGGTAGTAGGCGTCGTTGCCGAGTACGCGCCCGATAGCGAATGGGCCTTCCCACGGAGGGGAGAGCTTGTGCATGCCCTTCTTGTCCTGGATGAGGCGTAACACCAGGTCGCCTTCCTGGAAGGTGCGAGCTTTCACCCGCCGACTGTGGTAGCGGCGGAGTCCTTGCTGGTAGATGGCGGTGCGTGACCGAGCGAGGTCGCGTGCTTCGTCGAGTTGGTCGATCCCGTCTTGGCGGGCAAGCTCGTTTGCAGCCTCCGTGTAGTGGACGACCCGCGGCGAGTCGTGTTCGAGGTCGGTGGGCATGACTGCCTCGGCGCCGTAGACCATGAAGAAGGGGGTGAATCCCGTCGATCTGTTGACTGAGGTGCGGATCCCCATATGACGGAGGGCAGCTCCTCGACCCAAGACCGCGGTGCGCCGAGTGGTACTTTGGAGTCGCGCTTCAGCCGTGTAGGATGCTTTGTTGGCCCGTTCACCGGCCGTTGGACTCGGGTGGGCGATCGACGCGAGGTCGAGCCGGATATGGTGCTCTTCGCAGAATTCGCCATGGCTCCTTGGCGAAGTTGCCGTGCTGTCCGTAATGATGCTGTTGGGAACCCGTAGCGATATATGAGCTCGTAATAATTTAGTGGCGGTCTTCCGTCGCATTTCGACTGGCTTGGCCTCCACCCACTTCGTGAATTTGTCAATGGCGACTAGCGGTGGGTGTAGCCGAGGGGCCTTCTTGAAGGGGCCTACCATGTCCATGCCCCCACAAATAATGGCCAGTGATGGGGATTGTTTTGAGCCGAGCTCGTTACGCGCGTATGATTGGCGTTGGCACCCGGCATCGCTGGACGATGTCGGCGTCGGCGTGTGCAGTGGGCCAAGAGAAGCCGTGTCGCATAGCCTTGGCGACTGTGGAAGCGGGCGGCGCAGGCCGCAGCCACCGAGTGAATGTCGTGGAGGATTTTGTGTCCTTCACTGGTTGGACGCAGCGTTGGAACACGCCGGTGACGCCAGCTTGTGGAGCTCGCCGTCGATGATGGTGTAGGACTTGCATCGACGAGCGATCATTCGAGCGTCTCGCTCTGCCCGGCAGGTGCCGGCTTCCAGGTAGGCGATGTAGGGCTTGGTCCAGTCGTCTGGCTCGTTGACGAGTGCGACCAAGGCTGCCTCTGGTTGTAGTGGGACCCCAATGTCGATCTCCCTCGGGGGAGAGACCGATGGCTTGGTAATCGTGTCGAGGAAAACGCCGGCGGGAGACCCGATGTGGGAGAGTGCGTCGGACTCCTCATTCTTTCGCCTGTCGATCCACTCGACAGAGTAGCCGGTGAAGTGGCCGCCCAACTTGTCCACCGCTTGGCGGTACGCCGCCATGGTAGGGGAGACGGCGTAGCAGGTGCCGATGACTTGCCCCGCGACAAGGTCGGAATCTCCGTAGCAGCGTAGGCGATTGACGTTCATCTCCTTGGCGGCTCGCATGCCGTGGAGTAGGGCCTCGTATTCAGCCATGTTGTTGGTGCAGGGCGTGAAGTCGAGGCAGAGGATATAGCGGAGCTTGTCGCCCTTTGGTGAAGTCAACACTATCTCGCTACCGCACCGCGTTCTTGGAGCCGTCAAAGTGCGTGCTCCAAGAGTGGAGGTACGGCAGCCTTCCGCTGCCGGCCTCCTCCGATCGGCGATGAAGTCTGCCAGTTCGTGACTTGATCGCCTTCGTGGCTCGTATTTGATGTTGTGGACGCCGATCTCGACAACCACTTGGCGACCCGCCCGTCGCCTCGCGATTGCGGATGATGTCTTGCGGTGGTGCCGAGGAGACGATCGTGATCGGGTGCTCCTCGAAGTAGTGCGCGCGCTGAGCCCTCAAGACCGCGTATACTAGCTTTTGGTATCAGGTACCGGCGCGATTCGGTGAGGACCTCACCGATGTAGTACACCGGCCACCGGCGCGCCTTTCCTTCTTCGTCGCCGACGACCATCACGGCGCTTAACGACGCTTTGACGCCGACGTAAACCAGCATGGGTTCTTTGTCGGCTGGGCGGCGGTAGTGGTGCGGCGAGTAGCACCTTTTTGAGGTCGCGAGCGTCGTCCGCCTCCTTGTCCCACCGGAAGGTGGGGTTCTGCGCATCAGCGGTATAGAGGCATCGCTTTTCGCCAAAGCGGGGATGAAGCGATCGAGAGCCGCTACTCGCCCGCCAGCGTCGACGCGCAGCACTCGGGTTTGCCGAGCCGCGATCGTGTCGATCTTTGTGGGTCGCCTCGATCCTCGCTTGGAGATGACGCACCCAGATGGTTGTCCGCGGGTACAATCAAGGTGCACTTACTGGGTTGAGCTTTATCTTGTATCTTCGCAGTTGGCGAAAGTTTCCGCCAGTCGAGTAGGTCGCCTTGGAGAGCGGACTTCACGACCACGTCGTTGATGTAGACATGGATGTTGCGCCAATTTGGCTCGCGAGGCATTCTTGCATGCACCGCTGGTAGGTTGCCCGGCGTTCTTGAGGCCAAGGTCATGGCGGCAGTAGCGTAAGGCTCGAATGGCGTGATGAACGCCGTCTTCCTCGCCTTCGACAGCCATTTTGATCTGGTTGTACCCGAGTAGGCGTCGAGGAAACATAGCGACTCGAGCGCGGTTGAATCGATTATCCGTCGATCCGCGGGAGGACGAATCGCCTTTGGGCAGCGCCGTTCAGTTTGTGTAGTCGATACACATTCTCCGTGTCCCGTTTTCTTCTCGACCAGACTGGGTTTGCCACCACTTGAGTACTTGATTGGCGGATGAAGCCGCAGCCGATTAGACACCGCACTTCCTGGCGATTGCTCGACGGCGTTCTTCATTGAAGGCCGAGCGATCGCTGACAGTCGCACTTTGGGGTCGGCGTTTAGCTTGTGCTCGTGAGCTCCCTAGGGACACCGCATGTCGAGGGTTTCCATGCGAAAATGTCCTGTTCTCACGGAGGAACTCGATGAGCGCGCTTTCCTACGCTGGGCTCATGCCCGTCCCGATCGCCACCGTCTGGCTGGAGTCGCCGGTACCAGCTCGATGGTGCGCGTAGCGCCGTGGCCTCAAAGGTTGAGGTGCCCGCCTCCGAGTTGGGCTTCTTGAGTATGGTGGGGTCGTTGTTGACCCGCCGCTGCATTTGGCGAGCTCGTCGGCGTGGTTGGTCTCCGCCGATGACGGCGGCGAAGCGCCTTTGGCTCGCACCGGCGGCCATGTCGGGTCGCCGCTGATGGTGATGACGCCGCACGCCCGGGAGCTTCATCGCCAGACGCGAGTGGGCGCTGCCATGAATTTAGCGAACGCTGGCGCCAGACGCAGTGGTAGGCTGTCGAAGGGCACCAGCTCGAAGACGATCCGCTTCGCGGAAGTTTGCCGTGTGCCGGTGACGGCAGCGAACTTTCCGATCGGGTACGCCTTCGACCGGGAAGATGCCGTGGAATGTGGTGTGGGTCGTCTCGATCATCGATCGCGGAGCCGCAGCTGAAAGGTGTCGAGGTAGAGGATGTTGATGGAGCTGCCACCGCCCATCGTTGTCTTGGGAGCCAGAGTCGCCAACCTTGGGCTTGACCACCAAGGCGACTCGTCCCGGATACTGATGCGCGCGAGTGGTCTTGGCGGCTCCGGTGATGGGTTGCCGACCGGTTCAGAACTGGGGACGTCTATTTGGGCCACCGCTGACGGTGACGGCGCTGGCGATGACCTTCTTCGCGCTTCGTGTTGAAGCTCGTGAAGGTGTGGAGCGAGCGGCTACTTTGCTAAATTTTCCGCTTTTGGTCGTTGTCGAGGTCCTCCTGCGCCGCCGTGCCTTCTCGATTTCCGAGGGTGTGGCGATCGGCGGTGGTGTGCGTTATGGCTTTCCTTCCTGCTATGGAACGCATATGGTTGGTTAAGGAGGGCCGCGGTCGAACCTTGGCTTGTTCTTGTATTTGCCGCCGTCATGCGTTCTCCGTCAGCGCGTTGCCCTCCGTCGCGGCGGAAGCTTTTGGCTCATACCGAATGTGCGGGCGTTGGCGACGAAGTCGACTTCGCCATCAAGGGCGCTTGCCGGTGAGAGTGCCGCCAGAAGCGTAGGTCGATTCGGCGTCTGCCGCTGCCGCCGTGCGGCGTTGACCTCGACTCGTCGCCGGTTCTGGTTTGGATCTTCCTCGGCGTCTTTTGGCGATCTCGAGGAGGTCGGGATGTTGTCGAGTGTGCGGGAGTGTCGCTGAGCTTGGCGACTAGGGGCTCGAGCGCACGAGGTCTTGAAGCAATGGATCGCGATGTCCGGTGGATGCCGACCGCTGTACCAAAGATCTTGCCACCGTTGGACCCAGCTTGGGTCGACTTCAAGGGTCCCCGGACGCACTGCCCTGTGTCCTCAATAGTGGTGGCGGGTGTAGGAGCACTCAAGGCGCCGACGGCGTCGCATTTCCTCCCGTGAGTCGTCATCGCCCCGGGAAGAGTGTTGATCCATCGCGCATGTCCCTCCATCATCGGGGAGGTAACGGCGAAAGTGTGTCACAGACCCATCCCCATCGCCATGAGGTATGTGTCGAGCCACACGACGGGTCGTCGAGGAGTCGATTTTCTATTTCTTTGGCGCCTTGAAGTTTGGCGGATACTTATCGCCGAATCATTGGTCCGAAGCACTTCGCCCGAGTCGGCCGAGCGACCCCATGGGCTCGCCGTCGGCGATTGGTTAGGGTATGTCGCGGTCGTCGGGCTGGCGCGCCAGCTTTGGTTGTTGATGATGTGGGTGCGCGTCGATGGGTTGCCCGCTGGCGGCGACAAGGTTGCCGCCCGGGTCACAGGAGAGTGCCGTTAGCGGTCGGTATTGGAGTTGCGGTGGCTCGGTGGCGGGCGTTGAGGGTGTTTGCCACATTGGGCGGTCCGGAGGCCGCTCGCTTCCCGAGGAACGCGAGTATACTCGCCCCGGTCGGCGCCCACTTCTGCTCGACGGCCTTCGCAGCAGGGCCTTGACGTATTCGATCCGTAGGGCGCCGTTGTCGCCGCGGATGTGTCGATCGCTGCTCGCCTGCCACGAGGTTGTCCATCGGGGTGGAGAACAGTGGAAGGCGTTTGCGTCTCACTCGTGAGGAGACTACTATTCGCTGGTCCTAGGGGTGCGGTTGGGTGGAGGTGGGGCACCCATTTCCATTGATCTGGCGGGGCCGGCCTCCCGGCGCGCTGCTCGCAGACGCGCGCCGCCACGCTGGCCGGGTCGTTTTCGTCGGTTCAGGCGCGCCCGAACGGTGGGTTCAGCGCCCCGATCCGCTGCTGGTGGTAGCGCGATAATTCCTGCGGTCACCCGCCGAGGCGAAATTTTTCATCAACTTGCTCCTTGCGCATCGCCCGCCAGCCAGCGGAGTTCCTCGACCTCCGTGGCCGTGGTGTTAGGAGGGATCGGGGTGGAGAATGGATCCTCTGGCGGGTCGATGCCGGTCGCCATGTAGGTCGCGCGCGGCGACCGGTTTCCTCTCGAGATCGGCGGTGTTCTCCGACCCGAGTCGACCAAGATCCCGAGGATGGAGGGTCTCAAATCTCCCGCTGGAGACTGGCGATGGAGCCCGCGGATGAGGCCGCGGTGATGGATCCGCGAGTGACGCCGGTCGCCGAAGTCGGCATCGTCGGTGAGGGCCGCATCCTCTGGCGCTGAATTCCGCCACGTTGTCAGGCCGAGTTGTACTCGGAGGCGAGGCGGTGGATCGTGCGGATCTGACTCTCGGAGAGCCGATCGCGTGGCGGCGACTCGCGGATGCGAGCCGAGTCCTCCGAGTCGATGACGTCGGTGAGGCCGACGAAGAGGCTGATCGTGCCGATAATAGGCGTCACGCCGTGGCGTGACGGGTCGCGCCACGGACATAGCTGCTTAAGAAGACTGGAGCATCTCGCCGATCGCTATCATGCGGTGGTGGCGGCCGCCTCGTTGATGGGCAGATTGGATCTCGCAGAACACCGCCGCACCACCAGGCCCCACGGGCGCCACTATCGTGGGAATTGTCACGGCAGATGCTGCAATCGGCAGCGAGTAGTAGAACGAGGGGCAAGGGCGGCCAGCCATCTGCGGTGCGAGATGAGGGCAAAGACACAGGGTTTTACCCAGGTTCGGCCCCCCGGAGGGTAAAGACCTACTCCTGCTAGATTGTATTATGGAGGTGTTACAATGGGCGAGCTCGGCGGCTAGGCGGCGAGTCGCTTGGGTGTATGAGGGAACGTGTCTCTACTCACCCTATAGGGAGGTTTATATAGGCTCACCTCCCCTAGGGTTTACATATCTCAACCGATTTGGTTAAAGCTTCACAACTGCTTAACCTTACCCGACCGGCTTATCCACTCGCCTGGCCTTCAGCCCCGCTCAGCTCCTGGCTGGGCTTCGATCCACTCGCCGTTCTGCAGGCCCACTCGCCGGGTCTTGGGCCAGTCGGAAACGTCCTGCTGGGTATACCCCGGTAGGCATATCCCCATCACTAGGCGCGGGCCCACCCTAGGCCGCGCCTGGGGGGTGGCCACCCTGTGGCGCCCCTCCATCTCTCCTCTGGACTCCGTGTTCTCCTCGATAAATATTGACTTTTGCTTTTGTCCTGTCCAATTCCGAGAATATTTCCTTACTAGCTTTTCTGGAACCAAAAACAACAGAAAACATGTAAGAAGCACCTCAAAGTGTGGACAAAGAAAAGCAAAGTAGATACTAAACAAGCATGGAACATCAAAAATTATAGATACGTTTCCGACGTATCAAGCATCCCCAAGCTTAAATCCTACTCGTCCTCGAGTAGGTAAGTGATAAAAGAATAATTTTTGAGGTGACATGCACCATCAGAACCAAGATCAAACCATTTGCAAGCATGGAAAGTTGGGATCAAAGAAATCTAAACATGTGCATGAAAGATGGAGTTCTAACAATAAGACAAAATAACTATGCATGCAACATGAAAGGCTACAAACAAAGATCATGAATAACATGCATTGAAAAAAGTTTATTTGTTTCACATACAGAAAACATGGCATAGTGGCATTCAGCTTGTCCCTCATGGAGTAGCAAATAGATGCATAGGACACCTTCAAAGTTCATAAGAGTGACTAGATACAAGTAGCACAAGAACAAGCAATATCAACAATATGTATCAATCAGTAAGTTTTGGGACATTGCACATAGAACTAAGAATGGCAACTATGCTCTCTTAATGGTGCCTAAAGGTAGAAGGTGGAGACTCAATATAATAGTGGAAGAAAGGCCCTTCATAAAGGTAAGCAGGGATTTCAAGCTTCAAAAAGAGCTTCCGAAAGTTATGGTACTTGTTAGCTTTCAGCCCTCGTTGCCCCTATCATAAGCATCTTGAAGTGATTAAGGTTAAAGTGAACAAACTATGGAGTATATGCTTGACAAAGTATAAGTTGGCAATCTCATGTTCCTTGTGAAGGGAATATGCCCTGAGAGGCAATAATAAAATGTTTATTATGTGTATTCCAAGTATATGATAGATGTTTATTTTGCATGATATAATTGTATTAATATGGAAACGTTAATACATGTGTGTTTAATAAACAAACAGAAAGTTCCTAGTTATGCCTCTCTCATAAACTAGTTCGTTGATTAACAAGATGATCACGGTTTCCTGATCATAGACATTGGATGTTGTTAATAACGAGATCACAACATTAGTGTAATGGTGTAATGAACATTCATCCGAAGTATAGCATTACGATCAAAGTCATTGAGTTTATATTTCTATAAACAAACTATGAAGTAGTCCTAATCCTTAGACCATGAGATCATTCCAATCACTAACACCGGAAGAGTTTCTTGTTGACATCAAACGTCACTCCGTAAATGGGTGATTATAAAGATGGCTTCAAAGCTACTAAAGTGTTATGTTGAGAATCATGGATCAAGAGTGGAATTTGTTCATCCCGATGACGGATAGATATGCTCTGGGCCCTCTCGGTGATATCACATTGGTTAGCTTGCAAGCAAGTGATTTGATCACTAGAATGTTATATCACGGGAACGAGAAAAGAGTGCATGTCAGTAACAAGATCAAACTAGGTATGGAGATACCGATGATCGAATCTTGGACATGTAATATATCATGAAACAAAGGGATTAAGATACAAGCGTAAAAGGTTTCGACGATCACATGAAAAGTCATCGTTGAATGTGTGGGAGTCAGTATGGATCTCCAGGTCCCGCTACTGATTATTGATCGGAGAAGGGTCTCGATCATGTCTGCATTATTCGCAAACCATAGGGTGACACACTTAAGGGACACTGGCATCCAGTTGGAGCAAATGTTTCATGCCGAAAGAATAAACAAGCGCAGGAATTTATTTCACTAGATACCAAAACAGGTTTTCGGGTGAAATTGCATAAAGTGGTTATGCATGTGAAATGGAATTCTAGCAAGGGGTTATTTGTGAATGTTTTTCATTAAAGTAATTGACAAAATTCTGAATAAAATAAAAGAGTTTTATTTAATGAGAGTTTGCATTAAATTTGGTGGAAATTTAATGGGAATTTGAGTGGACTTTTGAGTGGAGGGAATTTAAAGGAATTTTGTGAGTGGAATGTCCACCCACATGAAGAGGGGAGGGCAAGGGGGCAGCCCCCATGCACCGTCCACCCCCTTGGGGTTCCCCCCTCCTCCTATAAAAGGATACCCTCCTCTCACTTGTCTCTTACACCTCCTCGTGAAGGATCTCTCTCCCCCTCTAGAATTTATTCCCCATGGTCTCGGACTAGCGAGATACATGTTCCCGGTGGCTATTCGGCAAGAAAGGGTTGTGCTTCCGCTGCATCGCTGGAGCGAGGAGGCGGAGGTTGCCCGGTGTCTTGTACGTGTGTGCGAGCACGGATGCGCCGCTTTCTTGGCGCTAGGACTTCCTCTCGATCTTGAGATCGGCAAGAGATCGTCTACATCAACCACGAGTTGAACTTGTTAAGCTTTGTCGGTCTTCAAGGGTATGTTCTCTACGGATATACATCCGCCCGTTGTTTGTATCTAGTAGATAGATCTTGGTACATAGTTCCCATCGTAGGAAATTTTTTGTTTTCTATGCTGCGAACCCTACACCTTGAGTACGAGGGCCGCACCACATGCTACTCAACTTTGATCACATGTAAGTTCTTGTCATGGTAAGTACATGTGTATCATAGAGAACCGCCAACGGGGTACACCTTGCACATGGTACAGGAGCTATCCCATAACCAAAATGACAAGGCAAGAAGACAGTGAGCATCTCGGCAATCTTTTTATTTACTATGTGCATAGCTTTTTATTGAGGATGCTTCACAAATTGCTCATTATGGTGATGCTGCAAGTTTCCACCATGATTAGGCATGGCTTAGGCTAGTGGCCCAGGCGTTTCTCTAACACAAAATACATAACTCCATGGACTTACAAGCTCCCTCTTTATTTCACACCAACGACATCCATAGACAAAAGAGCATGATATCAACCGTGTACAAAGTATAAGTGCAATGTTGAAAACGTTACCCATGACAACATGGTTCTGCTAATTCCAACGTATAAGTGAAAGCATATACAACTTAGATGACACAATGGTTCAATTTTATTAGGGGCAAATAATATAAAGTGTGCCATCAAGTTTGTGAGGGTTTTCACATAACAAAATACTTTTTAATTGGAAGATAGATGAAAATAAGAATATACTTGGAATGGTGTAACACACCATGCATAGGAGTTTATAGTGGACACTTTGGAATAACTTGGTTTCTTGGGAGTTGTAAGCATGAGTAGAGCTTACTCATACAAGTGGAGGCTAGCAAAAGACTGGGAGCAACCAACTAAGAGAGCAATAATGGCCATAATCATGCAGAGCGACAAAACATTACTAATCAAGGCATAAAGTGGTACTACAAGTCAAGGACTAAATTACCATAGAGGCTATGGTGACTTGTTCATAGTTATAACATGGTGTGAGCATGTGCCAAGTCAACCCAAACAAAGCATCAAAGGAGAATACTACAATACTATGCTTTTGTATGCTAAAATAACGCATGATTCTTTCAAGTCACACTAAGCAATCCCAATTGTTTGGAACAAGTCATGCTACAACAATAATCACTAAGCATAAGGTCAAAACAACACCTAGCATGACATGCAAAAGTCTAAGTCACAGTCAATGCAAGCTCCTCTTGCACTTTCAAGCAAGAACTTTCTACTCCTTTCCAACACCAATCAACTTATTTGAAACAACACAGTGAGAACAGGGTCCAAACTACTTTATTCAAGCAAACTAAACAACTAAGCAAAGCAAACGAAAACTAAGACGCTCCAAGACAATAAAAACAAAGTGTCTAGAAAGACCTGAGCTTTTTATTGATGAAGAAGGGGATGCTTTGGGCATCCCCAAGATTTGACGCTTGTACCTCTTGGATATTTCCTGGGGTGACACCGGGGTGGCATCCCCAAGCTTGAGTTTTTGTCCATTCTTCATATCATTACATCATTCTCTCTCTACACCTGAAATTTTCCTTCATACAAAACTTCACACAATCTTCATTAGCAACATTAGTGTATTCAACAGATAATAGACCTTTGGATTTAGCTTTAGAACATCAAAAAATTTCACTAAAAACACAAGATACTGTATCAAATCCTTCAAAAATCTCAATTTTCCAAAAAGAACCCAAAAAGGAATCAATAAGAAGCAAATACAAATAATGGCAGAAATTTGTCAAAACAGACCAACAGGTAGAAACCGATTTTTTCGAAGATCTTCTGTTTCTCAAATCAAAAAGTGTTGAACCAACGAAAGTTAGCTAATATACGGGGAGATTTATTCATAATATTTCAGCTCAATCCGACTTACATAGACTCCTCACGAATTTTTATGGTGGAGGAAAGAAATCTGATTCGGGACAGCAACTCCCCAAATCTTACTTCCCTCTCATTAGAGGTCATTCTTTGCACAAAAAGCAAACAGAAAGGATAAGGAGATATCATTACTGAAGTAATAACTTCCAAGACTCAAGTAAACTCTTGGGTTATCTTCCAACAAGTACTTTTCTTTAATGCCTTTAAGTTAGGCACAAGAAGCAAGAAATCAAGTATTTTCAAATGAAGAGGCATTAACATCAAATCTTGCTTCTACCTTTCTTACCTTTCTTCTTCTCTTTAGGGAAAATATGATTGCTTACTGGAGGATCAAAATGCATAATGCCTTTTCCCACATCTATTATTGCTCCAAGGTGTTTCAGTAGGGATCTTCCAAGTGTAATATATCCTTTGCCTACACACAATAACAAGATAATCAGTAGACACCATTTTCCCTGAGATTTTTGTAAACACACCTTCATCTATTCCAATTGGCAATAAAGTTGCATTATTAGTAAGAGATATTTCTTCTCCTCCTTTAGAAAGTCCCCAAAGACTCATAAATATCTTTAGGCATAAGGCAAAATTCAGACATGATATCACATCGAGCATCAAAAGTTGCACTATTTATAGTGACTTTGATTGTGGGAAACCACTTTGAAGGCTCAGAATTCATTGGAGCGTAATTATGGTACTCCCTAAGTGTGTGATATCAACCGTTCAAAGCAGTAGTACTGGACTCAAGAGTGTTCAACCTAGCAAAAATATCTATGAAAGAGGAATCAGACTTGCCAGGCATATTATAAATTATAATCAATTTCTTTATGGCATCAAAAGCTTCATCCTCAGTACATTGAAAAATATCTTTCTCAGCCACATCATCCAAAGCATATCTATAACAAAGAGCAATACCGTGGTAGAAACTATTAATAACCAAGCTAAGAATCATCTTAGGCTCAGTTTCCCTTTGTAAAGCAGAGATTCTAGACCAAGCTTCTTTGAAACTCTCTTCACTTTTTTGCTTAAAAGTGAAGATCTCTTCCATAGGTGTCAAATATATTGGACCAAAACCAGACATGGTAGCAACTAGGGCAGGAACTATTTTTTTGTGATTTTGATAAGAGAAAGCAAACCAAACTAAACTAATTTTTTTGGAGTTTTTTATAAAAAGAGGCAAACAAAACCAAGCAAAAGAAACTAAGCAAACTAAAAACAAAGTAAAGAGAAAGGTTGAAGAGGACTTCCCTTGTGAAGACGTCCTTAGCCTCCTCGGCAGCGGCGCCAGAAATGTCTTGATGCGTGTTGGACGCCTCGTTGGGAAACCCCAAGAGCAAGGTATGATGCAACACATCAACAAGTTTTCCCTTAGTAAGAAACCGAGGTTATCGAACCAGTAGGAGGAAGGAAACGTCTCAAAGGTGTTGCAAGCAACGTGGAAACCTGCACAACACAAACTCAAGACGTTGCCTCGACTAACAATGAGGTTGTCAATCTCACCGGTTGCTGTAACAAAGGATTAATTGTATGGTGTGGAAGGTGATGATGGTTTGCAGCAACTAAACAGTAACAGTGGAAGATGTATCAATGGTAAATATTGGACTGGGGTCCATAGTTCACTAGAGGTGTTCTCCTTAGATAAACAAACATGTCATGTTGGGTAAACAAATTACAGCAAGAAAATTGATAGGACTGAGCAAGACATAGCAATGCAATACTAGACAAAAATATCCTATGAGATTCGATTGGGCAATACAAAAATATAATAGACTGCCATCCAACTACATCTATGACTAGAAGTCCACCTTTGGGTTATCATCCGAACCCCCTCTAGTATTAAGTTGCAAGCAACGGACAACTTCTTTAAGCAAAGTGTGTAAGGTAAACAGTCCACTTGTTCCATGAACAAGAGACCGTTGTTTTCTCCCTAGTGGCAACAACACATCTACAACCTTAGAGATTTCGGTCACTTCCCTTGATTAAATAGAGGCATGAACCCACTATCGAGCATAAATACCCCCTCTTGGAGTCACTAGCAACTACTTGGCCAAGATAGCTACTAACAACGGAGAGCATGCAAGATCACAAAAAACACAGACATGATAGAATCAATAAGACACAACCATTAATCAATCTGACATAGTAATCTCAATATCCATCTGATCCACGCACACACAACATGCATGATTACAAACAGATGAGATCTTGATCATGAACAGAGCTCACAAGATCTAGACATGAAAGCACAAGGAGGAGATACGACCATCTAGCTACTACATGGACCCGTAGTCCAAGGTGGAATTACTCACGCTTCATACCGGAGGCTGTCATGATGAAGAAGAAGGCCTCCGGGATGATCTCCCTTTCGGTAGGGTGCTGGGAAGAGCTTCAGATTCCCCGATCTAGGGACGATGGTCGTGGCGGCTACAGACGATTTCGTGAAATATTGATCGGGTACTTAGGGTTTTGGTAACAGGGGCTTCTTATAGGCGAAGAGGCAAGGATAGGAGGCGGCCAGGGAGCCCACACCCTGCCTAGGCGCGACCCACCCTAGGTCGTGCTTGGGGGGGGTGGCCACCCTATGGCGCTCCTCCGTCTCTCCTCTGGACTCCGTGTTCTCCTTGATGAAATATTGACTTTGGCTTTTGTCCCGTCCAATTCCGAGAATATTTCCTTACTAGCTTTTCTGGAACCAAAAACAGCAGAAAACAGGCAACTGGCACTGTGGCAACTTGTTAATAGGTTAGTATCAGAAAACATATAAAAATAACCTCAAAGTGTGGACAAAACAAAACAAAGTAGATACTAAACAATCATGGAACATCAAAAATTATAGATACGTTTCCGACGTATCACTCCGCTAGATCTGGCTACTGCCGCCACCACCGTCCACTTGCTCTCGCGCCAGCGAATGGCTCTGGGGCCTCGATGTGAAAGCGGCAGGGTTTCGGCGTCATCCAGGGACCCGCTCACACCGCTCCCGCCGCCTCCCCTGCTCCTGCCGCCACCTCTGATCATGTTGCCAAATCCCAGAAGAAGTAGACAGGAGTAAAAACGGAACCCCTCGGAGACGCCCACCCAAAAGGCCAAAGCCGCCAAAGTATCCATGTACGTCGCTGTGAGGTATGGACAATTCCCCTTCCGAAGTTTTTCGATTCGTCCATGTTTTACTAAAGTTGTTTGAACTGCATTGTGTAGCTCCGATTTGCACGACATTCCAACATCATTTGTGGATTTGTTGAATGAGAATGCGGTGGACATCGATCAAGCTCTGATCAACGACTTCAAATATTAGTTGGAACCGTCACAACTTTACAATGGGGTGGATGGTGGTGGTGACGATGATGTTGTGGAGGTGGATGGTTTGCAAGTTCCCGCCCAGTAGAGGACGATGAATTACAGCCATTTGGAAGACACTGATAGTAATCATTATTTGCGGGGGTTCACATGATACATAACTTGTGTTATTTGCGGGGGTTGCTACTTGTATCAAGACACGGATAGTAATTATTGTCATCGGAATAAGTTTCAGACATATCCGCAAATATCCTAACCTACCATGTCACACACTTAAGACGTTTACAACATTTCAGAATGTGAGTGCGAATGAGATAGTTAGAGGAATTAATTCCAAAAGGATATTTCAGAGTGTCTCGAAATATTCCCGAGGAGTCTGGGATATCACCGAGAGTGGATGGAATGGTTCCAGACATTAAGTGGACGCTAAGAATATTTTAGAAAGGTTACGAATTAGTTCAGAGGTGTACGAAAGTTAATTCAGAAAGCTTCGGTATAAATATTCATATTAATAATAAATAAGAAATTATTATTTATTAATATCTCAATGGGTCCCATGGGACGGAGGGCCACATAGGCCCACTGTGCCACACACGCGTGGGAGGGAGGGAACTAGGGATGTAGACGGACAGTCCAATGGGCCAGGCGGACAATCCGCTAGATGATTTTACTTGTGCATGCAAAGTTAGGAAGTGACACGGGATTAGAAGAGGATGTGCAATTAGGAAACCGGGCGGACAGGTCGGGATGCTCTAGCGGACGTCCGCTTGCATCCCTAGAGGGAACCTGACCTATTCGGCTAGGGCCTCCCCTATGGTCGGTGGGTGGAGGAGGAAGGGAGGGGGTGAGGCCATGTGGAGGGAGGAGTCCTCCCTGGTCTCAAACTTGCCTCCCAAGCTGGTTTTGGAGAGAACTCCGTATTTGATGCGGACTTCGTATTGGATACAGACTTCCTCTCTCTCTCAAATTGGTGGAAGAAAGGTAAAAGGAGTAGTCCTTGGAGGATACGGATCCTAGTCCTAATCTCCTCTATGGAGGAGGAAATCCGACTATATATTGAGGGGAGAGGGTCAAGGGAAAGACAGAACAATCCATGCCCTAGCCCAAGCCACCGCCACCACCGCCGCGCCGCCGTTACACCGCTGGCGGCCGCTGCTGCCTTGTCCCGGTCTCCTTCTTATTCCTCGCGTTGTCGTCTTCATCGCATGGAGGATAACTTCACCAACGCCCGCAGCTGCTCCTTCTATACCCGTTTAGATCTAATCTTGACGGACGACGGAGTGCTGCCGGATCTTCATCGACATGTTCCCGCTTCGTCCACAAGTTCTTGATCTTGCCTCGACGCGGTGTCGTCCTTGTTGCATGTGTGGATACCGGTGGAGGTGCGACAGTTGGAGCACTAGTTATTTGGAGCCGCCCGTGACGTGACTCTCTAAGACTTGTTGCGAGGATTGATGCACGATCAACCTCGTCATCAAAACTCCCGCTAGTTCGATCAACGAGGGTATGTTCCGTCATCTTGCCCTTGCATTGGATCTTGGTTATGCGTTAGATTTTTTTTGTTTTCGTAGCGCGTTCCCCAACAGTCTCTACACCATATGTTGTAAGGCCAAGAGGCACCGCCACTTGTGGTGCTTTTACTTGGAGCTTGGAGCTTGGATGTCGGCACGACCATAAGGTTGTCTACGTCATACAGGCACTAGGTAGACTGCGAGGAGCTTCGCGACCTTGAGGTCAGGTGAGTACGACTACGTCATTCACGTTATCCATGAAACGTTAAGCGAGTTCAGTCTTCAAAGGTATGAACACCGAATCCCCGCTCATTACCTTACATCTGCATAGGTAGATCTTGGCTAGGAGTGTTCACCGTAGGAATTTTTTTGTTTTTTTCCACGAAATCCCTTTAGTATTGGCAAAGGATCGAGGACAAATTATTTTAATTCATGCCATCCCTTCCTAAGACGGTTCCACACACCTATCGATCACTTCAAGGTTGTTGGGACTATATTAAAAACACTTGTAGTCGATGGGCCAGATGCTTGAGCAAGTTCATGCATCGCCGACAAGTAGTACAAATGAGGGTGACTATGTGAGTGTTCATTATTCATACTTGAGCATAAATATTCCAATTGGTTTGTGTCCATTTCAAAAATTCTTTGCATTTTGTAGGAAAAATTTGCAAGAGAAAAGTACTTGGAGATACAAGCTTCGAAGAGCAAGCCATTCAACCTTGACCATTGTTGGACTTTGCTCCAAAGAAGTGACAAATGGAAGTTGAGGGAGCAAGAAGCTCCACCAAAAAGAGGCTCACTCATCGAATTAGATGATGAAGATGATGATGCACCACCCGGAGGGAGAAACAATGGCAAGCCCGATGGGAACAAGATGGCCCAAGAGAAGCTAAGGAAGGAAGCCGAGAATTCAAGTTTGATAGAGAAGATTGATCACATGGTGAACTCAAATGAATTGATGGTGGCCAAGACATTCGAAGCAAAAATGGCCTTGGCCGAGAAGAGATCTCTTTAGAAGCAAGCAAGGTGGGAAGCACTCCGGAAAGATGGCTTACACAAGGTAGCCGCCTAGCCGAGAAGAACAAGATCATGGCGATGGACCGAAGCATCATGGACGACATCACCAAGGAGTGGCATGATGATGCAAGGAGGGACATCATGGATAGAAGGAGGGAAGCGTCGAGAGCAAAATCCCTGGCATCCCAGGCTAGGGCAAGTGGTGGTGGCGGTGGTGATGGTCCGACAAGTGGTGGTGGCGGTGTCGATGCTTGATTATCATCATTTATATGATCATATGTGATATTTTGCATGTTCTTGTGCGATGTGCTTGCGAAAAACTTTGTTAAACTTGCATAATTGCCGCGTTTAAATGTTTACAACGATCAGATTTGCTTAATTTATGCCATTTGTGTTTTATTTATAAGGTGTCGCGTGATTTGTGTTCGTATAGACATTGTATATGTAAATCGTAAAAATAGCACATTTTATTTTGTGGTTTGCATAGAAGGGATCTATTCCACCCGAGTCCACACGTACGAAAAAACGCTTTTTTTAGCTTATACGTACTTTTAACTTTTAAGGATCGGATGGAGAAGGGATCAGCTAGAGATGCTCCGTGAAGATGTGTGGGGGTGGATGATCACTTTCACAACACATACACCACCACGATTGGAGGTTAACTCCCTGTATTAATTCATGTGTATTTTTCATGTGTAATTGCTCCCTCAAAAAATATCATATGTAATTGCTACCATCGGCCCATGTGGCTGTTTCTGTAGAACAGAGCCAGCCCGGCCCAGCGGATCCGACAGAATATTTTGCATCGTATCCTTCTCCTCCTCCTTTTCATTGCGGAGAGAGCTCGTCGAACTCCTGACGAAATCTTGTTCCATCGGAGCCCAATCAGATCGCCGTCGTCGTCGACGGTTCGCGTCCCGGCGCACCTGTACCATGGCCTTCTCCTCTTTCACGTGGCCGTTCCGCCGCCGAAGCAGCAGCGGTGGCGGAGGGGCCGGCCCGAGCAAACCCTCCGCCGCGGAGGGGAAGGAGGAGGAGGAGCTTGGCGTGACCCCGCAGCTCCTGGACTTTCTCCGCACGCTCTCCCCTGACGCCTTCAAGTCGTCGGCCGTGCAGCTCAACCAAGGCAACTCCTCCGGTTCTCCTCCCTGCTCGATTCCGTTCCCCTGCTCGTTCTGACCCGATTGCTGACAGTGCTGTACTGTGTTCGCAGGAGACTCAGCTGAGGCGGTGGGGGAGCTCTCGGACTGGCAGCAGCGGCACGCCGTCCTCGTGCTAGGCAGAGCCAAGGTAGGTTCTCCGCGGATCTCGTCTTCTTTGGCCACTACTCTTTGAAGAAATTGTTATGAACTGTGGGGTGTGCTCCGCGCAGGAACTCGCCAAGATCCGGTATGATCTGTGCCCACGCCACATGAAGGATAAACAGTTCTGGACAGTATATTTCCTGCTCTCCAGGAGCTACATCTTACCGTAAGCTCTTTACATTGTTTTGCTTCCGTAAGTGCATGTTGTCCAAGAGCTCAGTTAGCTTCATCGTATTGTTCCCGTTCCGGTACTGGTCGATGTGTAGAAATCTAGCCCTCACCAGTCACGATTCAGCATCCGGCGCAAACTAACTTGATAATGGCTTTGATTTCGTTAATACTCGGTGAGGAATTGCAATGCACTTTGTGCGTAGCTATCCATCAATGTAAATCGGTGTCGAAACGTAGTTATTTCCGTGTAGTGACATTTGCTTTACTTGTACATCAACATTCTGCAAAAAAGGGTTCCAGATCTTTCTTGAGATCATCATGTGAAGTGCAATCTCTGTATGCCAGTCTTTTTTATATCTCATCTTTGATTTGCCGTCCATGTATGTAAAACCGAATTTCATCTAAAGAAATTGAAGTATGCCAAATGTGAGTATCTCTGTTTCAATACATTTAGCAAAAACAGATCTAGAAGTTTCAAGGTCAGCATGTAAACTGTCTCTGTTTGCTTAGGTCTTTGTTGAGGTGTAAGCGCACTAGATATAACTATAATACTAGTCCTGTTGGTTTCATAATTTTTCGAATAGCACCAATATTGCAGTAACGAAACTAGTATCATGGATTCTTGGAGCCATGGAGACTTTTCATTGCTGTAACTCACTAACTTTTACTGCCTGAAAGATTGCATTGAGTGGGTTGGTTTATAGAGAACCTGAAAGAGGAATTTATTATCCTTAGTTTGCCCTGAAGATGTATTCACTAAGTTGTTCGAGATTTAAGAATGAACTACTGAAGCTACCCTGTAGTGCTCTCTTTGCATGCAGCCATTTGTCCAACACAATGCAGGGCTTCCATAATTCAGGCCAAATAATTGGCAATCATGTACAATGGTAGACCAAAATTTATAGAGTGGTCAGATAGGCTTTAGCTCCAGCTACTTTATGATAGTCTCATTTTCTGTTACCATGGCTTATTGACAGCATCAACGTTTTAAAAACATGTTGCGTTCTTGCAGGTACGAGCTACAAGCCATACAAAAAGAAAAGGTAAGAAGGATGGAGGCAGAAAACGAGAAGCCCATAGATGCAATTACTGTTGAGGTGGAGATGCAGGAATCGAAGTGCAGTAGAGGATCTCGAACGTTTCAAGATGATTCAGAACCTCAGGATTCTTAGCTAATGTTGCTGACGGAATATTAGGCAAGGCTTGTATAGTAGTATCAAATTGATGTCCAGTTTACTCCTGAGCTCATATTATCAGTTGAATGACACAGATCTCAAAACTATTCTACAGAAGTTCTAGATGAAGTGTTCACTGCGGTCTCTGGCTGGATGGAGTAACCCGCACAGTGTGCCGTTGTAGTGCCTGTATATTTAGTAGACAAATTTGGAGTACAGGAATTTTCTGTCAGCACATAGCATCTGCCAGTATCTTAACATAGGAGATTTTTGTTGGTTGCGCACTGGCATGTAAGATATTGTGTAACTTGGCCGTGATATTTATGTGAAATCCATGAATATTATGTGCTCTTGTGCAGGCTCTGCTCTCCATACTATTTGAGACATTCACAGCTTTCTGTTGCACAGCCAACATATGCTGGAAATTGTGTGGAGATCTAAAAATTGTTGTGCACCTTGAGTTGATCCTATAGAGATTTCTAGTTACAGTTAACCTCGTTTGAAGCAGACGGTTTACTACATAATTTAGTTACACATAAGCTATATCTCAGAGTAATTTGCATAAGTTGCATCTCAAATTGAGCTGCGTCAATTTCATCTCAAACTGAAATCAAGGCCCAGTACTCAGAAACATTTGCACACACGACCAGGTTCAACAAAATATTCATCCATAAAAAAAACAGAAATGTAAAGCAGTGTCAGGAAAATGCAGGGAATTACAAAAACAGACTGATAGTATCATGGAGGTCAAAAGCTTAGCAGCATGAACTTGCTGATATCTTACAAGCAATCCAATCAACTTGCAGAGGATAGAGCACAAAGTGTACATATTACGCTTAGGCTCAACATCACAATTTATGTATGATACTATATATATGCATGTCCAATGCCAAAAAAGTATTAACAAATTATTCGCACTTTATAGATGTTCAGCTTCATCACACAACACTGATAGGACAAGTAGCATTGCAACAGATACTAGCTCAACATATGTGGTAGCCTCAGATTTATGTCTCAAAAATCATGAGTAACTACACCGAATCACCGATGGTCCCAAAAATTCTACTCAACTACATCCTCAAATCCTGGCATCATAATCATCCAATGCACCATTATACTCCATGACCTTCTACTTGTCTTGCATGTTCCTGGTCACAAGAAAGGCTGGATCCATGACCGTCTCGGAGCCTACACGCACATGCCCTTGTTCAATGTAGGTGACGGCCTCTTTAAGGTGTTCCGCAAACTTGAGCTCCACCAAAACCGTTGCAAGTCTCTGTCTACAATAGTTCAGCAAACTATATGGTAAGCGGAATACAATATGTCACTTCTATGGTTATTAAGCGATTTTGGCAATAAAGATTTTAAAATAAAATGCACAATTTAATAAAGTAAGAATGATTGAATGGTAAATCATTCTATAACTAAGAGAGGTAGAGACCTGCAGAAGGCGCTCCCTGATAGTTTCTCGCATTTGACCAAGCTTTTCTTTGTTGGAATTACACCCATATTATACCTGAAATTTGAGAAAAGTTCCTTAGACTGTACAAATGAGCAGGCCAGTAAAAGTATAAAAGGAAAACTGGAAACAGCAAACAAGAATTGCATGTTCAAACAGAAATAGCTCCAGACAACAAGATGGCACACGGAACCATCACAATATATAGACGGTATTTGTATCGCTTTCCTAATGCCTCGGATAGTATCAATAGTGGGGTATCCAAACAAAAGCAATTCATTTCCATGTTAAACAAACTAATTATTAGAGTGCACACTCAGACATTAGCAGAAGCAAAAGAATCTGCTGAGATGCCAATGATCTTGGAGAGAGTTAGCAAGTCTTTGCTACCACTTCATTATTTTGTGTTACAATAAATGCAGGAGAACTGTTATAGTCATGCATTGATTTAGAGACAGTTCAAGTGGACCAAAGATCTGATGGGAAACAACAATAGCCTAAGAAACCTCATATTAGTTATCTGCCACTTAGCCTAGATCAAAAGGTGTACTGCTTGCATAACCAAAAATAAATCCTGAACAAGTAGTCAGGTACTAATAACACTAGTAAGTAGCACGTGCTTTTGCACGTCGGAAGGTAAAATAGAACTTAAAAAGAGGTTGTTTAGTATATATTAAACCTCAATTTCCTATGTATTAACATTTGAAGACAAAACACACCAGCAAATAACATACTGGGAACATAATAAGTTACGATGTTGTATATTTAACTGAATTTACAGTCTACTTTATATTTCTAAAATGAAACATATTACCATGTTTTTCACAAATTTTACATGTGACATATTCTCATGTATTTACTTACTACATGAGTTGTATTAAAAATATAATAAACAATTAAAAACACCTACTCCTTCCGTCTCAAAATAGATGTCGTAGGTTTGTCAAAATTTGAATGAATCTATATACTAAATAGTGTCTAGACTCATCCAAATTTTGACAAATCTAAGACATCTATTTTGAGACGGAGGGAGTAGAATACATTTAGACTATATAACAAAGGTAGTGACATTTTCTCGTTCGATTTAGAAAAAGGTGATGTACCGGTTAATTATCAATGTTTCTCCATAAATTTTACAAGTGGCACACATGTATTTTATGTAAAAATATAATTGTTTTTTAGTAAATGGAATAAACAGATAAATACTCCTTCAATAACTTTACCATATAACCGAGGGAGTGACTATTTATCAGTCTACCTAAAAATGGTTATGTCTAAGTCACCAACTATAGCCGCCCGAGATCTTATCATCTCTTTGAATTTAAACAAGTCTCAGTATTTGGATCATATGGTCCTTAGCGAGTTAGCGTGGGTTTAAAAGTAGTTATTTCTCAATCATCCTAGGAACAACAAAACTTTTAAAAATCCTCCAAGGGTAGGGAAAATATATGTATTTCTGAAATCTAGCTAGGACTGTAATTGCCGAATCATGCACTACAAAATTTGCAAAAACGTGTTCTGGATGTAGCTAAACGGGAGTCTACAGAACTTAATTTCTTTATGGGCATCTTCTATGGTCACATTTAGAAATTAAAAAGTGTAGAATAGTTATAGACGTACAAACTGTTTATTGTTTTTTGGAGGGCTCAAAACTTGTAGCCTCAAGAAACATTCATCGTATAAGTTCTAAGATGATGAGCAGAAGAACGTGAAGCATCTCCTTTGATTTTTTCTAGTTGCTGCATGGATTATTTCCTACACAGAATCCTAGATCAACTACCCACGGGGAGATCCACTCACCACAGAACCAAACGTACATATTCTGGAGAAATCGTCTAGCTTCTAGGCGTATCACGGAACTGGACCAAGTCAGACTTGCTGTACACGGGAGGAGACGTGAATCCATTACATGCTAGCCGTTAGATTCTTTTTTTTAGGTAAAAGCATTATATTATAACAGGCAAGCAAGCCGTCTCATTAAAAACCTTCCAGGTAAGGAAAAGAGTGCGTAAACAAACTTGCTGCCCCGAGTTCAGAGAACGGTTACATCATTCACCATTGCTGGCATAATAAAAGTAGGAGGATCATTATCCCAAAACTCATCAACATGATTGATAAAACTATGCCTAGCTAGCTCATGAGCAACCTGATTGGCCTCCCTCTTACAATGCTCAAACAAGATCTCTTTGTAGCCAGAAGATAAATTCCTACAATCCTCGAAGATGGCTGAAGAAGATGTGGCCAAAAAGCACCCATTCACTATAGATCTCGGACCACTATGGCGATCAACAGGCAGTTAGACTTGCTGTACGGATGCTTTGGCAGGAAAGTTGAGAGAGATCTAGCAAATCCAGTTCAAAACTGCTATGTTATAGTATTCCCTCCGTTCCAAAATAGATGTGTAGACCATAACATAGATCCATACAGCCATAAAACATAGAGTATAATTAATTTGATAGACCATAACATAGAGCCATAGAGCCATAACATAGAGTATAATTAATTTGATAGACCATAACATAGAGCCATAGAGCCATAACATAGAGTAGAATTAATTTGATAGACCATAACATAGAGCCATAGAGCCACGACTCTTACATATGTCTAACTGTAGAACAATCCAATTGGCAATCACAGATAAACATGGAGGATTGGTAAGGTTGATGGATACAGTCTTGGTAGTACAGTTCAATAATTAACCAAACAAGTGGATATAGCATCACAATTGACATGTGCAAATGTAACGAAAAGGGGAAGAGGGACCTGGGGCGACTTAGAGCTTGTCGATCATCATGTCTGCCATCTCGATCTTGAAAGGGTTCACGAGCTTCTGCCCCATGCAGCAGATCCCGTTGTACCTGCCGGGAGACAGCCATCACAGAGTTAACGACCAGCACTCACCAAATGCTCAAGCAGTAATCTAAGCAGGAACATGTCAATCTCATAAATTGCCGAATCGGAAGTAATCAGTATACTGCAAAATTCATCGATGTCTGATAGGTGGGGCAGTTATATAGGTAAGCGTTATTGTACTTGTTGTAGTCGTCCCCCTCGACGAGGCTGTTGACGGCGGCCTCGCGCTGGCCGCACTCGACGAGGCTTCCACTCGACTAAGTTGACCTTCTTCAGCAGCTTCTTCTCGTGGAACTTGAGCTTCCTCATCTTCCTCCCTCACGCTGAGGTAGCAAGGCGCCGGTGGAAGACTCCGGGAGGAGCGATTCCGGCGGCCTGCGTACGTGCTGGCGCGAGATCGGCGGCCGTCAGGGTGCGGAGTGGAGTTGGGCCGCGAGCCAGCTAGGGTTTGTGGTGGTTTGAATGGGGATGGGGCTTCCGGCCTCCGGCATAAGTTGCGTGGGCTTAGAGCGTCTCTACTAACGAGCCTGCATCGCGCCGACACCCGCAAAATTCCGGTGAATTTACGGTTCGCGGGCGGGGTGTACGCTCTAGCAGGCCCGGTAAACGGGCCGGCCTGCAAAATATCTTTGCAGCCCCCGTAAAGGCCCGGTACCGCCCCTTACTTATAGCGACCGGCGGAGTGAGTGAGGGTCTCAAACCGTACTCCGCCGCGTCGAGTCCCCAACTCCGACGAGCAATTACTAGCCTCCACGCTGTAGATTCGCACTCCTCCGCCATGTCTTGCACTAGCGGCGGCCGGGGACACTTTGGGCTCGGCGGCGGGGGCGGCTGCGACCGTGACGAGGAGTGCCGCCGCAAGCTCGTCGCGATGGAGGCGGAGAAGAAGCGGAAGCGGTCCGTCGGCACGAAGAAGCGCGCGACGCTCAGCTGGTGCAACCGCGACGAGTCGCCGCCGCCGAGCCTCTGCACGTACACACCGGCATGGTTCTGTCGGCCGCGCCTCAGAGGACACGCTCGTGGAGGAGCTCTGACGCGAGCGAGCGGAGGCGGCGATGGCCCTTGCGGTCATGCGTCGTGCGAGCGCTAGGAGGCCGCTGAGCTCGCGGCCGTCGTGGCGAAGGCGGACGAGGACGTCATGGACGTCGACGTTGTCTTCCTCGACGACTAGGTCGTCGCACCACCGTCCGACGAGCTCCATTTTGCACAGATCGGGGCCGCGCCGCCGTGTCGCAGCCCTGCCGAGCTCGCCCCTACTAATCCACTAGTATTAGGGTTTTTATTTTGCGCATATGTGCGCTTTTGCATTGTACATATTATGTATTGACGATGAACAACGGTGATCCACCATGAACGCGTGGATCTCATTTTTCGGGAATTTTCAAAAAAATATTGCAGTTTGTCTCAGGTCAGGCTCTCATCTGCGCCATGCCCTCGCGAACTGCAAATTCATAGTTCAGTGGCCTACAACTCGCGAGTTTAGTTCTTGCGGTTACATGCTCTGTTAGAGATGCTCTTAGCCGACGAAATCTTAGCGGGTCGAAACCCACCCACCCACCCACCACCCCCCTCGCGATCAAAATTTCCAATCCCCCAGTTACTTCTGCTGACATGTGTCCTTCTAATCCCGTTTTTGCTATATTAAATACCGCTTTGGTACATAATATCTAGTTTTGCTACACTATAGAAAAAATGGTTCACATAAAAACAAAACAAAAAAGACACCCTCGCCGGATAACTCGCCGGAGACTTGTAGCAAACAAAAGTACTCCCTGCGTCACAAAATAGATGTTTTTTTAAAATTTAGATGAATCAATATACTAAATAGTGTCTAGATTCATCCAAATTTTGATAAGTTTGAGACATCTATTTGAAGACAGAGGGAGTACTAATGTACCAAAACCGATTTCGCCGGAAAATATCACCGGAGACTCGCCGGGAAAAACCTCGCCTGAGATTTCGTAGCAAAATATTTACCCTATTATAGCAAAACCATAAAACGGTGGTAGCAAAAAAAATATGCTAATGTAGGAAAAAAATATTTCGCCGAACACATTGGTGGAGACTTCGTAGAAAAAAATTTGCTACATGGCAAAACGACTTCTCCGAAGACTAATACTCGTTGGTTATCTTGGAACAAAGTTTTACAATATTATAACAAAAACACGCAACAGTTGGAGCAAAAAAATTTATAAGTATGTAGCAAATCCCGTGGCTGTAGCAAAAAATCCTCAACATGAAAATCCACCGCTCCGCCCGTAGCAAATCCGCCGGTCGTCGGTAGCAACGACGATGTTCGTTGGTAGCTAAAACACCAACCGACTATAGCAAAATCTTCCTTGCCGGAGGTCATAGCAGCCGGGAAACATCTGACGAGATCCCTACCAGAGGCGAGCCCGTGCAAGGGAGCAGTGTCGTCGTTCCCCTCCTAGGACCGGTGCTCAACTTCTTGCTTTTGCAGCTCCGGCGTGCGACCACTCCATGGATGCAAGCTGCTCCAGTCACCAAATCGAGGCACATCAGCCGCATAGAGGACTGGCGCCTGGCGGTGGAGGAAGACAAGGCAGGGCCAGATGGTTGGTTAGTATGGAAGTTAGGCTCTCCATGGACACATCCACAACAAGGTGCTTGAGAAGGACGTTGAGGACGTCCGCGAGCCAGGAAGCATAGTTTAAAAAACCGGACCGGTGATCGAACCGATGAAGCTGTTGGTTTAGGTTTTTATTGGTTAGACCGCTGGTTCACTGGTTCACTGTCTGGTTTTTTAAGCTACAAAATCATATATATTTACTGATAAATACTGCAATAAATAGATAAATATACATGCAAAATAATTTTAGGGTGTCTACACTTGGAATTTACAAAAACAATAATTCACATAATAAAGTTGTTAATAGTCTCAAATGCCAATTTCATAACTTTCCAAATCATAAGTTCTAACATGGTGTGTCTCGGATGAATTGATAGTTTGAGACAACAATTTAAAAACTTTTTTCCAAGTTCTCGCATGTATATATATCACTAGGCCCGTTCGTCTAAAATATACATGAATCTTCCGTGCGGTTGAATTAACCATCGCAAGACTCAAACAAGAAATTCATGTTCTCGAGAGTCCATTGTATACAGGGACATGTAATCTTTCACGAGAGATAATCATCTTGGGCTCCATCGCAACAACCTGCCCCTCACATATGACAATCACAGGTAGTTTTGAAAACAACGAGCGGATCCATTAGTACTGCTAGAGTAATTATAAAGGTGTGAGGATCAGCTGGTTAATGAATTGTTGTCTACACGGTAGGTCCAAGGTTCGACTCCCACCTAAGTCTATTAATTTTTACAAAACTCAGAGTTGAACCGGTCAGACCAGTTTTCCGGTTTAATGACAAAAACCATTGGTTCAACCGCGGTTCGAGCGGTTTATCCCGGTTCGCTTGCGGGTCCGGTCCACTGCGCTTAAACAACCGGATAGGCCTCCGGTTCCGGTTTTTTCCGGTTGAACCGGCAGTCCGGTCCGGTTTTTAAAACTATGCCAGGAAGATCTCGGCCGGCAGCGTCGGCTATCGGAGCAGATGGAGCAGGGCGCACGGGAGAGCAGATCGGGCGAGCAGACGTAGTTGGGGATCCAAGCGAAGGAGGAAGGAGATAAGGTTAGGTGTGGGCCCGGCTACCCTTTGACCAGGACGGTGGCGTTGTTAGCGATCGGCGGAGAGGTCACCAAGTTTCCTAGGGTTCATTTTGAAAAGTTCAGGAGCCAATTGCTTCGTCGTGACTTACCCTCTTAAGGGCACCTCCACCGGGTGGACCCAACCCGTCCTAGCACGTCTAAACGCGTCCGTGCGGACCTGTGCGACCTCCCAGCGGCGCGACCCATCCGGACCGATGCGTCTGGTTTGATCCATTCATGCATCAAATTTGGACAACGGTTGCATCGGCCCGGATAGCACACACGTCCTCCCGTGTCCTCCCATGGAGCCGAGGGCCCGCTTTCCAGTGACCCAAACGCTTTCTTCCACTAGTCATCAATGGAAGGCTGCTCCAAAGGCTCGCCCGACGGCACAATATCGAAGTGGGAAACTTCATCGTCTTCAAGTACGACGGGGAAGCCATGATCACCGTCAACGTCTTCGACGACACCATGTACCGTTGATGCTACCACTCTGACTCCGACTCCGACGAGTAGGCTTAGCAGTAGACTACTATGTACTCGCCATGTATCGTGTTTGGAATCAGCCATTTGCAATTAAAGTCTTTATTCAAGTCTTGAAACATTTTTTACAAGCAAACCACACCTACGGCTATGCACCGCCTATGGTGCTAGGGGCGGCGACGACAACAGGTTTATAAAGAACATTCTTCTTTGAGAGACCGGATGGTTGCCTCCTGTGTCAACACCTCCTCTTTAGCTTGGGCGAGGCGGACACACAAGGAATCGCCGTCGGGGTTGGCTCGCACTGCTTCCCGGAGGTCACCATGCACCTCTGCGAGCGCGTCCCACCGCTGGTACTCTGGCAGAAAGACGTGTTCCTCCACCTCCCACATGAAAGGCTCACCGGTGGTCCTGTGGAGGTTGTAGATAGGGTACTATATCCCATGGTTGCGCCCATCAGAATCTATGGGCGCAATTGGGCGTCGGCCGTCGATCTCCGAGTTCAGCCACCACGACGACAGTGGACACTTGGGTTGCTCTTCTCTACCAACATCGGGGTTGCCAAAGATGCCAGTGCGTCGACGCGGACGGCCAGGCATGATGGTTTGTGGTTGTGGTGGTGGGGCCTGGTTGAACATATCTCATTTGGCCTCCCCTATTTAAGTCTGCACCTGGATGTGGCGGGAAACGTCCAGAACAGGCGGAAAGCGGTGATACGTCCAAAACGTATCTACTTTCCCGAACACTTTTGTTATTATTTCTCATCTAAACTTGTGTGATTTGAATACAACTAACACGGACTGACGCTGTTTTCAGCAGAATTACCTTGGTGTCTAGTTTTTGTGCAGAAAATTAACTATCAAGAAAAATCCCGAAAAATATGCCAAAAATCCTATTTCACCAGAAGACTCACGGAGCCATAAGACAAGACGGAGGAGGGCACGAGGGGCCCACACCCCCTGGCCACGCGGGCCAACCTAGGCCGCGCTTGGGAGGGGTGTGGCCGCCTCGGGCACCCCCTCGGCCTCCCTCTTCGCCTATAATATGCCTCTTGACCTAAAAACTCAGGGGGTTCGAAGTTTTTCCAGAAAGAGTTCCGCTGCACCGCCACCACCATAAACCGCGATTCAGAACCAGAAACCCCATTCTGGCACCCTGTAGGGACGGGGAATTTGGAGAGTATCATCGCCATCATCATCACTGACGCCTCTCCATCAACCATCCATGTTTCCCCCATCCATGAGTGAGTAATCCCCCATTGTAGGCTATGATGATGGTGGGGATTGGATAAGTTCTATCGTGTAATCAAATAAGATTGTTAGGGCATGGTGCCTAGTATCTCAATTAGTGCTATTTGACTTTGTTGCAACTTGTTGTGCTTAATGCTTGTCACTAGGGCCCGAGTGCCATGATCTCATATCTGAACTTATTATTGATTCACGATGATAGTATTGTTTGTGATCTTATCTGCAAGTTGTGTACACATATCATTGTCCGGAACCAAAGGCCCCAAAGTGACAGAAATTGGGACAACCTGAGGGGATGACTGTGATATGAGGATCACGCGTGTTCATGGAGTATTAATGCTTTGCTCCGGTACTCTTTTAAAAGGAGTACCTTAATTGCCAGTAGATTACCTTGAGGCCTCGCTTCAACGGGCTGGCAGGACAAAAGATGTTGTGCAAGTTTTCATTGCGAGCACATATGACTATAGATGAAACGCATGCCTATGATTGTTTAGTACTTGGATGCTTTATCTTTTTTATCTGCAATTTCCCTAGATCTTGAAGTTACATGTTTATACTTGTCCATGCAACGCCCGTCCATCCATCCCTATGCCTACCGCACTCATATCCTACTGTTTGCTACTATTGTTACTATTGCCTTTGTTTTACTGTTGCTGTTACTTTGCTATTGCTACTTGGTGGTGCGTGGAAGCTTCGTTGGGAGACCCCAAGAGGGAGGTATGATGAGCACAGCAGCAAGTTTTCCCTCAGTAAGAAACCAAGGTTATCGAACCAGTAGGAGGAAGGAAACGACTCAAAGGTGTTGCTAGCAACTTGGAAACCTGCACAACACAAACTCAAGACTTTGCCCCAACGAACAGTGAGGTTGCAAATCTCACCCATTTGCTGAAAACAATGGGTTAACTGTATGGTGTGGAAGATAATAGTGGTTTGCAGAAAGTAAACAATAACAGTGGAAGATGTATCAATGGTAAAGATTGGACCGGGGTCCATAGTTCACTAGAGTTGTTCTCCTTAAGATAAACAAACATGGCATGTTGGATAAACAACACCAGGACAATTGATAGGACTGAGCAAGGCATAACAATGCAATACTAGACATTCATGATCCTATGAGATTCGATTAGGCAATACAACAAGATACATAAACCGCCATCCAACTGCATCTATGACTAGTAATCCACCTTCAGGTTATCATCCGAACCCCCTCCAGTATTAAGTTGCAAGCAACGGATAATTGCTTTAAGCAAAGTGTGTAAGGTAAACAATCCACTTGTTACATGAACAAGAGACCGCTGTTTTCTCCCTAGTGGCAACATCACATCTACAACCTTAGAGATTTCTATCACTTCCCTTAGATTAAATAGAGGCATGAACCCACTATCGAGCATAAATACCCCCTCTTGGAGTCACTAGCATCTAGTTGGCCAAGATAGATACTAGAAACAGAGAGGATGCAAGATCACAAACAACACATACATGATAGAATCAATAAGACAAAACCATTAATCAATATGACATAGTAATCTCAATATCCATTGGATCCCTGCAAACATAACATGCATGATTACAAATAGATGATCTTGATCATGAACAGAGCTCATAAGATCTAAACATGGTAGCACAAAGGAGGAGATACAACCATCTAGCTACTACATGGACACAGTCCAGGTGGAACTCTTGACACTTCATCTGGGAGGCTGACACTTCACGCACTGGCTGGGTTTGCCAACCATGGCCTCCTCGGTCTCCCCTTCGCTATAAAAGCCCCGATGTAGAAACCACAGTGCGATCAAATCTCCACGAAACCGACTGTAGCCGCCGCAACCATCGTCCCTAGATTGGGGGGATCTGAAGCTCTTCCAGGTACCCTGCCGGAGGGGAGATCATCACAGAGGCCTTCTCTTCGGTATGATTCGTGAGTAGTTCCACCTTGGACTATGGATCCATGGAGTAGCTAGATGGTTGTATCTCCTTCTTTGTGCTTTCATGTATAGATCTTGTGAGCTCCGTTCATGATCAAGATCTAATCTATATGTAATCATGCATGTTGTGTTTGGGGGGATGGACATTGAGATTATTATGTTGGTTTGATTAATGGTTTTGTGCTTTATGATTCTATCATGTATGCTGTAATTTTTACCCTTCATGCCATGTTGTTTATCTAAGAGCACTCTAGTGAACTATGGACCCGGTCCAATCTTTACCATTGATACATCTTCAATCGCTGCTTGCGCAAACCATTACCTTCCACACCATACGTTTAATCCTTTGTTCTGACAAACGGTGAGCTTGACAACCTCACTGATTCATTGGGGCAAAGTCTTGAGTTTGTGTTGTGCAGGTCTCCGCGTTGCTTGCAACACCTGTGTGACGTTTCCTTCCTCCTACTGGTTCGATAACCTCGGTTTCTTAGTGAGGGAAACTTGTTGTTGTGCTGCTTCATACCTTGCTCTTGGGGTTTCCAATGAAGCGTCCCACGACAAGTTCGGGGCGCCATCAAGCTCTTTCTGGCGCCGTTGCCGGGGAGGCTAAGGACGTATTCACAAGGGGAGTCCTTCACTTCCTCTCTTTACTTTGTTTTTAGTTTGCTTTGTTTCTTTTGCTTGGTTTTGTTTTCCTCTTTTCAAAAAACCCAAAAAAATTAGTCTAGTTTGGTTTGCTTCCTTTATTCAAAAACACAAAAAATTAGTTCCTGCTCTAGTTGCCACTTTGCTCTAGCTCACCATGTTGCTCCCCAAGTTTCCCCTGAAAGATCTTGCAATAGGTAGTGGCTCCATAATTGGGAAAGATAATATTGAAGAATTCTTTAATTATGTTAGCAAGCATGAGGATATTGAGGATAAATCTATAGTAGAGCTTGATCCTAATTATGAGATTGTTGCAGCTTCTTTAGTTCATATGTTGGAGGCTAGGTTTGTTAGCCTTAACCCCTTCATACAATTCTTGTTCCTAAAACTAAAATAAGAAAAGAATGTTGAAAAGAGAGAATTCATCCTTGAAACTTTATCAAAAGAATTTCATGATGTTGCTAGGGAGGCCAAAAAGGTTTTCGAGCGTTTCAATATGCTAGGATCAAGTGTAGATGTTGTGGGTATTTCTGATAAAACTAATCCTAGAAAGGAATTCAATATACCCATACCCTTTAAGCTTGTTGGAATGCATGAAGCCTTTGAAAAGAATTTTGATTGGATTGCCCCTGAAAATCTTTTTGATGAAGGTAGTAGACCAAAGGGAGATGAGAAAGGATCCTCCAAAACCCATTTGGAAGAGATACCTTTCATATTTGAAGATTTTGCAAGTATGAATGTTAATGCTTCTTCATTTGAAAATACTTGATTCTTCTTGCTTCTTGTGCCTAACTTAAAGGCGTAAGAAAAGTACTTGTTGGAAGATAACCCAAGAGTTTCTTTGAGTCTTGGAAATTATTACTTCTGTAATGACCTCTCCTTATCCTTTTTGTTTGCTTTTTGTGCCAAGAATGACCTCTAATGAGAGGAAAGTAAGATTTGGGGAGTTGCTGTCCCGAAACAGATTTCTGTCCTCCATCAAAAAAATCGTGTGGAGTCTCTATATCTCAGATTGATATGAAAATTTATGAATAAATCCCCCAGTATGTTAGCTAATTTATTTAGTTCAACACTTTTTGATTTGAGCAACAGAACATGTTCGAAAAAATCGGTTTCTACCTGCTGGTCCATTTTGACAGATTTACCATTATTTGCATTTGCTTCTTATTGGTTCCTTTTTGAGTTCTCTTTAGGTGAATTGAGCTTTTTGAAGGAGTTACTACAGTAGCTTGTGTTTTTAGTGAAAATCCTTGTTGTTTCAAAGATTTTCCAGAGGTCTAATATCTTTTGAATAAGCTAATGTTGCCAATGAAGATTGTGTGAAGTTTTGTATGAAGAAAAAAATCAGGTGTAAAGAGAGAATGATGTAATAAGATGAAGAATGGACAAAAGCTCAAGCTTGGGGATGCCACCAGGGTGTCACCCTAATAAATATCCAAGAGGTACAAGCGTCAAAGCTTGGGGATGCCCAAGGCATCCCCTTCTTCGTCAATAAAAAGCTCAGGTCTGTCTAGACACTTTATTTTTATTGTTTCATGCACAGTTGTGTTGTTCTTGGAGCGTATTATTTTCGTTTTCTTTGCTTAGTTTTTTTAGTTTGCTTGAGTAGTTTGGACCCCCGTTCTCACAGTGTTGTTTTGCAAATAAGTTGCTTGGTGTTGGAAATGAGTAGTAAGTTCTTGCTTGTAAGTGCAAGAGGAGCTTGCATTGACTGTGACTTAGACTTTAGCATGACATGCTAGATGTTGTTTTGACCTTATGCTTAGTGATTATTGCTGTAGCATGTCTTGTTCCAAAAAATTGGGATTGCTTAGTGTGCCTTGAAGAAATTATGCGTTGTTTTAGCATGCAAAAGCATAGTATTGCGGTATTCTCCTTTGATTCTTTGCTTGGGTTGACTTGGCACATGCTCACACCATGTTATGACTCTCACAAGTCACCATTAGCCTCTATGATCATTTAGTCCTTGACTTGTAGTACCACTCTTTACTTTGATTAGTATGCTTTGTTGCACTGCATGATTATGGACATTATTGCTCTCTTAGTTGGTTCCTCTCAGTCTTTTGCTAGCCTCCACTTGTATGAATAAGTTCTACTCATGCTTCCAACTCCCAAGAAACCAAGTTTTACAAAGTGTCCAATATAAACTCCTATGCATGGTGTGTTACACCATTCCAAGTATATTCTTGTTTTCAACTATCTTCCAATTAAAAACTATTTTGTTATGTGAAAACTTAGTGATTAAAGCCCTCACAAACTTGATGGAACACTTCATTCTTTTCCCCTAATAAACTTGAACCATTGTGACAACTTTGTTGTATATGCTTGCACTTATAAGTTGGAATTAGCAGAACTGTGCTATCACGGGGAACGTTTTCAACATTGCACTTGTACTTTGTACTCAGTTGATATCATGTTCTTTTGTCAATGGATGTCACCGGTGTGAAATAAAGAGGGAACTTGTAAGTCCATGGAGTTTTTATCCTATGTTAGAGAAACGCATGGGTCGCTAGCCTAAGCCATGCCTAATCATGGTGGAAACTTGCAGCATCACCATAGTGACATCTATGAAGCATTCTTCTTATAAAAAAAGAGACACATTGAGAAAAGAGGAAAGAGAGAAAAAAGCACCATATTCCCATGGTAAATAAGAAGATTGCTGAGATTCTCATTGTCTGCTTGCCTTGTCATTTTGGTTATGGGAAAGCTCATGTATCATGTGCAAGGGGTACCCCGTTGGCAGTTCTCAATGATATGCAAATACTTATAGTGACAAGAACTTACCTGGACCCAAAGTTGAGTATGCATGAGGTGTGGCCCTCGTATTCAAGGGACATGAGATTGCCAACTTATACTTCGTCAAGCATATACTCCAGCTTTGCCACTTTAACCTTAACCACTTGAAGATGCTTATGATAGGGGCAATGAGGGCTGAAAGCTAACAAGTACCATAATTCTTGGAAGCTCTTTTTGAAACTTGTAATCACTGCTTCCTTTACAAAAAAGGTCTTTCTTCCACCATTATTGAGTCTCCACCTTATATCTTTAGGCACCATTAAGAGAGCATAGTTGTCATTCTATGTGTAGTGTTCCAAAGCTTATTAATTGATGCATATTGTGATATTACTTGTTCTCGTGCTACTTGTTTCTAGTCACCCTTGTGAACTTTGCAGGTGTCCTATGCATCTATTTGCTACTCTATGAGGGACAAGCTGATTGCCACTATGCTATGTTTTTTGTATGTGAAACAAACAACCGTTTTCAATGCATGTTATTCATGATCTTTGTTTGTAGCTTGTCATGTTGCATGCATAGTTGCCATGTCCTATTGTTAGAACTCCATCTTTCATGCACATGTTTAGAGTTCTTTGATCCCATCTTTCAATGCTTGCAAATGGTTGGATCTTTGTGAGGGTGCATGTCACCTCAAAAATTATTCTTTTATCACTTACCTACTCAAGGACGAGCAGGAGTTAAGCTTGGGGATGTTGATACTTTGGAAAGTATCTATAATTTTTTATGCTCCATGCTTGTTTTGTATCTACTTTGCTTTGCTTGTCTACACTTTGAGGTGCTTTTTACATGTTTTTTGGTACCAACCTATTTACAAGTTTCAACAGTACCAGATGCCTGTTTTCTGTTGTTTTTGGTTTCAGAAAAGTTAGTAAAGAAATATTCTCGTAATTGGATGGGACAAACGCCAAAGTCAATTACTTTCCGTGGGGAACAAGAAGTCCAAAGGAGAGCCGGTGGGGCCAGCCAGGGGGGGCAGACCCACCCCAAGCGCGGGTGAGCCCAGCCTCGCGCCTAGATAGGGTTTGCCAACCTTGTCCGCCTCCTCGGTCTCCCCCTTCGCCTATAAAAAGCCCCCGATGCAAAAACCCTGAGTACCCGATCAAATCTCCACGAAACCGTCTGTAGCCGCCGCCACCATCGTCCCTAGATCGAGGGGGTCTGTTCTTCCGGCACCTGGGAGATCATCCCGAGGCCTTCTCTCCGGT
Organism: Avena longiglumis; assembly: GCA_030063025.1. NCBI lineage: Eukaryota > Viridiplantae > Streptophyta > Magnoliopsida > Poales > Poaceae > Avena > Avena longiglumis. The sequence goes on from CP125976.1 coordinate 54,280,347, forward strand.
ATGATGCGTGAGTAGTTCCACCTTGGACTATGGGTCCATGTAGTAGCTAGATGGTTGTATCTCCTCCTTTGTGATTTCATGTATAGATCTTGTGAGCTCCGTTCATGATCAAGATCTAATCTATTTGTAATCATGCATGTTGTGTTTGCGGGGATCCGATGGATATTGATATTATTATGTTGGTTTGATTAATGGTTTTGTCTTTATGATTCTATCATGTATGTGTTGTTTGTGATCTTGCATGCTCTCCGTTGTTAGTAGCTATCTTGGCCAAGTAGTTGCTAGTGACTCCAAGAGGGGGTATTTATGCTTGATAGTGGGTTCATACCTCTAGTTTCCAAGGGAAGTGACAATAATCTCTTCGGTTGTAGATGTGTTGTTGCTACTAGGGAGAAAACAACGGTCTCTTGTTCATGGAACATGTGGACTGTTTACCTTACACACTTTGCTTAAAGCGGTTATGCATTGCTTGCAACTTAATACTGGAGGGGGTTCGGATGATAACCTGAAGGTGGACTTCTAGTCATAGATGCAGTTGGATGGCGGTCTATATATCTTGTTGTATTGCCCAATCGAATCTCATAGGATATTTCTGACTAGTAATTGCATTGGTATGCCTTGCTCAGTTCCTGTCAATTGCCCTGCTGTAATTTGTTTACCCTTCATGCCATGTTGTTTATCTAAGGAGAGCACCTCCAGTGAACTATGGACCCCGGTCCAATCTTTACCATTGATACATCTTCCACTGTTACTTGCTTGCTTGATGCAAACCATTACCTTCCACACCATACGTTTAATCCTTTGTTATAGCAAACCGGTGAGCTTGACAGCCTCACTGATTCGTTGGGGAAAAGTATTGAGTTTGTGTTGTGCAGGTCTCCGCGTTGCTTACAACGCCTGTGTGACGTTTCCTTCCTCCTACTGGTTCGATAACCTCGGTTTCTTACTGAGGGAAACTTGTTGTTGTGCTGCTTCATACCTTTCTCTTGGGGTTTCCAATGAAGTGTCCCACGACAAGTGCGGGGCTCCATCAGGGGGTGCAGCCACCACAGGCACCCCCTCAGCCTCCCTCTGCGCCTATAAGTTGCCTTTCGACCTAAAAACCGAGGAGGGGGTCGATAGTTTTCCAGAAAGAGTTCCGCTCCACCGCCGCCACCAAAAACCAAGATTCGGATCCAGAAACTCCGTTCTGGCACCCTACCGGGATGGGGAATTTGGAGAGAATCATCGCCATCATCATCACCAACGCATCTCCATCAACCACCGATGTTTCCCTCATCCATGAGTGAGTAATCCCCCGCTGTAGGCTTGGGGATGGTAGGGATTGGATGAGTTATATCATGTAATCGAATAAGATCTGTTAGGGCATAGTGCCTAGTATCTCTATGAGTGCTATTTGACTTTGTTGCAACTTTTTGTGCTTAATACTTGTCACTAGGGCCCGAGTGCCATGATCTTAGATCTGAACTTACTATTGAATCATTATGATAGTATTGTTTGTGATCTTATCTGCTAGTTGTGTACACATATCATTGTTCGGATCCAAAGGCCCCAAAGTGACAATAATTGGGACAACCGGAGGGTATGAATGTGGTGTGAGGATCACATGTGTTCACGGAGTGTCAATGCTTTGCTCCGGTGCTCTATTAATAGGAGCACCTTAATTGCCAGTAGTTACCTAGAGACCCCGCTGCCACAGGATGGCTGGACAGAAGATGTTGTGCAAGTTCTCATTGCGAGCACGTATGACTATATTTGGAGCACATGCCTAGGATTGTTTAGTACTTGGATGCCTGTTATTATTTATCTGCAATGCCCTAGATCTTGAAGTTACATGTTTAGACTCGTCCATGCAACGCTCGTCCATCCATCAATATGCCTACCGCACTCGAATCCCACTGTTACTGTTACTATTACTATTGCTCCTGTTTAACTATTGTTGTTGCTTTGTTGTTGCTACTGATAAACTTCTGTGAGCAAGAACTATTTCCAGGTGCAGCTGAACTGACAACTCAGTTGTTAAGGCTTGCAAGTATTCTTTGGCTCCCCTTGTGTAGAATCAATAAATTGGGTAATACTACCCGCGAAGACTGTTACGATCCCCTACACGTGTGGGTCATCAAGACTATTTTTTGGCGCCGTTGCCGGGGAGTATAGCTTTATTTGTAAGCTCACTTGGATCTATTATTGTTCACTGCTACTCCGTTCATCATGGGTAAGTATCGTGATGGAAAGTTCTCTATTTTACCATCCACTACAAGAAGAGGTATAGTCCTAAACACCTCTGTTGCTCTTGATTCACCATATGTTATAAGTAAGCTTGCCACACTACCACCACCACATACTCATGCTACACACACTGCTACTACTGCTGAATCTGAAACTGCTTTTGATGCTCATGATGTTACTTCTATTGTGCTTGATGCGAGTGGTTCATTAGGTCCTTTCCTAGATGCTACTATGTCTAGTCTAGGAAATACCGAAACTCCTAGTGAAGACACTGTTACACCTGTTAGCTCACCTGAGTCTAGTGAGAGTTATGATATTAATGATGGTTACATTGAGTTCACTGATGAATTTGTTGAAGAGTGCCGAAACACACATGGTACTAGTGCTATTAAGAGTCTCCTTGCTAGACGCACCATTATGCCTAACTTTCCTATGGTCCTAAGTTTGCCACCTCTCCCATAGATATTAAAGATAAATATTATGATTTCTCTCTTGATTTATCCTATTAAAGAAGCTAGGTCTTGGTTTAATAGATTACCTCCTGGTTCCACTGATAGCCCTGATTGCTTGATTGCCTCTTTATTATAGAAATATTTTCCTCCCAGTGTTAGACATGCTGCTTTGCAGAGACTTTTTTATTTTAAACAGGGAGAAGAAGAGAAATTTCCTAAGTCATGGACAAGGTTCCGTGCCTTGATTCATGCATATCCCGGATGTCCATTGCCTAAGAATGAGCTTCTTGATTTTTATTATAATGGACCAACTGATGATTCTAGGACATACCTAGATAGCTTTGCTGATTGTGTTTTCAGGAAAAGAACTCCTACAGATGCTGAAGAATTAATGGCTAAGATAAGGAATAATTATGATGATTGGACTTCAGCTGAGCTAAATACACCCGATCCTATTACTCCTGAAACAATTGTGCCTGAACCAGTTCCAACACCAACACCAAAGAAAAGGGGAGTTATTGCATTAAATGATGAAGGAAGCTAAGAAGTGTCTAAAGGAGAAAGGTATTAGAGTTGAAGATGTGAAGAATCTACCTCCTATAGAAGAATTATGTAAGACAATTCACCACTCATCTACTATTGAGGTACACTCTCTCCACTTTAATGAAGGTGATATTCCTTATGGTAAGCCTCTTGATCAATGCTTAGAGGAACTTGACACATTTATTGTTAAACAAGGTAATTTTAATAAACAAGTTCAGAATCATTTATTGGAAAACTCTAGAGCTATCCATGAGTTGAAAGATATTGTGGAAAGAACTTCTAATGATATTAAAATGCTTTGTAAACACTTCCAAATGGTTCAAACCCAACTTGATCAACTTGCTAAGGTACAAAAGGATATGCTAGTTAATGCCTCAGGAAATAAACATGCTTATGGAATTAGAACTAGGAGTGGTATAGCTACTCAGGATCCTTTATATCCTGAAGGACACCCTAAAAGAATTGAGCAAGGTGAAAGTAGTGGTAGTCCTCGTAAGATAAAGAAAAAGAAACATAAGTTAGTTGAGGAACCACTTGAACCTGCTGTAGATCCTAATAGTATATCTATCTCTGATGCTGAAACTAAGAGTGGTAATAATAAAAATGATGCTCCTGATGAGGAGGAAGGTGAGGAAGAACCTGAGAAGCACACTAAGAACACTAGGTACACTAAGGAGGATTTTATTGCTAATAAACATGGTAAAGAGAGAGAACCTTGGGTGCAGAAACCCCTGCCTTTTCCAGGTAAGAAACACAAGTCAAAGGAGGAAGAACACTACAACAAGTTTTGTGAGTGGATGAAACCTTTATTTTTGCAAATTCCTTTGACTGATGCTATTAAGTTGCCTCCTTATTCAAAGTATATGAAGGATATTGTTTCTAATAAAAGGAAGATTCCTAATGAGGAGATTTCTACTTTGCTTGCTAATTACTCCTTCAATGGAAAGGTTCCAAAGAAACTTGGTGATCCAGGTATACCAACTATTCCTTACTCTATTAAGAATAATTATGTTAGAACTGCTTTATGTGATTTGGGAGCTAGAGTTAGTGTTATGCCCTTTAATCTCTACAAGAGACTCCAGCTAGAAAAGTTGATACCAACTGATATATCTTTGCAAATGGCTGATAAGTCAATTACTATTCCTGTTGGTATATGTGAGGATGTTCCTGTTCAAGTGTCTCATAATTGCTTGGTTTTAACTGATTTTGTTGTGCTTGAGATGCATGAAGATGATAATATGTCTATTATTCTTGGGAGACCTTTTCTTAATACTGCAGGTGCTGTCATTAATTGTAATCAAGGAAAAGTAACATTCAATATTGATGACAAAGAGCATACTATTTATTTCCCCAAGAAGGTTGTTAGAAGCTATTGCCTGAATTCCATTGAAAATATTGAGAGCATCAAGGTTGGAGAAATATATTGTCCCATTCCACAGGAAAATTTTGAAACTATTATGATTGGGACCATTGCTATCAAGTATGAGGTAACATAATCACCTTGCAGAATGCAAAGTTTTGTTTCATATAAGATTGTTTTGGTAACAAGACTTGATAAACCTTGTTAACAAAAGGATTTTTATGAACGAATAATGTTTTCACCGTGGTTATACTTGTTTTCTTTTACTTTTCTCCTTCCTAGTCTTTTCCTTTCTTTTGCTAGCTTTGGTTTTGTTAGTTGTTTGCTTGTTAGTTTGTCTTAGAGCTTTTGTAGTTTGGATTTTTGTTTGATTTTGCTTCTTCTGGAAAAAAAACTGTTTCTCCGAGAAAATCAATTTTCATACCCTGAAAATTGGCCAAAAATAAAGTTTCCCCAAAAATCCCAGAAAATTCAAAATAAATTTTTCCTCGAAAAAAGGGGCAGAGGGACACCTGAAGTGACCCAGGGGGCCACCCCAGGCCACCAAACCCATGGTAGGCGCGGCCTACCTGTGGGTGGCGCCTAGGGAGGTCTGGCCCACCTGGGCCCCTTCAAGGTGACCCCTCACAGCCATCTTCTTTCTCTCTCCCGAAATACACTGAAAAACTTGCTCAAGTTCGAGTTCTTGCTGTTCTTGCTCGTGATTTTCGATCTCCTTGCTCAGCCCATCTTTGATGCTGATTTTTGGAGGGATTGCTCCTTGGTATGTGCCTCCTCCACTTGTCCAATTAGATTTGTGATTGGTAGATTCTATCTTGAGTATTTTGTTGCTATAGGTGACATGTTGTTTGAGCTTGCATGCTTGTTCTATGCTTAGAGATTTAATTTTGATGCATGTGTAGCCCCCTAGCAAGTTCCTATAGTAGTTTCTCATCATTTATCAACTTGGAAATCACTTGGTTTGATGTTTGTCTAAAAATTTCAGAATAGAGTGGTCATGGATAACCACACATTTGGAGAGATATTTGAGGGTGATGCACCTAGAAGGGCAAGGCTTCCAAGATCATCCACCAGTGCCAGGCCCTGATACAATGAGGATCTCATCACTCTGCGATTTGGCGACGAGGGAGATGAGGGGGATGCGCATCCCTCTGCCTTTCCTTGTCAAACCTTCTTGTGGGCTGCTGGAATTCTTGATGATTTTATGACCTTGGTTCGGAGGGCTGGCCTAACAAGTATTATGCAGGATGAGAGCGTGCAATATGCTACGCTCACTAAAACATTCGTGGAGAGCTTCTCCTTCACTAATAGCTTGTTCCATCCAGATGTTTCTTTCAAAGTTTATGGCAGGTCTTACCATATGACATTGAAGAAATTTTGTGAAGCTCTAGGACTTGGTACAACTGGGTCATCAAAGAAGATTCCAGCTCAACCCGCTGATTTGTTGGAGCTCTATCACGGAATAACCAACGATGATTACCGTAGAGCTCAACGGGGAAACATTCAGCTTCCAGCTAACAGGTACTTCACTTACTATCTTGCCACTAGTGTTCTTGGTAGGGAGAACACTAGTAATATTTCCAGTTATCATTTGGATTTCTTAGCTACTGCGCTCAATAATGAAACCAAGTATAATCTTGCTTCTCTCATTGCTCGTCGCTTAACAGCTAAGGGACCCATTTATGGTGGAGTTATTGCTATGCATGTTGCTGCTTCCTTGGACATTGTTGTTGATCCACAGTTTTGGCTCCTCAGAGGCTTGATCTTGCTGCCATGAAGGCGCACCACTTTGTCACTAATGGCTCTACCTTTGAGAACTTGGTATATAAAATGTTGTTTATTGACAGGGAAGAGAGAGAGAGATCCCTCTCCCCCAAACCACTTTGTTCAGTATTTCTCAGGGACCTTTGTCACGCTCCAAGGAGGAGATGGATGAGATGTTGCACTCTCTTGCCTTCCATGGTCGCTATCAGGAGGAAGCGCCCTCTTACGACCCCGCGGTACACTACACAGGGGAGTCCTCGAGCTCGTACCAGGACGAGGGAGCTTCCTCGTCATACTATGGAGGTGCACATACTGGCACCATAGGATTGAGCCCCACTTAGGCCAAAATACTAAGCTTGGGGGAGTTATACCGACATCACACTCATCTATATATCATGTTCGGTCGGTTCTTTGTATATCCATTGTTTCGCTTTCTTTTTGGTTCTTGTTGCTTCTTTCTCAAAAACTCAAATATACCAAAAATATTTTTGTTGTTTCTCTTGGTTTGTTTCTTTGCTTTGGTTTGCCTTAAACAAAAATCCAAAAAGATTTTGCTTTGCTTGGTTTGTTTTTGCTTTGCTTGTTTTTGCTTTGTTGGCTTCTTTAAAAAATCGAAAACACCAAAAATATTTGTTGTTCTTCTTTGGTTTTGTGAGTTCTTTGCAGGGTTCAGCCGTCCTCAATGGATTTTGGTTTTCATGTTATTATTCAAGTCACACAAGTGAAGGGCAATGATGAAGATTAAGACAACTTGAGGAGCAGTAAGAGGCTGGTACGAACTCTATTTGTTTCATTTTTGTACATATACTCATCATTGTTTATCATGCTTAGTCTGTTCATGGTAAGGAGTGTATTACTGATGGATGCTTGGTAGTTCTTGCTTGTCTATGATTAGCTCCAACTTGCTAATAGTTTGTAGCATGTCATATGAATGTTTGCTTGCATTGTTTTATTCATATTTTGGTATTAAATTGTGGTATCCTCCTCTAGAAGTTTCATGTGAATCGACTTGGCACATGCTCACGCATGCATATGACTAATCAGTAGTTAGTAAGCCTCGATGATTTATTTTGCCTTAGAGTTCTTGTATCATTTTCATGCCATAATTAGTCATGTTTTGTTGCAAGCATGATTATGACAATTATTGCTCTCTCGTTTGTTGCTCCCTCTCTATTGCTAGCCTTCACTTGCACTGAGCATGAGCTCTACCTGTGTTTTCAACTCCCCAAAACCAATATTGCCAGCTGTGTCCAACATACCTACCTATTACCATCTTTGCTATTTCGGTGCATATTCAATATGACTTGTTTTCTTCCAAATAAATGTTTGTCTGGTTTGAGAAAGTTGGTTAGTAAAGCTCTCACGAACTTGATGACACACTTTATTCCTTGCACTTACTAATCCTGAACCACTGTGACTTGTCCATGAAAGTTATATGCTGGGAGTCAGCAGAACCGTGTTGTCACGAGGAACGCTTTCAACACTTCTTGGATATCCTATCCAGTTGATACTTTGCTCTTTTGTTTACGGATGTCAACGATGTGAAATAAAAGGGGAGCTTGTGAGTTCATGGAGTCTATACATTGTGTTAGAGAAATGCCTATGCCGCTATCCTAAGCCATGCCTAATCATGGTGGAAACTTGCAGCATCACCATAATGAGCATTCTATGAAGCATCCCCAATAAAAAGCTATGCACATAGTAAATAAAAAGATCGCTGAGATGCTCATTGTCTGCTTGCCTTGTCATTTTGATCACGGGATAAATCCTATATCATGTGCAAGGGGTACCCCGTTGGCGGTTCTCTATGATATGCGTGTATTTACAATGACAAGAACTTATAGGTCACCAAAGTTGAGTATCATGCGGAGCGGCCCTCGTACTCAAGGGACTTGGGATTTTCAGTCTATGGTCTATCAAGCATATGATTCATAGTGGACCTCACTTTCACCATAACCATATGAAGATGCCTATGATAGGGGCAATGAGAGCTCAAAGCTAATGAGTACCTTCCTTTCAACATTAGGAAGCCTTTCAAACTTTGCAAAACCCACAACCTTGTTGAGTCACCACTTATTCTATGAGCACCTTCTTGAGATCATAGTTGTCATTTGTGTTTGTCTAAAACTTGGTTAATTATGTCATTACTTTGATGCTTGTACCTCTGATATCTCTAGTCTTCACTTCAACTTCAAAGGTGCCTCGGCATTTATATTGTGCTCTACAAACAAAGGCAAGCGAGATACCACTCTATCATACCTTATTATGAGCATTCCAATGTTGCTTATGTTTATGTTTCATGCTACTTATTATTATTGAGTTGGTTTCTCTTAATAGCTTGCATTGACTATTGAGTAGACTTAGTTGCATACTTCTTATTATGAATGGTTTAAGTATCTACTCCTGTGCTGAGAATATATACATCATATGAAGCAAATGTGTTCGTGAAAGTTCTTTTATACTTTCGGTTTTCAATCGAATTGCTTGAGGACAAGCAATAACCTAAGCTTGGGAGTTGATCGTCCAAAACGTATCTACTTTCCTGAACACTTTTCTATTGTTTCTCCTCTAAACTTGTGTGATTTGGATACAACTAACACAGACTGATGCTATTTTTAGCAGAATTACCTTGGTGTCTAGTTTTTGTGCAGAAAATCAACTATCAGGAAAAATTCCAGAAAATATGCCAAAAATCCTATTTCACCAGAAGACCCACGGAGCCAGAAGACGAGACGGAGTGGAGGCCTGGGGGGCCCACACCCCTGCCAGGCGCGGGCCCACCTCTGGCCACCCCAGGCACCCCCTCGGCCTCCCTCTACGCATATAAGTTGCCTTTCGACCTAAAAACCGAGGGGGGGGGTTCGATAGTTTTCCAAAAAGAGTTCTGCTCCGCCGCCACCAGAAACCAATATTCGGATCCAGAAACTCCGTTCTGGCACCCTGCCAGGATGGGGGATTTGGAGAGGATCATCGCCATCGTCATCACCAACGCATCTCCATCAACCACCGGTGTTTCCCTCATCCATGAGTGAGTAATCCCCCGATGTAGGCTTGGGGATGGTAGGGATTGGATGAGTTCTATCATGTAATCGAATAAGATCTGTTAGGGCATAGTGCCTAGTATCTCTATTAGTGTTATTTGACTTTGTTGCAAGTTGTTGTGCTTAATGCTTGTCACTAGGGCCTGAGTGCCATGATCTCAGATCTGAACTTATTATTGAATCATTATGATAGTATTGTTTGTGATCTTATATGCAAGTCGTGTACATATATCATTGTCCGGATCCAAAGGCCCCAAAGTGACAATAATTGGGACAACCGGAGGGGATGGCTGTGGTGTGAGGATCACATGTGTTCATGGAGTGTTAATGCTTTGCTCCGGTGCTCTATTAAAGGAGCACCTTAATTGCCAGTAGATCCCTAGAGGCCTCGCTGCCACGAGCTGGCTGGACAGAAGATGTTGTGCAAGTTCTCATTGCGAGCACGTATGACTATATTTGGAGTACATGCCTAGGATTGTTTAGTACTTGGATGCTTGTTATTATTTATCTGCAATGCTCTAGATCTTGAAGTTACATGTTTAGACTCGTCCATGCAACGCCCGTACATCCATCCCTATGCCTACCGCACTCGAATCCCACTATTACTGTTACTATTGCTCATGTTTCATTGTTGTTATTGCTTTGCTGTTGCTACTATCAAACTGTTGCTACTGATAATCTTCTGTGAGAAAGAACTATTTCCAGGTGCAGCTGAACTAACAACTCAGTTGTTAAGGCTTACAAGTATTCTTTGGCTCCCCTTGTGTTGAATCAATAAATTGGGTAATACTACCCGCGAAGACGGTTGCGATCCCCTACACTTGTGGGTCATCACCCCCCTAGGCGCGGGCTGGGCCCTGCCGCGCGGCCAGGGGGTGTGCACCCCTGGTGGCTCTCCTCCGTCTTGTATTCAGGCTCCGTGTTCCCCACGGTAAAATATTGACTTTGGCTTTTGTCCCGTCCAATTCCGAGAATATTGATTTTCTGCCTTTTTGGAACCAAAAATAGAAGAAAACAGGTAACTGACACTATGACATCTTGTAAATAGGTTAGTCTAGAAAACATATAAAAACACCTCAAATATAGACAAAGCAAAGCAAAGTAGATACTAAACAAGCATGGAACATAAAAAATTATAGATACGTATCGGACGTATCACTACTACAAAATTGTTGCTACAGATAAACTGTTGTGAGCAGGACTATTTCCAGGTGCAGCTGAATTGACAACTCAGTTGTTAAGGCTTATAAGTATTCTTCGGCTCCCCATGTGTCGAATCAATAAATTGGGTACTACCACCCTCGAAGACTGTTGCGATCCCCTATACTTGTGGGTCATCAGGACTATTTTCTGGCGCCGTTACCGGGGAGCATAGCTTTATTTGTAAGTTCACTTGGATCTATTATTGTTCACTGCTATTCATTTTATCGTGGGGAAGTCTCGTGATGGAAAGCTTCCTATTTTACCATCCACTACAAGAAGAGGTACAGTTGTAAACACCTCTGTTGTTCTTGATTCACCGTCTGATATAAGTAAGCTTGTTACACCACCACCACATACACATGCTACACACACTGCTACTACTGCTGAATTTGAAATTGCTTCTGATACTCATGATGTTACTTCTACTGTGCTTGATGCGAGTGGTTCATTAGGTCCTTTACTAGATGCTACTATTGCTAGAACTATTTTGAGAAACACTAAAACTCCTAGTGAAGACACTATTACACCTGTTAGCTCACCTGAGTCTAGAGAGAGATATGATATTAATGATGGTTACATTTAAATGACTGATGAATTTATTGAAGAGTACTAAAACACACGTGGTGCTAGTGCTATTAGGAGTCTCCTTGAGAGACGTACTATTATTCCTAAATTGTCTCCTGATGCTAAGTTTGCAACTTCTCCCATAGACATTAAAGATAAAGATTATGATTTCTCTCTTGATTTATCCTATATAAACATTATTGAGAAAGAACCTTTTTGTGGGACTGAGAATGAAAGTGCTATAGCTCATATGAATGAGCTTTCCACTATGAGTGCCTTGTTCTCTAATGATGTTAAAATGCGCAAGTACTTTGTTACATAGATCTTCCATTTTTTATTAAAAGGAGAAGCTAAAGCTTGGTTTAATAGATTACCTCCTGGATCCATTGATAGCCCTGATTGTTTGATTGCTTCTTTCTTTCAGAAATATTTTCCTCCTAGTGCTAGACATGCTGCTTTGCAAAACCTTTTTGATTTTAAACAGGGAGAAGAAGAGAAATTGTCTGAGTCATGGACAAGGTTCTGTGCCTTGATTCATGCACATCCTAGATGTCCATTACCTAAAAATGAGCTTCTTGATATCTATTATAATGGACTAACTGATGATTCTAGGACATACCTGGATAGTTTTGCTGATTGTGTTTTGAGGAAAAGAACTCCTGTAGAAGCTGAAGAATTAATGGCTAAAATAAGCAAAAAATATGATGATTGGACTTCAACTGAGCTAATTACACCTGAGAACATTACTCCTGAACCAATTGTGCCCGAACCAGCTCCAACACCAACACCAAAGAAGAGGGAAGTGATTGTATTAAATGATAAAGTGATGAAAGAAGCTAAGAAATGTCTTAAGGAGAAAGGTATTAGATCTGAAGATGTGAAGAATCTACCTCCTATAGAAGAATTATGTAAGCCAATTGCCCACTCATCCACTATTGAGGTAGACTCTCTCCAACACTTTGATGAAGGTGATATTCCCTATGTTAAACCTCTTGATCAATGCTTAAAGGAACTTGAAATTTTTATTGTTAAACAAGGTAATTTTAATAAACAAGTTCAGAATATTTTATTGGAAAACTCTAGAGCTATTAATGAGTTGAGATATATTGTGGAAACATCTGCTAATGATGTTAAAATGCTTGTTAAACACTTCCAAATTGTTCAAACCCAAATTGATCAACTTGCTAAGGTACAAAAAGATATGCTAATTAATGCCTCAGAAGATAAACATGCTTATGGAATTAGAACTAGGAGTGGTACAACCACTCAAGATCCTTTATACCCTAAAGGACATCCTAAAATAATTGAGCAGGATTCTCAACAATTTTAAAATAGTGGTAGTCCTCATAAGATAAAGAAAAAGAAACATAAATAGTTGAGGAACCTCCTGAACCTGTTGTAGATCCTAATAGTATATCTATCTCTGATGCTGAAACTAAAAGTGGTAATGATAAAAATGATGCTCCTGATAAGGAAGAAGTTGAAGAAGAACCTGAGAAGCACACTAAGAACACTAGGTACACTAAGTAAGATTTTATTGCTAATAAACATGGTAGTGAAAGAGAACCTTGGGTGCAGAAACCTATGCCTTTCCCAATAAGAAACACAAGTCAAAGGAAGAAGAACACTATAACAAGTTTTTTGAGTGGATGAAACCTTTATTTTTGCAAATTCCTTTGACTGATGCTATTAAGTTTCCTCCTTATTCAAAGTATATGAAGGATATTGTCTCTAATAAAAGGAAGATTCCTAATGAGGAATTTTCTACTTTGCTTGCTAATTATTCCTTCAATGGTAAGGTTCCAAAGAAACTTGGTGATCCAGGTATTCCAACTATCCCTTGCTCAATTAAACATAATTATGTTAGAACTGCTTTATGTGATTTGGGAGCTGGAGTTAGTTCTATGCCTTTTTCTCTCTACAAGAGACTCCAGCTAGAAAAGTAGATACCAACTGATATATCTTTGCAAATGGATAATAAGTCAACTACTATTCCTGTTGGTATATGTGAGGATGTTCCTATTCAAGTGGCTCATAATTGCTTGGTTCTAACTGATTTTGTTGTGCTTGAGGTGCCTGAACATGATAATATGTCCATTATTATTGGGAGACATTTTCTTAATACTATAGGTGTTGTCATCAATTGTAATCAAGGAAAAGTAACTTTCAATATTAATGACAAAGAGCATATTGTCTATTTCCCCAAGAAGATTGATAAGAGCTATGTCCTGAATTCTATTGAAAATATTGAGAGCATCAAAGTTGGAGAAATGTATTGTCCCATTCCACAAGAAAGTTTTGAAACTATTATGATTGAGACTATTGCTATCAAGTTTGAGGTAACATAATCATTTTGTGAAATGCAAAGTTTTGTTTCATATAAGATTGTTTTGGTAACAAGACTTGATCAACCTTGTTAACAAAGGGATTTTAATGAACAAAACAATGCTTTCACAGTGGTTATACTTGCTCACTTTTATTTTTCTCCTCTCCAGTCTTTGCTCTTCCTCTTGTTAGTTTTAGTTTTGCTAGTTGTTTGCTTTTTAGAGTGTCTTAGAACTTTTTGTATTTTTGGTTTTGTTTGCTTCTTCTTCTAAAAAAAATTCTACGAGAAAATCAATTTTCGTAACATGAAAATTGGCCAAAAATAAAGTTTCTCGGAAAATTCCAGAAAATTCATATTAATTTTTTCCTCGAAAAAAGGGGCAGAGGGTCACCTGGAACGACCTAGGGGGACCCACCAGACCAGCACACCCCTTGGTGGCGCGGCCATCCCAAGGGCGCGCCTGGCCTAGGTGGGGCCCACCCGTGGCCCTCCAAGATGCCTCCTTCCAGCCACTTCTTTCTCTCTCCCGGAAAACACCGCAAAACTTTCTCAAGATCGAGTTCCTGCTATTCTTGCTCCTGATTTTCGATCTCCTTGCTCAGCCCATCTTTGCTGCTGATTTTTGGAGGGATTGCTCTCCGGTATGTGCCTCCTCCGCTTGTCCAATTAGATTTTTTATTGGTAGATTGTATCTTGAGTATTTTGCTACTGTAGGTGACAGGTTGTGTGAGCTTTCATGTTTGTTCTATGCTTAGAGATTTCATTTTGATGCATGTTTAGCCCTCTAGAAAGTTCCTATATTAGTTCCTCATCTTTTATCAATTTGGAAATCACTTGGTTTGATGTTTGTCTAAAATTTCAGAAAATAAGATGAGTGCATACCAACTGAATCAACATGATTTGATGGTACCTGAACCAATGAAAGTCCATCGTGAGGAGGAAGTCTTCCCTTCCATATATCCATGCCCTGAATTTATGAGAGCTGCGGGGATCTTTCAGGATTTCCAAACTATGATTTCTAATTCAGGATTGGAACACTTTGTTGAAGAGGAACCATATCAATATGTTAAGCTAACCATGACTGTGGTGCAGAACTTTCGGTTTAGTTGGTCCTTTTCTAATCCCATGGTCCACTATAAAATTTACAACATAGCTGTCGACCTGCCTTTTGTTGATTTTTGTGTAGCTATTAGAGTGCCACAATGGGGCTCTTGCGAGAATATTAGAGAGAGGCCCAAGCCACTCATTGATTTATATGCTGAAATTTTCCAAGGTTGTGACTTCTCAAAGGAAAGTGGTAAAATTCGGAACATTCAGTTCCCATCCATTAGATATTTTTCCTATTTCATTACCAAGTGTGTTCTTTCTAGAAAGACTGCTAGAAAATTATCTTCATTTGATCTATCTTTTATCTCAGCTGCTTTAAATAGGGATAGATCTTATAACTTGGGTGATTTGATAGCTTATCGTCTTACCACCAATCGCGAGAAAGGTGGAGTTTGTGGAGGTCTCATTGCCTCTCGTTTGCTAGATTTTCATGGTTTAGAGCCTCATCATTCAGACTATCGGTTCCCCATATAGAGACTCAATCTCAACTCCATGATTCAACATAGTTTTGTTTCTTCTTGGGCTACTTTGAGTGATTTACCATATGATATACCCTTTGTCAAGCGTGGTTGGAGAGGGAGTAGGTCTGAGAAAGTGGTCTCTTTGCATGCACCTGCTTTGTTTAACTTTGATAACATGCAAGGATGCTCACTCACGGAGGAAGAACTTGACACATACGTGGCGGAGCTCTCTCAGCAAGAGGAGAATGTTGGGGAGGATGCCGAATATGATTCGGTTCAGCCCCCCAACATGGGGGAGTCTTCATACCAGCAGCCCTCCTATGATTGGAGCGTGTCTTCTTCTTCATCGCGAGGGCCTGATTATGATCATTCCTATGATGACCCACCAGCTTGGGGTTACTACCCGCTCTATTGAGCCCCACTTAGGCCAAAAGCCTAAGCTTGGGGGAAGGTATACCGACAACACACTCATCTATATATCATGTTTAGTCGGTTCTTTGTATATCCGTGTTTCGCTTTCTTTTTTGTTTTTGTTTTTGCTTTCCCAAAACACAAAAAGATCAAAAATATTTTCGTTGTTTCTCTTGGTTTGTTTCTTTGCTTTTTAGCTTTGGTTTGCCTTAAGAAAAATCCAAAAATATTTTTCTTTGTTTGTTTTTGCTTTGTGTGCTTGCTTTTAAAAAATCGAAAACACTAAAAATATTTGTTGTTCTTCTTTGGTTTTGTGAAGTTCTTTGCAGGGTTCAGCGGTCCTCGGTGGAGTTTGGTTTCATGTTATTATTCAAGCCACACAAGTGAAGGGCAATAATGAAGGTTAATGACAACTTGAGGTGTGGTAAGAGGCTAGTAATGAACTCTATTTGTTTTCATTTTTGTACATATACTCATCATTGTGGGCATGCTTAGTCTGTTAATGTAAGGTGTATGTTATTTATGGATGCTTAGTATTTCTTTGCTCTCTTATGATTAGCTCCAGCTTGCTAATGGTTTGTAGCATGTCATATGAATATTTGCTTGCATTGTTCTATTCATAATTTGGTATGACATTGTGGTATCCTCCTCTGAATGTTTCATTTGAATGGACTTGACACATGCTCACACATGCATATGACTGAATCAAAGACAGTTAAGCCTCGATGATTTATTTTGCCTCAGAGTTCTTGTATCACTTTTATGCCATAATTAGTTCTGTTTTGTTGCAAGCATGATTATGACAGTTATTGCTCTCTCGTTTTTCGCTCCCTCTCTATTGCTAGCCTTCACTTGCATTGAGTATGAACTCTACTCATGCTTCCAACTCCCCAAAACCAATATTGTCAAAAAGTGTCCACCATACATACCTACTAGCACCATTTGTTATTCCGTGCATATTTATTATGCCTTGTTTTCTTCCAAATAAAATGTTTGCTTGTTATGAGAAAGTTGATGGCACACTTTATTTCTTGCACTTAATAAACCTGAACCATTGTGATTGTCCATGAAAGTTATATGCTTGCAAATTATAGGCTAGGAGTTAGTAGAACCATGCTGTCACGGGGAACGCTTTCAACACCTGTAAATTTTATACCTAGTTGATATCATGCTCTTTTGTTTATGGATGTCGTCGGTGTGAAATAAAAGGGGAGCTTGTAAGTCCATGGAGTTATGTATATGTGTTAGAGAAACGCGTGGGCCGCTAGCCTAAGCCATGCCTAATCATGGTGGAAACTTGCAGCATAACCATAGTGAGCAATCTATGAAGCTTTCTTCTTATAAAAAAAGAGAGACACGTATTGAAAAGAGGAAAGAGAGAAAAATGCACCATTTTCCCATGGTAAATAAGAAGATTGCTGAGATTCTCATTGTCTGCTTGCCTTGTTATTTTGATTATGGGATAGCTCCTGTATCATGTGCATGGGGTACCTCGTTGGCGGTTCTCTATGATACACATGTATTTACTATGACAAGAACTTACCGGTAACTAAAGTTGAGTAGCATGGGGAGCGACCCTGGTACTCAAGGGACATGAGATTTCCAGTTTATGGTATGTCAAGAATATAACTCATATTGGACCTCACTTTCACCTTAACCATCTAAAGATGCCTATGATAGGGGCAATGAGAGCTCAAAGCTAATGAGTACCATACTTTCAGCATTTGGAAGCCTTTCAAACTTTTCAAAACCTTTTCACTACCTTGTTGAGTCACCACTTATTCTATGAGCACAATCTTGAGAGCATAGTTGTCATTCTTAGTGTAATGTGCTTGTCTCAAAACATGGTTAATTATGTCATAACTTTGATGCTTGTATCTCTGATATCTTTACTTATAGTCTTCACTTGAACTTCAGAGGTGCCTTGGCATTCATGTTTTGCTCCACCATCAAAGGCAAGCGAGATACCACTCTATCATACCTTTTTTATGAGCATTTTAATGTTGCTTATGTTTATGTTACATTCTACTTATTATTATTGAGTTGGAATCTTTTCATAGCTTGAAATGACTATTGAGTAGACTTAGTTACATACTCCTTATTATGAATTGTCTAAGTATATACTCATGTGCTGAGAATATTTACATCATATGAAGCAAATGTGTTCGTGAAAGTTCTTTTATCGCACTCAGTTTTCAACTGAATTGCTTGAGGACAAGTAATAAGCTAAGCTTGGGGGGAGTTGATACGTCCAAAATGTATCTACTTTGCCGAACACTTTTGCTATTGTTTCTCCTCTAAACTTGTGTGATTTGGATACAACCAACACGGACTAACGCTATTTTCAGCAGAATCACCTTGGTGTCTAGTTTTTGTGCAGAAAATCAACTTTCAGGAAAAATCCCGGAAAATATGCCAAAAATCATATTTCACGAGAAGACTCATGGAGCCAGAAGACGAGATGGGGGAGGGCGACGAGGGGCCCATACCCCCTGGCCGTGCGGTCCAGCCTAGGCCGCGCCTGGGAGGGGTGTGGCCGCCTCAGGCACCCCCTCGGCCTCCCTCTTCGCCTATAAGATGTCTCTTGACCTAAAGACTCAGAGGGGGGCGATGTTTTTCCAGAAAGAGTTCCACTGCGCCACCACCACCAGAAACCGTGATTTGAAACCAGAAAATCCATTCTGACACCCTGCCGGGACGGGGAATTTGGAGAGGATCATCGCCATCATCATCACTGACGCCTCTCCATCAACCATCCATGTTTCCCCATCCATGAGTGAGTAATCCCCCGCTGTAGGCTATGGGGATGGTAGGGATTGTATGAGTTCTATCATGTAATCTAATAAGATTGTTAGGGCTTGGTGCCTAGTATCTCTATTAGTGCTATTTGACTTTGTTGTAACTTGTTGTGATTAATGCTTGTCACTAGGGACCGAGTGCCATGATCTCAGATATGAATTTATTATTGATTCATGATGATAGTATTGTTTGTGATCTTATCTGCAAGTTGTGTACACATATCATTATCCGGAACCAAAGATCCCGAAGTGACAGAAATTGGGACAACCTGAGGGGATGGCTGTGATATGAGGATCACGTGTGTTCACGGAGTGTTAATGCTTTGCTTTGGTACTCTATTAAAAGGAGTACCTTAATTGCCAGTAGATTCCCTTAAGGCCCTGCTGCAACGGGTTGGCAGGACAAAAGATATTGTGCAAGTTGAGCATGTATGACTATAGATGGAACGCATGCCTATGATTGTTTAGTACTTGGATGGTTTATCTTATTTATCTGCAATTGCCCTAGATCTTGAAGTTACATGTTTAGACTTATCCATGCAACGCATGTCCATCCATCCCTATGCCTACCGTACTCATATCCTATTGTTGCTACTATTGTTACTATTGTATTTGTTTTACTGCTGCTGTTACTTTGCTATTGCTACTACAAAACTATTGCTACTGATAAACTGTTGTGAGCAAGACTATTTCCAGGTGCAGCTGAATTGACAACTAAGTTGTTTAGGCTTATAGTATTATCTGTCTCCCCTTATGTCGAATCAATAAATTGGGTAATACTACCATCGAAGACTGTTGTAATCTCCTATACTTGTGGGTCATCAAGCGGCAGGAAAGAAAGGCGGGAGATGGCGGGGCGGTGGAAACACACTGAAAAAACATCGGCATTGGTGATGGGAGTATTTTCCAAGCACGGGCAGATGGGTCGCACCGCTGGGCATGACTAGCCGGACAGATGGATCACGACCCAAAAACGACTGTGGCCCGACCCAAACAAATAGAAACGGATTGTTTCGGTAGGGCGTTTGGGTTGCCTAGGTGGAGATGCCCTAAGGAGCCGGTTGGTCCCGTCCATCAGCATTTTTCGTTATGCGAGTGTCTATGTGTGAATTGCCCCACCCTGCCACACGAGGCGTTGACTGAAGCGAGGAGCTAGCCCGACGTTGGTGTCTGCGTCGGCGTCGGGGGAGCGCCTGACCACGATCCCCAAGGGAGAAAATTCAGAGGAATTTTTTCTTATCTATGAATATTATTACGAAGTGCTTAGTGACTGAAAATAGTACATACTGAAATGAGTGTTATCATCATTTGTTTTTCCAAATGTATTGATTAGCTTCGAAACATCGGACCTATATGAACTCAAAATACGACTCCACCAATACACTATGAATTAGATTTTGGCTTGGAGAGGAATGTTTGGACGCATGATGTGACAATACTTGTGAATTTTATAGAGATTGTGACATGTGAGACCCTGACGCATGGCTTAATAGGATTGATAGTATACCCATACCAATAAGTTGTAATTTCTTTTCCAAAAGCTCATCTGAAAAAACTCTAATGTTAAGCATGCTTGACCTAGAGAAATTTAAGGATGGATGATGGACCGGAAAGTGGGTACCGGGTGCGCACGCGTAAGGACAAAGTGCGCAGAAAAGACTAGTGTTGGTCTGTGGGATTAGTCTAGAGATCCTATGGATTGAGCATCTTGTACTCACTCGTGCGCACCCGGTATCCACTTTCCGGTCGGTCACCCATCCTCAAATTGCTCTAGGCCAAGCACGCTTAACCTTAGAGTTCTTTTTAGATGAGCTTTCAGAAAAAAAGTTACAATTTGTTGGTATGGGTATACTATCAATCCTATTAAGCCATGCGTCAGGGTCTCATGACCATCTCGCGATTGGTTGATATGCTCCATGCTAGAATTCGTTGGGATCCAGACGAAAGGCAAAAAATAGTGTGGATGAACAAGAATGAGGTGTACAGACAAGTTGAGAACTCTCATCAGCTTCTGCATATCTAGGGAAGTTATCAATTAGCCGTCATGTGAAGATGTTTGTTATAGTTGATGATGTCGGTGCACCGGATTCAAATCTTGCTGCCAAAGGTGTTGCTGTTGTTTTTTATGAACCAACTTTTGCGACGAAACCATCGAAACCATGCCACCCAAATATGCTGAAATGTTCTACCAGCCAAAACAGAGCTAACCCTAACACAACAACCCGTTTGTGATGAATCTAGCAGGAAATCACCAAAAAGCAAACAATTTGGGTCGATTTAGTGCAGTTTACCGTAGTCTGGAGGCCGATCTCGTTCTGGCCGCCCCTCCTAGTGGAGAAGATCCGTGGTGGCTTCCCTACACCATGATGACGAACAAGCATGTTTTCAACCTTTTCTCGCCAAGGATCTTCGCCATCACTGAGCGTCGCTTCCTCTCCCTCTCACTCTCACCTCGTAATGATCGACAACCAATATAAGGAAAAATTGGCGGAGTCATTGGAGTGGACAATGAAGATAGTGAAATAAATGGGATTCAGGGGTTTATCTATAAAAATGCCACCCGGTCGGAATGCCGAGCTCGCTGGTAAGTGGGTCCTGCATGAAATACGTATGTGGCGCGTCGCGCTTGTGTATGCGGTGACTGATGAGTCTATTTTTGAAGCATATTTATCTTATATTTTGCATAAATAGAGTTGACATTTTGGTATTTTATGGTGCTTACGCGTACCTTTTACCCTTGTTTCAACGGGATTTCGAATTATTAAGCCTTTTGTGAATATATCAATTGGGATGGTCATGTTATGTAATAATATGATATTTCTAAGTGATAAATGTCAGTTAAATAATTTTCCACGTGCCTATGAGAAGAGAGGATGCAAGGATAAGTTCTAGGAGGTTTAACAACCTACGGTACAACCGGATCCCGCCTGTACCGTATGCCCATACTGCTTTTCAGCATGTCCTCCTCGTCAAATACTTTCACCACGCGAAGACAGATCTGAGATCCAACATTCACAGACACCTCCATCCACGAAACACCACTCTAGGAAGAGATCTAGAGGAGAAACTTGGAGAAGGGAAAATCCTTGCTGCTACACGCATCATCGGAGGATAACACATCATCCCCTTCATCATCGACCGCTGCATCTCCATCAACACTATCATCCCCTTTCTTATTCATTAGATCTTGTTATAATTCCAAATAAAATTGTAGGTTTGTTGTTGATTCTACCTTTGCACTTTCAATCCATACATATGAATATGATGATGTTGTTGATTTCCTCCATGTGTGAGTAGTTCCCTTTGTTTTGGGGAGATGGAAAAACCTTAACATTATTATGAAATAAAATAAAGATGATCTATAACTTTGGTATTTGATCTTAAGTTGATCTATGATATTATGTTATCTCTCTCTATCTCTCTCTCTCTCTCTAGGTGGTATGTGAAGTCGACCATATAACATTTTCCTTCGGGACTAAAGAGAGGGAACTACCCTTTGAACGTGTATGGGAGTATGTCCGGTGCTACTTTATGATTGTAAGCATTGTCTTATAACCTATAATGTAAAAGGGGTATAAAGAGAGATTCACTAAAATCATAACGATATCCATGAGGAAACCCTTAATTATGGTGGTCTGTAGAAGTTACTTGCTCGCAAACAACACAATGGTTATTTAGAGATGACCTCATCACATGACTAGTAAAAGTGGCTTGCTCACGAGACTTGTTGGTGAACATCTTATTATGAAACTCTCTCCACATATATCATGACGAAAGATATAGGTTATCCTAATCATAAGTAATTTTCACATGCTACTGGTGTATCATACATTTCCGAGAACATTTAAGCCTTATTAAGTTCCACCAATCCCAACACACTTGTTACTTTGTTTACTTGCTTTCATTTATTTCTTGCACACAAACACAACTCTTTAAACACTCTTTACTTAAGATCAAAGGCAACTTCCGAGTATCCTTTGATAGATAGTGATGAGGGGCATAAAGACCTTAACCAAATAGCTTTCTGTGGGTTCGATACTCTTATTTCGAAATTAGCTACAATTGACATGTGCACTTGCAGTCGTCAGTGACCGTATGTGACTCGTTGTTGCATATTCAGTGACTGTATTTCGTGATTTTGTAAGTACATGGATGAACTCAAGTTATACGGACAAGTTCTATGCACGTAGATGTATTTTACTCTATTTGACTGGGTTGCCATTGCACTACTTTGGGAGGTATAGGGCGCTGCCATATTGCCTTCCAAAATGGCCTCTCACCTCTCGACCTTTTGCTGATGCTCCTACATTTGCATCGATCAGGTGCTCCTCAAAAGCCAGGTTATACGCCCCTTTTCTCCTTTCACGTGCTAGTGTGTAGCCATGTACACGTCTCGCTCAAGAGGATTCTTCCGGTGCTCCTATTTTCCTCTTTTAAGGACATCTCTATCTGTGTGACCAATTTAGTCATGTTGTCCAAACCAATCTGTGCGGACATGAGAACCGCGTGGATCGATGCGTCCAGCGTGATCTATCGATCCACCAAATTTGGAGAGTCAATGCATCTGCGCGGATGGCAAGCACGTCCTCATGTGTCTGCCCGCGTGGGCCAAGGGTCCATATGGCAACGATCCAACGGCCTTCTTCCTATAGTTACCAATGGAGGTAGGTTGACTCAAAAGCTGGTTGTGCCGCCTGATGCCTGCGCTGGCCACGCCACCTGACGCCTACGTCAGCTGCTGACCTTCATCAATGTCAGTGTTTCAGCCTCCGCGTCGGTATCCAATGTCTTGTCCTTTTTAACCGGTTGCCCGTGACCATTTTCTTTCACACTGCCATCTTATTCCATTCCCCACCACCACCACAACCATCGCGGCAGCCATGGCCGGTGGCATAGGATCGAGGGAGAACGGCTAGGATGTAGCCAAGATTTACAAATATAAGAACTATGCCATGGATGTTGATTGCCTCATTGGCGCGACGTCTCCCTCTACGTCTCCAGCGCTTCCGGTGCTTGATCGAGACGGACACCCAAAACGTTTTTCCGGTGGTCCGTTGGCGGACGGAACTCACTAGAAACACACCAGCGTCGGCACCGGTGGTCACAGTGGCATGGCAAAATTTAGCCAGCACGGACCAAATCTGCTGGGGGCACTAGCCTGCAGGCCGGACCGCAATCCATTATCTGTCTACGGGCCGACCCAAACGGATCAAATGAGACAAGTTGGGTATCCAGAATAGGTTACACTTCTGGAGATGCCCTAAACATTCGTTGCCTAGAAAAAAAACCTGTCATTGCCATATTAGTTATCCTCGAAACAGGCTTTCTCTCATCTTTATAAATAAAGCACACATGTGAGATCGCTGCTAGGCTAGACAGCACAACACCCAAGAACAAAAACAACACGATACACGATGTTGGGGCAGCAGCACACACACGCCCGAACTAAAACAAGGAAAAAACAAAAAGAAAGGAGACAGAGACGGATCAACTAGATGAGGAAGACCGCAACCCCTGCGTCCACCGAAGAATGCCCACCACGCTCCTATCCCCGACTCATCAAGCACCGAGCAGCACCCTCAAGAGGGGAAACGACCGCTGCTGCTCGGACCAGAGACTGGCCCTAGGGTTTCCCCCAGCACACACAGAGGGGAATGGATGAAGGTAAGACACGACGCCCTCCAGGAAGAAAGATGCCACCCGCGGGCGGCACCGCGTAGGTGTCAGTCGAGCCAACAAGGATTTCTCCCGATTAGTTCTTTACACGGTAGCTGCTGCAACACTAGCTTAAAAAGAATTAGCTGCCTTTAAGTGGTAAAATCGGGTACTAAAAGCAGGAGCAGGTGCTGAACTGTTCAATTACTTCAATATGATGAGATCCATATTAGTTGATTTGGATTTGGCAAAATTTGGATGAACCTATATACTAAATAGTGTCTAAATTCATCAAAATCTAGACAAATTTGAGTCAACTAATATGGGTCGAAAGGAATACTAAAATGCACCAATCATTGGGCTTACTAGTCACAAGGTTTTTAAGACCTAGACCACTGTACATATATGTTCCGCACTCTGAGAGTTTGAAACTTGCCATTAACGAGCAACATATGATCGACCTGCAGTTCTTGGTATGCTATTAGCAAACAACAAATGTCAGTCTATGGCGAATCCAGCGTCAGTTCTTGGATACCATACCAAAAATGACATTTGTGACGTGAAGAAAGTGAAGTACTGTAGAATATCAAGGAGAGGATGGTGGTACCGTATACCTAGAGATGTTGCTCGCCACCACCGACAATCCTACCTTGCACGCATGGTTGCTTTGTCGGTATGACATGGTACCTAACCACTACCTGAGCGCCACCATAGCAGGAACCTTCAATTCAGTATTTATATTATGTCACGGTTTGATTTCCCATTTTCACAACACGTTCGGTTATTATCTGTTCATCATGCACTTCAGGTACGAGCTACGTGCCATATACTCGTACAAAGAAAAGGTAAGAATGATGGGGACCGAAAACGGGAAGCCCAAAGACATGATTACTGTTGAGGTAGAGATGCAAGAATGAAAGTGTAGTAGAGAATCCCAAACATTGCCAGATGATTCCGAAACTCGGGATTCATAGTTAATGTTGCTGGCAGTGAATTCACATCAAGATCAAGGCTGGAAGTAGTATCAAAATTGATGTCTAGTTTACTTCAGAGTTTAGATTTTCAGTTAATGACCCAGGCTTCAAAATCATTTTACACAAGGTCCAGATGCGTGGACTGAGCGTTCATCGTGGTGGTGCCTGTATTTTCAGTGGATGACCCAGCCAACACTTATTATGGATCGAAGGAGTAGCAAATTTTAGAATAGAGGAATTTTGTGGTAGCACGGCAGCATGTGCTAGCAGATTAACATAGCAGATGTTTGTTGGCTGCACACTGACATGTAACTCAGACGCGAACTTGGCCTTGCGTGGCCTTAATCTTGATGTGAATTCCATGCATATTGTGTATTCTTGTGTGGGCTCTGCTGTTCATACAAATTTAAGAAACTCACAGCTTTCTGTTTGCGCAGCCCAGATATGCACTTCAGCTTTTAATGTGCGGTGTGTTGATCTTACAAAGCTTTATAGTTACAGTTAGCCTCGTTTCAGGCAATACAATGTACCAATGAATGACCACGGTTTAATTATTCATTTGGCCCCTGTTATGTGTAAGTTATATCTCAAATTGAATCGCATAAGTCAAAGTGAACTGCATGAGTTGCATCTCAAACTGAAACCAAGACCCCAGTACTCGAAAACATCTGCAAACACGACCATGTTCAGACAACATTCTTCCATATAATCAGGAACAGCATAGTAGCTTTGCAACAGATAGTACCTCAACGTATGTGGTACAATGGTAGGCTCAGATTCATGTTTCAAACATATCACAAGAGTAGCTACACTGAATCACCGATGGTCCCAAGATATCTACTAAACTACTACATCCTCAAATCATGGCATCATAATCATCCAATGCACCATTATACTCCATGACCTTCTTCTTGATCTTCGAGGTATCCACCCAGGTGATGAAGTCTTCCATGTTCCTGGTTACAAGAAAGGCTGGATCCGTTACCGTCTCAGGGCCTACACGCACATGCCCTTGTTCAATGTAGGTGACAGCCTCTTTAAGGTGTTCCGCAAACTTGAGCTTCACCAAAACTGTTGCAAGTCTCCGCCTAAAATAGTTTAGAAAGCAAGTATGGTTAGTGGAATATGATATATCATGTTGCTTACTACAACAAAGCTACTATGGTTATTGAGTGATTCATGGCAATAAAAGCTTAAAAAAACAACTAACAAATAAAATGCAGCATTTGATGAAGCTAACAACGATTGAAGGGAAAATAGTTCCTATAAATCAGGGACATAGAGACCTGCAGAAGGCGCTCACTGAAAGATTCTCACATTTGACCAAGCTCTTCTTTGATGGAATTACACCCATATTATACCTGAAATTTGAGAAAATTTCCTTAGACCATATAAATGAGAAGGTCAGTAAAAGTATCAAGGAAAAACTGGAAGCAGCAAGCAAGAATTGCATGATGGAATCGAACGGAAACAAGTTCAGATGTTCATAATAAGATGGCGCACTGAAGCAGCATGATATATAGACAGTATTGTGTCGCTTTCCAATGCCCAGGAGAGTATCAGTATCCAAACATAACCAATCCATTGTCATGTTGAACAAACTAATTATTAGAGCGCACACTCTGAAGAATAAGATGAGACGCCGATAATCATGTAGAGGGTTAGCAAGTCTTTGCTGCCACTTAATTTTTAACTACTGCTTTGGAAGAACTGCAGGAGAACTGCTCTATTCATTCATTGATTTAGGGACAGGCAGGCTAAGTGGACCAAAGATCTGAAGCAAACAGTGATAGCCCAAGAAACCTCATATGAGTTACATTTTGCTTAGCCTGGATCGAAATTAATACTGTTTGCACAATCAAAAACAAATCCTGAATAAATAATTAAGTACTCCGTACTACTGATTGTGTCAAACGGAAATAGGTGTTTCTTTTTCCTAATGCATGAGAGAGTATCAATAGTGGGGTATCCAAACGAAAGCAATCCATTGCTGTGTTGAACAAAATTATTATTAGAGTGCACACTCAGACATTAGCAGAAGCAGAAAATATGATGAGATGCCGATGATCATGTAGAAGGTTAGCAAGTCTCTGCTACGGTGCTACCACTTCATTAATTAGTTATTATTTTAAAATAACTGCAGGAGAACTAATATATTTATTCATTGATTTAGAGACAGGTCAAGTGGACCAAAGATCTGAAGCAAACAATGATAGCCCAAGAAACCTCATATGAGATACATTTTGCTTAGCCTTGATCAAAATGAATACTGTTTGAACAATCAAAAATAAATAGTCAAGTACTAATAACGTAGGTCAAAAGTAGAATTAATTTGATAGATCTTACATAGAGCCATGACTCTATATTTTTAAGTCTATAACAATCCAGTTGGCAATCATAGATAAACATCGAAGGACTCGTAATATCGTGGTACATGATGGATACAGTGCTCATACTAGTACAGTTAAACGGTTAAACAAACAACCACAGAACATGCGGCAACTTACAGCTTGTCGATGAGCATGTCCGTCATCTCGATTCTGAAAGGGTCCCTCGCATCCATTTGCTTTATAATGTTCACCAGCTTCTGCGCCATACAGCAGATCCCATTGTACCTGCCGGGAGACAGCCATCGCAGAATTTACGACCAGCACTCAACATATGCTCAAGCAGTAATCCAAGCACAACCACATACTGAATCGAAACATGAACACGACAAGCTAATCAACTCCGGAAGCAATCGACCGATGGTTCGTAAAGCAGCGGAACAGGAGGGGGTTGATTAGGTGAGAGAGGGAGGCATACATACTTCTTGTAGTCGTCCCTCTCCACGAGGCTGTAACGCTGCGTGACGGCGGCATCGCGGTGGCCGCCCTCCCGCTTCCAATCGAGGAAGTTGACCTTCTTCAGCAGCTTCTTCTCGTGGAACTTGAGCTTCCTCATCCTCCTGCCTCACGTTTGATGTGAGGAAGGCTTCTGTCGAGCGGAGGCGGTGGCGCCGGTGGATGATTCTTGGAGGAGCGCGGCGGCGTGCGTACTTGTTTGCGCGTGACCGTCGGGACTTAGGGTTCGTGGGGACATTAAGGGGTTTGGGCTCCGTTTTGGGCTGAGTGGGCTCGTTTGACTGTTTGGGCTGCGCCTACGAAATCTTCGCGGACCAAGCGAGGGGCGCCCGGGAAATCCTATACGCCGCCCGGGAAATCCTAGAAAAAGCGTCGCAGGTATCCCACCAAACGTTGTGCAAGGAAAATGATATTACTTTCCCAGAATGGAATGCCGGGTCGCTTTCTGCCTCGGCTCAAGTGATTCACCGAAGCAACGGGGCCTTGAAAATTTTCAAGTGTTAGTAGTGGAACGTTCTGTCAGTCGGAAAAGATTTTTGGTGATAAGACAAGAAGATATCAGAAGTAAAAATGCTGATATGAGTAACGAGAATTTTTTTTTCTAAAAAAAGCATATATTAAGGGTAGCGCTACGCGTCCCCCGAGGGATAACTTCCCCCGATTCCCCGGATCCCCTGGCCGACACGTGTCCCAGAAAAACACCTCTAATCTCGCTTTCGCTACAAATCATTCATTTTTGCTATAAAATATCTCGTTTTTGCTACATGTAGCAAAAAACGATTCGAACCAGAAAATAGAACAGACAGACTAGATCTCGCCGGAGAGTTCGCCGGAGACTTTATCGGCGACCTTGTAGCAAAAAAATATTTCAATGTAGCAAAACCAACATCGTCGGTAACATCGCCGGAGACTCTCGCCGAAGAACGTCGCCGAATACCTCGTAGCAAATAATTTACATTATTGTAGCAAAAACGTAAAACAGTTGTAGCAAAATGTTTTTTCTAATGTAGCAAACGGGATATCGTCGAAGACATCGCCGGAGATTTCCGCCGAAGATATCATAGCAAAACAATAGAGATTGGTTGTAGCAATAAGGTTGTGCGAAAGTAGCAAAAGGTATACGAATATGTAGCAAAAAAATGATAAGGTAGCAAATGCTCGTAGCACCGACTGATAATATAATTAGCAATACTGGTCAACATAAGTAGCAACGCATGCCTGCTAGAGTAGCAAACACTGACACTGGAGACCATAGAAGCAACTCGGTCGCCTTAGGTAGCACGCCATGACCATGGCGTGAGGCCATGGCCGCAGAATTTGGCCATGGTCGCTTGTCCCACGACTGCTCCGTGAGGCCATGGTTGCAGAATCTGACCATGGCCGCTTGTCCCACGGAATCTGGGCAACATCGGAGAGGAGGGATAAGGATGTTTATGAGCTCCTGTCACGCCCCGAGACCGGTCCCGGAAGAAATGACATCCGCCGCGCGCATATAGACCGGAAGGCCTATATACCCGCGAGGCTAAATGGACAGCTATAAGCTGGCACAGTGGACATCGAGAAGCTCAAGCTAATTTTATTGCAAGTTTCTTTACATTTACAAAGGAAATACAACTAGGTTCTCTAATTCGCTTCCCGTTCCACCGATCCATCCTACTCTCGAATGAAGACATCTCCGCACACGCTTACTTAGCGTCGACTGCATCCAAAAACATTAGGGAGCAATGGTGAGTACAAAAAGTACTCAGCAAACCAATCATACACACAAACATATAAATTGTAAAATAGAATTTGCTTTTGAAAATAGGTGAATAAAGTAATTAAGCAAGTTAAAAACACATGATGCCACACATGAAAGTAAGCATTCCCAAACCCGGGAGTCACGAGGGTTAATATTAACGCTTTTACACTCTGCAGAGGGGTACCCGACGTCGACAGCCTCGACTAGCACCACACAAGCACTAGAAGAGCAGAGCCCTTTTACCCACTAGAACCCGGACACCTGAATTTACTTATGTCGATCGCTCCTACGGATCCATCACCAACACGTTCTGTTTCAGGACCGTCTCCAGCGGAGAACTCAGATCCCATACCGTGTGGCGGTTTGTCACGATTACCTTCGTAGCACCAAGTTTTATTTCTGAAATCATTCATATTAATTTTCATGCCATTCCCCAGATCCATACTCATGCTAAATGCTCGGTTCATATCGGTGGCTCCAAACGGATCCATCACCATATCACAAGCGCATCAGCCATAAATATTTCAAAGGAATATCCACAACTCTCATATCTCAAATATTATATCATAGTTTTAATAATAAAATATACTTTACAAAATATACCAGAGTTGTATAAGAAGTTTGCCTTAATTAGAAATATGTCTTCATGGAATCATAAGAAATATCAATGTATCTTTCATAAGAAAACCAAGATAATATCGCCATAAAATGGAAGCCATGGAAAAGACCAAACACCAATGTATGGCTTCGCTCTCTTCTATCATAAATTAACAACTCCTCCCCTCTATAATTCCATCGCCTCTAACATATATAAATGAATGTATTCTTGCTCGACATCTCCCTCTCACATTTTGGCAGCACCTCTCTATATATACATGCCTCTAAAAATCCCCAAAGGCACCTCCATCTAGCTAACTACGAGACTCTCTCACTCTCTATTTTCTCCGTTACTTGCTTGCTCTCAGTTGGTACTGGCAGCTCTAGTGAATGGTGTTTCTATTTATAGGACGGGTAGTATACACTCAGGCTAAAATATCTGGCGGTTGAACGGGTAGTATACACTCAGGCTAAAATATCTGCCGGTCAACCGCCTAAGCAAACGTCGGCCTGACAAAGAGCCTTGGCCTTGGCTTAGATGCTGGCCTCCATGCAATAATACACGTAAGAACAATGATGTCTAGGCTACTCACGGTTGCCACCAAGGCCGACATGCATACCCATTAGTATGGTGCCACTTTTCTCTCTTCTAAAATATCTTGTACTACTAGGTAATGAATCATGCCGACATGCAAGCAAGGCTCAGTTCTTTTCTACTCTCACGTTCTATGTATAGAATAAACACAAGTGCACAACTAGCTAGCTACTTCTTTGCTCAATCGATGATTGCATTAGGACAAGTACTAATTGACATGCACGAATAAGTCAAACTCTATTATCACTTAATTAACTACACCAAATATTGTTGCATGCAACGATTAGCAAATCCAAATTTAATACAAGAAATTAGCCAAAACCAAATGGTTTAAAAACTAATTATCAGTTAACCTAAATTAATAAAAAACTTAAAAAATCAAGGTTATCACAGCTCCAATCCATAGCCAACACCGGAGACCGTCGCTCGCAGCAACAGGCACCATCTAGCTGGGGCGACGGACACTCGCTGCAGACGGCGCGGGTCATGACGGCGCTCGCTGCAGGTGGCGTGGGCCGCGGCGGCGCGAGCTGCAGCGGAGGGGCGCGTTGACAGGTGCTTGCTACGAGAGGAGGAACGGAGCTTCCCGGTGGAGCGCGGCACCGGAGGGGCGCGGCGGCAAGAGGCTCACGGTGGCTCGCAGGATTAAAGGTGAGCGACGGCAGGAGACGTACGGGAGCAGATACGGGGAGACGTACGGGACGGGAGGTTGAAGATAGGACGCGGCCCACCACTCGCGAGTCGTGCCACGGTTTCGAGCTACCCGGGGGATAAAATCACGGGATCCCCAGGGGGCATAGTATCATTTTCCATATATTAATATCACGAGATACCAATTACATTCAGCCTCTACAACAACGTTATATCCTAATGGTATTACGGATGCATACAACTAATAAAAGAGAAGAATTATAAAAGAAAAGTCCCGCTACAATCCTTTAAACAGCGGACAAAACACCAGAACAACACCGAAAATCCAACAACTCCAAAAGTGATGCCTCCAAGAATGAATCAGTGCTCAAGCGCCGTCATCGTCCTGATCAAAGATCATAGATTTTCACCCTGGAGAAAGTCCACACACACAAAACAATGCCTAACAAGGTCATTACCATGTACAACCAGTTAAGGCCAGACCTTGAATTTTCACCCTGCAGGATTAGACACTGAATTTCTCATGCTATCGCCCCCGCTTGCCAATTTCGCTGCTCCAAATCACAAAACACCAAGCCAGAAACCCTACATCCCTGAACTCAAACTTCCATTGCTCGTCTTCGGTTCCTGACTTCTGTGTCATTCTTCGCGCCTGACTTTACATTGGAACCAAGTATGTCCCATAATGGCAACAGATTGCAGAGCTTCATAACGCCACCACTGAAACCAAACTGTCAGCAAAAAACATGGTTGCGCTGTAACCAATTTTCAACATAGTTCGTCGAAATATGTCAAACCAGGCCCGAGGTGATAGCTTTAATGCATACAAGGAGCGATGTAACCGAAGTACCTTCCCAGTGGTTTGGTCAGTCTCAAACCCATGTGGGCTAGGGTTGTTAACTTGCCATTCAATCTTCTGCGCCCACCTTGGGTGGAAAAGATAGCTTATTTAGTTGGTGATGTGAGAAAAGTGGACGCCGATGCAAAAGGATGTGCATGGGGCGAGTTCTTGCGAGTAAGGGTTTGGGTTAATGTTGCCGAACCGTTGAGAAGATGGTTCAAGATCAACTCAGTGAGGAGAAAGGTTGAGGAGCTGTACGACATACAAAACACCATCCCGAGGAACAATATCATTTTTCTTTAAAAAATGCAAGATATTCTAAATAAAGTATCTTAAAATCATATAAACTACAGCTGCTTCAGTTGGACTTGCTATTAAGAGAGAATCCACTGGTTGTAGTAATGGGAAAGGACAAACTAAAGTTAGGATTAGGTGAGTCAGTCGATTTTAAGGTCGAGTATTCCATATGGCAACTGTTATAGGAGACCGAGTCGTGCTAAAATAAAAAATCATCCTACGGTAACGCACAACACATTTTCTATACACGCAAAAGAAAACTTTAGAAAAAATTGCGAGTTCATTTTACTTCCTCACGTCTATATTAATGGTCTTAACTTTATCTAAATTCATATGTATCTAGTTAAGTATTTAGCCTAGATGCATTCGTATATCTAGACAAAGTTAAAGCCTCACGACACGGAGGTGGCGACGGACTAAACCTAATCTAGGTTTTGTCCCTTTGTCGGTGACGTCGCCGGTCCGCTCCGTCTCCGGTGGTCGTAGGGCCTTGGAGGCATGGCGGACCATGACCTCTCGCCCGCGGGAGGTTTTCCGTTCTTCGCTTATATTTTTTCAATATCTTTTCCAGAATGTTGAGGCCGCGGCTACGTCCTGAAGTCAGAATAAGGCCCCCCTCTCTATCCTCGCTCCGGTGGTGCATTTAGCGTCGGCGTAGGACGCGTGGAGTCGTGTGTCCGGTGAATCTCTTTAGGTCCGGTCGTTTTCGTATTCGTCCATGTGGTTTTAGATTAGTCTATTTCAATCTATGATTGTTATCTTCGGCGATGGTTGCTTCTATGGTGTGCTGGCTCTTTTGTGTCTTAGGACGACGATTTTCCGTCTGTATATCATAATAAGCTCACCTACGACAAGCTTTGTCCGACTCCGATAATGGAGGGGCGAGGATGACAACGCGCCTTGGATTCGTGCTAGTCGTCGCTAGGTGGTTTAATGATCTACTTATGATTTTTTTTACTTTTGAAACTTTTTATACTATTGTTGATTTATTATGAAAAGATCGATGGAATTCCGTAATAAGAAAAAATGAACCGCAGAGAGTATATTTGAATCTAGGACCCTGCTAACCCGCGGCGCCGCACGGGAGCTAGCCTGTACGACGGATTTCTTTGCATGCATTTCTCTGAGAATAACAATAATTTAAAAGTTGGCAATGGACTTGGCGGTCCATGCCTTGAACAAAATGCCCCTTTCTCTCTCTTGCATGCACGTAACATACGCTAATGTCATTAAAGATCCCTTAAATTTAAATTTGAAAAGTTTTAACTTTTAAACTGCTTATTAGATTGATGATCCGTTTTCACTTTTAGCTTCCACGTGATTCAACAACAATTATTTCTAATTACCAGATTATAGTCACATAATTAACAGACTATGCATTAATTTTGGATTATGAACAAGTACTATAAACAGTACTTCCTCTCTCCCCACATAGTTGCCCGATTACTAATTCCTCATTGCCAGGTTAATTAGGCCTAACTACCATTTAACTGTTGCTAATTGCAATATAATTAGGTTCTATATATAGGTGCCACACGCACTAATTGCCAGAAATTAATTAAGTCGAATTGACATATTCATACTAACTAATTACCAGATAAATCAGACCTAATTGCCACGTTCATACCACCTAACCGCAAGATTTGATTAATCCTAATTGCGAGACAAAAAAATACACATATACTTGCCAGATTAATTAACCTTAACTGCCAGATTAAAGACCATCTAATTGCCATCTTATTGCCAGATTGATTAGATTGTGCCGCCATGGAGCTGTCCCTGCGTCGCCATGGGGGTCCTCGTCCATCATCACCCACCCCTGCTCCATCATCCCGTCCACTCTGCCGCTACGCCCTTCTTCGTCGCCCCGCCTAAACCACCGCAAGGTCACTTCGCGGTCGTGCCTCGATATACTCGTCGCCGCGCGCCTCCAACTCCTTGCCCGGCGGTGGTGGCGAGCTCCCCTTCTACTGCGTGCTCGCGTGGCCTTCCCGCAGCTGCGTGCTCAGGCGACGCGCGCCTCCAACTCCGTGCTCGACGGCGGTGGCGAGCTCCGTGCTCATCGCGGCCTTCGCGCACGTATCGGCGATGGAAGCTTTGTCTTTGCGTGCTTTCGCACGGCAACCTTCCGCAGATGCGTGCTCGGTTGCAGCGCCAACGCGTGCTCGACGGTGGCAAGCTCCATTGCGTGCTTTCATGCCGCCCGCATGTGCGTGCCGTCGATGGAGGGCCCTCACGACATGCTCGGCGGCGACCGTATCCTCCTTGCACGCATCTCCGGCGAGCAACTCAGTCTTTCCCGTGCTTCCCATGCGCCTTGAGAGAGAGAGAAAAAATTATGAGGTGAGGAGAGCTCGTGAGGGGATAAGAAGATAAGGATAAGGTGAAAAAAATACATGAATCTTGACACAGTTGCTGCACACAGAGCGAGAGAATTTTCCTTGATTCTATTATACCTGCAAACGCAATTACAAACCATAGGGGATGTAGCTCAGATGGTAGAGCGCTCGCTTAGCATGCGAGAGGTACGGGGATCGATACCCCGCATCTCCATTGGCTAGTTTCCACTAGCTGTCTTTTTTGTTCATTGTGCTGTCTTCTACCTCAAGTCTTGTTACCCAACAGCCAACATGGATGCATCAGCGACTTCTCTCTATGCCATTTTCCCCCTAGTAGTGTAAAACAGAACAAAGTTATTTGGACACGAAAGTAACATGTCGCAGCAAAAACTGCAGGATATATGGTTTCTTAGTGCTCTGCGCTTTTGAGAAATCAAACCAGGAGTGCTTTAACCGCATCTCCATAACAAAGATCAAAGCCAACAGCTAAAAGACTAGATATCAGCAACCACCGAGCCCATCAAAGAGCGGTCTTGCACTCATACATAAGAATGATCTTCAGGTAGTCTTCCTCTAGGGCAAGAGGGATGGCGTGTCTAATGGCCAACGCTTCAGCAAGCTCAGGTACAGTGGCCTCGTCAACAGATTTGTTAGCAAACAAAAGACACTCCCTTGTTGTCCCCGATCACCACACCGACACCCATCCGACGAGAGTTCAGAGATAGAGCAGCATCCACATTGACAGAGGCCGACCCAGCCGGCGTTAGAGCCCATTGATGAACTGAAGTGAGGGAGACACATCTTGAAGCCCTCGTCATCTTCAGTCCTGCATAGGCTCTAATTTTCCCAGCCACTGTCTGAGGATGCAGCTTTCCATTACCACTGTGTTCCTAGACATCTCCACATCTGTCAGCATAGAAAGATTCAGACCGAGCCAGGAAGTAGGCCGACTTGACTGTGTACGTACCAACTTTTTCATGTGGCCAGGACACGAAATCATCACTGCCATGCCATACACATCCTAACTGCACGTAGATAATGCAACCAACTAGCAAGTTCCCGTTTTGCAGGAAACAGGAGACAGCCTAGAAATCAGGTTAATACAATAAGAGATTTGTCCTAATAAAACCACAGGGTTTATAGCCAATTCCATGTACCTAGATAATGCAACCAACTAGCAAGTTCCCTGTTTGCAGGAAACAGGGGACAGCCTAGAAATCAGGTTAATACAATAAGAGATTTGTCCCAACAAAACCACAGGGTTAGATTGATCACCCTCGTGGTGGCTCGTCCATGGTGACTATCTTCCTCCTGAAGCCCACAAACACTACCCACCTTATTAATCTCGAGCTCCCTTTTCGGAGAGTAGAGATTCCCTAGCCACTTTGCATGCAAAATGTTTCACCTGTTTATTGATGGAAAAGAAAAACACAATGTCACGTATGAGAAACGACAGGTTCACTGCAGCTATGCATGAGAAGAAAATGATTAGAGTCGTTAAAAATATAACTACCTCAAAATAATATTCTGATATCCATAGACAGAAATTGTTCCCAGTGGGTTTTCAGCGAGCCTTGTGACCGGCACTAAAAGTCAGCAAAGACATCTGAATGAAAAGGCTGCGTTGCAGCATCATCAGACTCCCTGAAAATTACTTTTCCATTCACACGAGCTTCTGCCAGAAATAAAAGGTCCGCGTTCTGGATGCCGGGCGCATTGGATGGAATCAAACTGGGAGTTACAAGTAGCAGTTTACGGAGAGAGGTAGCCTTCCTCAACAAGAAACACACTAGCTGCAGCTCAATCCGGTTCCAATTGAAGTTCACAATCTTTACCACCTTAAGGTTTTCTAAACCATCCTCTGGCGGTTCTACCACCACATAGTCAAACGGGTCCACCAAGGCCTCGCTAGGAATGCTAGGGAGCTGCAAGAACAAACCACAATCGTTTAGAAGCATTATAATGAAATAAGAACGTACCAAAGATGCCCATGCAGTAAAAATGAAAGACTGGCTACTAAGCAGCTCAAATTGTAAAACATGCAGTGGGTGTAAAACCTGCACAAAAAGCCTCTCCAGATTGCGACATTGGCTGTTCTTGAGGAAAACGTAGATGTTCGCAAGGTCAAGGGCCTTCATTTCTAACATAAGCAACTGTAGTTCTGTCATGCTCTTAAAAAAGTCGCACATCTTGGCCGACTCGGCATGCCCAATTGCATTAGGCAAGGAAGACACGACCTAAGATGGCATCCAAGGTTAACAAACAATCCAGGCATCAACAGATAACATAACAGAATGAACTCAAATAGAGAAGAACATACAAAGAGGACATTGCTGCAGATAGTGAGCGCTGTGAGTTTGGAGCATACATGGCTTTCAAACCATTCACTGAACACCTGATATAGTCGCACAAAAAATCATATGAATATGATATTAATGCTGGTAAAGTCAGAAAAAAAATCAAAGGAACTCCAATAAACCTTTTTGCAGATGAGGACATTGCGGCTTCTTTGCACGCCGAAACGGATGTAGAGGTCAGCAAAGCATGCGTCACTAGGAAGATAGAACGAAGAGAGGAAACCACCGCTGTAGCGAAACGAGCGGAGGCTAGATACCACCGCGATGTCCACCTCGACGACCCTACTACATCCTGCAATAGTGATGCTCCTCAGGTTCAGCTTTGTCCCCATCGCCGCCGTCACGGTGATTCGTCGGAGGCCATCGCAGGAGTGAAGGCCAAGGACACGGAGGCGAGGGCACAGTGCCAGCATTCTGGCCAAACCCCTGTCGTCGATGTGGACAGAGTGGAACCGGACGATCTCAAGAGCGGAGCACGGTCGCGCGGCCCGGGAGTTGAGGCCAGATACGTCAATGCCACAGAGCAAGAGGCGTGCGAGAGCAGGGCTGGCCGCGGCCACCGCTGGGAAGGGGAATCGTAGCGTGACCGGGGAGGGTGGGCTCCGCAGCTCGACGCGGAGGTCCTCGATGCCACAGGCAGCGGAGGCGGCAAGGTAGCGGTTGAACCGTCTGGCGCTCATGGACGGTGTGTCAATGACGAGAGAGTAGCTGTCAAGGCGCCCCTGCCCCTGGGATTGGCGAAGCTCGAGGGAGTCAAGGAGCTTCTTTGGAGAGGGGGAGGAGTAGGGAAGGAGGTGGTGGTGGAGCGAGGAGGGGTTCTTGTCGTCCTGCCACCGGCGCTCCCAGAGGTGGCGCCATGAGCTGGAGAGGGACGAGGTGACGATGGCGGATTTGAGCGGGAGGAATGACAGGATGTGCAGCTGCAGCGCCTCTGGCAGCGCTGAAAGGTGGTCCAGTGCAGCCACCGCCACTGGCACAGCATCGTGTTGGTTGTGCTCATCGTCTGCCGGCAGACGCAGCCTCTTCACGCTGGTGCCGCTGCTGTATTCAAGCGCCATTGCTCGTGGATCAAATATTCATTTCATTTATCCTTGTACCTTCTCAAGCTGCATATTCAAACAGAAATTTCATCAAATTGCTAGAAGAGCACAAGAGAACATAAATAAACATGTACTCAAAGGAAAGTACCTCCTGATCAGAGGTTCTGCTACCCACAGACACACATGCTTTCATCAGAGCTTCTGTTTTAGAAGTAAAAAAGAGATCTTGAGATGAAAATTTTGTCGATGTGTAGCCCCCTAAAAAGTGGTATTATGGTGTAACACGGGGGCTGTATAAGTGTTCCGGGATCTCAAGTAAAGCCCGTATATTTTTGTGTGTCTTAATCCACTATATCATAACATCCTTCATGGGTACTAAGGGAATAGAACAGAAATTAGTGACCATTACTAAGCTGGCATTAAGGAACAACATAGTTTGGTTGGCTTATCATGTCTCAACATTTGTTACGTAAAAGTCGATCTAGTTGATGATAATGTCAGAATTAAGAGAGCCAAGCTTTGTATTTAGACTATTTTACATGTAAGAAAATTTTGTGCAGTGATGTGATGCTTAGCAACATAAAGAAAGGGACGATGTGAATAATATATATTGTCACTTGCGCTAATGAGACCAGCTGGCAACCAAGGTATTGCAACTTGCAAGGAATGGCGAGCGACATGTAGAAAATGTGATAACAACAATCCACATCGGGAGGAGCAACCAGAATATGTTTACTTCCCCCTACTTATCAATGTTAAATTCGTTTAATTTATTTTTAGGTAAGTAATCCATGTCCGTGAGCAATAATGGACTAAAAAACCTTCATAACCAGGACAATGCAGGGGCTATCGAAGAGTTGAAAACATGCAGAAGAAGCCCTGGAATTACTCACTTCGTGTTTGCCGACGATAGCCTTTTATTCTTTAATGGTACTGCCGAATAAGCTGGTAAAAAAATTATGTTCTCCGAGCCTATGAGAAAAGCACTGGTCAGCTGCTCAGCCTGGCTTAGTGTTGCATGATGCTGGGCAAAGATGTTTAGAGGAAGATGGAACTGCGGTTGCCTCCATTCTGAGGGTGGAATCCACAAGTTTTGATGAAAAAATTTGGGGTTTGCCAGTTCCAGAAGGAATGATGAAGGATGATAAATTCCAATACAAAAGAAAAATTATTGAAGAGATGTTCTGACTGGTCTGAAAAATATATGTCAGGTGCTGCGAAGGAAGTGTTGGTGAAATCTGTGGCCCAAGCAATTCCAACATATGCAAGGAATGTGTTTAAATTTTCTGCCAGTTTATCTGATGATGACCTTTCATAAATCACTAGAAATTTTTGGTGGGATGATGACGAGGATCATAGAAAAGTTCATTGGACAGAATGGGACAAAATGACAAAACCAAAGGCAAAGGATCTGAGACTGTTTAACCAAGCTTTGCTAGCTAGGCAAGCTTGGAGACTAATTGAACGGAACTTCTGTGTGTACGACGTTTGCGTGTACGACGGATAATCCAGTGGTGTACAGCAGTTTTAGTTTACTACATGGACGTCTTGATTGCATTGTCGTACAAAAATCATACACATAGTGTCGTACGTGTAGCAGCACTCCTAATTGAATACCCAGATAGTCTGTGTGCACGTTTGTTAAAGGCTAAATACTTTCCCTCGGGTGAGTTAATTGATACTTCCTTCATAAAAAATATGTCTCCTTGTCAGCAAGGTATCATGCATGGTCTTGATCTCCTCAAATAAGGAGTCACTTGGCGAATTAGTTCTGGATCAAAGGTTCAAATTTGGAGAGATAGCTGGTTTCCCAGGGGTAATTTAAAGGTAATTGGTAAGGCTTTTTACTCTAGACTAAGATGGGTGTCTGGCCTGATTGATTCTTTCACAAAAACATGGAAGGAAAGACTAGTAAGGAAAAATTTCCATGGTGCGGATGCTGACAATATCTTGCAGACAGATTACCTAGTTTCAGAGGAGAGGTCTATTTAGCATGGCATCATAAGACGAATGAATTTTTTTGGTGAAGAGTCTCTATAAGC